>CM037918.1:5802178-6542178 GCA_021346845.1 Apeltes quadracus
ATTTCACACCTGACTGAAGGACTGAGAAATATCAAAAAGAAACGTTTTTTGGAGCAAACGAAGATTTGTTTATTGGCCCTTGAAACGAGACGTGTGTGTGACGGGGGCAAAGGGCATGAGGTGGAGGCGCCGACGACGTTCTCCCATGATGCACTTCTCCTCCTTCACATGGCATCGAAATGGAAACGGTGGGCTTCCTGCCTCTTCTCTCTGTCGTCCGCTTTCTGGACACACAAAAAACAGTAGGAAACACACAGTCATTGATCACTTTAGTCTGGAGGAGTGCTATCTTCGCTGAGCCATGCGTTATTTCCACAGAGAGAGGGCTATTTTGTCCTGCATACTTATGTTAAAATAATAGAGGATCTATTCACAGCCAGTACTGGCCTTTTTTAAATCAGGGCACGTGAAGATTGTTTCAAGACGGACTAGAGCTCATCTTTAAGTGGCCCAGTTGGAGCCAACTTCACCTACTTTGTACCTACGTTGTACCCCCAGTAGATTCAGTACAATGCGTCATGTTCTATAGACGATGACGTATTTTAGCCTCAAAGTACAAATATAATGTAGAGTAACTTTTAACCAAATGTGGAAAAAACAGCCTGACTTTCCTCAGAAGTGTGGTAGAAGAAAGTTATGTACAAGTACTCAGAATTTAACTTAATTACAATATTCACTTAAAGAAAAATCCATTTAACCATTTGATGGTTTCATTTAGTTTCGATGCCTCACAAAAGGAAAGGACTTCAGTCCATCCGGCAGTGAAGCGGCGAAGCGCGCCATCGAACTGTTTGGCCCTTTGACACAGATCGCATATCATGTGGACTGGGGACAGTGCAGTCAATCATTCATCACCTCTGCTATTTGATTTCAGTGAAGAACTGATGATGGGGAGAAAATGGCCATAAAAGTGACTGAAAGGAACAATCTCTTTGTTAAAGAAATGTATTCTCTCAGCATCTAGTGTCGAAGTAGAGAAAAGACTGAACCCAATCTCGGCACATTAGTAAAGGGCTTTTTACTTAAAGGACGGCCGATCCTTCCCCTGATGTTGATTAATTTCCCCCCTTTTTGTCTTCTTCACCCCGTCAGTTTTGATTTTTGATGAAGCTTTCATCCATCTTCCAAGATACCAGCGCCTCATATTGATTGATGTTGTGCTTTTCTTTTTTTCTTTTCCTCATTTATGCCAAGCAGATGGATTGATGCGATGTTCTCTCCTTCGAAGCACCAAGCCAGCGGGC
Organism: Apeltes quadracus; assembly: GCA_021346845.1. Taxonomy (NCBI): domain Eukaryota; kingdom Metazoa; phylum Chordata; class Actinopteri; order Perciformes; family Gasterosteidae; genus Apeltes; species Apeltes quadracus. The sequence continues at coordinate 5,803,423 of CM037918.1, forward strand.
GGTGCTGCTGCCGTCTCCCGCTCTAATGACAACCAGGGGGGATACTCCACCCAACTGTCGCCCCGAAGCACGACTAGTCACACGGCCGGAGAGCATTGATCTGCGTCCGTCTCAAGGCTTCAACGACGCCCCGTCCGTTTCGGGGCGTCGTTGAAGTTGAGACCTCCCAGTGCAAAGCCACTGGGAAGTCTCTCTGGACGCTAATGTAAACTAACTAAGTCTGGCCTGCATGAGGCATGAGGACGATGAATGGTTATTGTCTCTGAAGGGGTGTAGCCTGGTAGCGCGTTTGGCGGGACGCCCCCTCTGCCTGCCTTTGTTATTAGACAATTAAATACCAGAGGCGGCGGCACAAACGAGCACAAATGGCAAATGTCGATCAATAGGCAGGCCCTGACCTTATCGGGGGGGCGCCATAAAGAACTATGTGGGAGAGGAGGAACAGGATCCTGCCCTCCCCCACCCCGCCCACCGCAGATTTAAGTAGAAACGGCAATGTTTTGGATTAGAGGTTGTTACGTTTCAGTTAAAGCAGGACCACAACATCCAAGTCTATACCGCTAAACTGCAGCATTACAGAGTCCATTACAAGCTAAACTTATTGTCATTATGATAAAGAATATGCATCAGGGAAACATCACATCCAGAACGGATCCCGGAAGTCATCATCGCTTTCTTTAGGCATTAAAGAAAAGTGTTCATCTCTTTTGTTACTATATGAAATATAGAAATCCCTTATTTATGTGATTTTAATGTATCTCATTGTTGTTCTCTCCTGTTTTCTGAGCCGTAATGTCTTCTATTCCCTTCCAATGATTGTGTAAAGCACTTTGTTTCCTTGTTGACACACTCGTCCATCTTGGGCAAAGACGCTCCTTTGCTTGTGTGCTTCTCCGTTGAAAGATTAAATATGATGTCACTTGAATCCACAGGAACACCCATTGCCTCTCTACTAGGTCATGTGACCTTATGTGACCATTGACCGTATACCACATGACCACATAAAACAAAACATATATATATACACACATAAATATATATATAAATATATATATATATTTATATATATATATTATATTTTTTAGGAGAAAGTAACATTTTGAAGCAAGTGAACTTGAATGGGGCATGAGGAAGAAATATGAGGAAGTTTGTTATAATCCCTCACTCTTCTATAAAAGCCCGGGCAGCTAAAATGTGAAGAGGGAAGTCGATTATCAATTCTAAGGAGCATTTGAGTGTGAAACATCCGAGTGCAGCATCAAAATCTGCTGTGTGAACCGAAAACAGGAACAGATGCTGGAGATTATGTTTGGTAGAAAAACCAATAATCCATTCAGCAGTTCAATGTTGAATGAATGTTCAGCAACAATACATTTCAGAATTTACCTCAGCTCTGACTTATGCGTCCCACCGGTTCTGTCCGCGTGTGGTATCATGTGCCAAATTAGTTAAAATAACATGTGGCCTTAAGATGAATCAATAGCAACAATAAAGTACCAACAAAACCCCTGTGTTCCCCGAACCCTCCTACAGTCTTTTTTCATCATTTCTCTGACTGGTCAGCCTGAGCACATTACAGGGGTCTCTGTGGCCTCAAACGCACCATCCTGCCCATCTGATTCCATGAAGTGCACTGCAAGGAGATTTCTTCCCCTCAAAATGAGCATTTCCCCTTCTTTCTTTCTCTCACTCTCTTCTTCCTCAAGAGAGTGGGAGGAAGACACACACATGTGAGTATGTATGTGTGTGTGTGTGTGTGTGTGTACATAGTCGCTCGGTTTAGGCACTAGCCATGTCTTCTTTCTGCTAAAATACAGCTCCGGTTCCGATGAAGCTGATGCTCAGGCCCACGTATCCCAAAAAGAGAGCAATTAGAGCATGTCTGTGTGTGACCATGCACACATAAATACAGGCAGGCAGATTACACACACACATGCACACACACACACACACACACACACACACACACACACACACACACACACACACACACACACACACACACACACACACAGCAGATGGCTTGGAGAAGATGCCAGCAACGTATGTGTGTGTGTGTGCATGTGTGTATGTGTGTGACTGAAACAACAACCGGGCCGACAGGAAGGACAAAACGCACATGAAAGCGAGCATTGACCCCCACTCAGGGCGTTTAGATGGTAATAACGACCAGCAGATCTGCCACGCTGAAAGCAGAAGCAGCCGATTACAGCCGAGCGTCCCTCCAGGTTCAGGCCGAGGGAGAGTGACAACGACGGGAGGAGGGAAGAAAAAGAGAAAAAGGGAGGGCTCGTGTCTCGGTGGGAGGCTGGACTACAGGACAGGGACAGAGAGACCCATCTGCTGTCCGCTGACGAATCTGCTCTCTCTCTCTCCTTCTTCCAACTCTAAAATAGAAAACCATTATACGTGTGTGTGTGTGTCCTGACCTTCTCTTGCCAGTGCAGGATGCCGATAATGACGAGGATGAAGACGCACACGCCGATCAGCGCGATGGCCGTCAGCAGCACGCTGTTGCTAGGAGTCAGGTACAACTTGGCACTCCAACTTGAGGGAGGAGAGAGACAAAACACACCAGAAGACTCACATTAGCAGAGATAGCAGAGAGTCCCCTTAACTAACATAACATAAATAAATTAACATCTGGTTTGTTTTCTCAGACCAGGTTTCAGAGAACTTTTTAGTATTTTTTCAGCAAATCCGACCGCTTTGATACATCGCATTTGGAATCACACAATTGGTAAGCTTTAGACTGCTTGTGAGAAGGATGCCAAGGCCCCGGCTTCTTCTAGCTACATGTTTTTATAGGTGTTGGAACATGGAGTGGGGTGCCCATATGTGTGTGTGTGTGTGTGTGTGTCATCTGGAGCCATCTGGAGCTCCTCCCGGGGTTTGAGCTACATGTGAACAACGTCATGAAAACACTGAAACACATGCTGCGGGTTGTGTGTGTGTGAGTACAGATTACTTTGTACAGACAGCGTAACAAAGACACGTTATATTAACTTGAATATGTCGTTTAGCGCCTTCAAGATGAGACGCTTAAATCGTTGAATGGTATCCTTAGCAACAAGCGTCAACGGGGCTTCCAGCAAATTACACTGGCATGAACAGGCAGAAGAGGATTTAAAGTGTGACCCCGACGAGATGTGCGAGCGCTCGGGTACCTGCGGGGTTGGTCGTGTGGGAAGGGGATGACGATGAGCTGAGAGTTGGGAATGATGGCCGTCCACTCCTTCTTCCTCATCTCCTGAGGAGAGAGGCCAAGAAAAACACATGAACTGGGTACGCACATGCATGATCACTGTGTCAGCCAGAGGAGAAAACTTTACATCTATTCCATTAGTATAAGAAATACTTGGGCAAATACTTGTTACTGGTTTCTGTTTACAGCCTAAAGATCATAATGAGCATCATTATTTTATAATGCAAACAGAACAGAGGGAAATGCAAAACTAGTGGTAGACAGATAACGGACCTACTTACTTACTTAACTTATGGACTTAAAGATAAATTACGTCCACAATTCCTGTTCAAACGAATTGAATAGAAATGTGCTACCTAAAAATGTAGCTAGTTTGGCAACCGCATACATTGCCATTCAAACGCAGGTCTCCCGACACGCGGGCTCAGAGTCTCAGTACGAGTGTTAATTGCTGTTGGGCAGAATAACAGGTTCTCCTTGGCCGCTGTGGGCTACTTCAAGCAGTGCGTTTGAGACGCTAAAAAACATATAAAAGAGAACCGGGGAGAGCAATGCAGCTTCTCCCCACGGACGAATGCACGTCTGTGTCGCGTTAGCACGCGTGATTAAGTGGGTCTGTTGGCAGGTGCGCTGCCAGAGAATCAGGCCATCTGCAGAACAACAAGCCAAGCCACCCTCCCGCCGTCCGTCTGAATCAAATGTGCCTTTTCTCATCCTGGGACTTCAGTCTCCCTGCTGACTTCCACCCTTCCATCTTCTTAGTTTATCCAGGCTCGGTAACGAATCATAAGATGACACCAAGTGTTGGAATGGGCGAGCGTAGGCTGCTCAGAACGAGGGGTCAACCGTCAGAAGTCGCAGTGCGTTGAGCTGTGAAAAGTTGAGGCTCGACCGTCAGACATCAGACCGACAGAGACAGTATTTAACCTGAAACGGTTACCAGCAGACTAGCATCATCAACACTTTATGTTGCCCCCCCTCTTTCCCTGGCACCGTCTGATGTCACTCCTTCCCTGAGGCGTTACGAGGTGAACGGTGCGGCCGGCTAACAAAGGGAAGCGCGGCCATCATGTTAGTGAATTAAAAGCACAATTACGCTTGGAGCGTTGAGGAATTTCCCTTCCTACGTTTGGCATAATCTGGAAAACCTTTTAATCGTGGTTCTCTCCGCTCTCCGGCAGTCGAGAGAAGCCGCATCTCGCAGCTATTTTGAATATGTGCGACGCCGGCGCTGCCTCGCCACATAACGAGCGCATTCTCGCTGCCAGCCGTCGGCGCGGCAACTGGCAGGGGAGCAGAGCTGGAGACGAGACGGCCTCCGCCGCGGCTGCTGCCCGGGAGCGGATCCGAATCGGCTGTTTGGAAGAGAAAAGTGTTCACAAGTCTTCAGAGAGAGGCACTCTGGTTCAAAGCCAGGGAAACTGGCACACCAGGAGCAAGCGGAGGAGGCGGATACAGAGATGGAGGCTGAGGGAGGGAGACAGAGAGAGTGACAAGTAGGGGACTGATTAATGAAGTCAACCACTTTGAGCAGCAAAGGGAATCCCCCGGGTGGAAGATAAGTGAACAGGAGCAGAGAGACTCACAGAGAGAGAGAGAGAGAGAGAGAGACGGGGAATAGAAGAGAGGAACGATCGGACGGAGGATATCCAAGCAGATTTTACAAAGCGCCTGTGAAACAGCAGGCGGAAACTCTCATTGTTGGAGGAGAGCATTGTAAAGGGCACAGCGAGGGGGAGACGCCAGATAATGGAAGCAGGGCACGTTAAGGGGATGGAGAGAGTCAGCAACCTGCCGGCTGAGATCAGAGTGTCTCCTCTTTCCTAAAGCGTTACACTCCCTGGTCCCTCCCCTCCCCCTCCTCCCCCTCGGCTCGGCATAAGAGGCCGCATCTTTAGGCATTCATTAATTAAGTTTGTAGAAGGAATGGGCGAGGAGGAGGGGGGGAAAAAAAGGTCACATATCTTTGCATAAGGGAGAAGGAATGTGAGGCAAGGGGGACAAAGACAAAGCAGCTTGTTTGGGACGAGTGTTCTCGTGTGCACGGCGGCTTCCGAGCCGCGGACCGGCCCATCTGCAATTCTAATCAGCTGCTCGACGAAGATCTTGGTACCACAAGGGTTTGGTACGTGCCTAAAATTAGGTGTGACGAGTGCAACGCGGGAGAACGGGAGGAAACGCAGGAGATGAAGAGCGCTCACATAGTGACGTGTTGAAATGTGTGCTAATGAATAGATTAAAAAAAATATCCGATAAATTATTTACTATATGAAGATAATGCCGGCTTGCAGTGTGGCAGGAGGTGCACGTTGGCTCCATCTAGAGAGAGGGTGTTGATATTCCTGCCAAACGGGAGCTTGCCACACCACCACGCACCCCCCGGTTGCCAAAAGGAAACCGTATATCTTGACCTCTCCTCTTTGAAGAGGAGTATTTCGTTATGGAGTCCCATTAGAAAACCTCTTGCGTACTGCTGCAGTGGTTTGACAGTCTGCTGTGTGAAGTCTTGGTTAGGGTTCCCATGTGACCCCCATCCAGCAATAAGGCCTGACCCGGCAGCCATGAGGGGCGTCAACGCGGTGGGAAGCGCAGGAGTAGCCCCCTCCACACTGCAGTTTAGTTACTCTTGATGGGAAAAGAGCTTTTTCCTCATTGCCGCCCAGTCTCGCCACATGTTTATCCTGCTTATGTTTATCCTGCATTTATTTTAAGGGTTGCAAAATACAAACTAACAAAATATGCAACAAGAAGACAAATCTATTTGCTTGTGGATAGGATGCAAACCAAAGACGTTTTATTTAACAATTAAGAACCGTCTTACAATGCGTCTTAACTTGTTTTGTTTTTTTATCAATCATTTTACGAATTACAACAAAACAACCCTTTTTTCCTTTACCCCTGTGCTCAACTCATTTCCAAACATCTTGAAGACTTTCATTTGAATTTGAATTGATACAAACCCTGCTTATCATATATTTTTCTGCATGAATCGCTGCTATAAGAACAAAATGAAAAGAACCTCAAGTGCTCATTAAATGCTTTTGCAGCATTAGTGAGAGGATGCTGTTCCTATTCAGCATGACTATTAATAAGAAGAAAAAATACCAGGAGGGAAATTCCCTTCCCCGAATCTTTGCAACATTCCTTCAAACTCTCCTCAGAGGAGATGCGTATCATCCTCTTTGTGAAGTGGAGCCTGAGCTGAGCCCTCTGCTTATGAGCTGTGCAGGAATTGTGTTTCGAATTAATAAGTTCATCATCAGTTTTTTTTTTCTTGGAAGGCTCTCATTTCCCCGAGGATATTTCTCAATACTTATTTCTTAAATGATGTAGGAGGCGGTACAGCTGGTGGGGGCGTCCAGGTAACGCGGCCCCGGTTCATTTCCTCACCGTCTCTCCGGGCGGCCGGGAGATGCCGACGAACAGGTGATCCAGGAAGTTGGCGCTCCGCCCGAGGCCCAGCACAGTGTAGGGCAGCTGCAGGGAGAAGTGAGCCGACTGGCTCAATTGACCGGCTGCAGAGGGAGAGACAAAGAGAAACTTATTTAATGTGATAATAACCCAAATCTAAAAAAAACTGTCCTTTGCTTTCATTTCCTTAAGTTTTTTTAGTGTTCAATGGGCCATGAATGAAATAATTCCTTTAATTACCCCTCAAGGTTTTCATTCAATTCAAGAGTCAAAATTTATTTTTGTAAAATGGTCCCAGCTAAAATAGCCATTTCTAACATTTTACATTCAGATGGGGAACGCACTGCACATCGACTTCGTTAGAATGCACCACGACCACGACACTTCATCATTGGCCATTTGTACTTCTCTGAGGTGACACAATGGGCCTTGTACAAATTGTAGCCCCGAGCCAGAATCAGCCTCGTATATTTGCATTCGTACTTTTTTTTTTTTTAAATGAATCTAACTCCAATCTGTCTCATAAATATTTAGTGCATTGCTTCCCTCTCAAACATTCTCTGAACAAAGCAGCCCTGTAAAGTCTGACTATGACTTTGCTGCTCTGATCGACCTGCCAGCAGTGGATGTAAACGGGAGCCCTCCCCCCTCACAGCAGGATTGAACGCGATGGCGGGGATGAGGAAGGAGCACCGGCCGAGCCAGAGGGAGGGCGGCAGGAGGCGTCGTGCAGCGTGGACGCCTTTCCTTCACGCCTCCCTCTGCTCCGTCCTGTAATCTCTCCCTCCTCGCTTACTATTCTAATCCAACCCAGTCTCCCGTTTCCCCTCTCGGCTCATCTCCAGTTCTCCTCTCCCTTGACACGCCACTCCGACTCGGCCTCACCCGCTTTCGCTTACCCCTCCTCCTCGTCTCTCTCTCTCTCTCTCTCTCTCTCTCTCTCTCTCTCTCTCTCTCTCTCTCTCTCTCTCTCTCTCTCTCTCTCTCTCTCTCTCTCTCTCTCTCCCCTTCAGCAGCTGTATCTCGCCCACGCCACCCAACTCTGCAAAGTGCAGCCGACATAAATCAACCTCTACGTGGTAAACAAAGCGGGGGAAGGAGGAGAGAGAGGGATGGAAGCAGCAAGAGAGAGAGAGAGCCTGGAGGCAGGCGGTGATCAGAACTAATGTGGATGGACTGCGTACTGCGGGCCGAGGGGAGCGCCGCCGCTTTGCTTCTCTCCTTGATTTTTCTTAATCTAAGGCAAACCTCAGTTCAGTTAAAGACAAAAAGATATTTGTCCGGGTCATTTTTGGCCACCTCAGCTAAAGCGGGGTCCGCTCAGTGAAGCTCGCTGCAGCTCAACGTTTTGCTATTTCTATTCATTTTTATTCATCACAAATAGGGTTACAAATGCATAACCCAGCCGATGAAAGCCATTTCAGATAAAAGCAGCAGTGGCTATTCCATTTATTGTATTTTAGTGGAATATTTGTCCTCGATGCTCGGTCGACGTTTGCCGCCCTCTACCCGGCAAACCTTTTCATCAGCCTTCTCTTTGTCTCGCTATAATTTTCTCGCTTGATATTGCCCTTCGTATTTGCCTCTCCCTCAGCTTTTTTGGTGCTCTGTCGCTGGCTTAAGGGAAAAGGCAGCATAATTGCTTTAATTGCACACCTCGGACAGAAACACTACCTGTCTGCTTGGACATTGACTAGTTCTGGGCAGCACAAAGCTGTGTGGTGTCTCACATCTACTGATTGTGTGTCTGTGTTTTCTCGAGCCAGTTTGTGAAGTAGCATTTTAACAGTGCAGTGGAAAGCTGTGCTCTGCTGTATGGGATAAAAAAAACTAAATCTACGTATATCCCTGTATATGCCTATTAAAACTTTCTCAGTGGAAACACACACATGCCACTGCTGTGAAACTGTGGGGGACGACAAAAGTCAGATCCTCTACAGCAGCACGTGTAGCCCGACGGCATCGCTTCATTGCTGAGGCACACAGGATGCTTGGAGGAGACACACGTAAAGCATACACAATTAAAGCAAATAAGTGCATTCATTTAATAATGTCTGCATACTACTTGTGACCGTAGACCCGGAGTACATCCAAGGAATCCGTAAAGAAAGACAACGTGAGAGACTCTGAAGTCTGAACAGCACATAGAGAAAAAGCAAAAGCAAAGTAACATGAACAGCGACCCAGAAACCAAGAACAACTTCCAGCAGCCAGGTGAGTGTCTTGAGTTTTTGGTCGTGGTGCTCATGCAGGGTAACTCTGCACATACCCCTAATCCCCTTCAACCACTGATGCTTTTATTATGAACCTTGCAGTAGCCTCCCGGCGATGCAATTCCTTGTAGCTGATATCCAGGTACCGAGTGTTACTATGTGATGAATCCCCAGGGGAAGCCGCTATAAATCAGCCCGATGCACTGAACCCCTGTCAGCCGGGCCGGAAGGAACAGGATTGGACCTTTAAGCCAGTCCCAGTATGATGTTTTTGGACAGACTGCTGCTCCCTGTTGGTAGACGAGACGGGGGTGGCTCGCACTCGGCAAGGTGTGGATGTGTGTGTGTGTGTGTCTGATGGAGGATCAAGGAGGGTTACGATGCAGGGAGCCTTGCTTAGCATCTGCCAAGTGCTATGTTTGTGTGTGTGTGTGTGTGTGTGTGTGTGTGTGTGTGAAAGAGAAAGCCGACTGGCTAGGAAACGCTGCCATAGCTAGAGCAAAGCCCTTTCACAACAAGGGGAGGCTGGCAACGAGCGGTGTGCGTCCCAGTGTTCCTCTCACATCTACTGTGGCACAGCCAGCGGAGGCTTTGGCGCAGGACTCCACCCGGTCCATATGACTGACAGCCTACCATCCACCTCAAGAACACAAAGCACATTCAAAGCAGCACCGGCGGCCGGCCTTGGCGTCTACATTCATGTGTCTGTGTGCGCTTTCCCATTTCGTAAGAGTTGCACACACACGGAGGCACTATTGTGGGAAAGATACGCATCGCATTGGATGAGTGATCCAAAGCCCAACAGATAAACCGAAGAAGGGAATGAGGCTTCACACACAATCAGACGTGGTTACGGCCTGGTGTGTGCTGAGAACGCTAAGAAACAAAACTTAAGTCCACAGGAGGCTATAGAAGGAGCTGTTTTCCAGTGCTCGGTTCATGAATTCAGATCAAACCCTCAAATGTTTCTTCAGGGTCCGAATGAAGCCGGAATCCATTAATTGGCCTTTGCTGCAGATAATCAATGTGAGTGAAAAAAATAAATCCTTTTAGTGGAGCAAACTTGTAAAGATCAGTCAAGTTGCCACAACAAACCTGTCACGGTGCATAGCATAAAAGCTAATTGTGACTCACACCTATAAGCTAGTCTTTGAGTGCAGGGGATATAATGCACATTAAATGCTTTTAAATTTAGCACAGAGGTGGAATCCAGACTCGACGAGATGCATTTTGATTGTGCCCTAATTCTCGTCCCCCGTTTGTCTCTCAGCAGATTGCTGGACAGCGAGGAGGACGACAAAACTGTCTCTCTAAAAACATTGCTTGCTTGGGGGTATGGCGGAAGGAATTAAAAAGAAACATCAACAATAAAGAGCAATATTACAGAAAGAGAGGATATGGACGCCTCCGAGGGAGCTAACACACTTTGTGTATGTGTGTGTATGTCCATCTGTTGAGGACATATCGAGAACATATCGTCATGAAAAACCTTGTGCTGTCTAGGGGTTCGATCACCTTTGGGGCAGCCTGCAGTATGTGACATCTAGTTCCAGTCTGAAACTGGCGTGGGAGCCGAGGCAAATGTGGATTTGTTTGTCGAAACATACAAAAACAAAACGTATATAAAATGCCACCGCGTGCCTGGACGTCCTGATCTCACAAAGGAAGAAACGGGTCAGTGTCATGATTGGCTTTCCGTGCAGACTTTTGGCACATGCCCCCGGGCTTCAGAACCAAAAGAAAGTGTTTTCAGAGAAATTCATAGAGCCTGTCGCTATAGAAACCATTCGCTCCTTTGATGGTGAAAAAAGGACCAAATCGCAGAGATAATAACGTGGGTGGAGCCACGAGGCAAAGTCCACGCGCACAAGGTGTGCCTCGCCCTGCCGGGGGGGGAGGGGACCAGACAAGTAAACGCAATAGAAATTCTACAAGCTAGATGACTGTGTGATTGAGCATCTCAGAATGATTTATAAATACTTCCATTCAGGGCCACGCCTGTGCACTGGGAGAACGGCGGCAGCCACAGAGAGCTGACAGCGTGCCAGAAGGAATAAGCTCTCAGCCAGTGCTAGAAAACATTCACTTCAGGTGCACTCAATGTTGTTGAACATCTGTGACGCGATGGACTTCATGAAGTAACTAGTGGCAGACATTTGAAAGCGTCCAGAGAAGCCTTTTATTTTCAGAAAAGCCATTAGAACAGAATGCAGGTACACGTTGGGACGTGAAAGCACAGCGAGCTAGACCAAGACTCTGAGCTGAAAAGCTGAGCAGAGGAAAAGAGATGAAAGGGCTGGAGGGGAGGAAAAAAAGGTGAGGGAAGAAGGACGAGGGAGGCAAATCAGTGAGAGGCAGGAATGAAAAAAAAAGCATGCTTAGAACGATCAATAGCAATTCCCCATGTCTCCATGGAGGGTTACCTTTCCACTCCATCTCTTCCCTTCCACACCAATATTTCCTCCACTCTGTGCTCTTCTCCTGACATCTCGTAACTTCCTACTTGGCGTCCTGCCCTGAACTCCGCCTTCTCTCTCTCTCTCCCTCTGCAGCAAGCTCTCACTCTTACTTTCTCCCCCTTTTTTCTTTCGCCTGTCCATCTTCCACAAACTGTGCTAATGAAACTGGTTTGAGGGTTAGGGTGGCGCTCAGCGTCAAACTCGAAGGCCTCGGAGGAACTAAAGGTGTCTCGTGGCCAAGGACCCGTGTGAGGTCGGAGCGGTGTGATGCGCTAAGAACCCCCCCCCTCCCGTACCCTCAAAGAAAACAATGGCTCATGAGTGAATGTTCTGGTCGACACAAGCCGGCGTGCAGCATGTAAATTTGAATCTGAGTGGTGTTGGCACTTGTGAACGTCTGAAAGGTTAAGGCACAAAGAATACCTTTGGGGAAGAGTTGCAGCAAGTGAACATGTGTTTCTTTTTTTTTTTTTTTTAAAAAGGTTGAGCACTTACAATGATAGTGTGTGAGGAAGCCTTTGCTAATCCCGTGAACTCATTAGCCTAATTGGACGGTCTGCAGAGAGCTCCTCATTGATCCGGGCCTGATATGGTTCTCCTCTTTCTGTGTCAAATGTTCTCCCTTCTTTTACTCTCCCCGTCCTCTGGTCCTTGACGCCTCAGATACAACCATCTACTCTGGACTGCTTGAAACTCTCTCTTTATGCCGGCTGGTGTCTCATCTCACTGCGCAACCACGCACCAATCAAACAGTGGATTTCAATACTTTGATAAGCTGAAAAAAATTCACTCTGTCACGGTTCGGTCACCTGTTCCTGTTTTATTGTGAAGCTTCATGTTTCTGGTGTCCCTGGGTAACTTCACTTCCTGCCTTGTCCCGTTTTCCCCTGTGATTCTTTGGCGTGTTGATGATTGTTTCCAGCTGTGTCCAATCACCTGCACCTCCCTTGTGTATTTCAGCCATGTGTGTCTCTTGGTGTGACACCAGTGTGGTGTCATTGTGGATTGTCGCTGTCGAGCGTCTCATGTTTCTTGGTCCCCGTTCACGATTCTCGTTTTTACCCTATGAGGAGTTTTTAAGTTTTTTGACCTTATTCGACCATCAAAGTCCTTTTTCTTTTCAATACTCTGCGTTTGAGTCCTGCCTCGCCACCTGGACCGTTCTGACACACACTGTACATACCACAAGCTAAAGTCATGTGTAGATACATTACATCAATATGAACATTCAGACCTGCCACATTGATCAAAAGACAAGAGTGTGCATCCCTGCATGCGTCCACGGCTAAGCTCCCACACTGCAGGTGTGTGTTTCATTCAGTCTTCGGGCTACATTTTATGATGTCTCCAATCATAGTTAGTAGTTTTATACCACGACAATTTGTCTGCATGCATTGCTGCTTGTTTTGGACTTTGCTTCGAATCAAGTGTCTCTGTTACGCCTCACAAGCCGGTAATGTCTACACCGATGGTTCGCCAATTGTGATTCAATCACTCAACGCAGCGGTGGCAAAAGCAGACACACATGGCGGAAGATCTGCACTGGACCGAGTGCATCTTCTCATTTTAATATTTCCCCCTGAGTGTTGCACCGCCCCCCTCGCGACTAAAGAAATATGGTGCGACCTGGAAACCTGAGGCCGACGCTGTACAGGTTCTTCTCATTTTTTTATTTTACCTGTGCAGTGTCCACAGACAGAAAATAAAAACGAACAAGCATTCAACCCCCCCCAAACCTCCCCCCCTCGCTTTCTCAGCAGGAGGTGCGTGATAATGAGGTGCGCCGCTGTCAGAATCACAGCCAATAGTCATCCATCCAACCTGCTTAGTAACACCGCTGCCTGCAGGGTCCACAGCCACGCACACGTTCACTAGGTAAAAAACACAGATGCCAGGGAACGTGCAGACACACACATATGGCTACTGACTCAAGATTACGTGGACGTGGTGTGTGCGTACACCTGTCCAGGTAAACGTATTGTACGGGTAACCTCCACCCACAGACAAATCTCACCCGCGCCGCTGAAAACCTTTCCGGATAAGAGGGTGGTGTTATGAACTATAGGTGTGTGTGTTAGCGTGCTCCTTCTCAGGTATCGGACTAAGAATGCTCTACTTCTGTCCCGTCTTCTCCCTGCAGACTCTGACCTACTTCCCTCCTTCCTCCCTTCCTCTTGTTCTACAGTCATTTCATCCATGATGCTGTGACTTCCATCTCTCCGCATAACATAATCTCTGTCTTCTCTCCTCTCTGTGCTCTCCCCCTTTCAGGGGGGTGAAGGGTAAGTGAAGATCGTTGGGCCCCAATGGAGAGGCCCCGACATTATGTGTGTGTACGTGTGTGTGTGTGTGTGTGTGTGTGCGTGTGTGTGCATACCCCATCATTGCTCATCTCTGGCAGCCTCGCTGGGTGTTCCCCGAGCTACAGAATAAATACACTTTAAATCACAGCGAGTGCACACACACGCACACACGCAGGCTGCCCCCTTGCAGCACTTTGGTGCTGTTAAATGAGGGGGCTGGGGAGCTCGTGGCTACGCCTCCTCTCTGTGTGCACTCCAGTCAAACACGGAGGGAGAAAACCTTTATTAAGCTCTGTGTGTGGCGTCTTTGAGTTACATTGAACACGGATGACCTGCTGCAAAGTTGAATGAGGAGAGACGAACCAGTCTCATCGGAGGAATTCTCCTATTTTGCCAGGAGTATGTGTCTGAGTCCAGACACATTCCACACACATCTGGGATGAGGTTAGAACGCTGGCAGCCAGACTGCAAGGACAACCTCAGAGAGGATTTGGTCAAATCTTGTGTATGAACAAATAAAGTGTCCACATACTTTGGACCACAGTGGGCTGCAAAACAAGTGTTAACTTCCTTTATAAAAGTGCCAATAGTTCCGCTTATTTTTTATAAATTCCTTCAGTAGATCCCAAAGAAAAGTCCAAACAGCCAAATACCAAATCTTTTTCCGAATCTCACTTTAGTATGATTCCAAAAATCGCCTGCGCATCCAGTGTGGCTCTGTATGACTCTCCATCTCCTCTGCAGTGGGCGTGGGTGCAGGTGGTGAGAGCCCCCCCAACCTACACCCCCTGCCTCTCCACTCCTTCTCTCTATTCTCTCTGTGCCCATTCGGCAGCATACTTTAAACCAGCAGAGTGTGTGTAGAGGAGGAATGAAGCGGTGTGCTTCCATACGGTGGGAGACAATCTGCTCGGCGTAACATTTTTAGGCAAGAAAGCAGAGCAGAAAAGTCTGCGTCGATTGAAAGATCAATTTCAACGGTGTTTTTTCGCCGCGTTGTTTAATGGTGCTGAAATAACAGTGATGCTGGACTGTGATCGGTCGACTCTCTTTTTTAAACGTATGGACTCTAGTTTGGCCGATAGATTAATGAAACAGTGAATTCTGAAAAAGTGGGATTATGCCGCACGCACGCACACACACACACACACACACACACACCTCATCCAGCTCTGTGCCCAACGTAACGTCGATTAGGTTAACTTTGGTTAATGGGGCACAACATCCCTGTCCTCCATGTCTTGTCTCATCTTTCTATGCATCTATTTCTCTCTCTGTTCATGCACCTCTCTCTACCCTTGTTAGTCTGATGCACATTGAGCAGCGCAGTGATCATCAGCTTCAGGACTGCAGCAGCAATTTGTCCTCCTACGGAGACCACGTGACGCTACGGAGACGTACGGCGCCGCAATCAATACGGCTGGGAGCCTTGACATTAGGGAAAAACGTGTCATTATTCACGTAAAGGGTGGGGATTTGAGAACAAAATCCTGGCTTGGTGCCTTGTGTATACCGGTACAGAACACAGCCAGATGTTGACAGCACTGCTTTTATTAACCGAGGGGAAAAGCCCTTCGAGAGTACGTGAAGAGGAGCTGCTTGACATTGAAAATCAATGTAAAAAACACTCAGATGTCAACAGAAATCCCGCTGCAGCACTCTCAATCGGCATCTCCTAGTTCATGATGATCCTTCTTGCCTTCAGATCTTTGTTCAAAGAAATAAACAACAAGTGTTCATATACCTTGGACCTTCATGAAAAGGAGAACAGCTGGTTGATGCTGCTTCGCTGTAGGAGGAATTTGGGAGTAAAAGCTGACTGAGCTATTTTTCTCTATTTTTCAGAGATGTTGAGAATACTCAACATTCATCCCAGGATGAATATTGGATTGACAGTGATGGAGAACTTGCCTCATCTTTTCAAAATGAGTCAGACTGAAGTTGTATAGAATTATTTTCCTTTAACGAGACATGTTTCAGCCTTTTACAAAGTACAAATGTGGGCGAGAACTGCATTTATACAGAGAGGTGGGGTGAAGTACTACTACAACACAACAGGCTCCAGCAACAGCGTGGAGCAAACATTACAGCTTTCGCCGACCGATTCACTCTCCTTTGGTTACAAAAGCCTTTTCTTTAGCGGCCCTTATTG
Organism: Apeltes quadracus; assembly: GCA_021346845.1. Classification (NCBI taxonomy): domain Eukaryota; kingdom Metazoa; phylum Chordata; class Actinopteri; order Perciformes; family Gasterosteidae; genus Apeltes; species Apeltes quadracus. The sequence goes on from CM037918.1 coordinate 5,819,166, forward strand.
CTTCAGGCTTTGAGGCTTCGAGGCTATTTTCTCATAATAAAAAAGAAAAAGACAACAGGCAAGTAAAATCAATATGTTCTTCGTCTTCTCATTCTCTGTTTGATCAAAAGCCTTCAAAATAGTGTTCAGCTAAACTGAGTAAAGCTGTCATTGATGGGTGAGTCAGATATTAATAAATCTGACGTGGACTCAGGCAGTGGATAGTCATGAAACAAGTGCTGCATGGCACTCACTTAGGAAAAAGGAACGAAAAGGAGCAGTGACAGTATTTGAAATCCTATGTGGAGGCGACGCATACATCCCTTCGAGCGGTGCCGACTCGTCAATTACAAGGAAGCGGCACCCTGAAGCATCCTCAGCTCCCTGGTGCATTCTCCTCTAAATGGGGCCATCGTTTTACTAAATGAGCACCATCCTTACCTGAGGCATTCTTCAGGTTGCCGTTGGAGTCCGTTGTGGTGTACATGACATACGGGCCGGGCTGGTTAACACCAAAAGGCTGCGAAAACATGAAGCACACAAAACGTGACACTTGGCAAGTATCACATCAACCGTCTGTCAGTCTCAGCAAAAGAGGACAGGACAACCAAGCAGGGAGGAAGGACAGAGAAATACAGGAAGACTTTTATTTACACCAGGGTGAGGTGGGGAAATGTCAGACTTGCCGAGCCCTCCCTGCGTTTACCTGGGCTCAGCACGCGTAAACATACTCGCCGCGAAAGAGACTCTGTCCTTTATGCTGCAACACTCTGCAGCTCGATGAGGAAGGAAGGAAAATGAGGACAGTCCGGCTGATGTGAAAAGCCGCAGAGGAGCAGATCGTTGGACTCAAAGACAAACAATGAGAGCTGTCACTAAGGAGAAGGGGAGCGGGAGAGTGAAATTAAAACATAGAGGTGGGCTGATGGATGGGAGAAGAGGGGAAGGGAAACAGCCGAGAGCGCCGCTCGTCTAACGCATTCATCGTACCTTTCAGTTAGACATCAAGCAGGTGGACGAGCAGATGGACAGAAAACCAAAAACAACTCTTGTTGATGTCAATGCCAATGTGTTTTGCAACGGCTTTTCACTGGTGAAAGGTTACATAAGGAGAAGGGATATTGGCTGCAACATTTGCGTCCGATTTCTCTTCCCACCTACATCGTTGTGACACTGGCCCTCTGGGATGATGGTAAAAGGGCTGCAAGCGCAACTGCTCCACAAATCGATGGCTACGTTTAACTCCAGCAGTGCATAAACGGTGCAAAACCTTACACCCCCTTTAGGTGGACGTGGGTGGTCTGTCGGGGGGGGGAGGGGGAAGGGGGCATCTCTATGTAACAATGTAATGCAGACGCCCCCCTTCAAGGCCTGCATTGGACATCAGCTGCAGCACAGCTTTGGTAGGGCTGGATATCTTTTCTCAAATCCTTAAAAAGTATCACCGGATGTGCACCAGTAGCGAGTGTGATCTGCAATCGATCCTACTTGATGCAGCCAAAGTATCCTTGAGAGACAACACGCAGCTAACAACAAAAATGTATTTACGAAGGACAAGGGCTGGAAAACATTATTTTGCCCTTGTAATAAACAAGAATCCTATGTTACTGGGAAGCGGTGAAAGGTTATTGCGAAAGATTCAATACAGTAAGCTCGGGCTACTGACTATTAGGAAGAAAGATCCATGGGGTGTTTGGACAGGTGAAAAACGCATTTATTTCCAGTGCTCTTCCTTTTTTTCGAGCTGCCCTTCAGGAAACTTTACGTAGGACGAGGGACTCATTAGGCCTCAGAGCTCGAAAACAAATCACCAATTTAAACCCCCTTCCCTAATTTCCTGCACATAAGAGTTCATCCTCTCTATGAACAAGACGTTTGGGCAGCAGTCAGGACATTCCAGCCCATGTCTTTCTGTAAGCCTGCTGCTTACCGTGGATTAAAAACTGGGGGGAACATAAGGACGCGTGCGTGGGAAGATAAGTGCAACGGAGACTATGGGGACGGCAGAGCCAGAGAGACACAGAGAAAGATGGATTCCCTACCTTGACATCTTCTGGACAGTCATTGAAGCAGAGGCCACTGAGCACTGAGGAGGACAGAGAAGCCGGAGTTAGACATGCCGCTCAGCACCTCCTACGCCTCCGACACTGTGATGGAGCCACTGTGTCAGACGGTATGAAGCAGGTCAGACTGGCACAGAGAAACACAACGAAAAACAGATTCATATTCCCCACACCACATCTCCCTTCATGGACTCCTATTTTATATGCACTGGGTAGGTGACAAGATGGACCGCCACAGAAAGGAGGCAGGGTCATAAATAAATTGACGGTGATGAGAAGCGTTTAAAGAATAAATGTGCATGCTAATTGTGCGTATGCTAGGCGGGCCGTTCCCCTGTTTGTGTGTTTGAGTGCGGCGAGGAATAAAATCCGCTGAATTGCTAATCAGTCATTAGAGAAGTGACTTTATTAGCATACAAATGGGGTCCTGGGTCTAGGTTGCCTTGATTTGCCTGATGGAGTCACGCCGAAGCCCAGGGCGTCGTTAATAAGGTCGGCCCCCGGCGCTGTGCTGAATAGCAGCCAACCTCAACGCGCCCATTCAAAGGCGACATCGCAGCGACCCCGACTCACTGGTGGGAGGAGGAGGCCTCGCTGCCGGATTGTTCGGTTCTAAGTGGCCACTAACAAAAACACAAACATTAATCACAAACATTGACTGTTAAGAGGGTTTTTCAGCGATGTCTCTGAAATGGGTTTTCTGATGCGGAGCGCCGACACGTGACTCCGACGCCGCTCCGACGTACAGCCACCGTCTGTGGCTTGCTCCCGCCACACTTCCACGTCCACTGATTACTCTATTCATGATTCTGCACGGGTTGGAATACCTGCGGGCCGTCATGGCGAGCGTTAAAAGCCTGTAATACAGCACATAGCTTTTACATTTGCAGTCGTGGTCGGATTGACATGAAGTTCAGTACATTCACTTGAAGAATGGAAATAACTCCTTCAAGACTTTCTGTCTTCTGCCATCACGAGGCCAAAAGGTCTCTGTAATCAAATGTTAATGTGCTACTTTTTATTTAATGTCATAATATCTAAATTGGTTATCCTTAATTAGGAAAGTGGCTTTGCAGTGGACGGACTAAGGCGGAGCCAGGAAGCCAATGTGCCATCCTGTGATGAAGTAGATCTTGTAAAGGGGGTTTCGGGAATCATGTGCTTATGTGGGTGATGATGAATCTCCGGGGGAGTTTTGGCCGATCTGACTGAAAATGTCTACGGCCAATTAAGAAATCCCCATTCCACCCCTGCCTTCTTCCATTTAATCTGTAAATACACAACAGTAATTTTCTTTACTTTCAAAGCTGTCATTGAAAAAAATATGTGGCAAGGGCAAATTTTCCGCTTTGAAGTTCAAAAGCGTATTAATTGTACGCCTGAAGGGGAATTCAGATGGAGCTCCCATCAAAGGCAAACATTTGGTCCTTGACCCTAACCGACCGAACCACGTAGGTGCTGCTGGTTTCAGCTTCATTTCATCTGTGAACAGAAATCTTTGGTTTCTTATTGAGCCCTTTGTTGTTGCTTTAAAGCATGATTAGCAATCACATAAGTATTGTAGAGAAGTAAAAACTGTCAACGGGGCAATAAAATGTTTTTAAAGTTAAGCATATTGAAGTAGATAAAAACGTAATGGCTTTTTACATTTACTCGCTGTGGTATAGGAGCAAAATGTATCTCATTAGTGCCAAAAGGCCTGTAGCAGTTTCCAGCTACTGTCTTGCTAAAGAATTTGAGTTATGTTGACTAATGCTGAAAAAAAAATCATTAGGTTATTGTATAATCTAAATTAAAGATCCAAACACCACATTCACACCTCACAGGCTTTGGACCAAAGTCATCTGTGAAGGACGCCGATGATCAATAAATCCGATGGATCGGATTACGCATCGCTTGTTCGAATTACACGCTGGTTTGGGGTCATGCTGGAGGCTTTACTGCCAGCGCCGCTGAAAATCAATGACAACGTAGAGGGATTTGACCCCAATTTGTTTGAAGCCAGTCCCATTTGGGATTATAGTGGCCGAGGACGTGGGACGAAAGACACACGGCCGAATCGGGACTCATCACAAACCGTGGGCTTGTGTCATTGTCAGCGTTCATTTGCCTGCAGCAACATTAAAAAAAACATCCCCAGGTACACAGGAGGTGAAACGCATCCTCAAAGAGAGATTTGAAAGGAGACGGCGTTGAAAGGCATGCATGAAAAGGACCGAGAGGAAAGATGCAAGTACACAGTGTGACACAAATCGCACTTACAGGTGAGATGAGGTGTGTTTACTGTCAAGGAAACACACAGGTCAGAGGGGGATTCATGTGGGTGGTGATCAGTGTTTATGAGATGAGAAACAAAATCCCCCATTTAGTGACACTTTAAAGGGGCCATATTTTGATTACCTTTATCAAGTTAAAATAGGTCTTTGAGCAAAACATGTTTCTGAAGTTGTTTGCTGGAAATAGCTTGTAGGAAACGATTGTTACCTCCCTCTACTCCCCTCTGTTTCAGCCCCTTCCAGAGTGTGCCGTTTTCTGCTGCTCATGAGCTGCAGCTCATTTTGCCACGCCCACAGCTTGTAGACTCGGCGGTAGTGGTCGGCTGACGGGGGGGAAAGGAACAGCTTGGAACAGCTTGTTCAGAGGCTGAAGGCAGGATCAATTCAGAAACCCGTATCTCACTCAAAGCAGCATGGGTGAATTTTCTTCCAAGTTTGTATGCGTGTGGAAGCACCAGAGACACACAGTAACACCCCAAATCCCAGAAAAAGTGATTTTTCCATAATAAGGGCCCTTTAATTCCCCAGCCTGGATGTAATGACACACGTGGCACAAAGCGGCCTGGCCTTACGTCCAACCTTTTCTTTCCTGTCAATCATTAAATCAAACTCCCAGTCTGACACTTTCAGTCGGCGGGCTTCACACAGCCGCTCGAGGTGGGAAACAGAAACGTGCAATAATTTCCCAACAGAACTCCACTGATGCATGCAGACAAAAAGGGAGACAGACAGACATATAGTGCAGGGATGCAGAAGTTTTTAGAAGTCAGTGGGCTCGCTGTCGCTTCAGACTGTAGAAGACTCTGAGTTGGCATGGGCATGTGTGCGTGCGTGTGTCTGAAACTACAAAAAATGTGGGCTTCTTCTCTCTATGAGGCCGCTTGGTCCATAATTTGATCTCTGGTTGACATGTAACAAGTACATAACAGCGCTTCCACGGCCAGGACAACGCCACATGCATGAATGTGCATCTCTTTATCGTAAAGAGAAGTCTGTGTCCTCATTCGAGGGGGCTGCTCTTAATCCGTGCTGCCAGTCTGTGACCCGGGACACAAGGAACCAGGTCACTTCTCACCACTGAAGACTTAAGTCGTCGCAGCGGACTGCTGCGTCACAGCAGACTGCTGCTGCGGGCCAGCCGTGTTGAATAAATGTTCCATAACGGTTGGGACAAGAGTCGGTTGCAAATGCACCTGTTAGAGCCCAGACCCCTCAGATGCATGGTCTTGTATTAAATGCGGAGAATCTATTTCTTACATTGTGTACAACACTGGGAGCCAGCCAGGTTTGGATGAATGCATTTTAGACGTTTGAGGTGCTGCTGTGTTTACATGAAATATGAATGAGGTGCCAGGTGTTATTTTAAGCACATGCACAGGCAACCATTTAATTTGACTTTGTGATGATCATAAGGCAAAAGCTTGACATCTTGCCGATTGAGTCTGTTCTTCATCAATTGTCCCCCCAAAAAAAATCAAAGAATACAAAATAAATGATAACCCTACACAAGTTCTTTTTTCAAACTCTGCTTTCTTTTCGTACCAAACTACACACATTTTGTATTTGTGAATGCCCGTAAAAATATGCACTGAGTTAGAAATATAACTAACTGAGAGATCCTCAAAACTTGGAGAGTCCTACTTTACAGTGCGTTGGTCCGGGGACACAGTACATTAAGAGGCTCACGAGGAGAAAAGAATACCCGCATCCACTGTCGCAGCTGGGGCAACATAATTAATAGATCTGTTGCACATTGGTGTACAGTTTATGCAAGAGCCCCACAATTCATAGTCCGAATCTGAAATTGAATTGAACAGTGTGCAGCAGCACACGTTTTGTACACGGATAGACAATTTGCAACATTTACATTTATATTTCTATTTACTATTTAACGCGTGTGACAGAGGTTACCTTTCTCTGCTTTGGAGCCCACCTGGAGTTGTGTCCTCATTGACACTCTATAAAAATAACCTAGAGGGAGCCATGGTAACTTAACGCACACGTCACAACCCTGAGCCGCTGGGTCAGCTGACGTCACACACACACGCAGACGCCCCCCAAAACACACACACACACACACACATGCATGAAGAGCAAAATGCGATGAGCAGACCTTGACGGGGGGAACATGGCGTGCCGTGTCAGCGCTAGTGGCTACAAGTGCAAGTCAGAGAGCGCCAAGCGGCACACAACAATCTGACAGCTGAGCGCCGCTCGCTCTGCGATGCTCATCACTTCTCATTGTCCTCAGGCTGCGTCTGTAGCTGCAGGGCCATGCACGGGCACAACACAACACAATCGCTGCGCCAAACGGGTTCTTATAAAATGAAGAAAGACAAACTCGTTTCCTCATGTGTGCCTGACGGAAAAAGTACCCATTTGCCTGCATTAGACATACTTTGGTGGTTGTGGCTTTGTCTGGTCAAAGTGTAGGTAAGACAAAGCAGTGTCCTACCGGGAGCCTTGAAATCCCAGAGGGAGCCCTCCCCCCCCTGCTGCCTGCTCACTTTGGGTAACATCATTATAGTGTTGTTGTAGCTCAGTGTCCCTGAACAGCTGGCAGTGGCTTCTACATGGTTTCACTTTGGGAGGAACACCACAAATGCAATGTGACCACAACGTTAATTAGCCATATCAATGAGAATAAAGTGAAACATCCTCAGAGAGGCTAACTGTCTAGAGGAAACGTATTTTGGTTGGCAGCACATTCATTTACATGGTATAACTAAATGTGCTGTTCAAAAGAGTGCACATGACATGTAATGTGGGGCGATAGTGGTGCAGGGAGTAGAGACGGTGTGCTGGGAACTGTAACATTGGTGGTTTGAATCCTGGCTGTGTCATTGAGCAAGAAACTTAACCCCTAATTGCTCCCTGAGCAAAATGTATGAGCAATTAAAAATGAAATGTAAGTTGCGAGACCCTTTACTGTGGTGTGATTTTGACACTTTTGTCAAAGTCCCACAGCTGTATAAGTCAACAGGCTCACCTGCAGCACGCAGTCAGGCTAACGCTAACCTTGCTAAGTAGGACCTTACGAGGGTTAAGAGGGTTACCACGTGGCCACGGAGCAACATCGAAGGTAGTTGTTCTTCGTTAATTTCATCTTCTATTCCGCTCCCCATAGTTAGCTTATTGCTGCGTCCCGTTCTTGCTTCCTTCAACATCAATCGGAAGAACACTAGATAAAACTTCACAAAGCCACATCACGCTCATTTCCAGGTCCATTCTTATTCCAGGTTTCTACTAGAACGTTTTTTTAAATGCAACGTAGAAATACTAGTTTTTCACCAGCCTGCATGTGACATAGGAAGGGGATTCTATTCAGAATGGCTTTTAGTGACAAAGACAGACTGTGTTGTATGATATCACAGTTTGAATGAGTGGAACAGGTGAGATTTTCCTTTTGAACTGATTGCAGCACTGGTATTCTCTTTTGATCAGCATGTCCAATGGCTGATATGATGGCAAAACAGGTGTTCCTGGCTAGAGGTGGGAACATAACACATCTTCCAGGAGAGGGATTATAAAACACAGAAAATCTTAACTACTGCCCCTAGGAGGCAATGAAGGAAATGTCAGCGAGATGTCGTATGCTTTGCTGTACAGCCGGCTCATCGTCATATTTGCAGGCAGAGCCATTATGACTTCAACTGCCAACATGAGATGGTGCTATTTTGACAAACACGGGAGCAGGTGCTCCCACTCAGCCGCCTTTGTTCGCCGCAGACACTGGAAAGAGTGTTCACACCGCACCGAGTACACAGCCTGCAGGCAAATCCTCCTCCGGACGACGGCTGCATGCTGAGAGACATCGGGAAAATCTGCTCGTTGGCGTTTGAATGACATGAAAGGGGGGAATAAAAAGCAGCGCTGCTGCCTGACAGGCCGAGAGAGGCGGAGAGGGGGGACAGGAAACAAGACGCGTTGCCGGAGAGAGGGGTGAGGGCAGGACGAGGGGTGAGCGAGAAAAGTAAAAGCAACAATGAAGAGGGTGAGTGGGATACAAACAGGGCCATGAAGGGAGGAGAGGGAGGCAAAGAGCTGGATTTGGTAGAGGAGGAGGGGGGAGGGAGCGGGTGTGGGGGCATTTGGGCCTGATGCCTCCCAGATGTTTCTCAATGCAGCTAATCTGCATCCTAATAACTGAGCAGGAAACTAATCAACTCATACAGTTCTGCCTGTCACTCTCCCTTGTCCTCTCTAAACACACACACACGCACTCACACACACACACTCTCAGATACCCCCTCCCAATCTCCATTTGGAGATGGAGTTTATGATTTCTCCCGTCTCTTCAGCGGTAATCATCCTTCCATCTGTCCACCCTGCAAACCTCATTGCCTCTTTCAGCTCAAAGCGGCACCACTTAGCTTTGTGTAAGGGTCCTTTCTATGTTCCCTAAAAAACTAAACAATAATTGTTATATGTATGTCTCCTCGAGGATGGAGGATTTCAGATTCAATAAAAAGCAAAACATCTGTCCGTCTGAACCGAAGTGGTGGACCAGCACACTGACCTCCCTCAAACACCTGCAAGCAGTCACAATAAAAACAAAACAGCAACACATCAGCGCATTACAAAAATAGAATGTATCTTGGAATAAATATTTACTCAAATGAGGTAAATTAGCATATTATTTGTTTTTTTTTATACCTGGCAGCGTCCTGGCTGCCAATCGTTAGCCTGCAGCTGTGCAACAAAAACCCTGTAACCTGCTCAGATATTTAAATATGCACCTATGGCAAAAGACGCACAGGCCTTTGATGGAACGAGCGCATGTCGGGCACATGGAGGATGAGATGTCAGACCGGTGCGGGTTCAGGTCATCTGAAAAAACACCTGGAACAGCGGAGGCTTCCTGGCAGGACGAGAGGCGAAGTTGCTTTCTGCGGCCGACCTGAGATGGATTAACCTCGGGAAGTCCGCCTGCATCCTGGGACCTCAGCAGTCACTCACAAACACACACAGCGGGTCAGACACAGAGTCAATGTTCAGTGTTTGTTCAATAATGCCTCTGGGGAGGCTTGAGCGGTGTCGTCATGAGAAAACAGGACTCTGTCTGTATCGGGCCGCCTGCAGAGACGGAGTGCGTCACTCTGAACAAGGAGTCGCCCTTATTATGGTACAATGCTATCAGAGACGCCCAAAAAAACAGACAGTAAACTAATTCCCCCTCGGAGTATTAAGATGCATTTGAGCTCGCGTTCACAGGGGAGGGGAATGAAAAGTTGACACGGTGTAACACTTTAGTGTAACACGTTAGTCTGCACTCGGCTAGATTTAGCGAACACGTATGAAAAATACCCCACCGAACGTGTAATGACTGACGTCGTATCAAGGAGGAGGGAAGGGGGCGCATCTGTGTGTTTTCTTTGATGTGCTGCACCAGCACTCAAGGAATTGATTCTAGTGGGGGGACAGTGGGGGTTAGACATACTGGACACACAGAGGAATTTCTTGTTGATTGGCAAACTAAATAAAACACATTATTTTCGGCTTTGTACCACAATGAGTCCACTTTTCCTGGATCTTGTGTATAATGAGCCTCCTTTGATGCCCAAAGCCCCTCCATGCAGGAGAAGGCGGGGCCTTTAAGCTCACTGAGCTACTACTGAGCATCATCACAGAACCAGCTTGTTTCAGCCAAATGAGAAATATGTGTTCTTAACCGAGACGTCGTTTTCCACTTGGGCGTGGGGAACACAATCCTGGACTCAGCAACTCATTGCTAGTAGAACGGACATCGAATATACATACCGCCTAAATGCTAAATAGGATTTTACTATCCTGTCACAGTCATTGTCATTTTGTATTATAATCTGATTTTCTTCATTCTCAGTCTTAATGATATCAGAGAGCCTTGTGTGTGTTACATATTTATCTCAGGCAGTGTGTAGTACACAGTACAAATGTGTACTGTGTATATGTAATGCTAATAATGATTACATACTGTAAGTGTGCTTCACAAAGGCATGGTGATGATTTATGTACCCCCCCTGCCCCCACACATCCCCTCCCACCTCCCCTCCCTCCCTCTTCCAACAAACAACAAATGTGTGCCAACTGCTCCGCAAAAGAAAGGGATGAACAATGCTCCTTTTCCTGCTAATGAGCAGAGGAGAGTGACAGATTAAACTGTGCAGAGGCCCACCCTTGAGCGCAACTATTTCTGCTTTCCTCAAATGTCACTTGGTACTAACACTCTGCCAACATTTTGACTTCAAAAGACAGCGTCTTGAATTTTACTCAAACACTGTGCCAATAAGGGAGACAAAAAAAATGCTTCTATTAACAGACGAAAAAGCAGTGAGCCAAAAATAGAAAACAATAATCGCACAAAGATATTGAAGCTGCGCTTGCTTCTAGCCAGACGTACGCTGTGTGTGCAGGCTTTAAATGCGAGGGGAATGCAGCGTATTGCACCAACGGTGTGTGCCATCTCCCCTGAGTCAGTGAACATTTCAATGGTGTTTTTCTGGCATTTCTGACACCTTCATCGGGCAGTCAAAAGCGGAAAGTGACAGGTTACATGTGGCGAGAGGGAGGAGCCTAACATGAAGCAAAGGTGCCCGTGGGACTCCCCAGTCAGGATTTATAGCTACACAGTGTGAAACGAGTGCAACATTACAAAACTGAAGCACACATAATCCATGAGAACAAACAAAAGCGGGACCGGCGCGAAACAAGGCAGTCAGACTGCAAACACAACGGGGGTTTGCACTTCAGGCACAATATGTGCGAATTTTATTTCGGGCACTTTACGGCAAATAAAACATTCAATTTCAATGTTACCGACCATTATTCTGCTTCCACTCTGGCGTCATAAACACTGTGAGCCGAGTGCCGTGCTGCGCTCTGTTTACAATTGATGAGTAATGTACGAACTTAAAGTGGAGATCCAGGGAAGGAGGATTGACTGTATTAAAGCAGGTTGAAATAGAACCAAAAGCTCAGGCGAGACCCCCCGTTCTCCTCGGACTGAGCGACTCGAGGCTACGAGTCGAAAGAACATGACGGATAATAGTTGCAGCCATTTGGTTTTCTAGGCCAGGGAAAAGAGCTGCTCATGTTCAGTGATTCTAATTGGTCTGAGGGGAACGGCTATGTTAAAAAAAATAATAAATAGAAATACACTAAACCATAATAATATTAAAACTTCAATTCTATTTCCATTAATGTGATTTGTGACGAAGAAGACAGAAGGGGGGCATGCGCCTGGTTCAGGCGTGTGGGCAGGAGAGAGGAACTCACCCATCACTTTAACGAAGTAGGCATCCGACTCATAATTGTTCTTCAAAGCGTGGACGATCAAGTCGCGTTTGTCCTCAGCTTGGCTTAGAACCAGCATGTCTAATATACCCTGAAAATGAAGACAGGCACACAGATGAGGGACAATGGAAGCCTGGTGTGTGTGTGTGTGTGTCTTCTGATGCACATCTTTATTCGTCTAACACACTGATTGGAAATTATCTCATCATCTCTTTATTCATCCCTTTTTTTCCTTCTCATCACTTTGTGTGTGTCTCTCTCTCGCTCTCCCCTTCTCTCTCTGTCCCATTTACACATTCCCTCACAAACAGTGAGTCCCTTTGGCACCAACTTATTTAATACTGGAGACATTGCCAACAAGGGGGACATTGTTTTAATGTTGCATATCTACCTATCTGACACTAGTGTCAGTGCAGATGCCACAGGATCGGTGGACAACGGAGGACAGGAAGGGCGGTGCGCTACGTCAACTCAACACAAACCACTCACGTCCTCATAGATGTCAAAGAACGTTGCAATGACGGCATTTTGGATGGCTCCCAAATCCGACTGGTCCCAGAGGATCTGGAACATCCTCCCAACGTGATGGCAACTGGCGTTGTTACAGGGCACGTTCTCCAACAGGAAGGCCTGCTGACCACTGGGAGGCCGAGAGAGAGAGAGAGAGAGAGAGAGAGAGAGAGAGAGAGAGAGAGAGAATTCATTACATTGGTAAAATCTCTTAAAATCCAGAATCACATTTAAAAACACCAGCGTGGTGGTAGTTATAATTAAATAATAATTATATAAGCTCCTCACATTTCATTTGTGATTCTGAGCCTGGTCCCTACGAACGTCCCCCACCAGCCCTGATATCCTCTTGAGCCACACATGACTGTGCCATATCGGTTACAGAAAATACTCCACAATCCCCTTTTCCATGCCAGTGTCTGCTACTGACCCTTGAATGGAGCCCTCTGGGAATTTGTTGGCTTGTATAACACCAGAATAACAGAACCCTCTAGAACCATCCACAATCTCTGATCTATGGTTTCCTTTGCGCAGACCGGTCGGTTTAACACCTCACTGTTTATCACAGAAATAACATTAGTCAAACAGCCCTGCTTAACACACACTGACCAACCATTGGTACAGTGACTCTGTGGGGACGAGTCAGTATGACCACACATTCACATTCTGGGACATTAAGTTTCAGGGAAGATTTACTCTTTTCAAAATAAGAGTGGTGGTGTTCATAGCAAAATATCTGCAGGTGCTGCTCTATTGCTCTGCTGCGCATGTGTGGACCCATAAATGCAGATTAAAAAAAAGAACATTCTGCACTTTATAGCACAATTTAAAATATTGCATGTCCCAGTCTCTTGATTGGACATTTAGCAAACGACCACACCCTGTATTCAGAAAAGGCGATTAATTTACCGGAGCTGGAGAAGAAACACAGCTTCTCTTTACTTTCTCTTTTCCCTCTCTCCTCCTGTACTTTGTGTGCCAGCATCTCCCTTTGATTCTCAAGAGAGGGGGGTTTGAATCCCAAGCGTTCTCCATCCATGCGTCTCTCTGTCTCTGGAGATGGCTCTACGTACCTGTCCTTAGATCTCCATGGGAGTGGCAATGGGAAAAAAAAGGCTCTGGTCTAAATATAGACTAAGCAAAAAAAAGTCCCCCCACTCCCAGGATTTTAGAAGTCTCCCCACTCCATCCCAATGCATGTGTCGAAGGAGGGGAGCTGAATGAGCTCAGCCTGTTGGGGCATCTGTCATCTAGGATGCTTTTAAACACTTGAAAGAGTGCGAGGCGTCGTTGGAAAAACATCAAACATGCCGCACTTGCAGCATAAAATACTCTTCCCTCACAATGCTGGAAAAAAGGAAAGAGTGTGTTGGTTGATGAAATGCGGATCGATTACCATCATTAATACGATACCGCCACCCAACACGGCAGTGTGTTACCTTCGCTTTAGCAAAGTGAACATTGGTGGAGAATTCAAATTGAAGGGATTTACAATGGAGACAGATGGATGGGTTTTCTTGTCTTTCTGTGTCTCTTATGGGACAGCACCAATATTTTCTTTAACGTTATAACCTCCACAAATCGAGGCATAGACACAATTAATACATTAAAACACAGGCCGGCGTCATACTCGCAATCAAAGTGGTCAAACTGGTGGTTGAAATGTTCTCTGTGCGCCTCCAACTCTCTCCTTTGAAAAACGGTTGATGAGGTGTCGCAGCAACAGAGTGCCAGTTTTGCTGCCGTTTCATTGTAATGTTTTCACAAAGTATCTAATGGCTGCATTGATTGATTCACACAGCAGCATGGCCTGGTTCTCTGGGTGCAGGAGTCTTCGGATGTAAAGAACTGGTACGATCAACCCGCATGAGCGCTGGGATCCCGTGTAGAAATGATTTATGTATGATTTATGTATGCTGAAGTTATACGTCCAAAAAAAACTCTCCTCGCTGTGTTTACGGGGGCTTAGAGCGATATGCGAAATGCGATACCCGCAGAGCGTTGGGGAGCGGGGGGGGGGGGGGGTCAAAGTTCATCGCTCAGCTAACTTCAGAAGCAGCTGAAATCCTTCGGCTGTGCGATTGACAGAAGCTAAACTACTAGCAAACTTTTAACTCAATCTTTTAACTATTTTCTAAATGGTTCTTTGCTGCGTAGGTAGCTATGGGCTAACTAAAGTATTTAAATAGTTGAGTGAGAGTGTAGTGGGCGGCCGATCTTAATGTATATCTTTACACATCACTCTAAAGGACAGGATCAATTTGAAACGATTATTAAGGCCCATTCCCTTTTTAATTTTGCGGAAAATTTAAATGGTCCCTTTAATGTTGTTGCCTGCGCTGGAATCAGCAGCTGGCATCACAACTAAAGATGTGAATATCCTGCTTATCATAATGATGGGTAAGGTCTTGTAAGGTCAAGATTCATGTCAAGCATCTCTATTTAAAACCCTGCGGAGTTCGGGATAGTGCAAGAATGGAATAAATTCCTGAAGCGCACACATGATGCCTCAAGCACACAGATTAAGAGCGTCAGTTCAGATGACAACTCTCTGCGAAGACATGCTGGTGTCTCAGGATGGCTGCGTCTTTCTGTGTGCTGGGAGGAGGGGACGGATGGGGGGAGGGTGGGGGGGGGGGGGGGGAAGAAGTGATAGGCTGTGATTATGTATACATACTAGCTTGGGTTTAAAGGTCATTCTGTGTAATCCATTACGATCAAAATCCATTGGAGCATATGCACTGGCCCGATGTTCCCTTCTCCTTAGGCGCAACACAGCACCTGCTCAAGAACACCAGTTCTCACTCAGGCACCTATTGGTCAAGACAGCCCTAATTGGCGAGTAGCGGTTATGGTAAGTCACCAAGAAATGAATGCATGTCAATGTCAACTCTCCCATGAAAGAAAAACGTGTAGCCGGATAAACATGTAGTGGTTTCAAGGATTTAGGCTGAACTCAGGGAGGCATCTGATTGTTATTCACCATTGTGTGTGTGTGTGCTTGTGGGTGTGTGTCCCTTTCTGAGAGGTTTGCACTTCAAAAGGAAGCACTGCAGGGGCGGTGATGAACGCAAGGTCATGATGTGGATCGCAGACACACATTGCACACACACACACCCACACACTGCACATATACACATCCTGTACACACACAGACACACACACACACACACACACGCCTTACTTTGGTTAGTTTTGTATTAACTGCAGCAGGTTTGACTGTAAAACCAGTGATATTTTTGAATTTGCACTACATACACAAATCTATATTGATCTGTATCCAATCATCATTAATAACGTCTCCACAGGGGCCTTAAGATGATCTCTGAACCATCTGGACAGATTTAAATGAACGCTATCGGCTTAAAGCAACCGAGAGCTGACGTTTTTCCGTTCGTCTCTGCTGTGTTTGTCAAACTCGGCACTCCAGTGTTGCACTGCTGCGCTGCGGCAGCCGGACACTGTCAGCATTTCACTTGCACATGTGAAGGAAAAGTATAGCGTAGCTGTACCAATTAGTTAAAAGTCAGAGGCTCGACAATTCGTTAATGAATTGTCAGAATCATTATTAATTCCTCGCTCACCGTGGAGGCATTCAAGAAAACTAGAATTCAAGGGAACACAAGTGAGTGCCTGATATCTAAATGGTAATTAAGTGGATTTAAGACGTTCCTATTTTTAGCCTTTAACTACTATGTGTACGGAGTATTTTTCATTGTCTTTGTGTTGGATACGTAACTGTGAAAGGATTCACATTGAGATTGTGACATAAATAACTTGACATTGCTTACTGAGAAATAAAAAAAAAAAAAAAAATCAAACCTCAAAATGCAAATGAACTACAATACAAAAATAGAGTAAAACATGTGTTCATGTCTAAAAGAGCAGTCTTCCAATCAAAATAGCCAAGTGAACTCTTTATCACAACAAAATAATATGTCATTTTATTTTGTTCCTCTGACTGTTCAGTTCACTTTTTTGACAGCTGACATAAGTCTGTCAGCTTAAAAAAAATAATTTTAAAAGTAGACCAGACCAAGATCTACTGTTTTGTCTACTGTTTTGTGTGTGTGTGTGTGTGTGAGCGTTTGAGGGTCTGGGGGCTTTGATTACTGTGTGAACCCAGTGTCAGTGGCGATGAGTGAATTGGTGCGTGCGCCTGCGGGGCCATACCCACCTCCACCCGCCTCGCTTCTAACTGGCCTGCAGAAGCTGCTAGGAGGCCAACCACTAATCACGGCGATGACCCCGCTCTCTCTCCGCCGCCGCCGCTCCCTCAGTTCCCTGCAACTTGTCCTCCTTCACCTCCAGCTCTCTACTCGTCTCCCTCGAGGCTGGACTCACACGGCCGCCTCCTTGTTGACGTCCTTCCTTTATTCCTATTTCCTCTCATCCACTTATCTACTATGATCTACTACTATCCACTTTCAATTTCATCTGGTTTACCTGTTGAATTATGAGATTTCTTTCACTTTTCTGCCGTTTACTCTATTCATTGAATCCTGATATTCACCCTACTAAAAATTAAGTTAAAATTGCTGTGTGTTTTTGTGCGAGGACATCTTGACTCAAGACAATTAGCTACGACAACTTGTCTTATAGCCCCATTGTAAGGCTTGTTTCTGTGAGGTTGGTTTAAAAATGTGCAATGTGTGAGGGGCACAGAATATCGATTGCCTCCATACCAAGCAAAAGAGTAGGCCGGTCCCTCCAGACAAAGTGAGAATGCTGTGCAGTTGACACCTTGGCGATGAACAGAGGAGCTTGTTTCACAACGACGACAAGATTTTCCACTAGGAGACCATCTCAGTGTGTAAAACTGTCACATTGGAGCATTGCATCCACTGGCCTTCCATCGCTGTTCTCAAGAACTGCCACCAGCTGCAAATCCACATGTATCGCAATTCAGATTGACGTCAGATTAGTGGCATTAGCCTGCCAATAAACCCCGTCTGGGCAAGGATACAATCTTGCATTATCTCTAGGTGCTAGAGTAGCTGAGTTGGCGGTGCGAGAAGGATCAAGGCTTAAATCCGGGTGTGAAGTTGGGCAACGGTCTTGAAGACCCATCTGTCACTGCCGTGCAGCAGCCCCACAGGCCTCAACACTGGCTCCGCTAATGTTTTCACAGGAATCCAGTTCCAAAAGGACTGACTAAACTCCCGACACTAACAGACAGCATGGTCACTACCATGGGAATAAACAAACAGAAGAAATGTTTTGTTGGATTATGTTTGATAATCCAGTTTTCCCTGGATCAGCCCTTCATTTAAGGAATCAAAAGTCATCGCACATTTGGTCACCGAGGTCCACTGTATAAACTCAGTGATACCAGACAGACTCTGACATGTTAACGATTGAGGAAATGCTCCTCTGCTGTTGGACAGACTTTCATGGACTTTTGCATAGAAGAATTGAACTGATTTCAGCAATGCTTCAACTTAAATGAATTTCTTTACAATGCTTTTGCTTATATTAAGAAATACCTGCAGAAAACGGCGCCGCTGTCCCTCTTCAAAGGGCAGGAAGTGCAGTGTCGTTGCATTTTACTCCTCACAGATCACCCATGAATCAAGTCCTTTTCTTTTAATTTGCTGCGGGTTCTGGCTGGTTAAATGATTTCCATCCAAGAAGGAAAAATAATATCGACTGGCACAAAGGAGGGCGCGGACTTAATTCCAACACCTATCAGACCCGGGGTGCTAAGAGTAGATAATGCAAGACACTGCAGAATTATTGAATAACTGCTGTCTTAGATCAACCCGTGACAGAGGACAGCAGACCAGTGATGTATTCCCGTTCCCACACTGGAGATTATGACTTGAAAGAGAAAAATATGCATGCTGTTAAATGAAGCACACACACAGGCCCCTCTGGACACTTAAGTTGTACTAAGCATTGCAGCGTTGCACACTGAGATGTGGAATACTGACATTCTTTTCAAAGTAATCATCCGATCATCCCACGTTTATTACTGAACAGCTCCCTGGATGGCCACCTCATTCATCCGAGGACACACCGCCCGGCCACTGACAAAGCCTCCCTTTGGAGGGGAAAGATATTGCGGGACTAAGAAGGCAAACACTCCAGTTTCCAGCCCCACTATTCCGAATGAAACCGGGAGACAAACCCGGCTACGCTGCTTCCAACACACAGAGAAAGATGTGTTCTAAACGGCATTGCCTAGCAACAGCCTGCTAAGCTCTTGGCAGCTGCTCGGTCAGCTTGCATACTGATGAATGGAGACACACACACAAACACGCACAAACAGACACACACATACAAGAGCAACACTAAAGTTAATGTGGCGGAACTCATCCAGGCATCAAAAAAGGTAAAGGACAGCACGCTTTACATAAGAGAGAAGCATTAATTGTTGCTCTGCTGTACATGAGTGAGCACAGGCGTTGTCTGAACCGTAACTTCATCTCTGACTTCATCACATTTTATCTGAATGTACATATCAAGCTCCCTGCTTTGGCTTCCCACTGCCGTATCTGACTGAGGATTTATTTGGTACCATCACTTAGATCAGTGGCAACACTCATGCCATGTCAAAGATGTTTCTTACAATTGTTTATGACTAGTTTTATATTGTAATGGTTTGAATAGTTTAGTTTCCCTTTAGACGTTGCATTGAAAGATGCTTTGTATGCAGGATGTATTTGGATATGATTAAATCCGAATACATTTAGTGTCTCTAGCTTCCTTTAGAGAGAAAGACACTCCAGGCTGAATGACACTCCCTCTGGGGGGGGGGTGCTGGGGGAGGGGGTAGCCTAAAACGTGACATTGAGGCACGTTTACACTACACAGAAAGAGAAGGAGATGCTGAGAGCGCCGCCGGGGATCTCTCACATTAGTCCAGTGACCGCAGTAGAATCACCACAAACACACATACACACAAATCAGACTGCAGCTTCAAATACCTGCTGATGATTTTGACAGAAGTTACGAAACCCAGAGATCAGATGGGAGGAGCCCATCTGCCTTTACTCAAGTAAATTCTTTGTAATAGACAGTTGATTCAAATTGCATTCACAATGTGGTCACATCGCGTCATTCAATCCAATGAAAAAGGGTGTCCAACATTTTGACTTTATTATATACATTTTTTAAATGAAAATATTCAACGCGACTTTAAACTTTTCTTCTTCATGTCCACAGAATACCATGAGACAAGGACGGAGGTTCGCTGTGATTTTGCGACCTTCAGGCAGAGGTGAACTCCAATATTGTGTTACTCTCAGACACTAACTGACCTGCAGCCTGGAGAGTTTTACACATGGTTGTGTGTATGTGGTATGTCTAAAACCAGTGTGTGCGTGTGTGTGTGTGTGTGTGTGTGTTGTGCCACATTTTCCTCAGGCTATTCCTGTCTCGTTGGTTTCGCACCCCTTTCCAAAGAGCCCTGTGATATCTGCCGGTGCGTTTCCATGGAGAACAACAGTTCCGGTCGCTGATTCTGTAATCACCAGCAGTACGGCCCGTGGGCCTCGTGGGCCTCGCCGTGTGCGGCCGTGCAGCGGTGTGAGATCAACAGCTCAGAAATCACCGCAGTTCAGCCGTTTCCATCTGTGACCCCATTTTGTATTCCAGAAAAGGCTCCATCTCAGAACTTACTGCTACATGCATGGCTACATGTTACAGGGACACTGGCGCCGGCACACAGGGGGCCGGGTAGAGTGTGACATTTAGTCCATTTCTGCTGCAATAGGGGCTCTGAGGAAGCGGGGGTGGACCAATTCGACATCAAACACTCACAGTCACTATGTGTGTGAGTGTGTAGTTTCCACCTCAGCAAAAAGAATGGCTGGGCTGCTGGCGGCTGTGACAGAAAACTGCATTGCCAGAAAAAAGTAGTCCTGTATTAGGAACCACATCTGCACATTTGCGCAGGAACGGCCACTTTTGTCACCGTCATTGGGAGGCTGCAAGGAACCAGCGGGGAGCCGAGTTCTCCATCCATATTCCTGCTTTACAAAGCATAATGAAACGAGGGCGGAGATGCAGCTTTTTTTTTTTTAGGAGAAAAAAAGAATGCGCTGCCAAGAGGAAATCAAGTTATTTGTTCACCTAATGAACACCACGGCCCGCCATCCATTTTGAATTGGCCCCCATCAAAGTCTAAAAACATTGTAACGGACTGAAATGTTCTGTGAGCGAAGTTCCACATTTACTGAGTTCTGGTCAGTGACGGGCTCACGATGAGATGTAGCGCAGCCGACGGGAATGTGTTGTCGTGGTGTTTGGGGGCGTTGTTGGTGATTAAAATGGCCCACAGTGGCCTGTTGTCCTGGTTCATAATAAAACCCGAAGAAGAACGCGTGTCCACAGCTTCATTAGAGAGAGTCACTACAATATAATGGACTGTTTCCACTGTATTGCACTTCTTAGTTGAACACAGTTGTGAAAACTGTCAACATAATTCAGGCCCAAGGGCTTTACCACAGATCATTTCAAGCGTTCCTCTCTGATACTGAATACGGGAGCTACTCTACACTCTGAGGTGGCTCCGCGCTGCAGCGGGTTTATTCCCTGAGATCAAATATCGACACGTTTTTGAAAGAAAAGACTAGAGCTCTCCGGGAGAATACTGATCACCTTTATGGTTGCCAGACCCTGGCTTTTTTTTACTGCAGCTTGAAAAAATACCTCTGATGAGACGCCACGCAATGACAATGATGAGTCTGTTCGGCTCAACATCCGTGAACAGAGATTCCCTGTTAACGCTGAACAAAAGCAGACTGAGAACCAGCATCTCCGTGACGTCCATCGCATCTCAACCGCCAAACTTCCTCCTGACCTGCCAGCTGTCCCACTGAGCCAACATTCACCCATTACAGGGAAGCTAAAAATATCATTCAGTCAATAAAGGTGGATGACAATTTTTTAACAA
Source organism: Apeltes quadracus (assembly GCA_021346845.1). Taxonomy (NCBI): domain Eukaryota; kingdom Metazoa; phylum Chordata; class Actinopteri; order Perciformes; family Gasterosteidae; genus Apeltes; species Apeltes quadracus. The sequence goes on from CM037918.1 coordinate 5,840,165, forward strand.
ATCTTAGTCGTTAACAATACCAATAGTTTTTTTGTGCAATATGCTTGAAATACCGACATCCCCTATTTCTTTTCTTGTGTCTCCCTTCATGCAGGACGATGAAGGGGCAATTAGCACCCGGAGAACCAATCTGAGGCTGAGGGAATTAACTTTTTTTTTTTTTTTTTAAACAAAATGAAAATCTACTGATCGTGGCCTTTTCTCTTCAAACATGTTCAATTATCAAACATAATTTACCTGCATTTTATTGATTTTTCCAATATTAACGTATTAGAAGTGAGGCAGTCTACCGGAGTGGCGTATTAGATTGCACATACAGTCCTTTTCTGTATGTGCGATCACATGTGTTGCATTGTGCAAACAGAAGCCACGCTGCAGCTCAGCGGTCTGTGATATGTGTATCGGCCTGAACATTGAAGCTATTGAGTGGGTGTTTTTCCAGAGTTAATACACCTTTGAGAAAAGACCAGTTGCAAAATATGGTATTGTACACAAATCTAATTGCTTTAGCAAACACTCACATTTTCATCCGTTCTCCTGTGCTGGCACAACAAACATAGTATCGTCACAGCAGGTATAAAGCTGGAAAAAATCCTTTAAAATAGGGTTATCAGTATCTATCGCCAACATGCCTCCCTCCTCTGACAGCTTAGAAATAAAGTTGCTCCCAAGGACGAATTACTTACACTCTAGTCAGTGTTCCGTCCCAATTTACCAAACATGTATTAAGTATTGAACAGAAGAACGTACATAGCTTTACAAAGAGGATAATTGTACCTTTCCTTGTTGAAACAGAGAAGCAGCAGAGGTGGAAGCCAGCAGAACATCCCATGTTTGCGCTGAGCTCTGTTAACGGTCATGCAGAACGTCAACTACCACTTTCACTACAATAGATAGTGAAGAACTGGTTGATATCATAGAATTTTTTGATCCGTATTCTCTGCTGGGTAAGATTCCCTATTGTGCAGCCGTACACACACAAAAAGAAGAGAGCCATTATGGGGAAAAAGCACACAGGCCTATTATACTAATATATGGGGATTTTTAAGTCAACAATTACTTGTCATGCTGACTGAGGTTGAGTAAGTAGCTACAGGTGCATTCAACTAATTCCCCCTTAAAACAGAGTTACTGCACCTCGCCGGCATCCTCCACAGACGTTAACGTGCACACGTTCTTCCCCATCTCTCTTTGGCCCACTCATATACCACGCGTACATCAGTCGGCCATAAAAACCATAACAAGAAAGATTGCATTAATATTTTCAAAGCAAATTGTTGAGCAAATGAGGGCCCATTATGTTGAGGTGGAATGGCGTCCCTCGCGTGTTCTCATGGAGAAAGCACTTCTGGTGGCATTCGGCCAAGAAATAACATCTTTGATGTACAAAATGAGGGTGAGAGAAAGGAAAGGTGCGCAGGCTGATTTTCCTCCCGCCTGTCTCTAGACTTACAGAGAGGTGGTTATCTTTTTGTCACTGTGCCTGCAGAACACGCAAAATATAACATCAGATTTGTCAAGCTGTTTAATATAGATGAGATCCATCTCAGCACACCTCCACAATTTGCATGTTTTGGCCCCTTGTGTTACCTCTAATCCTCACAAATAGCACGTTTTACGGGGAAATTGTTATCAGTACGACAGATGTGCGCAATGCACCACATCAGACTGCTTGAGCGTCGTCAATGATGACGCACAGAAACTCCCTTTACCTCAAACACACTGTGTATTCCTTAGTGTGTGTGGCTGCAACAAATGTCAAGCTCCATCCTGCCTGTTTGTGTGTGTTTGGGTGTGCGGGAGACGAGTTGCATTTTGCTGTAAAATCCAAGAGAACTGATCATTATTTTTGCTCCGACATCAGCTGGTTGGAGCTAAAAGAGCAAGAGGGAGGCGGCGCCTCTCCTCACTTTAATAGAAACACCAAACAAAAACACTCCACACACCTCATTATCATCGGAGACTTTTGCACTTCAACGCAAACAACTAAGCAGAGCTGTCTGGTGTAAACATCTCCACACCGCTACGCAGCGAATATTGACGCAGGCAAACTAAATATATTGAGGTCAGCCGTGCAGGTCAACATATTATTTAGTGCCACCATGAAGTGATGGCAGTATGGCAATACATTCAACAAACTCAGTGCCTTTTAATCTACGAAGGCACTGAGTTTGTTGAACCATTTAGAACGTATTATGATAGCGTGCAACTAGGTATGGAAAAATGAGTGTTCCATCTCTGTGATACATGCGATGCAAAGTGTCCCAAACGCACCCAATCTCAGCTTTATGTTTGTGTTATCCAATGACAGACGAGAGAATTCATCCCTAATGCATGTGCACAATGGGGGAAAAGGGGAGTTTTTCTGCACACATTATCTAACAACCTCAAGGTCCAATAATTCCCCTATCTTGGTAATCGAGAGGTAAAACTTCGATACAGTGATTTCTACGTTATTGATTCCCTTCAATCATTCATCCCTAATGAGACAACAAGGCTGTCCTGGAAAGAAGTAAGACAAGCATTCAATTCATGAATTATTGTTTCCACAATGACAAAAAATTGATTGCAACTGCCGGGAAACCTGATGGAGAAAAAACAGTTCTCCTTTGTATCTTACCTGCACGATTCACAAGCCATAAGGAAACAACATGTACTACTCTGAAGCCCCTCGACTGAATGAGTTCCCTCCGCAGTGAGATGACCGTGATGCCTTTGAAGAAGGGCAGGAGCGGGTCATTGCCATGCTGCCGCAAAAAATGCACCTTTTACAGGAAGTTAAGTCGGGTCTATCAATCAATCCCCTTTACCTCAGTGGTCCCCCATTTTTTTATTAGACAATATTTTGAAAAATAAGCGGCTGGCGGGGATAGTAGTCGCTGCGCACGGACAAGCGCATCTAATTGGGCAAGAAAATAATTAGATAAAAACTTGAAATTATGAGCCAAAACATGCGCATGTGCCTTCATACTTCATAGCGAACCTTTTCTGAAATGAAGCGCACTGTGCAAGGCCACCGCAAACTATTCAAACAGATTCAGACTTCCCCGTTCAATAGGTGGTCAGCGAAAGGTTGTTAAAACACAAACGCCACCTCGCCGTAACCGCAGTGATGTCAACAACCAGCTGCAGGGAGCCTGAGCCTCATTTTGACATTTTTCATGAATGTTTGCTTCATATCTTCTCCAGTGCGGGTGACTTCCACGGGCTCGATGCTCGGCCACGCAGAGAAGGGAAGGAAACCATTGTCACTGCACATGTGCCCGAGTGGGCAGCCACGTATCAACGGGTCTTTGTGATCTATCGGCCTCATCTGGCCGGTGGCCTTCCGGTGAGGTTAGAGGCCACCGTGGATGATGGCGACTTTGGAAAAAGCCTCAGCTCCGTGGCGGCACTGATCCGGCCGACAGGGAGGCTGCCTGTAAGGCTGCTTTCTCGATTGCCTCGGAAACACATTCTGATGTGTACATTAGATAGATGCGCGCACCTTATTGTATCCCAGTCGTTACGGGCAGATAACACATTGACCTCTGTGCCATTTAATCACCGCATGGATGTGATGAAATGACAAACACCATTACTATATAAGCCTATACCATTGCATGCTGGAGACTTGTACTGTATCCAGCTTCCCTCTGCGTGCTGTTGTACTTTGTGTGAGAGACGCTGTGCAGCAACATTTATTAAGAAATAGATGATCACATCATCACAGCTGATACACATTTCTTAACTGCTATGTGAAAGGTGAAGTAAAAGTCTAAAGGTGTGTAATATGCGCACATTATGTACTTGAATGAAGAACGGATCATCACAGATGTGTGTTAGTCACACTTTAGTACAGAAATTGGATCTCTAATTTACAACTCCTGTAATTTCTAAATGACACCAATCTGATATATTATGAGTGATGAAACTACATAACATAATACTAGTTGAAGTGCCACCTTGTTCTGCTCTGACTATTAATTGCTGTTGGCCGGAAACTCATCCGCCAGTGCAGACAGGGAGGACAAAGACACGTTCCATTTCTATGTTGTTATCATTTTACAAAGCAGTGACACTAATCTGACGATCTCTTGTTAAAACATGGCATGCATTATGCATTTGATACCTTTTGTATAAAGGGCTCGATTTTACAGATGTGCAATGATAGTTGACTGTAAGTAAAGCAGATGAATAGTCAGGCGGCCCTGCAGTCCGAGTTAAGAATCTGGATCACAAGCGGAGTATGCGGAGCAGTGCCATGCTTTGTCATCTGCACCTGAAAGAACTACACTTCATCACCAGGCTTCCTGGAGAAAGTTTCTCACACTGAGATAAGATAACAAAAAGGAGAGTCAGAAAACAACACCGCCATTTCATTTTCAAAGAGCGTATCTCGATCTCTTTCATTGTGTCGCCTCCCGCCTCCTCAGCATCCCGAAGGCTTGCATGCTGCATCACACGGAAATACTTATAGGAACTCCTTTCTGCAGCGAGCGAGAGCCCTGTGCCCCTCGTTGTGATCTGACAGTGTGAGTCTGTGTGTGTGCGCGTGTGTGGATAACAGAGCGAGAGATTCTGGAGGCACAGTCTGTCCTTCGATCCGGATATAACGCAGACCCCGAGCAGTGCAATCTCAGGAGCTACCGATGGAAAATGGAGACATAAACACACAGGGACATCTGCAGGCACTCTGACGTTGTCTTGCAGCTCGTAATGGCTGCGTTTCCATACAGGCTGCAAATGGATCATGTAGAGTTCTGACATGTTTCCAAGGCCGGGGTGAAAGCTAAGCATTTGACGTCAATGAGATGATCCACAACTAAATGTAATGAGGAAAACATGGGAAAGTCTACTTATTTCTAGTTGTTCACCTGGGGCTGTAGGATGTGAGTGGGGACTGAAAGAACAACATCGCCGTGCTGCAATGCGTTTGAAGGGTGTCAAGGTGACCCTCGGGGAAAGGCCGAGCATCTGATTATAATGTCTACTGAAGGCCGCTCCCCCCTCCCCTGTGAGGAGAAAAAGGAGCGTGCGGAGGAGATTTGGTGTCCCATTTGGACCTTGGAGGATTTGATGACCCCAATGAAGAGCTGGAGGTGCAGAACGACTCTCTCCTCAGTACTCAAGCGGGGTCTAACAGATGGATGCTCAAGTACACTGTGGTGTGTTTGGCGGTTTAATAAATTGGGCAATCAACGGGTGGAGATAAATATTTCCTTCTGAGGTAACAAGTCCCTGGTTTTGTCAGAGCTAAGCCTCACAAACTTAAGCGTTATCGCAAATTACCTCACTCGTCCGTTACTGACTCTATTTATTCCTCCTGCTCATCGTTCCACTGATTCCACCCGATTACGCTCATCTCTCCCCCTCGCTCACTCTTCCCATTTTCAACGTTTGAAAAATCAGCATTCAATTCGCCAGGAGGAGGGGTGACACCGACTGGCAGGACTTTTATCTGAAAAGCTGATATAAATAACCGCTTGGAAGGAAGAAGGAGCGAGAGAGGAGCGGAGACAAGGGAGAGAAACAGAGAGCGGGCTGCAGAGTTAAAACAAATCAGATGTCGGCTGTGCACATATTTGGTAAGCAGAGGGCATTTGCTTTGAGCTGCGGAGAGCTGCTCAACCCGAAAAGAGCAGGTGAGTAGACGGCACGAGAAAACGTCTGGACGGAGAAACTGGGAGAAGAAAGAAGCACACCCCATCGCTGAAAGACGGCCTGTCGAAGCGCGCGCATTTACCCAAAGGACGCGCTGCAGCGCTGACTTGTGGGCCACCAATAGACCAGAGGTGCCTTGCTCTGGGGCGCTCAGCGCTGGTGGTTACTATAATATACTAACACTCTAACATGCTGACCCATGATCCTGACCTCTCATCCTCTCTTCATCCCTCCTCTCTCCCACCCCGATGACGATGATGATGATGATGATGATGGCTTTAAAGGGTCAGTTCGTATCGGGGAGCACTAATAATATCTGCGGGCCCAGTGTGGGATTACAATGCCCCGGCTTAAATTGAGAAAAGTAAAGGGCAGGGAGTAGGGTGTGGGCAGGGGGATGGGGGGAGAAGGGGGGGGGGGGCAAGCTATAGCTTTTGTGATTACAGCTGCTGAGACGGAAGTCATTTCTAGATGAGGGCGACTGCAAAGAGTTAATCCCGATAGGACTTACTGCTGATTACATAGAGCCTGGACTACAAAAGTAGAATTCATGAGTGTCTGTGAATCTTTTGAAAGCCATTTCCCAATGTCTTACTATTCCTGACACAACACCAGCATTAAAACACACACGCACACAGACAGAAAACAATCTGTATGCATCGACAATCGCAGCCATGACCCCTTTGGCTATCTTATCTTCATCTCGGTGCCCGGATAATCCGTGAACAGGTCCGCAGACACGCGCACACACACACTGGTGTCCGCGGTGCTTGCGCCCCGGCACATGCTGTGGTGACTTTTAAAAAGGGGCCGTCTTATCAGCTGCCTTGTCCGAACGCTGAAGAACACCCTCACCGTAGCCGTGTCCGGTCTCGCTCCCTTCCCTAGTGAACTGGACGTTAATCACTTCTTCATCACGCCACAACGTCACAGATTACCATTGTGACGTGCAACTCGTATGAAATCTCCATATCCTGCAGTCAAGGACGGTTTTGCAGAGTCAACAATCACCTTCATCTATGCCAACTATTATACACAAGTTGATATCTCAAGGTTTAATAATGAATCAATCTACTTTTGTATACATCGTTTTACGTATGTGCATTAGCATTAAAATGCTTATTACAAATAATATAGTTGTGTTGATTAAAAACATTATATTTAATCATATCTGCTCCACTTTGTTTGATCATTGAACCCCGCCCCCAGCATGAGAACATGTCATCGCAAGTACAGTGATTTTACAGGCATTTAAAGAGTAAATCCACCCTTGATGTGGTGTATGAGGGAAAAAAGAAAAGAAAATCTAGTTTAGAAGGCTGAACAGATTTACATAAGCCATTTAAGTACGCATCTTGAGTTATTAGCTTCCAATCAATTTCACTTTGTGTTCTGTTGGAATACTATAATTAGTATAATCTCATCAAAACGGGGAAGGTTACACAACACGTTGGATGTGGGCGACAAATTGAAGCAAGCATTTGTGGCCAATGAGAAGATGTGGGAAATCTGAGATTCTTCTGTAATCCGTTTCTGCGTGATGGCAAAGTAAGCAGCGCAGGTATGTGACGTGCTCTGCGTGCAGTCCCTGGACATGCCGGTACGGTGAGCCCGTGCACCAATGAAGTCGGGGACAGCAGCGAGGCGATTAGAGACCTACTTGACAGGATTCCAAGGAATCCCCTGCCAAGCAAGGATTAGCTCAGCCTCAGAAATATCTCATTAATTTACTAGACGGTACCTTAAATGAGGCCCCAGAGCAGGGGTGTCAAACTCATTTACTGCCAGATACTGCCTACTTTGATCTCAAGCGGGCCAGACCATGCGGATGGGGGGGTCGGGGGTTGGCGCTAATGGTCCGGAGGAAGTGGCGCTGCGTCATTTTCAAGCGGGCGCTGCTGCTTGGAGGGCCGCCGTGGTGGAAAAGGTCGAATGCAGGGCTCCCCACACGTTTTCGGCTCACAAGCTATTTTTCACTCAACTTTTCAATCCAAGTCATGGCGATTTACTTCCTCCCCCTCGGACAGTTGGCCCGCAATAATAATACGGAACAACATCGCTGCAAACCGGGAGCGCAAAATTTAGGAATAGCAGCTACTTTTATAGAACTGCAATTTATAGTTTTTTGAAGTTCTCACAATAGCAAATTCATCCGGCGGGCCTTGAGTTTGACACCTATGCCCCAGAGGAACTGAAGTTGACGCTACATTCTGTGTGTGTGTGTGTGTCTGTGTGTGTGTGTGTGTGTGTGTACGTGTCATCCAAAATGATCTGACAAAATTTAATTTTGTTTCTATCCTACCTGCCACTGGTGTTGCGGAGGACCACCAGGGCGTCGGGGAAGCCGTCCAGGTTGTAGTCCCCAAAGTGCAGCGCCAAGGGCTGGCCGGGTTTCCCCGGCAGAAAGCTCCACACCGTTTCCCTGCTTTGGAAATCCAGCAGCACCGGCAGCCACTGTAACAGTCCAAAAAACAAAATCCCACATCAACCAGAAACTAACCAATGTGACGCTAGAGAACAGGAGGGTAAACATAGTAAAACACAAACAGCAGGCATTCAGGCCTGTTCTTACTTGTAAATCGCATGGGAATGAATTAGAACACATAAAGGCACAACATAAGATGGCGAATAAAACCCACTGAATAATGATACGAATAAATCGTACCCATACAGTACTTTGGAATCAATTAACACCGGAGCAGTCTGTCTATTCTTCTCTTTTCTACATCGATGTGTTTTGCCTCTGGTTCACGCTCTTCCAGTGGTGAAAAGAGGTGAATTATTCAGTGTGAGGAAAAAAAAAAGATCCAAAGCAAACTAAGTCAGTTTGACCATCAAACTGTAATCTCTGCACTTGGCCATAACACGCGATACAACGTGGGTTTCACACTGGCATAGTAATGCATCGAATTCCATCAGGCAAAACAAAATACAAGGGATAACAAGTGCAATGCACAACAAAGAAAGAATCCCATATTTAAGACTTAGGCTTTCGGATTCGTTACTATCATGTAGCAGCGGTTCAAACCGCTTTGCCCCCGGTGTTTCTGCTTATGTTGTATTAGACAACAGAACTGTTTCCTAGTTCTGTTCTTTTGCATGCAGACTGCCTGCACTCTCAACGACAGCTTTAAAAGACAAGTTACATGTGACATGTTTTCATCTCAGTATCTAATGGACTCATTAGCGGGATCGGCAATATTTTCCACCACAACGTACAGTTTGGGCAACTAAAACATGCGGTTTCTTTTACATGGACAAAGAACTTGTTCTGTGTTTCCATCACAGACCCACATCGAGGCAGCGCAGGGCATGACCTGGACAAAAAAGGGCTTTTTTGCTAGTGGATGAGAACAATGGTGCGGGGGAAGGACATTAACAACACAAATTCATAGCGGTGCAGTAAGAGCACTCCAATAACGCACCACTTTAACTGTGAAAAACAAACTCAAATATGACTGTGAAACACTTAACATTGAAGCCACATTACACAATGATTGAAGCTTCGTCCTAAATTGCACAGCGTTGGGCATGTTCAAACTCAGACTAAGGCAACACTTTAAGAAAAGCATTTCGTCGAGAGGTAATCAAAAACAAATCACATTATTTGCTCCCACAGATGTGTAATTCCTCAATTCAGCAACTCCCCTTAGTAAAAGCAAAACAAAGCCCGACGGAAAGAGCAGCACGTGACCCCAGTTGTGGCTGAACCAATCAGATCAAAGGAACCCTTCTGAATGGGATTGACTAAAGTACAAATAATTGTACTTCTGTATAAATAGTCCTTTGGCCTCACAATAGACTGCAGTGGTAAATGGACTGTACTTGTAAACACTCGCACCCTGATGACATACACAGCGCCACCTGCCCGTCAGCAACCAACGTTCACCCATCCGGACGTGCGGTTCAGAGTTGTAACGAATCTAATCTGTAATTGTGGTCTTCATTAGACTAATACATTCTTATTACAGGTCTCGTCACTTAGTAGATTTATTAGCTACACTTGGCTAAAGCTAATGCAGTCTAATAACTACTTTGCTCTAAATTGTTCCTTTGTGTCTGTTTTAAAGCTCACCTATCTGAAATGTTTCGGATGGAGGTTGAATCAATTATATGCATATAATTAAAACCAATTGCAGCCTCACTATAGAGACTAGAGTGAGGCTGCAATTAGTCGTTGTTGCAAAGAGGTGTTTCCATCAGTCTAATCTTATTGACATAAATGGGGATGACAAAATAATTAGAATACCAGTCAGTGAAATAACGGTTACAATTCAGAAATGCCAATCTAGGGTTGGCATCACTTGATTAAGAGTCCTCACTATATTCTTTCCGTCCAAGAGAAAGAGAGCGGCCAAATCGATGTATTCAACCGTGAAATTACTCACTTATCTTGGCCAAAATAGTCTCAAAAAGCAAATTCAAGGTACTCGTTATCGGTTAATGTTAAAACTTTTGGCTGTTACTTAGATTTGTTTGGAGTAACAAACGTCATGATCAGCATTGTCTTCAAAGATCCAGTATCAGATTCTATAATTCCTATAGTTCAAACAAGAATTTCGAAATGATGAACACCAGTTGAGTTGCAGTGCATGTGTAAAGAAAAGCATATTGCACTCTAAAGGATGTTTATACTGTTCATGAATGTTAAACAGAGTCCCTCCCCTGAACTGCGTCTACAGTAATTGCTCCTAACATGACCAGCATGTTCAATAAAGACAACATTGGCCTACAACTAATTAGTTTGAAATCTCTCACTCAGAATAACGCGGCCATGATGTCACTGAAGTGTGTGTCGCCCACACCGACTGATACGCTGTCCCTGTGTAGGTGTGTCGCTTAACCCAGATAGGGGCTCTGACAATATCCATCTGGCCTAGAAAGTTGAATTCTTTAATACAAAAGTAGAACCATACGGTAAAAAAGATCTGCTGAAACTTTAAAACATCGCTAACAGTGATAGGGCCCGGAGGGTGGAACGTATGCTTTAATTTATTAAAGTTGTGTTGGTCAATCCTTTTGGAGTTGCTGAGCAGTTACAGGACTCAAGGAATGTCATTAAAAGAAGACCAACAGGAAAAAGCCCAAAGGGTCAACCCCTGCTGACCCTTCCTGTGAGCGCCTGGTCAATCACTAACCTAAACAGATGGGACTCAGGATACGGGTCAATAAAAGTATCTGGGAATCTCTTTGTTAGATAGAATGCCCCCGGGACTCGGACAAGTGATCGGTTATAAAGAAAGGTGCACATGGCGAGTTCCGGAATGGCCCACAGTAACAATTGTCTTTGAAGTATACACCTCACCAGCTGGCCGGAGAAGGGGTGAAGCCACGCCCTCGTATGTAAATCTGTTATCTTCTGTGAACTTTTTGAATAAAAGTCTGCGGTCGGGGGAGCCTCGTCGGATTTTGACACACCTATGCAGTGTGGGCGAAACTCCCCTTCACCAACATGAAGTGAAGAAATACGGCTTGTCTGTGGTCTGTTCTCTCCTCTTTAATGTAAACCGTGTCCCTACGTAGGATGCAGGAATATTCCTAACAAACAGCTGTGCCCCCCCCACCACCAATAAATGATCCAGAGATCTCTGCGACCGGGGGAGTTCTGTGCCGATGGGCGTGCTCCCACCAGTGGAAAGAGAGCACCCGTTGCGTACGCACCCCACTCCACACTGAACACCTTCACATCATACCTTTAGCTTGATGCTATGTAATAACATAACATAATGAACAAAACAACATTACTACACAAGACGTTTCTTCATTTCATATAATTACGCTGTTTGTACCTAGATATTAGTTGGATCTGGAGAGAGAGTTCAATGTGAGCTTTAATTCAATTTATAGGTCTCATAGTTGTTATATTTTTTGAATGAGCCCAGGTAATTAACCAATTTAGCCGTAAACAGGCGCAGCGCTTTTATTTTAAAGGGAGGCACTTTTCGACATGAACCTTCAAGCCCTTTATGTTTCGGCACTTTCGGCGAGTGCAGAACAATACTGATCCTGCTTGCCTACATGCCGTGCAGATGGCGTCCGAAAAGCAGAGGAGAGAGAAAGCCAAGCCGAGCTTTTTCACAGGCAAAGTGCGATGTTACAAGGTAGTTTGAGAGGCCGCCTGCCTGCCGGAGGAGCGTGAGGTCTCGATGATTATTGTCATTCGCAGTGGATGGAGTGCTGGAAATGAGCACTGCGTTGGTGGCTGGCAGAGAGATATGAAAAGAGAGACGGGCAAATATTGGGGACATTGAAGAAGGTGGAACCATTATTATAATGTAAAAAACACATACAGGTAAAAGATCTACTGATTATGAAAGTAGGGCAGTGATGAGGCGTGATGGGAGAGGGTGGGGAGAAATAGAAACAATGCCACCACATCCTCAATCTTTTTGAGGATGTGGTGGGAGCGGGGAGTGGAGCGGGTCGGTCCACAGGGCAAATGAATTCCCCGCTGAGTTATCACGTTGGACTCCATCGGTTGGCGCTCTGTTGCCTCCGAGGCCCTTGCTGGTCGCCGGCCTTATCGCCAGACCACTAGGCTGCCGTCGGCCACCGAGGCGATCAGTGCAACGTCTGCCCCTTCTTTCCTAGAAGCTGCTTAGAGGATGGGAGAGGAAGCGCATGGAGAATACCAACAGCCCCTCACCCCAGAAAATCTGTGGGAATGCCTGTCGCGCGTTGGGTCATACGTGGGCTCTGTGGTGCTGCTGATTGAACTGGAGAAGAGATGCTGATACACAAACAAAAGTAATTTAGCCACAGGCAGTCTAAAGAAAGAGCAGAGAAGGATGGAAAGGCTGATGGGAAAAGCAAGTCCAATGCCGAAAAAAAAAAAAAAAACAGTTGCTGGATTGAAGAGACTAAAAACAATACATAAGCCAGGCATGTACACAGAACCCTTGAAACTTAATCAAGCGGTATTCATTAGTCCAAATGAAGCCTGCCATATTCTTAATTAATTAAACATGCAAGACCCGCGTTATCGTGGCTGCCTCGCTGTAAATTAAACATTATATTGTTTCCCGGCATGATTGCCTCTCAAACATACACCCAATGACTCACACTGCGCGGATGTACGGCGGAGCAGAGGCGGATGAGACACCACTTGTGTGGATGGATGTACATTTGCAGACGGTATCATGAAGCCCAACAACGAGAGCGGTCAGTACGATCAGTAGTTTGCAGAAGTGAGTACGCAACCCTGTGGGCCATTTTTCATCAGCAACACAAGACAGCAGCTCCACTCCCCTCCATTTGTCCGCCACAACCTCCTGTTGGTTTTTCTATTGCTCAGCAGCATTGTGAAGGAAAATGGGAGGAAATCATAAGGACCTCCATGAGGATATTAAAGGTTGTAATCTAAAGAAATCTTTCTTCATTTGAGGAGCTAAAGTGGACAGCTAGCCTGACAATGGTGCTCCTTCAATGAATCATGAGGCAGTTACTCCTTCCTTAGGGCCGTGAAGATTTGGACATTTCATCACTAAATGTAACAGTCTTTGAATATTGTCAATGTCAAAATGTATGCAATTATCGGTCCTCCTGACAGTCGTCCCAGTCGAGCAAAGTGCCCCTATGTCTAAACAACTCCATATTCACGGGTTCAAATGTCAACACATTAACACCGGATTGAGTCCGTGTGTGTCTTTGTGTATGCGCGTTTCGGCGCATCGTTCCAAATGACCTAAGTAATGAAGACGTTGATGGGAATTGTCCTCGCGAGGTAACCCGATACCTTTAATGGCAGTGAGGGGACGGCTCCCGCATACAAATGGCTTTTTATCAAGCAGTCGGCAATCACAGCCGTGTACAGACAGCGTACTGTGGGATTCTGCGCATGAACACTAACACACATAAAAAACAAGCATGGGAACAAAAACAGACCCCCGTCGGGAAATCGCTCTCCCGGCTTTGCTGATGAAGTGAAAACAAAGCAACAGTACACTTTCAGATTCCCACTGATTCGACTTGGCGTAGGGCGCTGCCGCTTCATTAGGCCAAGAAATTAAAACGTGGGAGGCCTTCGACGGAGGTGGAGTTTATGAGGTGAAGCGGGGAGGCGACAGACAACGAGGCTGTCTGAGGCAATAAAATGCTCAAAAACAACAAGCGGAAAAACCAGGCGTGTAATGAAGCAATAGCTTTTATGATGCCGCCGGTATAATGACTGTAGTGCTTATCACATTAGAGCTGGCACTGGAGGACAGCATGGGGCCGAGCGGTGCAGGCGTGTGAGGCGGAGCACTGCTACTACTGCCACGTGGGGCGTAACACCGAGGGGAAATACCGCCAGGGTGGTGTTGATTATGTATGTTACAATAGTCACTATTAACCTAAAATATCATTTGAATACACAAAGCAGAACAGCTGAAATGAGGGCTTTGTTCGACGTCCCTCAAAAGGGCCGTGTGTGAGGTTTCATGTTTTTATCGTCTTGTGATGCTGAACTGAGGTTTTCAAAGTGAGCGACCAAGATCAGACATCCACACTCCGCCGTAAAGGTCTAGCGCGATAGAATGTGCCTAATAAGCCATTAGCAGTGTGTCCGATGCACCTATGGTTGGCATAGTCCTAAACTTGCATCCGCTTCCGGGGCCATATGAACCAGGCTTTCCCTCTCCTGTTGAGTTCCACCTCTTAAACCTAAAGAAAGAAAATTAGGGGGTTTAATGAGCTAAACTGAACCTGTCTGAATCTACTCTAACTAGTGGCAGCCTGTTCACTACCAACATGAGCAAGTACATGAAAACTTAATTCATGCTTGCTGCATTGGCGAAGGTCACAAGAGTCGACTCCAGGCCATCCGACAAAGGACCTCTATTAAGATTCCGTGCAATTTTTAATTAATTTTTGCAAAGAAACTGCACAGTCGAGTTTCCGATGCCTCAGCTGCTGCTGGTGTCCGTGGTGATTTGCATTAGCGGACTGGACACATATACCGCTACCCTGATCCAAAGCACACAGATTGCTGTTAATCAACAGGTGCGGATGAGGTGAAAGGCAGTTTGCGTGAGAGCCAGAGATGGAGTGAAACCATATGTCAGTGTATCTGCTGTGAGGCAGAGGAGGGGACACCGCTACCTGCCGCCATCGTCACCTCTCTGACCAGTGACTGGGACGAAGGGGAGGACGCCGTCTAGCCCAAACTGGCAGCCCTCACACCGCGTGGGCAGCTGGCTCAGTCTTCACGGGGGCGGTGTGTGTGTGCGTTTTGCGCGTGCGTGTGTGTAAATTGGGAGCGTTACAAATGGACAACAAAAAGAAAAAAAGGAGATAAAAAAGGCTTCCTACATTGACATTGAGAAAGAAAGAGCGAGGTGACTTTGTCCCCACTGAAGGACATGAGGAGAAAGCCAACAAAATGATCACGACATCAAATTGTAAACGTCAGAAGGCCTTTGTTAACTCAACTAGAATTACCTTCTTCAGGCAATAAAACAGTCAATGTTGGGGTATGAAAATAAACAGAATCAAAAGATGTCCTTGCAGCCGTAGAGTCAGGCTCAATCACTCTTTAAGGAATATGCATGAGAAAACTGCACCACTTTCAGTCGCTATAAATGGTTACGATGTGTTCTGGATAGAGCATTTTTCAATCCGTCTTAAAGTCACCGGTTTAGGGTTTGATGCCTGAAATGAGGACTGTTGTTCACACAAGCTGAAGAAATCGCTTTGTTTTGTACTACGATATAAAAAATCATCCAGTGAATATCCCACTTCCAGTTTTGTTACTACAAAAGTTCAATGAGACGACCAAGGGCCACAAACTCCTTTGTGTGAGATGCGATGCCGTGGATGTATATACAGTACATGTGTATATCACTCACAGCATATGAGACATCACCTTGTAGGGTCGAGGCAATTCTTTATGGTAAAATATATACATGTTTGTGCAGCCATTTCATCAAGCCTGGAAATGATTGCGCTGAACTTGTCTTCAACGCACACTTTTGGTTTATTCTAGTCAATCTATTGTGCAGCAGATGTTTCCTTCCAGCTATTGAAAAGACATAAATGTTACATTTTGGTCTGCTCTAGATGTCCTTGTCCTCGCTGTTAACACCCGCAGGCCCACGAGAACATCGTGCTCCGCGGCAACATCCGATTGTGTTACAGAATTTGAGCGCAGATAGAAATAAGAGGTGCAAAGCACAATAAATGTGATCAGTGTGTCCGTAACGACAGCGAAGGATGCGAGGAGATTGCTTGATGCCCTCCTGAGCGCTTTCATTCAATATGGTGGAGCAAAGGCGGTACAGGCAGACAAATTGCCGTGTGGAGATTGGACCACTGACGCACGGTAGTTTCTGCTCAGCGGGACGTCCGTGCATCGCCTGATCGCCTCTCACACATACCGCAGCTCTTGTACACTCTCCATTTCTCTTTTCTGCCCTCTGATGAGATGTTGCTCTAAAAGGGTCAATCAAACTTACCGTCATTCATTCTCCACCTCCTATTTCTCCCTCCCTTAGTCTCTTTTTCCATCTCCCTCCTTTCATTCATTAGGTCCTCCAATCTTTTCCAATTCCCCCTCCTTTGGTTTCCTCCTTCCTTCCTCCCTCCCTCATCTTTCTCCAAAATGATGTCTCCTCAAGGGGAGACATCTGCTGTCACGGAGCCACGCCCCACAGTGGTGTAGGATCAGGCAATATTATTGGCTCAGGGTGTGCGTGTTTGCACCACAAATAATGATGCACAACTGAAATCAACATGGCTGCGCAGATAACCAAAGAGCTGTCCCTCTCTCCCCCGCTCTCTCCCCCTCTCTCTCTCTGACAGTGACAACAGTCTCTCAAACACATAACATGCGTTCACTTCATCCATCAGTGCAGATAAGTCCTCCTCTTCAGATTTTTTTTGTGTCCATATGGAGTAAGCAGCTATGTGTATGTGTGTGTGTGTGTGTGTGTGTGTGTGTGTGTGTGTGTGTGTGTGTGTGTGAGGGTATCTGTGCAGGGAGAGACGTGCAGTTAAGCCTGTACAATTTCTATTTTGGATTGGGGGGAAAAAAGAAAAGCTTCCTCTTTGGTGGCAGAGGAAGGAAGCAGAAAGAGCGGGGTCTCTTGCCAACTGGTGGGATGTAACTGAAAAGAGTCACACAAGATGCTACGTAGGTGGTGTGTGAGAGAGAGAGAGAGAGAGAGAGTTCCCATGAGAGCAGCTGTGCGCGAGCTCATCCGTGCACGTGTACTCTGTGTATTATTCAGATGGGATTGAAGGTGTGCGCGTGTGTATCTGTTACTGCCATCTCACACGGCTCTGCAAACAGTGTGACGCCCGCCGGCTCGGCCCCCGAGGTGTTTCTATAGCAGTGAGCCACGCGTTTAATGCCGTCCTGAAATAGACCAGAGGGAGAAACGGACGCATGCCACTTCAAATCAAAAAGCTTTCAAATGACATATCAGGGTTTTGATTGGTAAGAATTGATAAGAATGTGTGTGAGCCGCATGTACGCGCACAGCCGTGTTCCAGTCCAGCACACCTGGTTCCAAAAGTCACGTTAAAAAGTGCAACCACGGCCCGAATAATCAAAGAAATCTTCTGACATTGGTTAACATCGGCAAATCTGGTTTCTACCCCTCCTCTGAATGTAATAACAACTCGAAGAAAAGATCAGCGGCAAAATCACTGAAGTGGAGAAAAGAACAAGGCGGTGTGACAGATTCAAGCAGAAGCGCAGAAAGGCGTTATGATTGGTAGAATAGAATCCAACTCATAGAAGACTGATGCATGTTCAAGTGGTTTGCCGAGTAAAAGAACCAGGCGAGTGTGTGTCATGTACCTCCTTTGAGCCCGACTTGACCATGTAGATGGCGCCGCGTTGACAGGTGGCATCCAGGCACACGGGGAGGAGGTGGTCCTGGTAGCCGTCACCATCTGCCGGAAAACAGACACAAAAACAAACAGTGTTGGGACGGATGGATCTTTTGTTTTCTGAAAACTGCCTATTTTAATCATTCACCTCCATCACAACGCCACACGCTTCTCTGGCAACAAAGTAAGCGCTCCTGCTTCGTGCGTGAGCCCGATCACAGAAACACCTGCTTGTTTCCTCGAAGCAAAAAAAAAAAAAAAAACACATCTAAGCGGCGCTCGGCTCTTTGATCCTTTTTAACAACGGCGGCTGACATTAACAATCTTTTTCTCCACTGATTCTCAGCACTATTAATTATTATCAGAATTCCGCACAGGCTTCATCTAATGGCCGGATGCAGTTGCAGCGCCTCCCAAAGTCACAACAGCTACTCTACGAAGCACGAGCACCTCAGTGCGCCACAGTCTAGTTTTAAATGGACAACATAACAACCGTTCATTAAGGGTTGACGACTGAATGATGAAATATTTCTGCAGGGAGACGCACAGTGGTGTGATCTACTTGTTGGTTTCCTTTCTTGGGTAATCCTGTAACTAAACAATGTGAGGATGCTGAAGCAGGCTGCTCGTATTCACTTAAGGCCGGCAGATTAGTTGCGCTGCGCATCCGAGCTGCAGAGCGGAGCCACCGCGCAGGAGACGCTGAGATTACTGTGTGTTACAGGGATGATGGACGCACTTTGGTTTAACACATTGGTGATGTTAGCACTTTTAGATCATGATGTGTGGGCATGTGCACTGAATAACTTGTCTCCTTTGTGCCTGACGGACCTTTACTAAAACCAGTACCTTGTGACACGCCTCCTGAGCTGGCCTCAGCGTCGCCCTGGGAGACAGAGCAGACACACCTGCGCCTCATCAGGACAGGCTGACGAGCCACACCTGCGTGGAGTGGAGACCGGCTACATAACCGGCGGGGCCAGAGAAGAAGGGGGAGAAGGTATCGCGTATGGCCTGTACAACCCGACCTCTGCTTCACCTCTGTGTTCGCCTCTCTAGACGAGCGACGGGTGACCGGCCGCCCCCAACCCCTTCGGGCTTCCCCAACTCTGCGGACTCCCCCGCCTTCCAGACGGCACCAGGACCCACGGGACCCACGAGCGACGAGCAGCGGGGGAACCGCTAGCGGAGACACCTCCCCGCATATTTCCAAATAAACTACGCCCCTCGGGGCCTTACTCAAACCTGTCATGTGCGTCTTCACCCCGTCATAACCCACATGAGCGAGTGGCATTATTTGGCATTTGTCTTCGGATCCGATCACTGTTAGTTGCAGTTCCAATTGTTACAGAAAATAGTCAGGCGGCCAAACTGCCTCCGGGCTTCTACTGCGTCCGCGAGTCCTTTTCATCGGGCCCAGTGCAGCGCCCAGGAACAGATGTTGCACCACGGGAAATGGAAGCGAGTGACAATGATGATGACTGACGGTACAAAAAGCCGGCGAGGAGGAGAGTGGCCGTCCCTCCACCACCGAGCGAGGCAGAGGAAGTGTGACGGACGAGCAGATGTGCTGCTCAAGATAATAAGTGAACAGGTTCTTCTTGTACAGTTGCATTATAAAAGCCATTCAAGAAAACATGTCCAACTGTCTGTGATTGACAACAGGCCTCACTGAAAATAAAGCTGTTTGCAAAGTAAGATACATTTATTTTCTTAAATTACCCAAACTGACAAATCTACATGCTGACAGTTGTGTCTAAATAGATTGAAAAACGGTTTTAGTTGGAAAAAAATGTGCACAGAGAAATACACAGAAGAGCTATTTGAGGGATAGAATATCAGGAAATCTCTTCATATTGGCCAGTGCGGTTCATTTCATTTTAATTGTAGAACATACTGATGAAAGAAAATGAGGACTAAACACAAAATGATGCACTTGTTAGGCATTATATCCACACATCTTTTAGAAAATTAGAATAATTACCATCTGAAATTTCTTGGCCCGAAATGATGTCTTAAGAATGCTCATGCTGTCTGACAGTGAAAGAACGTCATCATCTTAAATTGAAGTGTGAAATGAATGAAAGCCAGCCGACACTCCTAATTATATTTCTATTGACTTACCACTTTAATACTTAAAGATAATTTTAGCTGCCACTTGAACAGTGGTACAAAGTCATCCGGCGGTTCGGCTCCAGTCGGACAAAAGAACCCCGGTGGCTGCCAGGGCTTGTATATTACAAAGTTAGCTGCTTAACAGTCATCAAGATCAAGTTGCATTATGGAAAATGTAACCGTCTGTGTTCCTGGCGCTTCACCTATGCCAGGGACTGAAAACCAGGATCTCTCTGCCGCATCAAGGGACCATCCGTTCATTAAGGAGGAGCAGTGCCTGAACCGTTCCAACACAACTTTGCAACCGCTAACGCGTCTCGCTTCTAAACCAGCGTCAGTGAGATCGCATTCTGGCTCAGGTGGTCGTGAACATCTAGTGCAACAACGTGTTGTGATGGCAGCTGCCAAAACAGTGGGTTTATTATTTCGATTATTCTCATTTAGTTACGAGCATTGCTGTCTAATTAGTTGCATTAGCGTCGGTGTAATGGCAGCAAAGGTACACAGCGAGTGCAGCCCATGTTCTGCAGCGTGTAGCCGGCGAGCAACTGGAAGGAGAGGAAACTAAAAGACACAAAAGACATGGAGGGGGACAGAATGAGTGCTAATCGGATCCTGCAGAGGTTGTCACTCCCCATTTGGAGTCTGGTGTTTGCTGTCAGCTCTGCTACACGCACACAAACAAACACACACACACACACACACACACACACACAAACACACACACACACGCCCGCTTGCTCCTTCCCTTGGTGCACCTTGTCCTTACCTCCATGAATAGCATCTTTCATCTATCTTTTCATCCGTCTCGCCTTTATTCCCCGTCATGCTCTCCCCCCCCCCGCCTCCCCCTCTCCCGACTCACTTCTCTGTCAGTAACTCACTCCCCTATTACTCCCTTCTCAAGTCTTAACGCATCGGTTTTCTCTGTCCATCTCTCCTCCGATGTATTCACCATCATTCTCTCCCTCCCTCCCCAACTGCCCGCCCTCCTTGTTTCATCTTTCGAACCCGCTGACAGTGCGCGGCGTGACGGAGATTGGCTCTCTCCCGAGATTGGCTCAGAGAGAGGACACTGCAGGTGCGGGTTGATGCGCCGAGAAGAGGGGAGGCCCGAGAGAGAGACAGAGAGAAGGAGAGACGGTGCAGATTTGCATTGCGACGCATTAACATTCATACACTTCACCAATAACTATGCAAATCACAATATGCAATTGCGACAACACACATGATGCTGCCCGGGAGCCTGCGACTCATTTCAGACCCGTAAAACCTAACAGAGAACTGTGTGCTTTCTGCAATAGTGTATTTGTATGTTAAAGGTCTAATAGCGAGAGGGACACGTGGTATTTGATCTAGATCTCCTCCTCCTTCGAGAGAGTCATTTTAAAGCAAGAGCTTCTTGTCCTTTAATTATCTCTCTCCCATGTCTCTCGAGCTTGGAGTGCATCTCTGGCACTTTCACACATACTGTCCTGACCATGAATCCAGAAATGTTAAGGTTGGATTTTTTAAGTTGGACTTTTACAAAGTCTGACATTGCGGTCGGATTATGTCAATTGTGTCTCCCCAACAACCCTGTTTCCATCCATAACATTATAGTGGAACATAAAAAAAACCTACAGTAATGGTTTTGTAACTTCTGTCATCATTCTTTGCCTTACCTTTATTCAACAAGAGAACAAAGGTTTTCCCATAAATATAGGACTAGAAATGTTGGCAAGAAGTATATCTTTGCCATGAAGTTAGTTTAGTTAGCGACTAATACTTAATAAACATATTTGTAATTGTTTTAAAAGTATGGCCGTAACAGTTCCAGCTTCCAGTTCTCAAAAGCCCAATAACCTAGAAAACATGAGTGAAACTGGATCTAATCAGATGCATCCTCTATTACCAATGACTAACTTCATGTTGGTATTAGAAGAGACGGGCGCGCATCCCCCTCCCTGCCCCCCCCTCCTCCTTAACCACAGCTGAATATATATCAAAGTTTGAAAACCTTCTGTAACATTAAAATGTTTTAAAATATATAGTGCTAATTAGTTCGAAGCACTGTAGGTGGCTGCTTATAATTGAGAGCACTACTTACGCAGCTAGACTGCGCAGCATTACAGTATACTGGAAGAATAATAAAGGGAACTTTAATGTCAGATGTACTCTGCGTTTTTCATTAATTTGCATATTGAAATATGCAAATTAATATTGGATCTTTTGAAACTATAAACCCAGGAGACTCCACCATCTGCATATGGATCGCGATATTTTGAAATGCCAGGGATAAAAAACAAAGGGTGCTCGTTTGTGGAGATCGCCTGTATTTTTACCTCATTAATATGATCTGGAGGGATCTCTGTCACAAATTATTGTGACTTCTGCTTAACAACTAGTCGAGCAGGACGCCGGTACCTGCAGGTGTGCAGGAGTCTGAGACGGAAAGAGAAAGCGATGAAGGACGTTAGATCGAACGAGCAGAGTGAGTCAGAAAGCTCAGCAGACTGCTGGAAACAACACAAAACAGCCTGCGAATAAAGAAACCCAAAAAAAACACACACCAAAGTGAAATAAAGTTTAAAACAGAAGAAGAAAAAAATGGTGCAAAAATGTATGCAGAGTGTTGAGTGGCGAATGAAGCAGACAGTAAAGAGGGAGAGGAGGAGAGCATGGATGTAACATAAAATAATAAGATGAGGGGAGAAAGAAGCGCCGCAGGGGAGAGCAGAGAGAAATGAGCTGTCCTGTTAACATGCCGACCTGCACGCACACACACACACACACACTCCCTCTCTCTCTCTCTCTCCCGGGCAGCACAACAGCCTTTCCTACTTTAAATATCACCTCCAAACACGTTCCCCGTCTCGCCTAGTTGCGGTGAGCTGCCCCCCTTCATCCTACCTG
Source organism: Apeltes quadracus (assembly GCA_021346845.1). Taxonomy (NCBI): domain Eukaryota; kingdom Metazoa; phylum Chordata; class Actinopteri; order Perciformes; family Gasterosteidae; genus Apeltes; species Apeltes quadracus. The sequence continues at coordinate 5,862,632 of CM037918.1, forward strand.
CAGGGAAGGGAGCTGACACACTTGGTTGTGGGACATCGTTGTGCTTTACCTAATGATGAATTATGCATCGGCCGTTGTCACTTTGAAAAATGCAATTACCTCAGTGATAAGGCAGATGGCCTGTTTTGTCTGGCATATGCTGTGCATTCATTACGAGTCTAGCGCTGGAAACTGAACCACTGGCGCACAAACACGGGCGGGTGGGCAGACGGATTCCCACGACGCATACATGAACACACACACACACACACACACACACACACAAACACAGGCGCAACGTGCACACGTGCCTAAGGTTTAGCCAAATGCGTTCAGCGTGTGGAAGACGCTTGGACACATTACATTATTCATTATTATTATTCACAATAGCTGGTCCTGTTCCAGCATGTCTCATGTACGGCATCTAAAATGTCGCTGAGGCAAAAAGAGGGCTCCAATTCCATTTAAATCTACAGACACAGAGAGCTCCACACTGGCTTTCAATGCATTCGCCACGATGCAACCAGGCATCAGCTTTTGGTTGACAAACCTGAAAAGTATGAATGCTGTTTTTAGTCAACTTATATTTTGAGAAATTAAAATACTGAACTGTTAAATTTCAGCAGGTTTAAACAATATAAGATTGATTACAATAGGTAATGGACATTCTTGGTGGTTTGAGTGGAAGTACCAGTAAAAATAACTGTAAATTGAGGTTTTTGTACTTTCCCTACCACAGATCCACTTGCCATTATCTTAGAAAGGTTGCCATGTATATTTGGGTCAGCCACAGCCAGATATCCGAAAGCAGTCATTCCTGTGAATGTGTCTCTGGACTCCACAACAACACTCCTTATTCAGCGCAACCAAAACCACCACACATGTGCTCAGATTCAATAATTTCATTTAAAGAGCGTCCCGTGTCGCAGTCTGATCCCAGTAATGGAAAGACTCAGAAGGGAAACCAGCAGAAGCCCATACCTCAATAAGAGGACACGTTTATAACCGTTCTGTATTTCCTAAATATCCACATGGATGTATATTTGAGGGTGCTTCCCGAGGTGAGTTCTTAGATGAAGCTTATTGTTACATTTCTATAGGCGAGAGCAGGTTGCATTCCTGCATTACTGATGTCACTGTATATTACATAAGGTATAGGATGACCAACCCGCTCAAGACACTTGGACTCATAGAGAAAGATGCAGAGGAAGGGCCGACGCAGGTGAAGATGTCGAGAGAAGTAGTGGGAGACAGAGGATTAGAGGGAGCACAGTGGAGAGAGAATTGACACCGTGATGGGAATAATTCCCACTTAAGATCACACAGGGATGCAATGCTGCTCTCTGCTTTCCCTCCATTCCCTTGTATCCTTTCTGCCATCTCCTCCTCCTCTTCCTCCTCCTCCTCCTCTTCCTTCTCCTTCTCCTTCTCCTTCTCCTCCTCCTCCTCCTCCTCCAACAATGCACATTTTTATTTTATATTCCCATTCTCTTCTCTATCACACATTATGCGTTTTTTGAAGTGTACCGACCCTCTCCTTCATTGGCCACACTGTATGTCTTGTTTCCGGGCCTCCCTCTGATGCAGGGATGTGCTCTTTGGTTTGCCTGCATGAAGCTGGTCAGACAAACACTGCATTATGAGAACAGCGACAGTTGGAAGAGATTTGCTGATATAGCAGGTGGATCATTTTAGGTAAGTAGATTAAAGTAGCACCAAAACAAGAACATATACAATGGAATGCTTTTCAACTCATTTTATATGAACATGTCACCTGGAACACACCCAGATTTATCACATCTATATTCTTGTATTAAATGGGAGATGCACTTTTTCATTTTCCTCACAACTGCAATAGAAAACTAGAGACGTGACCTGTGTTATTAAATAACAATAAATACATGAGGGTGCAGGTTCTCTTTTAGTCTTATGTGCAATTCTTGTCGCAGCCAATCTGATCAGTGTTTTCCCCGGTCTCCCATTCGGCCCCATTGATGTGATGACAAATACTGAATCAGCTCCGGTTGGCACGCAGCGTCTGTTTTTTTGTCTCTGCCTGACAACATGAAAGTTAAAGGCAGAAAAGGGGCAAATAGATGCAGGTGGAGTAATAACTGATCCAGCATGTTCTGATGTAATCTGTAATCACCTACATAACTATTGCTTTTCACACAATATTTCAAAACCTTCACTCAATTGTTGTAAAATACTAATCCCTCTGAAGCCTTTGTGCATAATGGAAAAAGAAAGGGATTTAAGGAGCTTAGAGGAAGTGATGCTCGGTCACTACAGATTCGTCATCCAACAACAAGATTCAAGAGACGCCCAAAGCAGTTTCCATTGGGAAACGAGGGAGGAGAAGGAAAGCGGGAGAAGGAAAGCGGGAGTGAAAAGCGAACGAGCCATGGATAGCAGCTGTACAGTAGATCAAGAGGACTAAAGATGGACAGTGACAGTGGAGCAGGGGCTGATTGAAGGACAAAACGGGACAAAAATAAGAGACATTCTTTTCCTGCGAGGCATCTCTCTGAGAATTTGGCGGATTATTAGAAGCGTGACCTCAGAGGTTCCACCCCCGGCTAACGAAGGCAACGTCTTCAAGTGACATTTCCCAGCCGCAGGAAGGAAGAAAAAAAAAAAAGGAAGAGATTAACTAAATGAAAAAGTTGTCGTGGAGATAAGCTTGAGATTTGAAACAAAAAGAGGTTTGCTGCCCCCAGAGAGGTTAATTAAATGCGCGCACACACACACACACAAAATCTCCAGCAATTACACAAACACACGCTGAGAGATTCCCTTGTGACTCATGCACGCACACGCACATAGTACATATAGGTTGTTTCCCCTGTGGCTCATACATTATTGCCAATCTGGGAGGGGGAAGTTTGTTCACTAAATATTTGATGGACACCCCTAGCTAAAATGAGATTAACAGATTATCTTGCCAATAAGGAAGTGTTTATCTGTGGGAAGCAAATATGCACACTTGTGTGTGTGCGTGTGTGTGTGTGTGTGTGTGTGCAAAAGCGCCACAAGAGCCCACAGGCTAATTTCAAATGCATCAAATGTCACACAACTAACGGCAGCACACATCAAACTGAATGATACGGTGACGGCGGCAGAGCGGGTCTCAATCTTACAGGAGAAATGTTATGATATCACATCTGCTTTTAAGACGTCATGAGAGTAATGTTATTTTCAAACGTGATTTGGAACTGGAACTAGAGGAAAGTCCTCTACTTCATAGGAATTTTCTTTCTGTTATGACCATTATCTGACAGTGGCACGTGGTAGCTCGTTTTTACAGAGATTCCTGCTGTTTGCTGTCTTCATGGCTTCCCTCTATTGCCCGACTATATCTGCAACGTGAACACAGACGTCACCGATAAACATTTCAGTGAAGGGAAGGCAATGATCCCAGAATGGGATAACCCAGGGCTCTGGTCATCAAACGTCAAAGTTTCATGTAAAGGTCAGTAAAGTAGTTTCCATTTGGCTACAGACTCTGGGAGAGTAGTTCTTCTGGGGAATAACTGAACAGTGTGTGCTCAAAGGTAGTCACATTCGCACCCGGAGACAAGAACCAGTCCAGTCTATTTTGACGGCATGGAGAGGGCCCACGAGGCTCGTAGGAAAAACATAAACAGGAAGAATTGTATTGTGCAACGGGATGCTGTCTTAGTGAAGGGGGAGAGGGTCACTGACGCTCTCCATCAACACTGCTAACCACTTTTGGCAAAGCGAGCTGCAGCTTGGAGATTAGAGAGCAGCGGAGATTTGCAGAGGATGAATGTAAAGCTGAGCTGAACAATGAATACTGCTGGCCAAGATTGTTGAAGGGGATAAAGTAAAAAAGAATCTGGCCTCTATGTGGGATTGTGAGTGTGTAACAGAGTGTGTTTTATGCGGTCGTGTGCTTGCAACACTGTGTGAACGTCTGAGATTAGCCAGTTTGATGAAGGAGTGAGCATTTTGTGTGTCTGTGTGTGTGTAGGAGAAGCAAATTATGCGGCGAGATAGCTGTGGTGAAACCGCCAAAGCCAAGAAGACCAGACAGTCTTTGAAGCAACATGGCTTCAATGCAGTAGAAGCTTAAGGGATTTAGGAGAGGAATAGATCTGCCACTCACACACACACACACGCGCACACACAAGGCGGGATACTTTTGGGCCAAGATACTTTTGACTTCCTGTGTTTTAGAGGTTTTTTCCTTTTACATTTAAGGCCTAAATCTTCAGTTCAGGTTTAGAAAAGCATCTGTTACAGCCAATGACTCTGGTGTACTTACCGAAGTCGACGAAGGAGGACTGTCCGATAATGTTGGCTGGTGGCCTTGAGGGCATGACTTCTTCTCTGGTGAAGTTTCCGTCCTGAGAGAGGAACAATGGACAAAGAGAGAGAGGGAGAGAGAGCGGTGAGTGGGACATTAACAGAAAACAGGTGTCTGACGGTAAACATAATGGATCTGTACTCTCTTTGCAGCAGGACGGAGCTTCGATGCTCATTTAAGTTTGTGCACAAGCATGACGAGTACATTCATTTGCCAGCAGTTTAAGTTTAGTTTCTATCACAGTGTATGTGAATGAAATATGTATTCACAACTGAGAAAATACTGCCACTGAAAAAACCGAAATGTAAAAAAAAATCCTTTAATATAGTTGAGTTTTATTGAGTAAAATGAGTGGTGTTATTCAGTTAGAATGGGGCTGAATCAGTTGTGATTACTTTGTTGAATAATCATTTCCCTTTTGCTACAACGTAGTAAAAAATGCATGTTCCCAGAGAAATGGTTAAAGTGTACAATGACTTAAATTAAACCAGCAGTAATGCAACAATCCTTACATTTAGATAAAAACAATTGTTGTATCTTTTGCTTTGGAAATGTAGCGACTGTTAAAATAGTTGCTTATTCATTTAGTAATTCATACATCGCAACACATGATATGTCTTTCCCTCCCAGCTGTAAAACTTCAGTTGTAACGTGCACCCTTCTGCATCATTTGACGGTCCTGGCAAACACACAATTTTCTGAACTGAAACAGGAATTAGTGATGGGATTTCAGCTCATCTGGTTTGAAGTTGTCCGGAGTCACGTTAAGACATTCCAGGTGTAACCGGGCTTTTAAGATACCAAGACACGAGCTTACATCGAAGACAATCGGAGTGGGAGTTCATATACGCAACAAATGCCATCAATGTGTGTGGTGCCCTTTACAGAGGGCATGGGGGAAAGACGAGGAGATAAGCTCATTTGAAGGGGGCCGGTGGGGTGTATGTGAGCGTGTGTGTGTGTGTGTGTGTGTGTGTGTGTGTGCGTGCGAGATCAGATGCAACTCAATTCAGTGGGAAACTGTCGCCTGCTGATAGCAACATTAGTGATTCATGAGAGGGGCAGAGACAAAGTGAGAGCGGGACAAGGGGAGAGACATTCCTGTCAGATAAAAACATATACGTTATATATATTTATTATTATTATTATTCTGATTAGTTGAGAGCGAGTCACCGGTGTACTGTATTGGGCCAGTTCGATTTTACACGTCCGGCCAAACAAACGCCACAAATGATCACCTTCGGGCAATGCCAGCTTTTGCAACGACTAAGGGGACCTTCTAGCCGAGAGCAAAGTGAATGAATGAGATCAAGCTGGGAGACCTGGAACGTTATCTCCTAGCTGTTCATCATCAAACCTTTGGTGCTGGGCTGACAGACGTGATGTTGCTGTTTGTCTGTTGGCATAGCAACAGCCACGCGTACAGGAACTATTTTCTCTAGACTACTGTGACTAAGTGTGATACATGACAATTGGCAGCTAAAACAAATTTATGCTGAAAGGCAGCTATTTACTTAATATTTATAATGTCGCTGTAACCGTATTGTAAAAACAATAAGGTACTCGAGGTGGTACTTAACAGCTCAATTGAACTAAAAATCTCATCGTCTTTGTTTTCTTGTTTTTACCAATATTACTACGTATTTTGGATCACACACACACACACACACACACACACACACCCAAGCATTCAACACTAGATACAGTCAGAGTATCTCTCACTGCTCTCTCACGTCGACGTGTTGTGATGAATTGATGCATGAATTGTAGGGTCTGCCGCACAATAAGTCCTTCTCACAGCAGGGACACATCTGTGTTTATTCAGCCCCGATCATTATGACCATTCTTTTGCTTATAACATTCTGAAAGAGGAACACCAAAGCGCCGCAGGCTGGCTTCCCATCAATACGTGTATAAATATCTCACAGGTTTCCGAGTGACTTTACCACACTAAACGTATTCAGATAACTCAAACTTCTCTGACACACTTTCTTTCAACCAAGCGACCAATAGTCACTCCAAAAGGATCCACTCAATAAATAGCGTAGTGGTCTATAGGAAGACCAAATGACACAAAATGGTTGGTCCATGAGCATCACTCGCCATGCAGGCTCAAAGCTCTTTTACTTGAGGACAAAAACGTCACATGCTGTTGTAGACTGAAGCCTTTTCCGTTTGGTTAACAAAAACAACATTGTGAGTCATCTCCTGAAGAGTCTTGGTCTTTGGAAAGCAGGAGAAGCAGAGGCGTGGCTCTTAACACGAACGTTGGCTCCGCCCCCACTGAGCTATCACGCTCGTTGCGTCGGTTTCAAATCGAACCTCTGTGATGTGTACGAATCAGACTGCGAGCTGAGCAACAGCATGTGGGTGTCACAGGGACAATTTCTCAAAAGCCGGAGGGGGTCATTCTACTGAGGGAACGCAAAGGAGAAAACTTCTCCGGAGCCCTGCAGGGACCCGCTGGTGTGAGTCCTGAAACAAAGAAATCATTGGAAACAAAGCACGTTTGTCGCATGTTTTACAGCCTCTGGTTGGGCCAAAGATAAAAACCGCAAGGCTCTCCTGTCCGCGGACGCACAGCGAAGCTCTGATCTGGCTCATCGGATTGGGGGAAAGTCGCGGTGGGGGTGAAATGTGACAGCGTGAGAGAGAGCTCGCGTGTACCGTGCCCGGGCGGCGAGAGTAGGGCAGCTTAATGGAATTCAGTCATCATTCATTCCATTTTTGACATCCCTTTCATACTAACAAGGCCCGACATGTCATCGGTAAAAAGTGCTTCTCGCTCCATCAAAGGCACATGGGAGGTGCAGGAGTGATTTTCTTTTTAGAGGGTGGTTCTGAAATGGCTGGGGAAAAAAAAGTCATCTAGCCTTACTGGAGGTGTTGTGGGTCCAATTTCTCCAGACAACCATCACAGAAACTGAACCCGTGCTCATCTAAACGATCCTCGTGCTCACGGTCTGTCTCCAAGTCCCCGCTGAGACATTTAGATTAGCGGACTAATGAATAGTGCTGCCAATGTGATGCTCCAGTAGATTTATGACGGCGTTCCCTTCAGGTCAGCTTGTACATCAACATTAATGTTTTAACTTATGAATCAGGCCACTGCAAGACTGCTCATGAGGGACCAGGAACATGAATATTGGTAGATGGATCCTGGAAGGTTTTATGAGTTTTATGTTTTGATGGGAGGATCAAATCATCATCACACACAGTATAACATCTAGGTTTGAGGGTTATGGATGGGTTTGATGGGTTTGTGTGTGTGTGTGTGTGTGTGTGAGTGTGTGAGAGAGAGAGCATTATTTCCGAATGTCCTTTGTTTCATTTTTTCACTGCCTAACTAGTCCTGACTGTAAGAGAAACCAGAACAATCATGGTTATTTGCAGAAGATTGGTTCAAGAAAAGTGCCCATACAGCACGTTTTGTATCATAAAATGACCATTAATATACTTTAACTGGTTCAGCACAAACCTGTAGTCCACAAACCTGTAGTTAGAAAACCTTCAAACTGAACACTTCAACACATTCAAGGCAAACCTATTGTGCTCATTAGATTCTTGTTTGACGCTTTGCTGATGAGGCAGAAATGCAGAAGCATTTATTTTGGCAGTATAATTGGGCCAAGTCCCCGATACGAAGATTCAGGATGGCGGCGGATACATTTTTTTGTAGCACAAATCTATTTACTTCTATTTGTGAAGATTGATTGAAGTGTGCATACTTGCTTCCCACAGATAAACACTTCCTTATTGGCAAGATAAATCTGTTAATCTCATTTTAGCTAGGGGTGTCCATCAAATATTTAGTGAACAAACTTCCCCCTCCCAGATTGGCAATAATGTATGAGCCACAGGGGAAACAACCTATATGTACTATGTGCGTGTGCGTGCATGAGTCACAAGGGAATCTCACAGCGTGTGTTTGTGTAATTGCTGGAGATTTTGTGTATGTGCGCGCATTTAATTAACCTCTCTGGGGGCAGCAAACCTCTTTTTGTTCAAATCTCAAGCTTATCTCCACCGACAACTTTTTAATTTAGTTAATCTCTTCCTTTTTTTTTTCCTGCCTTCCTGCGGCCTGGGAAATGTCACTTGAAGACGTTGACTTCGTTAGCCGGGGGTGGAACCTCTGAGGTCACGCTTCTAATAATCCGCCAAATTCTCAGAGAGATGCCTCGCAGGAAAAGAACGTCTCTTATTTTTGTCCCGTTTTGTCCTTCAATCAGCCCCCGCTCCGCTGTCACTGTCCATCTTTAGTCCTCTTGATCTACTGTACAGCTGCTATCCATGGCTCGTTCGCTTTTCACTCCCGCTTTCCTTCTCCTCCCTCGTTTCCCAATGGAAACTGCTATGGGCGAAGCTGACGGTGGTGATGTGAGTTTCTTTTCCGAAGTATTAATCACTAAACACAATCCCGTTACAAATCTTATTGATATTGGTTTTTAAGATTATTTTACAGGACTCAAAAAGTAGAACCCTCTCTTACAAAAAGTAGCCGAACAAAGTAACAAAACATCAAACCAGATCTCAAATTGAATGCTTCTTTTTTCTTTTTCAACCACTTTTACAAATATCTCCCGGTAACTTTTTTAAAAAGAAAACACTAGAACCAATCTTAAACCATAAATTAAATACACCCCAGAGAAATAATGCAAAAGAAATATGTCACTTATTACATTATTTCTTACTTCCCAATCAGTGTTAATGAAAGACACGATTTTGATTTGTGTGTTGAATGGATGCTAAGCGTTTCTCCTCGTCACGTACAAAGTGCCTGTAATACACCTGCTGCTTTCTCAGATGCATGCGGGTACGTCCGACTGACCTGTAAAAAAAGGAAATGACGCACTTTGAAGCCGGTCTCTTCCAAATCGTGCAGTATCAACTCATGTTAATTAGATCACAAGCTTCCAATTGCACACGCACTCATACAGACGAACCCACAGATGTGGCAACGGGGTGTAAACTCTGTGCACTGAGGACCAGATCTGTGTGCAATTGACTGCTGCTGGCTGCCTGATTGCTAGATGTCATGATTAAAACGGTGACGTGTGCGACAGCTTGAGAGCAGCTGATTGATGTGTGAAGATGAAAGGATTACATGTCTCGCTATTATTCTTGCATCTGTTCGCATTACACCCAACACACACACAAACGGAGTGACATACTGGTATGCACAGTTGGAGCAGAAGGAGCAGGGCTAAATGTGGTGCGGGACGGATGCTGGGTACAAACGTCAAATGTGCGAGTTAAACGGGGGTCTAGGAGCCATATTCATTTTGTCATATTCATTTTGGCTCAGCCGACCTCGGGTCAGCCCAGGTGGGCCATTTAACCTACATGAAACCCAGACACAGGTGTTGCTAATTTGGGAAGCAAACAGTTCTCGACTGTGCCTGTGTGCGTATGTGCGTAAGTGCGTATGTGTCTTTGTGGTGAGCAATGCGGTTTGTTGTTTTAGTTACATGTATTATGAGTTAAGGTTATTGCCGCTGTATGATATATGGATGTAAAATAAACCTGCAAGATAATTGCAACAATTACTGAACTCTCCGTTTGCTATGTTCGAGCACACTGGGCACACACGTCTAAACCTAATCCGCTGTATTAGCAACCAGTACTAGACTTCGTTTAGGACTTAGTCAGTACAGGGGGGTTGGGACAATGGGACACGGGCTGGACCCCTGCGGACATGCAGTGTACCTAATAATTTCATGTATTTGCTATTGTAGCTACGTTGTGCCTCCCACAGCAGCTGGTGAACAGAATATATGTGTTATGCTGTCGAGTAACTTCAACTCTTCACAAGTCACAATGAATTCAGAGACAAAAGCACTTCGATATGCTTCCACACCATGGAGATATTTTACTGCCCTTTATAAAGTCAGAGCTAACTTAAGCTTGTGAAAACGTTCTATTTTGTGCATATTATGCTTTTGAGTCCACAGGGAACATTTAGCACAACATCAAAATAACATGAAATTAGTGATTTTGCGGGAGGACACGTCATTGTTTTCCTTTGCAATAGAAATAACACTGAAATAGTTTATAAATGATGCATGTTCCCTGCTTGTGTGCTGCAGGGAGCCCCACCGCCCATGACTACATTCTCTTGTATAATCGCAGGAAAGCAGAGGAACGCGGCGGGTCGGAGAAAACATAGAAAAGTAATTAAAGTGTGTGAGAAGGAGGGGTGCTGGTCTGTGACCGATAGATGAAGCCGCATTGCACCGAATGGCAGTGTGGGATTAAAAAGGGCTCCAATGCACACGAGGTGCTGATAAAATGCCTGTTTGTGCAAATATATTTATGAGTTTGTGCGTGTGCATGTCAGGTGTGTTTGGAGAAACAATGTTTTGGAATTTCCTCAAGATGGAATGGCTGGGAGCCCTTGTGTCTGCATTAAAGAGGAAGAGGAAAAATACAGAACACTTAATACCAGACGTTGAAGCTCTCACAAAGAGTGCAATAATAAACGAAGATACAAAGCCAAACGTATTCATTCTTCACACATTTTCATTACATACTTTGAACAGACTCGTTGTTGAGTTTAGATTAAGGGGATAACCTAGGTTTCCTTACACAGACTTAAAGAAAAAGTTAATATGAAACCGTTCCCCGTTTTTCCTAAAACAAAGTAGCACTGCAGATCATCATCTAACCCTAACCCTTTTTCTCTAGGTCAAAGCTAATTTGCACTGATAATAGCATACCATGTGAACGCGTGGAAAGTATACTTACTTACATATCTAATTTAGCACGCTAACATCTGCTTAAAACAGCAGCTGAGGCTGATGGAGTGTAATTAACTTTGCAGGAAAACAAAACCCAATTTGACCTGAAGAAAGACCACACGACAAAGGCTAGAAGAAAAAATAATCTTCTGGGGAGCATGAATGCCTGTACCATCAAAAAAACATTGAAACATTTCAATCAATAGTCTCATGTGCCTTGGTGCCTCATGGAGGTGCGAGAGTTAAAGGGGGTCAGTCCAGTCAGTCAGGTCTATCCTCTGGGGACCATGAATGGCTGAACAAACTGATGAATCCATCAAACAGCTGTAGAGACATTTTCCCACATTCGACATCTGTCCACCCAATAGATTTTCCTCTGGTTATTCCTTTGCATCGTCCTCTCGCCAGTGGTCACCCATCCTACGGGCTTTTTTGGGGGGTATATTTGCTCTGTTTTGCTCCGTCTTGGTACCTTACCCTTACCCTACCCTACACACAGAGCCTCCCTCTCAGTCTCTCCCGCCCTCTCCCTCCCCCCCATCCTTTCTCCTACACCCCCCCCCCCCCCCCCCCCCTCCCCTCCCTCTGTGATAAGATGGACTACTGCTCGGCTTGTGCCTCGAACTGCTGAATTTCAAGTAGGCCCCTTCGACAAAAACCCAGAGCCGCGGCCTCCTCTCTCTGCTCTCCCAGAATATTAACTAATCCTGGGGCGGGGCTCTCCCAGAATATTAACTAATCCTGGGGCGGGGCTGACCATCCGCGGTTCAATTTGACTAAAGGGGATTTTATTACTACTGCATTGTTCAGCTCGAAGCTATTTACTTTCGTTCTCAATATTCCTCGTTAAAAATAACCAAAAACATTGTGTTTCTTAGGTTTCTGTTAATCTAGTGTTGCATTCATTCTAAAAGTAAAGAGTGAGCACACCGGGTTGAATATACTATTATTTTGTTGCATCACGGATTATCTGGAGAAAGCCAATAAAAGTCGCTCAGAAAAACTTTTGGAGCAAATGTTTTTTGATGAACCGTTTATGTTTCAGAGTAATGCAATATAAAATAGTTACTGGTCATATAACATAAATCTAAAAGAATATGTTCCTTTCCCGCTTATTTTACAATTTAGTTTTGCGGGTTTAGGACTTGTGGTTTAATAAACGAGCCATTGTGAACATCCACAGGGGATGTGGTAACTGGTGAATGCCATTTGTCCTTAGACTTCAGCAACATCATTATCTTAAGCCCTGAAATAACAAATACAGCAATGTGATGTTTTATTACAAAAGGAGAGCGTCTACGTGACTAAGTGACAGTAAAAAGTGACTTGACTTTGCACGGCATGCAAACCCACGGGGGGTCACGCCTCCTCCTGCTCGGCTGCAGTGACTCAGCCGAGGTTGCTCGGCCCCAACCGCACTGTTCGAAGGAAAACAAGGCAAAAACAGGTCTAAAACAGTCAATTACCTTGCTGATCCAGGTCTCAAACTTCGGCCCTTCAGTTGTCAGGAACAAATCTGGAGGGGATGACGCAGAAACAGAAGGGATGAGTCATTCATTCAATTCAATTTCTTTATATAGTGTCAAATCCTCATCTTAACACGACACACGTGTAGACTGTAGGTAAAGACCCCACATTCCCCCTGTTGTTCATGTGGCAATCACAAACAAACACAGAGTGGGACTATTGATCCATAATGAAGAAAATGCTGTTAGATTATTGGGAATGACAGCAATGAAAATAAACACGGCCTGTAGCTGTGAACCGCTGTGCCTCCGCGGACTTGATGAATTGATCATGAGGAAAGAACAACAGATCAATACAAAAGCCTTTAATTGCTTAGATTGCCTCATTTACACCAGAGAAGCAATCCAAGTCATAATCGAGGCTTGAAAGAGTTTGTGTGTTATCAAGTCGTGAAGGTTGCTTTTTGGTAAGGGTTTGAAAATGTAATGAAATGAAAATAAGACGCGTTTGGCCTTTTCCGATGGGGACGGAGGAGAATACAACCACATCTCACAATTCAGCTTTCTGGAGGCTCCATGAGAAAGGGGCCGTGGCTCGCTCCAATTCAATCAAATAAGCTGCACTGCTATTACGTGCTCCTCGCTCTCGCAGCTCAGGCAGCGCCTCTCTGCTGTGAGAGGACTTTAGCTTTCATCGCCCTGGTATCTCCGGACTGCATATCTTCGCCGGTAATTAGACATAAGATAAATATTGGCCTTGATCTGCCCTCTGCATGGGAAACTATCAGTGATAATGGAGAGGGAGATGTATGAAGAGAAGACAGAAAGGAGATGCGCGTATCAGATACAGAGTGGAAGTGCCGCAGCAGCCGCTGCAGCCAATAGCGAGGAGCTGCAGGGTGACTCCTCAGTTCAGGTGTTGTTTTGAGTAAGAAGTGTTCCCCTTTCAGCATACTAATCTTATACTTTCACGCATGTGCTCTGAAATGTTATCCCAGCATTCGGCTGCAGTCATCCCCAGAACTGAGGAGAGAGAAAGAGGAGAGCACCTCAGATCAGGGGGGCTTTAGCTCAGAATCAGCTGTAGGTTTGAGGCTTCCCATTCTTACCACTTTGAAATCCCAGCGTCAAGGTCTCCCAAGACAAGCAATATTTCAATCCATTTCTTTTTTTTATGACTCTTTACCAACAGCCTTGTAGATACATGTGTGATTTCATGTGTATTGTCTATGGAATACACAATAAAACATGGTGCTGAGATGGTGGTTAACACACCACAACTATTTTTTACAGTAGTGGAACTTTTAATATGGGAAACTTTGTGGACATGCCCACACAGACTCGCAAATGCAAAGAAGATGACAAATGCATGCATATATTATGCATATGTTCGCGCACACACACACATTACAGGATAAACTCGGCAATTTGCACACTGTGCCTTTGCGTTTGAAGCCGCATCGGGTGGCGTGTTGATGAGCTCGGTTAATCAGCCAATCACGGCTGGATTCTGTCTAAGAGGCCTGATCGGCTGATTAGCTGCGATGGCGGCGTGTCGGCGAGCGAGGCATGGGGTAGCCGGAGGAGCAAAGAGATCTTGGTCTTGTAAACGTCGTCGCTGTGGGTGCGCTGCTCTCCCATCTTCACCACGCGCATTGCTCTTTTTCTTCTTGTACTTTCCCACTCCCCAACTATTTTTCCTGGATAATTTCTCCCCCTCTCGTCTAAATGCCAACATAAAACTTCCTGTTACAGGTTTAATTTTAAGCACCGCCAGGCAGTGTACTCAGGGATGTAAACGGAAATAAGAACCACAACACGCTTTCTCCTCGGACACCACGTCTCCAACGCGTCCCGGGAGGGAATGCTTTTTAGGGCGCACGTTGAGGGGCAGAAAAGCCAATTCCCTTCAGGTGAACTGAGCAATAAGGTAATCTTAATGGGATCCTTGTGACATTATCCTCTCCAGCGGATTGTCCTTTCTGCGCTCCCCACTCACAGTCCCAGACGGTTCTACACACAGCCACCATCACTCACTTTAACACAGTTTTACTGTTCCAGGGGACTTTAACTCGGCTGCCATGGGCCTTTTAAGGACATGTTTCATGGAGGGTAATGAACAAAAATGAGCAGGGAGAAAACAAAAGTAACAGAAACAGAGAGAAAGTATGTATGTGTGCGCTCGTCTCAGACCCACATTTAAATCTCTTTTTTAATTCCAGGTTTTCTCCGAGCGCTTCGAAATACTGGGACTATATATTTTTCTTAACATGGACAGAAGCAAAATGATCAAACCTCGCCCCATTTAGGATCCTGTTTTAAATCTGAGAACATTATTTTTGTTGCCGTTTTCAATTAAACTCATGGATGGTATTGTGTCTCAGGGCTCTTTGGATGATTGAAATCAATCTGAGACACCTGTGATAATGTGTTTGCCAGGTAAGCCCAATCAAAGGAAAACTACTTAAGAAGGATGTCCCACATTAGTAAGCAAGCTACATGTTTCAGGCAAAATGGGGAAGCAAAAGGATCTCTCTGCAAGGTATCTTGGTCAAGGTATCACAACATTGGATACTTCCAAAACAATTGCACTTGATCGGCCACAAGCGGGTTTGTTCAGACAAAGGCCAAATAAGGAAGATTTCTGCCAAAGAAATGCAACGGGTTAAGAGAGCAGCCACTAACATGCCATCGAATAGCAGCAAACAGGTGTTTGAAGCCGTTGGTGCCTCTGGAGTCTCGCGAACTTCAAGATGTAGGATGCTCAAGAGGTTTGCAATTGTCCTTAAACCGGTTATTCGGCCACCCCTAAACCAAGCTCAGGACTACAGACTAACTTTTCCCAACAAGGCTGAGACGTCAACAAGGAGGTGTCGAGGTCATTTTGGGCTGAAAACGTGGGGAGAGAGCTGGTAGGCGCTTTCAGGGTCCCTGTTGGTGTGAAAATGACCTCGGCAAATATGTAGAGTTTCTGACTGACCACTTTCTTCCGCGGCACAAAAAGAAGAACCGTGCCTTCTGTAGCAAAGCTTGATGCACCATCTCATGCTGCAAAGAATACTTGTGGGGCACTAGCTGCTATGGTCATAAAAGGAGAGAAACTTAAGGTGTGGCCCCCATCTTCCCCTCACCGAAATCCTGTTGAGAACCTCTAAAGCATCATCAAGCTAAAGATCTATGTGGGTGGAAGGCAGTTCCCACCCCAACAGCTGCTCTCGGAGGCTATTATGGCATCCTGCAAAGACATTAAAGCAGAAACTATCTGCTTTAATGTCTTTGCTATGGATGAAAGAATTGTGAAGTTGATATCAAAGAAGGGTCCTATGTAAACATGTAACTTTACCTGTTAAGATTTGTTTTGATATCAGTAAATATGACCTCCTAATGCTGCAAATTCAACAAATGACAATTATTAGTTCTTTACAACCTGTAACATATCTTGAAACTCTGCATTTAAAACACTGCATTTTAAGTCATTATATTTTAAATAGTTTGTTCAATAAAATTTGAATTATACTTAAATTCTACTGACTGACTATGCATTATGTAGGAAAACCTGCGCAAAGTGTAAGTTGTATAATAATGTGGAACGCGGTGTACAATACCCCCGAGTCGGAGCAAGAAGCAACCAGTTAAAAGGTGCAAATATGATTTTTCACAAATTCAGAAAGCTTCATCACCCCAGACATTCATCCAAACGTGAAAGTTAACAGGTGTAAAATCTGCTGAAAGCCCCGTCAGGTTTTCCACAAAGCATAATCTTTGGGGGCTTGGAGGAGGAGCCTGCTGGCACCACAGTGGGCGTTGCTGTGATCGGGGTTAAAACCGCTGCCGTTGCAGGCGGCTTTGGCCTGAACAGAAAGGGGAACCAATTCCACACATCCAAATGTGTTTACGGGCCTCGGGGAAGTGCTTCGGACACATGTTGTGCAACGCTTGTCGTGGCTCCACAGGGAGCTGGGAGAAGTCTGACACAGCCCTAAGCCCTTTTTCCATATTCCTGTTGTGTTGTTGTTTTTCTGCAGATTATTTCAGCATGTGGTCGGATTTCTTTCCTCCGCGCGCCCGGAAAACAAACGGATGACCTACTACAAAAAAAAATTCAGCATATAGCGTTCACGATATAAATCATGCTCCAGACTGTGTGTCAAACGAAGTTCCCCCAGTGACCCAAAAAGAGACACACTCGTCCCACATGTATTCTCGCCGGTAACGAGACAATGTTTGTTGAAAGAACTGCCAACAGCGGAGGAGGAGACCGACAGGGCTGAGATGACACCGCTGACATCAGGCTGTCCTACTGTCATGACGAGCTACAAATCATCCCCTTGGACGTGTTTGATTTAAAGTGAACAATACGACCGTCAAAGCCCGCTAATCCCATCCAACAAGAGGAGCGGGAGCGCTGGTCTACTGTTCTGAGCAGTCGACCGGGGCTGTTTGCGCTTATTGCCTTGATAATTACCTCCAAAATATTCCTTTGATATCTTTTAATTGGCATGATTTTAGGATTACATACACTCTACCACCAGACCAAAGCTGCGCGACCAGCCTCTTGAGAGCAATTACTGAAAGTCTGCTATGGTTGCTCAGTTTGAGCTTTTATTCTGGCCACCACTGTGAACAAGGTCTGACTCTAAAACTGTACTGGACACTTAAGGAGAGATTTGAACTGAAGCTTAGCTGTTTCTGGAAATCTTCATTCCATCACGATGGTTTCATTTTTCTTTGCGTTTTCGGCACAAAATGATTCGCTCTGAGTGATTTTGTTTTTTATATACTTTGTACATTTAAAGCCCGGAGTTTACAATCGCACTCCATCAACAACTAAACCGCTGGGATTTTTCAATTAGATTTCAAAATACTGTAGGAAATAAACTCTGTGGCGAACAGAGAGATATTCTTCCCAAAAAAGCACCGCTTTTAAAAGCCCATATCAGCAAATGCCTGAGCGCGTTACACTACACAGCGAGCGCATTTGTTCTGAATGGCGTGTCACGCATTGGGATTTATCATGCCTAACAAGAAGTAAACAAACATCAAATCCATCAACTGCAACACCGACACTGCACCGTGACACACAGAGATCTCTCGTACCCGTGGGAAAGATGCATACATAACTGAGGTATATAAATGTAATTGCGTGTGTGCGGAGGGCAGGGGGGGGAGGGTGGGGTTCGCGTAACAGAAACAGGGACTCGGACTCCAAGTGGTTTGTCGTGTCGCTGCATAATTAAAAGGGATGCTAACTGTAAAGGCTGAGCATCAAAAAGCACAGACGGGGATGGAGGAAGAAGCCTGAGAGCAGATGCTGAGACATCCAGGTCCCGGTGTTTTCCGAATACCAGCCGGAAACGAACTGAACGAGGCAATCACGCACGAAACAAGAGGCACGCCAATCCTTCCAGGAGAGGCAATCAATAATAATGACTTGATTATTTATTCTGCATACCTCTTCTCCCACACACTATTTGCATACCTGCGCGTGCATCGGCGTGTGAATATATAGTTATAGATTTTCTTTGTTATCAGGCTGCAATACACCCCAATCGTCTACGATCAGCGACTCCTTTTACACTAACAGAATAATTGCACGCGTGTCTGTTGCTTATTTAATGTTATGAGCAACAAATGTCAGAGCCCAGGTGTGTTGAAGCAAACGGCTCAGCGAGGCAAAGCGGCAGAGGCAGCGTAGGCCCCGCATCGGTTTCTGTCGGGACACACGTCAGCGTGCTGCACGAAGATCTGATTGTGAAACCGCTGTTTCTACTACAGGAGGACACAAATGAGATTGACGTGAACAGGTAAGGGCAGGCGTGTACTGGCTCCCGAAGACGAAAAGTACCCTGTGTGGATCAAACAGATCGTGAGAGTAATTGTGCCAGGAAATGAGTGAAATAAAAAGAAAAACGGGTCACAAAGAAGGTAATTCATAATCCTAATGGAAAAAACAATACTTCCAAAAACGCACAAGTGGTGTTCTCCTGGTGAGAGATGCAGCATTAAAACCGTTTTTCTAGTGTATGGTGCAAACCTCATTCTGAATAAATATATATATTTTCTGCACATATTCTTCAGCTCCACAGATCTTGTATCACCTTTGAAAAGCTTTCTGTGTATACAAATGTTTTTGTATTTCCTCACAGATGCACGGCTCATATTACATTATCAGGTTACATATGCATGGGGAGTTTTTTTTCTCTCCAGTAAAGTAGTTCCTTTCTCTAAATAGACGGTACAGCTTGTGAGCCCTTGTGTAAAACATTCAGTAATCAACTCTACACTGTACAGTAGCCTCAATGTAAGTATATGGATTTAACAAGTCACTGGTAGGACTATTTGTTCAGATGGGAAAACAGCCATTTCATCCAGTGTCCAGACTGACTAGCGTTAGCTGACGGGGTTTCCAAGTTACACATAGATGATGCAACGAGCTACAAACACAATGTCAGTTCCCTATCAGGGAACTTCGAGCTGCGTGAAACGCTGTGGGAACGCCCTGCGTGACTGCATCATGAAGCATGTGTGAAATCAGTCCAATGGCGAGACGCCACCTCATAGGCGGGTGACGTCGAGACCAGGAAGTATAAAGCGCACCCAAAACACCGGCTTCTTCATCTCTGTGCCTTCATCAAGCGCGTTGTGTGAATCAAGAGTTCTTACGGTTATTGTACTATGGCGAACAAGCAGCGCTTCTTTAAGTGTGCTCTCCCTGCACCCGCTCTATTACGGAACGGGATACGCACCAACTGTGCGTTGTTTGCTTGGGAGCGGAGCATGGCCAGCTGGCTCTGAGGGGCCGGACTGTGTGCATTGCAGCGTCTTCCTGATGCGGACGCTACGCTCCTGCCGGTCACTCGTTGAGAATTGCGGCTCGGCTCGCGCTTCCCACGGATTACGATCTACGTGGAATTCGTAGTTGGATTTTTCAGAAGGATCTGAGACGCTTCGGCGTTTTCTCAGCCTTTCCTGTCGGAGCCAGTGCCTCATACCGGGCTTCGGGAGCACGCGTGGCGTCTCTTCTGCTCGGAGGAGGCACACTAACACAACTATCTAGCTCTGAGGAGGTGGATGTTGTTAGCATAGAGGCTGCGGAGGCTGAAGACATGTCACTTCAGTCGGCCGCGGCCGATCAGCTGGTGGAGGTACTCGCCCGAGCTGCTGAGATTCTCAGCATTGACGGGACGGCTGACAGGCAGGAGCCTGCAACAACTCGTAAGTTGCATGAATATTTCTGCCTTCCTGTAAAGTACCTCCTCGCCGGTGAATACTACGTGTATTCGTCCGAGGGCCGATGCTAAACTGTACGTTACGCGAGCATGCCTGTCGCGGAGTAGATACTGGCGAGCCATTTATCACCCGCGGCAGCGTCATTTAGGACACCAGCCCAGGGCTCGTGGGCAAACGCTTATTCGGCGGCAGCAGGCGGCTTCCTGCCTGCATACTATGTCGCTACTACGTGACTTGCAGGCGGAGCTGCTTTCGGACGTGGCTAGGGGAAGGAATTAAATCCTGACGTGGTTCGAGAACTGCATCAGACGGCAGATTTTAGCTCTACGTGCCGCTAAAGAGACCGCCAAGTCAGTTGGCCGCTCTACGTGAGCCCGGGTGGCTACACGGATGCACTTGTGATTGAGCGAGTTAATAAGTTTCTTCCCCGTCGACGCCGCGTCCGCGGGGCTGCCGGGCGGGGGAAGCTCCGGTCTTCGATGAGCCGGCTCACCTGGCTGCACAGCGAGAGAGCGTGCGTGGCAGTGGCGATCTCAGGCGAGGTAGCCACCGGGAGCGGCGGGTACTCGCTCAGTACCCTGTAGGGTTCAGGCTACTGTGCCTGCCACTAGTTCGGAGCGGTGAGCGTGGGCCCGAGGGCCGCTCGCCTCCTCTGAGGAGGAGTCCAGGGCTGCCAGGCCAGAGCTACGTAGCCATTCCCAGCGAGCGTGGGCCTGAGGGCTGCTCGCCTCCTCTGAGGAGGAACCTAGGGCTGTTAGGCCCGTGTTTCGTAGCCGGTCCCAGCGAGCGTGGGCCCGAGGGCCGCTCGCCTCCTCTGAGGAGGAGTCCAGGGTTGCCAGGCCAGAGCTACGTAGCCATTCCCAGCGAGCGTGTGCCCGAGGGCTGCTCGCCTCCTCTGAGGAGGAGTCCAGGGTTGCCAGGCCAGAGCTACGTAGTCAGTCCCAGCGAGCGTGGGCCTGAGGGCCGCTCGCCTCCTCTGAGGAGGAGCCTAGGGCTGTCGGGCCAGAGCTTACCAGCATCAGGTTCTTCCGTTCGGCCAAGCTCTCTCTCCCCGTACGTTTAAGAAATGCGTGTATGCAGCCCTGGCGCCATTGCATCTCCAGGGCATCCACATTTTAAACTACATCGACGACTGGTTGATTTTAGCTCCGTCAGAGCAGTTAGCGGTTCAACATTGAGATGTAGTTCTCGCTCAACCGTCTGGGATTGACTCAACGGCAGGAAAAGTGTTTGTCCCCGCTGCGTAGGACCACTTTCCTGGACGTGATCTGGGACTCGACCACGGTGCGGGCACGTTTGTCTCCCGCTCGGGTAGCTTTCCCGATTTTAGCCGTCAAACAGGCCAACCTAGGCCAGTCACTCGTCTGACTCGTCCCAGCGAGCGTGGGCCTGAGGGCCGCTTGCTTCTACGTAGCCGGTCCCAGTGAGCGTGGGCCCGAGGGCCGCTCGCCTCCTCCGCAGAACTACGTAGCCATCCCCAGCGAGCGTGGGCCCGAGGGCTGCTCTCCTCCCCTGAGGAGGAGTCCAGGGCTACTAGACTAGAGTCTCCCTGTGTCCGCCAGGGACACCCTGTGTCCTGGCAAGTCCTTGCTCTAGCAGGCGTCGGGGTCGAGCCTTTACCCCTGCCCAGAGCTATGGAAACTGTGGGCGTTGCCTCTGAGGAGGCCCACCTCTTAAGATCTGGTCTCTCGACCGAGGTCGTTGAGACCATCCTCCACTCCAGAGCTCCGGCCACAAGGAAAGCGTATGCAGCTTCCTTCGTGGCACATCGAGGCTGAAGCCAGCAGCCCGCACGAGAGTACCTTCTTGGGAGAGCCGGGCCGTTGTGCTGTTTGGCTCTCCTGTGCTCTGTTTGAGCCCTTTGAGGAGGTCGCAGAGGTGTCTCTTAAGACAACCTTTCTGCTTGCAATATTTTTTCCCTAGAGTTGGAGATCTGCAAGCCCTCTCTGTTTCTCAGCCGGTACTGTGAAAGCGTTCATACTACCTTCTCCCGGTTATATTCCTAAGGGTCCTACTAATACTATTGGACCTAGCTTGCTGCAGGCCTTATGTCCTCCTCCTTTTCTGACGTTGGACCAAATGAAGCTGAACCTCCTCTGCCCGGTTAGGGCCTAAGACGCTTACGTCCACAGAACTGTCCTGTGTAGACGTTCTGATCAGCTGTTCGTGTACTTTGGACCACCCAACATTGGGGTCCTGTGTCTAAACTGAGGATAAGCAAGTGGGTGGTTGAGACCATCTCACTGGATTCAGTCGGCCGGGCAGCCCTTGCTGTCCGTACTTACCATAATGGGGGTATGGTGGCTTTATAGCCCTCTTGTAGCGCTGCACGACGTTGATACCGCGGCAGGTTGGTCCACACCGCACGCGTTTGTAAGATTTATCGCCTTGACCTTAGCCCCACGCCAGGAGCGCAAGTGCTTTTGTCAGAATGTGCGCTTTTGATTTCACACGAGGGACACTGGCTCGTATGGCGAAGTGGGTATTGGCGTTCCGACAGCATTTCACGCAGCTCGAAGTTCCCTGATACGGAACGTCTCCGGTTACGTATGTAACCTTAGTTCCCTGAGGGGAACGAGACGCTGCGTGTTTATGCCATACTCCCGGCATGCCCGTGGCACTTGATTCGGCCTTTCAGATGAAGGAGCCGGTGTTTTGGGTGCGCTTTATACTTCCTGGTCTCGACGTCACCCGCCTATGACGTGGCGTCTCGCCATTGAACTGATTTCAACTCAGTTCCCACAGCGTTTCACGCAGCGTCTCCAGAAGCCTATTTATGCGATCTTTCCAGATGTGCAGACTGGATCAATATTTCTTTCCGCTCTTTGCACTCAGGGCTTCTCATCTAAAGCAAAAGTCAGACGTCACCCATTTGAGACATTCACCATATCATTTAATATATAAGAGACACTTGAGATGACCCAATGCCGAGAATGATAGAAAGCACACCTCCCTCGAGAAATAAGGAGGAAATGAAGCTTGAAGGGCGCTCCTCTTGAGACCGCAGTTATTTTAACAAGTCATCTCAGGCTGGAGCCAATTCTTTGTTCTGCGTGTCCATTTGGGGAGAAAATTTAAATTCCAGGGGAACCGTTTCACCTATATCTATAAACAAACCCCTGCAAGCAGACAATGTCTGTTTGGAGTCTCGCAATAGCTCCACCTCGTAAATGTCGATTAAAAGCTGAAGTAAAGTGAGTTAATCCGAGTTGATACTCAGGTTTGAATTGAGGACAGGGGAGGAGAGGAGAGATGCCGTGCGAGGGGGTGAGATGAGCGGCCCTTGAGTTATTCATAGCCTCTCCATCAGATTTGTTAAGGGGATTGGAAGCAATTTAAAGGCCGCCACTGACTGTTTGACTACAGCAGCATTATGTCGCTCTATTCCATTATGTTGAGCCGGAGTATGGGGATAAAGAGCAGGCCTCCTATTAGCCTTGGTATAAACAGACAGGGTGATGCTAGACGGGTGCCATGCCTCGGCAGAGAGGGAGACCTGACAGCGGCGGGCGGCAGCCCATAATATCGGCATGCTTTGTCTCGCCATCGCTTCCCTTTCTGCTGCCGTAGGGTTAGGGTTAGGTGCGCACAACGAGCAGCGAACACTCACAGGGCTGCAGCTCGCAGCAAAAGGAACAAGCACATCAACGCCTCAATGTCTCACATGGAATGTAAACCAAAGGGCCGGGGCGGAACCCGCAAGACACAACCCATACTAGACGTTTACTCAAAAAGACGGACTCCTACGCACACCCTCTGTCCTCTGGCGTGCTCCCCTGCGCAGGACGCCCCATCCCCCGATTGGATGGTAGGGGAGACGGTGATGTACATCACCTGCACAATGTAGCATTCTCTTTATGGTTCCTTGTGCCGTGAGCACATCGTAAAAAGGCAGCGGGAGTGATTTCTCTGAAAGAGCGTTTCAGTGCAAAGCTGTGCTGTAGAATGTAAACTGTAATTTTTGTTTTTATTGCAGCCTTTTGTGATTCAACGCAATATTCAATGAAAGAATGTTGGGAACAAAGTCATTTCAGTAGTTCAGCAAGGCACATGTGAGTATAATATAATGATCAGATTATTTAAGTTTATTGACAATACAAGATCTTGTCTTGTCTAACTGAGAACAGATTGGACATTTGACGTAATAATTCATTTTGACAAATGCAGAGCATTTATTACTACAATGTCTCCTCAGCTTCCGCTTTCTCCTTCTCTTCCCTGAAACTTTTCTTACGCTGGGAGAGCTAATCCGAGGCTGACAACAACAACAACGAGAGCGGTGGCGGTGTAACGTCCCCCTCCTTGTACCTGTAAAAGGCCTCGCAGCGGCGACTGCCGAGCAGAGTGGATGTGACAGCCGCTGCATTAGCTGCTGATATGCCGCGTGTGTTTGTGTGAGCGGCCGCCACCTCGCTTATGGGGCAACGGAGAGTTGAAATTTGGGAGGGAGAATGCGAGAGGTTGCGGGGAAGAGCAATACAATTTAAAAAAAAGAGGGACGGACGGGAGAGGAGCGAGAGCGTCACAGACGGTGCCGATGCTCTTGCTTTGTTGGGTCTCTAATGCCCCCGAGCAGGTCATTTGTTAGCCTGTTACTCAGTCAACAAGCTGTGACTCCGGTGCCCGGCTGGCTGCCAAAAGGACACACACGGACACACACATACATAACGCAGTTGTGCGCTCTATTCCCAAGTGGTTTATGGGGAGATGGGCTCAAGAAGGGACGGCGTGCTTGCTGAACTCGATGCTCCAACATCCACTGTGTGTCTAGTCTGTGTTTGTGTGTTTGCGTTATCCAGTTTGCATGTGGCAAAATGAGGTGAAAGCACAAAGTGCGTGCGCCTGCCAATGGATCTCTATGTGTTTGTGTGTCCCGTGTACGTTTGTCCACCGTCCTGCCATAAGCCAAGTCAAGCCCTCCATGTCAGTCTTGTGTGCATCGATTTTGTTCCCTACCGTATTCCACCCTGGGACTGATCCGGAGCTCAGCGGGACAGGCGGAACAGTGTTCTGATGCAAAGGTCACAGCCCTGTAGCAGGTGATACCCACACTTTCCCATCGACAGATGTCGAGAGGCGATGCTCCTCTCACGCTGAGAGCCAGACGAGAGGCAAAAAGGTTATTCTGTAACTAGACAGACCAGGAAAAGTCCTGCTGCCTCTTCTCAATGAAGGGACGGAAGAAAAACTGCTCACACAAGAAAGAAAAGCAATTTATGCAAGATTTAGTCTGTATAACCGGCCGACTGACTTTTTGTCCCTGACACCAGCTGTTGTCCTCATGTCCCGCCTACAGTCACACTTAAGCCTTAAATTTTGACCTGCTGCTGCAGTTAGAATGCCAGGCGGGGGGAAGATGGCGGCTCTCCGGCAGGCTTTATGTCTGGCTTGTGCAAAACTTGGATAATACTAACTTATTAATACTAATAAGACAGTTTAAGGCACCTTTATGACCAGTTGGTTAGTCATGATGCAAGCACCTGATTGTGTTTAATCTTAGGAAATCATAGAAGAACAGCATAGTGGTGTGCCGATTATAATGACTATCTTGCATGTCAAATAATGAAAACTATTTAAACAATGAAAAGAAAGCTTAAACGGGTGCTGTTCTTATTCCAATGTGGTCTCAGCGTCTAAACCAAAATGGACAATGTCAGACAGAACCAAGGAACCAAGTGGGAGCCCTTCCATTGATATGCGAACCTGTCCCTCTCCTAGCAACGAACCGTCGGACTGTGAAACGAGCTTTTCCAGAGTTGTGGCGACAAAGACGATTTCCTCGAGCGTCAAAAGAAGTAGCTCGGCTTGTCCACTGAGAGAGAACCGTCCGGCTGAGCTGTCCCGTCACAGACATACACACTTCACTTGTTAATGCAGCAAGATATGGCAGTAAATTTCTCCCCCTCCGTTAACACGTCCCGCACAAGCTGAGAGGGCTCGGAGATTCTCTTCCAATGGCTTTCTCAGTCACAGCAGTATTTTTAAAAGGCTAAAACGTAGCTGACATGGTAAATTCATCACAACATCTCAAGAAAGACTGATAACCATC
The DNA here is from genome assembly GCA_021346845.1 of Apeltes quadracus. NCBI lineage: Eukaryota > Metazoa > Chordata > Actinopteri > Perciformes > Gasterosteidae > Apeltes > Apeltes quadracus. Next base: position 5,888,426 of record CM037918.1, read on the forward strand.
GGCGTCATGGCAACCACTTTATGTGAATAGAAGTCAATACGGCAGCGACACACGCAAACATGCACCGCACTTTCGCAGTAATCACCTCCCTCAAGTAACCACGCACACACGTGCACACGCGCACACACACACACACACATACACACACACAAACCAGAATCCAGGCCAGGAACAAAGTGGAAAGCTCTGCGGAATAAATCCGGCTCTAAGGTAATATGTAGCTCTAACTCCACGCTGTGCGACTTCCCCCCCGATCAAAACAGCTCATTCACAAACACAGCAAAAACACGCCGGCGTAGAATGGAGCAATGCTATTCCCGGAGGAAATAATCTCCTAAAACCATTACAGGGAACAACGTAGGTGCAGTAGCTATGGGGAGGATTAAGGCCAAAACCTTTAATACACACATGTACTGGCACACACACAAGCACAGAGACACACACACTTTAACCCTATTTTGCTCATTTTCTTTATGCCACACATGTGCGTAAATAGAAAATCATCACCAAGCTACAATAACAAGCATAGAAAAGCTCATTTGACTGGAACGATGTGTGTGTGTGTGTGTGTGTGTGTGTGTGTGTGTGTGTGTGTGTGTGTGTGTGTGTGTGTGTGCGTGTGTATGCAAGACGTGCATTGTTTATTGAATACAATGATAAGTCTATGTTTTGTTTTGTGTAAAGTGATCTAATTCTATTCACATAGGGGACTTTACATAATAAGTCTGTAGTGAAAAAAGGAGGTGAGACCAGGCGTACTGGTCAACAGATGCTGCGGATGATAAGGTGCATATGAAATATAAAAGGTGAAAATCAGAGAGACATGTATACACTGTCACTGTTCTACACAGATTCCTGGATCGGTATATATATTTTTGTAGTGTAATTCATGTAGTATCTCTACTTGACATGGGTAGAGAGTAGAACCAGTGTTCTGCCTCATTCGTTTCTACTATTCATTTTTCCGCAAAAGAAAATATCATGTTAACCAAAAGAAAAGACAGCGGGACTTTTGCCAGCGTTCATGGAGGCAGAAATGCTACAAAGGAGCCCCCTCACGAGAACTGGCGCGCTCCACTTGCCCGTGATGTGGGGAAGTGGCAGGAGCAGCAGTGGATGCATGTGGCGTGTTGATGAAGACCTCGGCTTTGTGTGGCTGCGCGATAGCTTTATCTCTGCTTTGTATGGACAGTTTAGATTTTTGAATACAGCCAAATGAATTATGTTTTGTTTTGGCTTTCTATCCACTGGGCGCAAGCGTCGCTTATTAAAACCTGGCCACTACTGTCAGTTCCTACTGTTAATCGCATAACGATTTTCTCTGCAATCTTTTATTTTGGATCAATATGTTTAAATCACACAAAAATCTATCATCAATCTTTATCTCTTCTGTAAAACAGCTGCACCATTTTGTAACAGTTACTTGAACAGGAGTCTAGGCGCTTCGACCCATAAATTACTCTGGGCGGTGGTACTTATTTTGATGGCACTGAACTAGGCTTGTAAATGAAAGCTTTTAGGCCATTTAACAATTGGCAGCGGGCCACAGTTGGCCTGAGGGAAATGGCTCTGCCACCCGAGACAGAAAGACAAACAGTTGGGAAGCAATGCTACATTATTATCATCATCATTGATAGAACAAGGAATTGGCAGAACTATTAACCACCACGCGTGCAATCCTTCTTCTTCTCCGGGTGCGCGTCTCGCTCTCTGTCTGTGACAGCACCCTGATTACCAAACAGTTATTAAAAGTGCCAGACTCTGCCATCCGAATGAATCCCTGTATAATCAATTCTTTTCCTTGTCTGCCCCTTGTTGGGTGGCAAATCTGTTCTCTGACCCCCAACACCGCGTTATTAGTCAGACAATCAACAGGCCACTTTGACACAGAGCAAGTTTAATTGGATGCTGCACAGAGCATTACCATGCCTGTTGCCTAGCAATGGAACCTGTGTTGCCAGTATCGCCGTCTTTCTGTGTGTGTGTTTTTTTCCCCCCTCGCCAAAAGGAATCTATAATTACTTTGCAATCACTGCCTGTTCCCCCTCAAAAGGAGCTTGCGTCTTGCAGGCGGCAGCTTCCTGCCCAGCGGGCGCTCCTTCTCATGTCACATGTTGTGAAGTGCCCGTGAAGCTCGACTGCAGACAGATGCGATGTGGGTAAACACAGCGGCGCAGGAACGATGAGCACACCTCCCGATGTTGTTAGGCCCCGATGCTGAAAGCAGCCCCTCACATCGGAGATCTCAACCTACCGGCCGTTCTGCTGTAGCCCTTTTCCTGCTAATTAGCTGTCACAACAGAACCACTTTGTCAATGAAGCCGGCTCGATACCCAATGATGTCTTTGCTTTTATGGTGCAAAATAAAGATAGCAGTATACTGTATAAACTTTAATTACACAGTAGGTGCTAACAATTAGACAAGATGTCGAAGACGTGGTTTATTCTCTCGGTGGATAAGTGCAGAGTCACATCCAATTCTCTCATCTAATGTATTACCAGAGCCCTCTAAGGAGAGCCTTGGCAGTCCCTATTCGGGCCCATTGTATCAATCTTGGTTGCAGTTCCGTTAAATTCCACTGGAGGTGATCGCAGGCGAGCGCAGATCGTATTGGACTCTATGGAGACGGCTAAATTGAGCTCTTTCTCCTGCTTGTCGTTGAATCAACGTAGATTTTATTGTTAAAGATTATAGGCCACAAGTTGAATGAATGAGTGCTTATGTCCTTTCGATTTCCTACAGGTTGGGCCGTTGTTGGCCGGAACACGCTAGCATTCTGCTAATGAATGCTGATTGGTCAGTGACGGATTGCGACCGATTACGACCAGAGACCCCATTTGATGGCAGCTGAAGCTAAAGCAGAATCAGAAATATAATGTTTAGGAGGACTTTCTGTCGAAGTTTACTTCAAATAGCAGCTGGTGTTATCGTTGTCGATGATGTTGCTGATGCCATGAGAAAGGAAGCCATGATTCGGGAGTGCCGAAGAGATCGCGAAGAAATGGCCGTAAAGCAGCACCTCCGGCAGTATGCAAATATGTGACGTCATCACATTTTTTGAACAGATTTTTAGAACAGATGAGTGAACTTAAAAATTCAATTTTCAGCCGAGTGTATTATTCTAGCCCCCCCTTTTGAGTGCAAGTTTGAAATTGCTTGACGAAAAATTATATCCTGAGAAAAGGGGGACATTAGGGGGTGAAGCCTCATAGAGTCCCATGCATTCTGCATTGGACTGGAATTAGAGGGGTGACAAGGCCGTGACACAGCCCTCAGCCTCCTTGGACTCCGCTAACAAAGTAGCTCCCTGTATCACTGTACCTGTAGGTGAGAGACGAGGCACTTCCCGAAAGGAAAACCTAATTTTCATCATAAAGATTCATCAGAAGTCTTTGTCTTTTGTTAAATGTTCAGTAGACCATTTCGTCCCTTCGCTTTACATTCATAAAAGAAAATCCTCAAAAACGCCCCTCCACTATCTGCCAGGTCCTTTATGATGCCTCTGTTCAATTCAAATAACATTTATTCATTTCTAGAATTTTCTCATTTGTACAATTTGTATTTTATTCTCCACCTTACCTCAACTCTAGTTGTCTTAATTAAGATATTAAGATGAATGTTTATTCATTCATTCCTCATTTTATACTATTTGAAGGCATATCTAATCAGTTGTTTTCCCTTTTCTTCCACTGGAATTAATCCAATAAGTTTGTTTACCGGCTCACAGAATTTCCCACAGGTTGAGAGGTTTTGTGTTTGCCTGCTTATATTCTTCTTTTCTTCCCTTTTAAAAGCAATGAATGTACGTTTAGATCGCAAGGACCTACGATAGAGGTGAGACGTTGCCCCCTGTTTATTTGTAGCATGTTACCAGTCTTGTCTTTTGACCATGTACATGGTCATTTGGAGGCTTTGGTTCGAGGCATGATAAAGTGTACAGTGGTTTATTAAAGGGGAACTACAATAATAAGTCAATTGAGATGAAACGCGTTGACGGGCACAAACGGGCTTCAAAGGGCGGCTATGTGGATAAAGCAACCTCGAACACACACAGGAAGAGAGCTACTTCACTGCACTACATCCTCACCTCGCACATAGTTGTTCGCTGCTCTGTTAATGTTCTGAATGTTAAATGTGGTTCCCTAAAAAGCCACTCTCTCCCTGCTTTAGCCGGCACAGCGGCGCTCCAGCCGGTACGGCTCATAGAAGCAGGTGGACACAGCAGACTGTGAGCTGAGCCTGAAACGGAACCCAACTGAAGTCACAAGCAGTTAAAGATCACTGCCATTCTGTGCAAAAAAACACCCCACAAAGAGTGAAAGACCATCACTCTGACTGAGGAGGAGTCACATGAACAATACAATCGGTTTGCAGGTAAACAAAATATTGCTACCGGAATATATTTAAGGCGCCCACAAAAAATATAATTGACTATTTCCTAATACCTAAGCAGATTAAATATTAATAATATCTGCTGCGGTTAAACTGTGACAGCCATGGGAATAAAACCACACAGCACAAAAAGATACCTGCTGCGAGTATAACACGACTAAATCCTCTCTGATTACCTTAAACACGAGGATTAGTTTACCGAGAAAAAAAGAAATCCCCCCGTAAGTCTAAGTGACAGCGTTGCACTTGGTGGCCTGAAGGACAGGAGGAAGATGCCGTTAAACAAGAAGGAGGGGATTTCTCCCGTCACTGGTGAAGAAAATGACTAACTTGAAAATTGGTGGCTTTGAACGGATGTTTCGGTCTCTTGCCTGGTTCCTGGAGGCAACGTCTGTGAGTTTCAAGTTCACAATTTAACAATCTCTACATCTTATGCGTTTTTGAAGAAATGTCGCCAGCGAGAACAGAAGAAAGCATTGGTCTGCATCAACCAGGCAGCATCTAAAGATATATTGAGTGTGGGAGGAGGGTTATTTGGGTGTTGGAAGGAGCACTTTGAGAATCCAACTTTTATGCCATCTTTGGTGGAGGCGGAGCTGAAGGGTGAGGAAGGATCCTCGTCGGTTTTCCTGGTGGAAGCCACAAAACGCCGCACTGGCAAAGCCCCGGAGATTGATGAGATCCGTCCAGAGATCCCGATGGCAATGGGTGTTGTGGGGCTTCATCATTATTGCTTCTGGGACAGTGCCCGATTCCTCTCTCTGCGGGGCATCTGCCTTTGTGATCGTATCATCTGGTATGTGTTGACTCGCTAATAGAGCGTCTTAAATACTAAAGTAACAACGAGTAAGTAGCACTTTACCTGCACGTACTTTAGTGTGGATGTTGTAAACCCCCTTAGAAAGGTCACAAATTACAGACAAGTCGGATGGGTCGTGAAATGATTAAAGGGAGAGGAACGAACAAACCAGAGGCACAAACTGGACACCACTATTTTGTAAGTGACAAACGGTAGAAGATTTGGGAATTTGGGATTTAGATTTTTCTAAAAAAATCAAGGTAGCCAAAAATAAAGTTTTGTAAAAGTCGAGTTCCTTAAAATTTCTGCAATTAGTTACCGCCCCTGCACAACGGCACCAACAAATTAGAACAGCGCTAGAAAACAGGGATTTAAGTTTTAGTTCTAATGAGCGACCTGCGGCACAATGTGAGGTGCTCGGTACACAGAGGGGTCTGAGCAGAGGTGAATATCTTTGGTTTGCCAGCATTGGTCATATATAAACTTAGTGTTGTGCAATAGAAAACATAGAAATGTGCTGAATCTATAATCAGACAATTATACGTGGTGGGATTTGTAATAACTTCCTAGTGTTTTCAATGAAGTAAATTCCCGATAGGATGCTTACTGTCTCATGTCTTAAGCATGTTCTTCAATTACAGAAAAATCTTTTACACTCACTTAATGTGACATTAAAATCATCTGTTAGAAAAATCAGGAGGTCTGGTTCACTGGAGAGTATGCATTTCACATCTTCTCTCATTGCTCACACGAGGCTCTAACATCACTTGACTCACCAGCGGTGAAGTCCCGGTTGAGGTCAATGAAAGCGTTGGAGTGAGGGATGCGCATGTCGACAGATGAGTTCAGTGCTTTCCCCCACTGTTGAACCCTGAAACCCACAAGGCGACAACAGGATTTAAAGCTGCACATTTCAGTAAGAACTTCAATGTAAGAGAGAATAAGAAGCAAACATGGGAAATTGTGGGTTTGACAATGATTACATTACCTTTTTGTGAGATAGCACACTTCGGTGAATAGGGGGGGTACGGGATCGGTGACTCCGAAGATGTCCGGGATCATGTCCCCATTGAAACTGTGGGAAGAGTTCCTCTATTATAATACTTGCACTAAGGAAACAGCCTTTTAGAACTTTCTTGAACATTCAAATCAAAACATAAGACACATTAGAATGAACTTTGCGGCATTTAGGCTGACACTTACTCCATAACCAGAGGTTGATCCGTAAAGTTCTTGTTCAGCATGAGCTTCCCACTCAGATCTGCAGAAGAAGAAACGTTTCAACAAACCCACAGTGTAGAACATCAGTGCGCCCGGTCGAAACAGGCTGAACCAGCTTTGACTCGGTTCAAATGTCAATAGCTAATTGGAATAAAATTTAAGAAAGATTTAATATTGATTTGGGCACATGATGAAATCTGATTTTACTTTTGTTTTTAAAGCATGTCTTCTGGCAAAAAGAAGACTGGTACAAATTTGATTAAAAAAAACATTTCATATAAAACTGTGACTTTTAATCAGGTTTTTTATATAATGTTTAGTCTAGGTGCAGTTTATTTCTTAATTACACTGTGTTTGTCAGCAGGAAAAAACTATCATTAAGTGCCACTAAAAATAATGAAATGCACTTTTGTAATAAACTTTGTAACTGATATGTTTGCTTAGTAAGACCAGAGTTTATTTCCCTAACATAACATTAGCATTTATCATTTACATTCCAAATAGGTAACGGCCATACTCCCTCGTCATTGCAGGCAAAAGCAAATGTGGAACAAACAACAATAACAACGGCCCCCCTTCCTGCCCCCACCCTCAGCACACCATCCACTGCTGCCTGAAGCTCTACCTAGTGTCTGGTTGTTGCCCCAAAAGATGAACACATTGGTCATCTTGGAGTTCTGGATGGTTGTGGTGAGAAGGACATCCATCTGGGAGTCTCCGTCATAGTCCCCAGGAACCACGCTGGTGATGACGGTGTCCCTGGAACAGGAGGAATGGCGTTTAAAAAAGGAGGGCTATTGACAGGGTGGGGCGATTCCCTCACACAGAGTCAACATTGCCACCACGAAACGTGAGTCACCTCCTCGGTGCTGAAATCAGGACATGACGTGCTGCAGATAAAAAATGGAACAGAAGCAGCCCTGTGTGTGAAATGTACCTGGGGAAGATGTCCTTCGTGATGTTGACTTTGGGCTTGAAGTAAGGCATTTTCGAGTCAGCCAAGAAGATCACCAGTTCAGACTCTGAAACAGTGACGCGTCAGAATAAGCAGGTATTCCTGTCAGAGCTAACTTGCGGTTAATTACTAACGTTAAATCAAAGAAATACAACGTGTGACCACGAAGGGGTGTCAGACAAATTATAAATATAAATATAATTATAAATATATACAAGTACGAGTACAGCTGCAAATAGCATTAACATACAACACTATAGGTAACTTGTGAAAGCGGTTAAAGCACAGACGACAGAAAGCGATGTAGTGCAGCTGTAACGTACGCCCTCGGATCATGAAGATGTCCGTCTGCTTAGTCCGCGTAAAAATCTCCAAACGCCGCCACCGTCCCGTAATTTTCGGCACCGAAAAGGTCGGCCGTTACATCTTGAAGCGCAAATGCGGTATGCTGTCCCACCAAAACCAACAAAAATGCCCAAATGTTGAATTTGAACATCCACATCCTTCTTCTCGTGCAGGTACAGTTCCTCACAACAACAATGACTGCGTTACGGCACACCGGTTTACGGCATGGCGAATTAGAAGCTTCGTTCGATCAACGTTATATATATATATATCAGATACTCATTTAAAATGTATATGTCCGTCCGTGTATGTTTTGAATTGGAAAATGGTGGCTTTAATGCGCCGGAATAAGTGTGGCGTTACACAATACGATATGATGGTTTCCCTTTTTACGGCAGTGTCGTTCTACGGGCAGTTTGAAAGTTGAAAACTCCATTAAGCTAGAAATGGCTAGCAAGACCTGAGTCGGAAGTGAAACAGATCTTTATAATAATTACAAATATCAGGCTAACAAGAAAGTAACGTGATCACATTTAAACAAATGAATACGATAATAACATTAAATAGCATTATTCTGTTTTACTGTCATACATTTCCCTGTTAAAATGCCACAACTGATGTTGTTATTCGGGAGCCTTACTGCCTTAATTTTATTCTGAAGGAGAACAGCGGAAATCATTTGAGATTCTGGCAACTTGGACACTTTGTAAACATGGCGAGCATTGCAGATGTCGGCTGGAAGCTCTTGGAATTCAAAGCCCGATCAAAAAGATCAGGTCAGACTCCTTACTTCGCATGACACCGTGCAGAGTAACACGCCCGATTGTTCCTGTTGTGCAACAGCTCGAGTCTGTCCGTCTGTCTGTCTGTTTGTTATAAGACCGTGCACGAGAGTAACAGCGGCTCGATTGGACCATTTCACTTGTCCACAACAGTGACGGTAGAAGCATTGAAAGGTCAGGGATGTAAATGCGCAGCAGTCATGGACTATTTTAAGAGCCTTTCATCAGGTGTCCGTGTCCCCCCGGCTGTCCCCCGGCCGTCCCCCGGCTGTGTGCAGTGTGCTGTGAGTCCCGGGTTCTGTGGTCGCTGCTACTCAGCAAGGCTACTCAGTAGCTACTCAGCAAGGCTCTCGGGGGAAAAGTTACATTGAAGGTTATCAATGCAAAAAGAACAACTGATACATATAATGGCTGCAGAGTCACAGTTGTTTTAGGTGATACAGCGGACAAAATCACATTATGGAGGCTTTCCAAAGTCTCTCACAGGCCCAATACATCAAGTGACCACATTGACAGTGTGCTCAGTTAGTTTGACTCTACTTCCTTGTGCTGTCATTCTGTTTCTTTTGGTGGGCTAAACCAAACATTCACCACAATTTATTTCCATAAATCATCTAAAATTGTCATAATAACTGCTGTCGTTTGGGTATTCTGTATGTGTCCAAGTGAGCTTTTCTGAAGTTCTTCTCATAATTACATGACCTCACACAGTACTTCATCATGCCTCTGCATAAGGGTTTAAATAGTTGGCTAAACAAATACAATGCATTGTAATTCCTTGCTTGCTGTTGCCGATCTTCATCCAGCAGGGTGTAATTCATTGTTGAGTCATGCATGTTTAAAACAAAATCTAACTTCTCTGCTACTAACTCCTTCCTGTGAATTGCTGTAGATTTGTGATTTAGCTGAGAGAGACGATTGGCCTTAATTTCACCTTTTGAGAATGGCCGCCTCAGTGGCCGCGAGTGCCCGGCCTCACCGGAAAGTGCTGAGAGTTGGTGAGTAGTGGTGGGATATTCAAAGAAAACAATATAGTCAACCCCCCACACACAGACGGTTACAGGACACGGGCACAGAACACACAGAAGTTTGTTTCTCATCCAAACATTAGAAGGTTATTGTACCACATCCTGATTAGGTTGCAGACATCTACGTAGAGATCTGCCCGATTGTTTTGTGATCACAAGCAACCAAGGCACATGTATTATATAACTGATTCACTAAATCACAAGGGAAGCCAAATAAATGTACAGTATTAATCAGGTCATACGACGTTCTGCATCCATTACGGTGTCAGAGGGCTGTATCTCTAAAGTTAATCATGGGATTGTTTAAAACCAGCCGAGTACCCAGTTCTCTGATCCCAAGTTAGAAATTAAAATAGCAATATTAGACCTCCTTTATACTCTCTCAGAGTGTTATCTTTAAAGAGAGAAGGATTGGCTTTGTCCCCTGCAATTTTTAAACTGATGGAAATTATGCTAATTTCATCCCGAATTTGAATTTTTCAGTACCTGTGGTATTGACCCACGTTCGAACCTATTAAAATGCAAATCTCAGCGGAGTCCAACAGACAGGGGTTTTCCTTAAACTCCTTTAAACGACAGCCTTTCAATCTGGCTTGTGGCCTTAGTGTTGTTTTGTGTGCTGAGCCCGTTTTATTGCGTTTTAATGTGTTGCAGTGAGAAACAGAGTTTATTAATGGCTTGTGTCTATTGTGTTGCTCTTTATTTACTTAATAATGTAATTGTGAGTAAGACTGCCGCTTGGAGACCTTTTTGTTAATCTACACATTCAAATATATGAAATAACTATTGTCTCAAGATTAAAAAAAATATTTCAGTAAATCTGAGATCAATATTTTTGATTTATTTTACCCCATTACAGTTTAGTCATGATCACGTAATGTTAATAATGTTGAGGGCACATAATGAAGACTCATTTTTTATGTTTTGATGAAACAACAAAGGCATCATGTATTGTAAGTGGCTGCTGGTCAGTATTTGTTACTGGAAAATGTTTAAAAGTTTGTTGGTAAAAGATTTGTCCCTCCATAGCTTCCATCTATGAACCTCTCAAACTGTCAAATCTCCAGCGTGACGATGAGACCCTGTGGGAGAAGCTGGATCGCTATTACAACGCCGGTAAGTAAACACCATTGAAAATGACTGATGTGATGCCGGATTCACCGAAGGTTCAGAGCTGAAACAAATATCAGCTAATGCATTCTACCGTAGGGCCGGCGGTGGTTTTGCCTTTGCAATATGCTCAAATTGCAGCCTTGGGTACAGCGATACCACCCTGCAGACCTGCAAGTTGTTTTTCAGCCAGCAAGATTAAAACGTGTCGGGTTCGCTGGTGTCAAAGAAACAAAAACATTCACCCAGCAAAGGCTGACCTGAATTCAATTCCACTGAGGTGTTTTCTCAGTGCTTTTTACGTGGTTGGGTTTTTGTATTGTATTTTGTATGGGTTTTTCCCATCAAACACACATGATGTTTGTGGATTTTTTAATTTTAACATATTTGCCATATTAAACAGAAATAGAGTCCAGAAGACGGCATTTGCAAAGAAGGTAATTACACGTGCCTGAAATATAACTATGTACACAAAACTAACACGTAGAAATGACTTATTACTGATTATTTATCTTGAATATGCCGCTCATTCTTAATACTTCTGTGAATTCCGACATGCATATTTTGCTATCAAAGCCGTCCTTCTTCATTCCGACAAGCTCCTCTCAAGTCTGTGGTTTGAGGCCTGAGGAACAGCTGCTTCAGCCCAACTCCAGGTGATGATCCCAGCGTGTGTAATCAGTGCAAGAGTCTCCAGCCGCACCGCAGGAGGTATAAATATACATTAGTGTTGGTGACTCGATTACCTGTAGCTGTGCCAGCCAGAGACACGTTGAACCGGAAGATGGGACACGCGTTTGGCTTAGGCGTGCAGAAGGCAACATCAGCATCATCGCGCTGCCTCCGGCTCCGTTAGATTCTGGTAACACCGCTCACGACGCTTCTGCCAAGGATCAGCGCTAAGTGTGCTTTCACCGTCGCTCCTGTTGAAGTGACTCAAAAAGAAAACCCTCTTTTATTTGAGTTCAAGAGAAATGCAGAGTGATCATATATTTTTAGATAAGCTTTGTCCTCAGTTGTGCTTGTGTAATTATAGAACTCGGATAACAGTACCTTCATTTATAATAACTTGTATTCAGTAGTATAAGAAAGATCAGCCATGGAGCTTTCTAGTGCCTTTTTATCTGTAACATTTAAGGGAATGCTGAATAGGCATAATGCATAGACTTTGAACAATGTAAAAACTATTTACCTACACTGGCATTTTTCCACCTGGAACTTGGCAGAAGTGCGCCTGAAAGTGGCTTCAGAACAAGACAAAAAGGCCCTGCAGCCTTTTACAGCCGAGGTACAACATCTTCTAGTAACCAGTGATGGATCCACAGACGAAACGATAACATTGTGTTTTCTCCAGGTGTCAGCAAGTGGGAACTGTATGGCAGGAATGTTAGTGGCAACTGAAGACGAAAAAAATAGCATTTACTGAGACAAACAACGCGGGCAAATCTCAGCTTTGGTTGAGGATTTGTCTTTGCGAGCTGGATTTATTTAAGGGCTTTTAAAGTGCAGATGTTTTGCTTTTGCTTGCTGTTGCCGCAGTAAAGCAGAAGCCAACTTCCTTAAACCCAGGTGTGGCTTGAGGGCTTGTTATTGCGACCTGCACACGCCATTTCTCTCACATGACCACACTTCTGGCCCGATGCAGAGCGGGCAGCTTGTGTGTGTGTGTGTGTGTGTGTGTGTGTCCGGGTGCTCATTAGGCTGCGTGTGTTGGTGTTTTCCGGAAAAAAAAAGACAGACCACGATGAGCAGAGCTTAGTGTGCAACAGGTGTGCCGCTCAGTTTGGCTCTGATTCTGCTGCTATCAGAAAGCGCAGCCTCCGCCATCGGCCGCGCCGAAGCCCCCATAACTTGCGGGATAGATACGCGCCGTCGAACACCGGGCTTGTTTAGTTGTTGTGCTGGACGGGAAAAGCACTCTTGTCCAATTCCAGAGGGGGAACAAAGCCAACATGGTTATCGCCGGCACCCAGACCTGCTTTCTTTCGCTACCAGGGGGGAGCGGAGGTGGAGAGGGGTGAGGATGGGTGGGCCGGGGGGGGTTACAATTACCAATCGAACCAGTCGCATTCTTCCTCCCTTCTCGCACATGATGGTGTTGCGATAGGAGGAAAGGTCCTCTCTGGTTGGGGCTCTTTTGTTCCCTCGCCCCACCATGGATCCCCTGTTTGCGTGGCAGTTCGGTCACACTCCATTGGCTCCTTGCTGATAATGCTGGAGGCAGAAGGCCCTGTCGCTCTGCCGTCTGGCAGCCACCGATTAAGGAGGAAACGCGTTGTTGTTTTTCTCCGTTTCACGGAGTCATTATGAGCTTGTTGTTTTTCATTTTCGTCTCCTTTCTTTCCATCTGCCTTTTTCGAGGAGGGGATTTTCAAATTGTTATTTTCTACTTCACTTGAGCCAACTTTTGCAGCGTTTAGCCGGGGAGGGCTAAAATCGAGTCGGTTTCAGCGACAAATATTAATCTTAATATGCATATAACACTACTTTCTTGATGTGTGCATATGAATAGCTGTGTATTTTGAACATTTTAGACAAAAACTAACAATCCACAATGGAGTAAAAGACCAAAGCAGTTTATTTAAAATCAGACTGTTCCAACCTCCTACTGCTCACCGTAATACAAAAGAGAGACAAAACGTCTCGCAAATACTGTGGAACTTTTTAAAATACACTTTTCAACATAATCCACACAATACATTAAGTCTCAGGAATATAAAATATCAGCGTTTCCTTCTAAAATAAGCAATCACCCATACTTTTCCACGACAGTTTATTATTATTAACTTAATTAGCTTAATTTTTCTGCATACAACAACTAACAGCCTGGATCTTTTTTTTTTATTTTTTAGATTGTGTTATGTTATTATTAGGTTATCAAGTATCTTTCCAATTTAGTGGGCTTCATGCTGTCTGCTGCAAGTGACACCCACCCCACTCACTCAGGGACGCGCCCCTCAGTTTGGGAACCGCTGGTCTGAGCTAATCATCTAAAAAATATACTGTGTTGTTAAATTGAGATTGCTTTCCTGGCTGTATGAATGCCACTGAATGTGTTCATCTTTCAATAGTACCTTGTGTCGCAGATGTTATGTTGCAGAAAATATTAGGCAACGTCAGCAGAAGCAAAAACCAAAGTTGTTATTGCAACAGGGAACATCACAGTTTGTGTGCTTTCATTTTTCTCCTGTAGCACATGCTGCTGGCAGTGAATGGATCCCATCTCCCTGTGTCCATCTTTCGTCTCTTTGTTCATCTTTTACGTTTTTAATTCACCGCTCAGTCGTTTGTTGTTTTTTTCTTATTCTTTCTCATCATCTTCCCTCAATTTCTACGCCCTGTCGGTGCAGTGAAATGGCCCATTGTAAAAGAGCAGGCTGTGTGCGTCTGAGACATTAGCTGCTGATTTAGTGGGACATTAGCTTGATGGATGGCTCGGCAGAAAACTCCCAACAACAGTTGATTTGCATCCGGGGAAACTTTGCGGTGTGAGGCTGAACACCGTTGTGCTGCGGGATCCTAATGGGGACGTTCTGCAGAAGATGAAGCCTTTGAGCCCTTTACGCTGGGAAACACGTTTGACATAAAAACATATGAAGACATTTAAGCCTTTAAAGCAAATATAAGTAAGAGTTACTGCACAAGAGACATTTCTCTGATTTTTGAGAAAATTTATGATAATTATGAATCTTTCCTCGAGGCTATAGTTGATTTTTAAATGCTTAATTTATACAGTAACTGATTGAAACTGATGATTATTCAGTTGCATTTCACAATCTGAATAAGTTAACTAGATTTCCTTTTACTCCCTTTACTATTATTTTCAGTACTATTACTTTCTATTTTAGCATCAATGTTTTTGTAAGATTCGACAAAATACATGCATACTTATTTGACATTTAGACATTATTTTTCTCACGGCATATTAAATATCATAGTGTTTCCCATTCGTTTGTTACTTAAACCTGACCCAATTTCCCAGGCTGCTTGACTACTCTTCTGGAGACACACACACGCACACACACACAGGCGCGAATCACATCAATCTTAATTAATATGACGATGAATAATTAATTTACTTGCTACAAGTTCTTGGTTTTTGTGGTTAAAAAAAGGAGAGCATTTTTCAAGAAAACAATGTGTGACGCGGCCTCTGTGGAGCGTGAAGACAATGCGTCCTTTCACATTCTACCACTGATGTAGCCTGTACTCAAATACACCGTCCTTCTACTGGTCATCAACCCAGATGCCTCTCGTGTGTTTGCCCATCATTCATTACTCTGCCATGCCGACACCGTAGATATAGAATCGGAGTAGAACAGATGTTCCCATTTAAATCGATGTAGCACGACGGTCAGAGTGGCCTTTTCAAACGAGCTAACTTCCGTATGAACCGAACTATAGCAAATCACAGACTCAATGCCGCTGACATGACGCGTAAAACAACAGTGTGTAGTTGTTGTGTATGTGTGTGTGTGGGCCTTTTCACATGTGTAATTAGTTAATGAGAGAAGCTGAAGTCCCTGAGAGGTTTATTAATAATCTGCCTGATTCACCTCATCAACCTCTAAATCTCACTGCCGACGGGGCCCGTTGTCGTCAATTGACCGATATCCAACACACACACACACACACACACACACAAAAGTGAATGTGCCGATAAAGGCCGACAATTCACGCTCCCCCCCCCCCCCCCCCCCCCCCTCCCCTCTCTCCCTCCCAGTGCCCATCCCTGTTATCCTTTTTGTGCCCATAGAGAGGATGCGTGTGTGTGTGTGTCTATCTGTCTTTCCGTCTCTCTGTCCGTCAGTCTCCTCCTCCCCGTCTCTCGAGCAGGATGGATGTCCCCGTCTTGTGCACCGGCACCGTGTTCTCATGACAAATGAAGTGATCCCTGCAGACAGATTAGTCATCAGCGAGGGGCGAGGGGAGCTCTGCAGGAGAGGAGTATGTAACTGCGGGTGTGTGGGTGTAGTTTTGAAACAGATGAATGGCTTCCCCTGGGGGCTTTCTGTTGGAGTATGTAATATTTCAGCATATATTATTGGATAGTGCTAATCCGTCCGTGTTGAGGGCTCTCATCCGTTGCTCTGTCCTTGGTGTGTAACGCTGAGCACGAACTCGGTTGAACTCAAACCGTCTTGGTTTATCATCCATTCAGTACAGTCAACCCCCCCCCAGCTGAAATTTGTCTCTGAAAAAATGACCTTGGTCGTCACCCACTGCGGAGCTTCCCAATTATTATAGGAACTCTAAAATAATGAACAGATTTTTATTGTTGTCCTGTACATCGGGGTTTCCAACGTATGATGCTGTGTGATTTTCAGGCTTCAGACCAGACTAGAACTGGTATTGCAGTCTGTAATTGAAAAAAAAAGTTAGAAGTTCAATCATGTGACATTCAAAGGGACTCTTCAAACCATAATACAAAGTATTATGGTTTGAATAATATATGTATTTTTTTCCTCTGGTGATTTTTATTTGTGTTGGTGGGAGTCACCTTAAATACACGAAAAAACTCAACAGACCTGGTTTTTCCACCGAGCTAACTTTCAGGAAGCCAGAGGTCAGTTTATTTTAGAGACGCAGTTACATGCGACAGGTCACATGCAGTGTTGTGCTTCCAACCGCTTTTCATATTAAGTATCAATAGTTTCTCAGAGAGGGATCAGAGGTCGAGCTCAGCCCACATAAGAACTGGATGCAGTGTTTTGTCCAAAGTTACTTTAACACGCTAAAAGCCCTTGTTCTCGTGGAAGTGTCTGACCCTCAGTCCATTGAATTTGTTATAGAGTTGATACCCAAATGAAAAAGAAGCCCGTTTCTCCTCATGTGAGTCCATGTAAAGTCTGTAACTGGTGGGACACTTTGTGCACACGCCACAAAAAAGGGAGCTTAAAGAGCTCCACGTCTTATCAATGCCATGCAAAACACTGACATCAACATAAAGTCACTCGTCAGCTTGTGCAGCACAATCTGAGTAACAAGTGAGGATATTCCAGGAATTGTTGCTTTTCTTCACACCCGCAGCCATGCACACTTTCCATTTCCCCGTTCACACTTGGTGGACTTGAATAGGCCTCCATCTTTTATCACGCTCTTGGTGTGTATGACAACATAAGACAGAGGGTGTTGCCTCTGTATAGGAGGGGCATGTTGAGTGTTGGGAGTGTTTCCGTCACCATTTGTGGGTGGAATTGGATAATACTGGCATTGCAAGAGTTGTTGCCTCACCAACACTTCTTCTCTTTCTTCCTCTTTCTCTCGTTCTATCCAGTCAAGACGACCATTCTGAACTACCAAAGTCCAACCACTGGACTTTTTCCGGTCAAAACATGCTCCACCTGCAAGGAGGCCAAGGTTCGGGACTCCCTGTACTGCGCTGCCAGTGCCTGGGCGCTGTCTATGGCTTACCGGTTAGTACACAAAGCACAATCGTATGCTCTCACAGACCAGCAATGCAGATTGGGCAGAGTTGAATGTGTAGCGAATCTCAACTGCCTCATCTCCATGCCAATGTCTTGATAATTGGAGATTTTTTTACTTGCCTTATTGGTCTATAGGTCTTTAAAGTTGTGCACTAATAGTATCTCACAGATTATTAAGGTATTTTAGAGCTGGCCGTGGTCCATCCCCAGGTCAGCAGCAGAAGCTATTTAAGTTTGAAATCTTCCTAAACACCTTTGCACCCCAAGAAGTACAAAAAAACCAAGTGATCACACTTTCATATTATTAAATGTGTTGCTGTAATGTAGGCTGAAAAAGCCACAAAGACCATCAATAAATATTTGATGATCATATATCTATATATAGATATACTGGATGTATGTGTGTATATACATATATATACACGTGTATGGATGTATGTATGTGTAAAGGGACATTAAAGTGGATGGATAGATCACTTCTGGTGTGTTTCTAGAGCAGAACATACCAAATGTCCTCCTCCTTCTGTCTGCTCATTGACCCTCATCTCTAATCTGCCTCTGTCATATGCTTTTTAAACGCTTTTCAGATTGTTTGTTCAAGAGGAACACAAACTCCCTTTATCAACCGTACATTAACTTTAAGTGTGTTTTTCCTCTGTGATATTAGGGAAATGAGAGAGAATGAGAGAGAAGAAAGAAGAGACGGAGGGGGGGGGAGAAGGAGAAGGAGAGAGAGAGAGAGAGAGAGAGGAGTGATGAGATGGAGGTGGAGACGGAGGCAGAGGGGTAAAAATAGAGAGTACTGCAGTGATGTGACCAGCGGCAGATCTCCGTTATCAGTCATGGCTCTGTCCTATTAGAATTGTCACTGAGATTTAATTAAGATGATTCTCATCTGACAGGCTTGGCTAGTGCCATTACTTACTTCACGCCCAGCTGCTGTGTGTGTGTGTGTATGTGTGTGTGTGTGTGTGTGTGTGTGGGGCACCTAAATTTGTCAGAAACTCGTGATAAGTTGCCTCCACTACCTTGCACAGTCCCATTTTAACTTATTTATTTTGTAAAGCAGTTTGTACATTTATCACTCAGCCTGACTCCATAAACCTTTTATTGCTTAAACAATAAATAAATAAATAGTGTTATATGGCTATTTATCTTTGAGAATCTTTTAAAATTTCAACAAAATGAAATAATTTGGCCCTTTTTTGTCCTGAAAATGTACACTTGAGCCCATATTTAATGAGATAAAGCCTTATTTGCATATTTAGACATGCATTTACGGTAAGTTTATATTACAGTGATATTAGTTAGTTGAAATCTTTTTCCTATTCACCCTTAGCTTCACTCCTTTATTGGTGGTGGTAATATTTTCTTGATTAATCTTAATTAAGCTTGAAGAGCTGGGTGTGCTACTGTAACCCCGAGCAAGTGTCAGCTGACCTGATGCTTCTCACAATGTTGGATACTTCTAGTCCGCTGATGAAGTTCTTTAAAACACGCTGGCGGGTGAGAAGCTGCCCGATAGATCCTCTGCCATCACTTTTGAGGGAGGGGGTGGGTCACATCTAAAAGACACGTGTTATTACCAGTCTTAATAGTATTAACACGTGTTAATACCTGCCCAAAGTCAACGTTAGCATTACCTTTGTAACGTGCATCGGAGATCTGCCCGCCCCACTCAGAATATGCTGACTGGCCCTTTGCTCTCCGCCACCACAATCGATTGACGTCTGCGTGGCATCCCGGCAAAATTACTTGATGTGTCTGACTTGATGTCTTGAGAGCACTATTATTTAGCGTGATTGTCCCCACAATTTAGGATGACACTGTCACCGTTGAGGCAGGCCACGTTGTAACAAAATTAGTTGCTAGTTCATTTCCTGCTGGACAGTCACTGAGGTTGCTTTTGCACCTGTAGTCAGGAATACGGTTGCTTTGCGGTGTTCTTCTGATATCAGCCTTTTCAAATGAATTAAGACGTCACATAAAATGACAGCTCCCTCTGGAGGCATCTTAGGCAACTGTCACTGTAGTCCTCCTTTGTTCTTCATCCTCTGATGAAAAAATAACTGAATAATGTCATTGTGTGATTTCTTGCGTTTCTTCGCCCTGTCGGACTTTGTTGGGGTGGTGATGTAATGTCGACAAATCCCAGCGATTCCATTGGTGACTGAAATGCAAAAATTGAACAGAATGAATAACACCTAAGAATCTGAGTGAAGCAGAATGTGTTTTCCCCCTGTGCTCTTCACGTGTTCATCCTCTCACCATGCAGACGCATCGACGACGACATGGGGCGAACCCATGAATTGGAGCATTCCGCCGTCAAGTGCATGAGAGGGATCCTGTACTGCTACATGAGACAGGCTGAGAAGGTGAGTTGTGAGTTATTATTGCAGACCAGAGATGATTCCTGAGCTGCTATTCAGCCGAGCCTCTCGGAGCACCGGACACATCTGGTTCCTCTTTCACATCGTAGCAAATGACAGCTGGAGCCAGGTTTCTTTTTCTCCTAAGGGCTCAATAACACCTGTTGATCACCTAAAGACTTCTTCGCAGAACTTCCAGGCCGAGGCTGCAGGAAGCCTGATGCAGGAGCGGGCTGTCAATAGAAAATAGCCTTTTGAGGGAACCAATGCGGTTTTCTATTTCTCACCCAGCAGCTGGCCGTGGCGTTGCACGCGCTCGTGTGTGCCTCTGAAAGCCATTCCGTCTCACCCGGCCTCGACCTTGACGGCCTAATTTAGGGGGAGAGCGTTCTACTGTCCTAATTACAAAGCTGCGTTAACACAGTTAATTACACGGCGCAGCGTTCGTGTCGCCAACACTTACCAAGAACATGGCACCTTTAATGGAGATGTGACACAGGGGGCCACGGCCGGGCCCCCGTGTCACGTCCCCACAGCAGGGTGTTGCTTAGGGACAGTTTTCTCAGGTCAAATTTTTTTGATTAGAGATGCAAGTTTTTCTTTTGCATTAACTTACAGAAGTATCAAAAAGATAGAAAAAAGGAGAGTGAGCAAGAGAAGATGCTGGGAGGAGACCGGTAGAAGGGAGGTGGAGGGAAAGAAATGGAGACAGCTAGAGTAGGAGTAGGAGAGGGGGGGAGGGGGTAAAAATGTGCCAATTATTTATTGGTTATTTCGAAAACACGCATGCGACAAACACGCATGCAGGCTGAAAGTATTCCCTGAACACAAAGCACAGCAAACACCTGCTTGTGTTTTTTATGTTTGTCATAAAACAAGTCGTAATCGCCCCTAAATCCGACTTTGCTATTATATACAGCTACATGTGTGTTGACTGTTTATTTCATCTGAGAAACAACACACTGCATTGTGCTAAGTTGAACACGGCACTAAAAGCTCGGCACGTAGTGTTATTGTTGCTATGCGCTGGTAAACGTAGCATTAAAAAACCCTGACAGTGACTCTCTGCCTCTAGTCTCCTATTGAGGATAAGAAGGAATAAATTAATCCATTGTCAGTAAATGACCGAGGAAGTCTGTTGAAAGGAGTTAAATTGCCAATTGAGGAGTAATCGTAGTAAAAATGTGGTTGAGTAGCTCGACCTGGTATTCAATAAACAGACATTACCATTTCAGTCCATTACCACGCATTAACTCCATGCACCTGCTTTCTAGTCATGTGTTCTTCGTGTTCTGCTGCAGCCCTCTCTTACCTCCTGTGTGCCCCCGTGCGTCTCTGCCAGGTGGAGCAGTTCAAACAGGATCCCAGCCCCTCAAAGTGTCTGCACTCAGTGTTCCATGTGGTCACCGGCGACGAGGTGCACTCCTACAGCGACTACCACCACCTGCAGGTCAGCCAGCGAGCGAGCAGACCGGCGCACACATGAGGCGAAACCCTCCGTTGAAAGGCTGAAATTGAAATGGGTTTTTGCACATTATGCATGTGCACATTATGTGCGTTCGGGATACGTGCTTCGATTCAACGAAATATCCAGAAGGGATATTTCAGCCTCAGCCGTATATTCTGCCGTCCTTACAGTAGGTAGTGGAAGTGCATTAAATGGGCACTAAAACAGCTTATTCTTCTGTCAATGGTAATGACCGAGGTGTAATTGGCGTGTGAGATTTGGATAGAGCCTTCCTCCCTCGTGAAGGGCAGCTCCCACATCGGGTGAGCTCAATTACAAACCTGAACTTGAATGTAGGGACATGGTAAGCCACCTAAATAAACAAAGCTGCATATTTGTTTAACACTCTCTGTATACACATCTGGGTTGCGATTTATTGTCCAACAACGTAAATTGCATTGATGATACCAGCATAATGCCAAAAGCTTAACGGCTATTATGAAGCACAAGCCTCAGACTTAACAACACCTGTAGCGATAAATCCTGAAATATTAGACCGCACACAAATGACAGTGATTCTTTTTTAACGGCCATCCACTCTTTCCTCCCCTCTGTCGTTGCTGCAGATCGATGCTGTGTCGCTGTTTCTGCTGTACCTGGTGGAGATGATCTGCTCTGGTCTGCAAATCATTTTCAACACCGACGAGGTAAACAAGGCGCTAACAATGACTGCAGAGGAAATCAATGCTGCACACTGGGGCTTTGCTCTCAGTCCTGCCAGTCCGTTCCCCGGCTAATCTGCCAGCAGCCATCAGTGTCCGTCTTCGGTACCAAATAGTTAATTTCTCTTCTCTAAGAACTCTGGTCTCTAATCCCTCCACCCTCTCTTATCCCTCCACCGGTCCACCAAAACCACACAAAAAAACACATTCTGTGTCTCTAAAACTGTAAAAATAATGAGATTTATGAGTATTAAATTGTGTTATGCTTCCCTGTGAAAATCCAGCCAGACGCTTTATAGTTAGTGGAGGGGATTTCTGAAAGCAGTGTCATGTACCCTAAATCCCCAGCAGATACCCTGGAGCCGGCACACATGCAGGATCAGGGGACAGTATCTCACTTTCATAGCTGCCGCTCAATTGACTTTCAGCAGGGAAACGTTTACACGCGTTCACTGTGGAGGCTTAAACGTTCCAGTGGGAACCGAACCGGTAGCGTCCTCTTTGGCAGCGCGCCAAAAGAGGACGTTATTACCGGAACGCGCTGAATGCAGTTTGATGCATCTGCTCCGGTGTTTTGTGTCGTCTTTTTGTTTGTGACTCTTAATTAAACAATAGGGTAGCGTGGTCATTATGTTTTCACACTGTGCCGTTCTTGTGCGGCCCCCTGGGATCAGTTGGAACTTCATTCATTCTGTTAGTTTTTATAGTCTGCTCATTAGTCTGCCGCCGGTAAAGGAATCCGTTTGTTTACTAAATTGGGTTTATCTTGAGACAGTAAGGACATGGTAAACTACGCTGCCAC
Source organism: Apeltes quadracus (assembly GCA_021346845.1). Classification (NCBI taxonomy): domain Eukaryota; kingdom Metazoa; phylum Chordata; class Actinopteri; order Perciformes; family Gasterosteidae; genus Apeltes; species Apeltes quadracus. The sequence continues at coordinate 5,910,827 of CM037918.1, forward strand.
TAGCCAATTAGTGCGTGCATTGTTCACTTTGTTTGCAGACAAATCCTCTTCATTTTTCGCCGTGTCTCACTGCTAATAGCACACATTGACAATGCTACTTGTATGAAGAGGGAAGTCCCATCTCTCCATGTACACGTTTAATCACTGCTTATTAGATTGAATAATTGAAGCTAGTCTGCGGCCTCCCTTCTGCTATCTAACATTAGACGGAGTGAGCAGAAGGACCTCGTGTTTGAAAAGGCTTTCATTTGGACGGACCTAACTGTTGCGGTATTGTTCGTCAGCTCGGCGGTCGTCAAGACGTCACGTCTTGACGAAATTCGTTCACTGGCCTGAGCTGGAAGCTGCATTGCAGTGTGTTATTTGATTTTCTTGACGCGGGTGGTAGAGGAAAGGCTGCTGCGTGTCCTCTGAGAAGCTGCTCCATCGACCTCCTTCCAGAAGCCATTTTCAGTGCGGAATAAAATGGAGCGTCTCATTAGCCTACTGTGCACCCCAGCCTGTATTTTGTCCCACCACCCCCCCCCCCCCCACCCCCCCCCCACCCCCCCCCCCCCCACCCCCACCCCTCCTCTCCCCATAATACAGGTGCATGCATTATTTTGTTTCTGCGGGGAAAAGCAGCAGCCCAAGCAGTGTGCTTCTGCATTAGTAAGAGGTAATAAAAGGCAGAGCGGGCCAGCAGGGGGCGAGGCTTGTTTAGCCGGTGGGCAGTAACATTCATTAAGATACCATTAAGATACGAAAAAGCCCCCCTCGTTAATCACTCCACTCATGAACGGCCGGAGAAGAGAAGCAGCAGACCCTCCTCTTTTTCTGTCTGCTTTGCTCCCTTGTTCCCTCGCCTCCTTCACAGACTGGCCTAGTTAAGTCCTACACAGGTTGTGTCTCCCCCCCCCTCTCTCTCTCTCTCTCTCTCTCTCTCTCTCTCACTCGCTCTTGCACGCTGCCTCTCCCAATTTTGTCCTCTTAGATTAAATCTCCCTTCAGTTAAGCACACACACACACACGGGCAATCTTCATCATCAAGTCATCACACGTCTCTACCATTTAGGTGATTTCTTGACTTGCCCATTGATTTTGACGTGTCCCTCGTGGACACCAGGTCCTTCTAAACACACGGCGCTCCTAATTATGTCTTTTAAACGGCGAGGCCGCCGTTTTCGTGTCTGATTCATCGAGGACGCTGCAGAGTGAGTTCTCAGAGCCTGCCTGAAAGGGCGATTCGCCGACAGTTCATATTGGGGCCTCACAGGGCCTCGCTTACACCTCGTCTTCAGTCACAGGGACAGTTTCACCTTGAGCCTTGGTGAGGAATCGGCTTTCTCGTCCACTTTTTTAACCCGTGTAACAAGCGGGAGAGTTTCTCACCTCAGATCAACACCGAAGGTCGGCCGTTGCCAGTGTGCACGTGTGGAAGTGTGAGAGAAGACGTGAGTGCATGTGTAGCTGGAGCGGAAACTATTGCGTGTCTCCACATGGACACGTGTCTACTTTCTGCTGCCGCGGGTCTTGTAATTCCTGGAGCGCGTGTGTCTGTACGTGTAAGATGCATTTCAACCTGTGTCTTCCTTTGTCTGATGTGTTTTCCGTGTCCAGGTCTCCTTCATCCAGAACCTGGTGTTCTGTGTGGAAAGAGCTTACAGGGTGCCTGACTACGGCATGTGGGAGAGAGGCAGCAAATACAACAACGGCAGCACGGAGCTGCATTCCAGGTCAGTCGGGGGCTGAACAACACGCGTCACAAACGCACTTAGTAGTGTTCGCCTGTGAGCACGTTACCAAGTGAAACGGCGCAACGCTGACATCCAGTCTCTTTAAACACTATTGGGTTTTTTACTTTAAACAATGTTCTTTGTATTGCTAGGGGCCGTAAGTATGGCCATAGTTTGAGATCAATGCTAAACCGACGTATGATAGGAAATATCAAACGGTGTTTAGGCGACCCACGGTTTTATTTCCTCCTCATTACCTTGGAGAAATACACCGTAGCGAAAATGGCTTCCCAGAATAGATTAAACTGTGCCCCGAGTCTCTGTTATGCGAAAAGGTGTTTGTTGAATTCTGTGTGTGTGCGTGCGTGCGTGTGTGCGTGTGTGCGTGTGTGTGTGTGTGTGTGTATAAATGCTGTTGCCACTGCTTTAATGACATCATAGTGCCTTAAACAAAGAGGGAGAGTTTTCTTTTACTTATTTCATTTTAATTTGTTAATATACTCCTAAAAAGTAATTTTAGACTACCAACATCAAGTTGAACTTGGTTGCCCACCTGTATTATTTGTATTATTATTATTATAATTACTACCCATTATCTACTGCTGGAGCAAAACACATCTTCTTAATCCAAGTTATACAAGAATAGATACATTCAATTAAATGATTGATGGAGCCAAGTCTACAAAAGTTAGGAATACGATTTTAACAGACAATATTGCATATATTACTTATTACAGTGGAAATCTAAATCTTTACCATAACGGGAAATATGACTTTTTAATGTAAAGGCCAAATAAGTAAATATGAATTTACAAACTAAAACGATATATAATATTTATGATAGCCCAGTAAAAGTGAATGCTGCTTTTTAAAACCGCCTCCTTACAGCAGGAGGCACCAGGATTTATGGGAAATGTGTTTTTCTTTCAAAAAGAAGATAAAAGCCCACATCATCTGACATGGGGGCGTCTGGGGTCAGTATTTCAGGTTTGAAGCAAACACTCAGGGGAAGGGTCCAGTCAACACCATCGGACAGTTCATAACCTCCATCAGTGAGCTAAACAGTCTTTATTGAGGAGGATTATAATGCAGAAGAACCCATTCGTTTGAACACCAACAACTGAGAATTCTGCTTCTATCGGAAGCAGCTGGGTTTTTCTAACATCCCCCCTTCTGATGAGTTAAATGTAATTTTATTAGATGTATAAAACAAACGGGACTGTTCTCAGGAGTTCACAAAGGTTTAATCATTATTATCATCATTTGGGATAGTGATTTTTCACATTAATGCAATTACATTGGTGCAATTGTCATATGTTTTAATATATATATGCAACATAAGGCTGTTAGTATTTCATAGCCAGTCATTAATGGTTTGTCCATGTATGGAGGTCAAGCGGCTCCAAAGGTCAATGATGACTTGTATGGACAGCTTAAGCGTGGATTCAGTCAAACTATCACTACATTAGTTTCAGAATCTTGCGACAACATCACCATTTGTTTCCAAACTAAATACCACGCGCTACCTTGAATTCTTGAAACACACTTTTCTCGCATGCCTCCACGATAACAGTATTTTAAGGTAGCTGCGAAAAGGGAGGCTGCTTTTAACACCAGCAAAACACTGTAGCACTATTTAATCATCAGTTTACAAACTGTCACACAATTCGTGTAGAATCACACGAGTCTCGTGTGCTCACTACACACATAACACGTCTGCACTCACTTCAGGGTCTTTTGAATCTATTTTATAACATAAATCGATACTTGAATGAATGAATATACTCTCATTCATCAGGTCCCCAGAAATATAAATCTTTGTTTGTATCTGTTTGGTTTGTTAACCGGCGACTCGTACTATTATTGTATTAGAAAACCACAACTATAAAACCCTTTCACTGGCTTGTTTCCTTGTGCTTGTTATTTACTGAAGTTCAGTTGCCATGACGATGGGTGAGTAGTCATCACGTGACCTAGACGTTTAGCTTGGTGGTCTTATATTGATGCGAGTGGCTGTCCACTGACTGAACCAATTAACCCCATGTGACCCCACGGAGGTCTGAGCTGCTGTGTGTAAACTACTTTATTATTGTTTGTTCCCAAACCGGGGGGCAATGGGGGAGTGGAGGGGTGGGGGGGGGGGGCAACTTCATCACCAACCCAGATACACACACACACACACACAATGAAATCATAACAAATACAATTGCAGTTTTAAGTTTTAGAGAAACTTAAAGAAAGATAAATGAAGCAGAAATTAAGTGACTCTGTCATTGAGCGGACAAGTGAGAGAAAGAGAACATGATAAGAGATAAAGGTTGTGTTGTGCCAGGATGTACAGATTTCTGACTGGAGCGCAAATCTGCTGATTTGATCGAGCTGAAATAACAGCGTTGTCTGCAGGAATTTTAATTTTATTGCTATTTTCGCCTGTTTTTTGGACAGGTCAGCAAACTATTGTCTGACATGAAACCGGTCCGTGAAGCAAAACTTAATCTCCGACCGAACGTGTTCATGTTGCTTCTTTGCACCGGTTTCCTGCTCTTCTTTTATTTACCCCACCGTTTACCAGAACTGGCCTCCTCACCAGCCTCAGCAGAGCTCTGAATTAGCCAGCCGTCCTCTGTATTATCAATTTGGACTTCACTAATGGTGTTGAACGTGTTTTGTCATGTCAGCAGAGCCACCCCACGTCATCGCCCAGTTCCCGTTGCAATTCTTTTCCCCCTCCTTTTATTTTTTTAGGGAATCCTTGGCAGGGCAGAAAGGGAACGGAACGACAGCAAAATTGCTTCACGTTTAGTCTGCATTGCAATCACAGCAGCCAGGCAGTGTGAAATACAGGACAAGGTTTTTCTTAAAGAGAGCCGTTATTTACAGTGGACCATAATCTCAGGACCCATAAGCACCATTGAGCCCTAACAGATAGCAGTTTGAGGTTTAAGTAGGATTCTGAATGCCTTCTCTTGGCCTTTTAACGACTGAAGGACACTTATGGTTCCTATTACACCTTGTTGTCACTGTGATAAAAAAGAAAAGGTAAATACTGTTAGCGAGCAATAAAGTCAGTGTGATAATTTATCATTTAACATATAACTGGAATCCTATCAATATGATAATCATTCACAATTATGTAATCCAAATGCATAATAGTAACAAATATCTGTTATTTAAAACAATTGGGAATACCCACGTATAATCCACACAGAAGTATACACAACCATATAATTTTATTGAAACAATTTGATTACTGGATTACCAGAAAAAGTGCAATATACTGATGAATATTGTTGTCGGTATATAAGATTTCTCAGGATACACGATTTTGGGCCCTATTTGACATCTGCTCAGTAGTGAATCAATCCTGTCATGTGATTCTCTGTGTTTCTGTGCTCTGCAGCTCCGTGGGCTTGGCTAAAGCAGCTCTGGAGGCCATCAATGGATTCAACCTGTTTGGAAACCAGGTATTTGAGTCGTTTCCTTTTCCTCATAGGAGCTCATCGTGTCCCTTTTCACAAGATGGCATTATAGGTGGGCAGTTTATTCTCTGCAGGCCCTCTGTGAGAAATGCTAGATGTTTGCATCCTACAAAGCCATAGGCGGATTCTCAGGCCGTCCAATGCATTCAAGTATTTTTCTCATCAACACATTCTGATCAGTAACAACATCTCTGATCCATGCAGCAACATGTAACTCCCCTGACCCTTTTAACCAGAGTATCCGGTACGGCCTGGACTCCGCTACCACATTTTACACCGGCTGCAGACTCTTGTGTTTGTGTGTCGCATTTAGCTTTTGTACTAGAATCTAGATGAAAGGAGCCACAAAGCCTACTTTTCTATTCTTTCTTTCTTTCAACCCCTCCAAGTCACACAAACTGATGCAGAGATAGAAGCTTCCCTCTCGGTCTGACGGATAGAACTCTTGGGATAAAATTGCTAAGAGGGGGATCCTTTCTCTTTATAGCCAGTCATTTAATCCACAGAGCTGTGTACACACGGCTGGACAATCAAATCCTAACAGCTTCCGCTTTCTATCTTGGGATTGTCACCTCATTCACACACAGTCCAGGGCGGAATGGGATGGAGCGAACACGCACCTAAATCAATCCAGCCATCCTTTCTTTTGGTGGGTTTTTTCTTCGTATCTGGGAGAGAGCTTTTTTTTTCTCTGCTGAAATTAAATTATCTTCCAAGATTTTAACCTGTTATTAGTATTAAATATTTAATCTTAATCCATGGTAAACTTGAAAGGAAATTCAATTTGTATGCACTTTCTTTGAATAAAAAAAATGTATTGAGGTAAATCGACTGAGGCACTAATACATAAAATAATCATTCAAAACCCAATAACAGCTGTGGACATTGACACATCGCTGTGTGTCCAGATTGAAATTAACAAGAACTCTCTTATGTGATTATTAGTCAGCAATTTTCTAAAAGAAGAATGACACCATTGCTTTTTATATTTTATGGACATATTTTTATTGTCTTTAAAAGTTCTGTTCCATCAGTTTTGACTGCTCAGTTTTTTAAAAAAGTAAACGTGTGTGAGAAAATCCTCTCCGGTCCGTGCGTTTCCCAGTGAAAAGGGACACACATGCAAGGCAAAATCTGTCATCTCTCAGGCTTGGTTTTCTTCTGCACTCAGCTGCCTCTGCTCACCAGTTGAGGTTACTGTGAAAGGGCCATTTCAGCGAACGTGTTACGCAGCTGCCTACATCGGTGGCCAGCAATCCACTGCACTATGCAAATTATGACAGGAAAGCTTGCTGATTTGACTAAAAGGCTTTGCTGGATCTGTTTTTTTTTTTTTTTTTAGAAGAAGAATAAAAAAAGAAAAGTAAACGGGCAATATTCATACATAATGCATTTGACTTGCATTAGAAACTGCTTAGCAGGTTGCGAGAGTGACTCAGGTTGTTTTATTTAAGCGCTGCTGACGGATGGATGAAGTGAACTGGACCGGCCCTTCTTGGCAACTAGTACGGTTTGAAAAACTGACCGTCCTCTCTAGCCCAGAGGTGTTTAAGTGCACTGCCCGGACAGACTGCATTGGAGTAGCAGCACTTTTGTTTTGTTTCTTGTTGCTTTTAAAGTGACAGGGTAACTCACTGACTCACTGTTGTTCAAGCACTCCCACGCAGGACTTCAAAAGCATGTGCAACCCAAATATATCCACATGGCTTTACAGCAAAAGAGTGTGTTTTGTGTGCGTAGGTGCGATTGAGGGGGCCTTCCGTTTTTGCAGCCTTTTGCAGGTCTTGTTATCGATGTTTCCGTATTGTTATGTGTCCCGTTGGGGGATCTTTTTGGTTGAATAGTTAAGCTGTGACCATGACGCTCTCTGCCGATAACTTTTGCTCTGCAGGGCTGCTCGTGGTCAGTGATATTTGTGGATCTGGACGCCCACAACAGGAACCGGCAGACCCTCTCATCCTTACTGCCCCGAGAGTCTCGCTCACATGTGAGTCCCTTTATGCAACTACCAAAACCAAACGACTGAAAACACAAGCATGAAATAAGATAAAAGAAAAACGCATGAATTGACTTATAGTTGACCTGCACAGTTGCACATTTTGGTGCCACCCGTTTTATCTTATTTCTTTTGTCTCAGAGGAGCAGCGGTACTCCGCTCACATGCTCTTGTTATGAGAGTGGATATCAGTAATTCTGAGTTTCCCTCATCGTGCAGTCATTACGCTGACTCTAAATGTGCTATTGATGGTTCAATCTTGATAAGAGATTGGTAAAGGTGGCTGCAGAGCTGGAGGGAGGTAAAGTTGAAAAAGCAAGGGGGGCTGAGAGAAATAAGTGGTACGTAGAGAAAAGGGAAGAGCAAAGCCATTTCCTTCTCTGCACTCCACCGCTTGCACACACTTACATGATCACCTCTCTCCCTTTGTGTGCTGAATGTGTCGTGCACAACTCTGTGGAGTCAGTCAGCTTGCGAGGAAATGAGTGCAATTAGACAACGAGAGTGGCATTTCAGCTGCATGGGATTAACGTTGAGTAGAGAAAGATGGAGTGCCGTAAAAAGCGAGAGACCAACATAATAATGTCAAGCTAACTAAACTATAAATATCATGAGTGCAGCGTGCACTATCAAAAAGGTTTGGAATTGGATATAAAATTCAATCCCTGCGCTGTGTTCTGCAAGCTTATACCCCCCTTCATCTGCAGCTGCCCAGGATGTTAACATGTAAACTGGAGTTTAACAAGAGGTCTGAGAGATGTGTACAGAAACATCAAACAGTCGACTTTAATCTATTCATGGAACTGGTTGAGTATGCACAGAGTGTAGAAAACAAACCTTTTACTTCTGGAAGCTCTGTGCTCTATTAATTAACCCTTAAATTATATTCCTAGCAGCTTGCATGCAAGGCTGAGGCCTAATAGCTTTTACTTTTACAGCTTAATAGAGTAATTCAAGCAAAAAATAGAAGTCGGATAACCAGTAATCATGGTAAATGTTCTAACCCTGGCAGAACACAGACGCAGCCTTGCTTCCAACCATCAGCTATCCTGCCTTTGCAGTAGATGACGATGCCCTCTACAGTCAGACACTGGACAAGATCGTTCGCAAACTGCGGGGCAAATACGGCTTCAAGCGTTTCCTCCGCGATGGCTACCGCACCGCCAACGAAGACAAGGACCGCCGCTTCTACAAACCTGCTGAGATGAAGGTTTGTGCTGGTGGGAAATCCAAAAGGATGTCGTTATTCATTTATCTGTGTTTCCTTTCACTGATTTTTCTGTTCCTATCCATATTTCCTCCCAAATTCCTGGGATTTTTAATTTTAGACAATAGGCCTGCCAGACCTGGATTGTTATGAAGCAATCATTACACATGCAACATTTTGTCATATCAAAAAGACAAAATGTTATTCACTCTCTCAGGTTCTAGCAAGACGTACAGCTGGCTGTCATTGGCATAGCGGTGGAACTTAATATATCGTCTGTTTATATTATATCTCAAAAAATGTTGCATAAGAAGAAACGTTAAGGACCTAGGTTATATCCCTGAGGAACCCCACTAGAGAAGAAAGGACGCAGTCTGTCTTTCAGTGGCAGAGAATAAGCTTCTTCACCTCTACATATAGATGCTTGAAATGCTGATGTTCACTACAACAAGAGACTTGATACATTGCATGCAAACTGATATTCCAAGGTTCGTCACCCAGATAATGAGTGAAAGAACAAGAAGGCTCGTGGAGGTCGTTTCAGCCAACCAGTTGTTAATGCCGAGAGAATGGCAGAGTGCTAATGACGTCCAATGTCTGACGACTGAAAAAGTTTTACTTGAAAGCGCTTGAGTGTGACATTTTAAACGTTTCTGAAGCGTTTAAGCCTCTAAAGGTTTTACCCTTTAATGCTAATGCTCAGAAATCTGCCTGTGACACAGCCTCTACCATTTCAAGTGTTTTAATCCTCCAGGTGTTTTATCCCCATTCTCAGTGTGTTTGTGCATGTGGGTGAGGACGACAGTGGGTGTGCTCATGCATATACATATGTATGTGAATGACAGTGTCCTTTTTTGACTCCCCTGTGAACCCTGTCGAAATGGCAGCTGATTCACTTTAGAATCCGCGCGTTGAGTTTACAATGAGTTAATCAGAAGCTTAATGCTAAATGCTAAAGAAATCCTCACACCAGCTGCAGAACAGACCTCCCAGAATGAGTAAGTCCAGAGAGGAGGTTAGGAGGTGGAGGTGCTCAGTGTGAATGCCCCCTTGACATGTCGGTAAGGTAACGAGTCTCCATGACAAAGAATAAGCTGGTAAATGATTCATGCGATCTTCGGCCTTGTGACTGGTAACGTCCTGCAGGACGCGTGGCTCTCACAGCTGCTCTGTTGCTTGTGGAAAATTGGATTACTCTTGGCTGTTCTTTTATTTGCAGAAAGGGGGATCCTTGGTGCTAAAACAAGACAAAGAAGACCTAGACAGTGAAAGAGGTGGTTTGATACCATTTAGAATACTTTGAAAATCTGCTTTTTTTAAAGGAGTACTTTCGTAATTCGTAAATCAAGCTCTCAAGGGTTCAAGTTTTGAGAAAAAAACACAGATAATTCCCTATTAGCACTGAAATACTGAAACGTATGCTACTTCATATTCTGACTCTAAAGCTAGAATTTACAAAAAAAATGAACACCATGCTTTGTTGAACAATAATTGAAACCAGTCTTGTTTACAATGTCTACTGAGGTAATAAATCAAGTGAAAAGTAGTTATTTCAGAAACTTCTTTTTGAGGAGTCCCCCTCTTGCCGGCTGTTATAAATAATGCATGTTTAGGTTTCCTGGCTAAGAATTAGCAAACAGTATTTAATCCCTTGGTTTTTTCCAGCATTTATTGTCCTGGACAATAAATATACTGCAGGTATCACATTTATTGTCCTGGACAATAAATATACGTTATTTATTATGGAAGACAACGCCAGTGAGCTTCGTGATATAAACTCATCATGGCTCCTGCTGCCATTTTTAGTAATTGATTTGCCTCCACATCAGCAGCCTGTGCAGGTATCACTAATCAAGCTGTATAAGAGGAAACGTGGCAGGCGATTAGATTAAACAGCGCTGCAAACGTTACCACAAGATCACCATTTTCGCAAACATTGAAGCGACCCCCTAATTTCTTTAACATGCACTTATCAGTTCAAGAGGTGTATCAATATTAGAAGCATAATGCATAGCAGCAGAGCAAAACAGGACCTCCTTTAAATGATGAGTATAAACACACGGATCCATGAAATGAGCCCGGTGTGCGCTCTGTCGCTCACCGCCTCCACCGACCAGCAGAGTACACGGAGTGAAGTTGTTGTCGGTGTTTGAGGGGGGATTCACAGCAGGGCAGACGCCTGAGCTCCCTGTCTGTTTACCATTGACAGGGAGCAGCAGCCTGTGTGATGGACAGTTTCATCAATCAGTCGACCCACTCGAGCACAACACCCCAGGGACCCCTGCTTGTTTACAGCCTCAACGGGCCAAAAAGCACAGACCTCTCTGGGGGCTGCCTTGGCTCTCCCCCCCTCCCCCCCCCGACCCACCTTCCAAATGAACACCCCCCTAATCCTGCATCTCTTCATGCACCTTCTTTACTTTTCCCCATCTCTCTCTCAGACACCGATAGCCTTTAATTGTCTCTCATCTGGGAGAAAAACACAGATTGAAGCCACAGATTCCTGCACTATCGCTGAGTGCAGACATTAAAGAGGCCCATTCTAAGCCGACATGTAGCAGTCCCACATATAATTATGTGCGACTGCCATTTGTCATTGGAGATGGATGCCATCGGTTTTATCCTCCATCAGTGTGGCGATAAAGGAGAAAAGATGAGAGACGGAGATAGTCAGGAGTATCCACATTCATGGTTTTGCGTGCTTATTGTATGCTCACGTTTTACTCTGTTCACGTTCCTATTTAACTTGGTTTATGTATTTTAAGCCCAAATATGATGTCTTTGCTGATCCCTAACTAACCCTAACCGCTGCGGTTAACCTAGTTTTCTTACCTAAATATAAACAGAATTGTTTCTCATTAACAATGTGACTAAATGTCTAGCGTGCATGCGGCTGCAGACTGCAACAACCAACTGTAACATTTTGCATGAGATCACGTTATTCCTACTTTGTGTTTGTGTTGATCCTCCTGAGGCGAGCATAATCCAGATGAGAGGGATTTATTGGAATCAATAAGGCCGCCATTCACTTAAATGTTTTGTAACCTGGCACAATAGGATTGGGGAGTGACGTGGTTTGTGAGTGTTTGTAGCAGGTGATTCCCTTTAGCTGCGGTCGCCCAGTCACGCTTACCCTCACTCATATCGATCCGTCAGTCGGGACTTGCAAAGAGTTTATTAATGGCGGTTGTATCGAATTAAAAGCCTGCATGAAGTAATGGATAGACATAACAAATACACACGTCTCCACGGCGAATGGTTCGATGCCTTTGTATCGAAAGTCGTACGTCGCATGCTAAACTGATGCCTTTGTATTCAGATTTTGCTCATTCTGAGATTTGGCAGCATTTTGCAAAACCCAAATTATATTTTTTACAGAATATCTCACAGCGGAAAGCCTCACGCTTGTTGTTCGAGGACAAAACCCACTGATGCCTTGTCGGTTTGGTTGTGATCTGTTTGGTTCCCACTAACTAATTGTGAAAAAAATTAATGCTATGATTCTCTGCTACTTATGTGTTTATTTAAATAACAAGATATTCCATTCTCTGTACTATTATGGAGTGTTGGTAGTTGTGCTGTCTGTTCTGTGCATCGGGGCAGGTACACAACTACCATCACTCCTATGACTTTCTAACAACACAATTCCAATTTCCAAATCAAGCTCTTCTCTCAGTGCTCTTTGTGTATTTGTCACACTGTTATAAACTTTCCTAACGTCTAATCCAACGGGTTTCAATGAAGGAAAATGACTGTGAGGCAGCAGGATTATTTGTGTTCTGTTATCATTCACAATGTCACGTCCCGTATATATATTTTCCCTGTGACCTTCTGTTCCGCACTCATCGCTATTAAAGTTCCGCCATCCGCTGCTTTAAAGTCTCTGTGCCTCTCTCCTCTTTGCCGTGTGGAGAAGCAATCATTTCCCCTCTCTCTGTCTCCCTGCAGCTTTTTGACGGGATCGAGTGCGAGTTTCCCATATTTTTCATCTACATGATGATTGACGGTAAGCCTTGTTCCGTCCACAGCCGAGGTTATGTTGCCTCAAGTGGGCCATTGGGAAGATGGAAGACAGTCTTGAAGGATATGACATCTCTTTTTGGTGTTTGCTGGCTTTTAGAGGACTTTGAAACACTTTATGTGATGTGTGAAATCTGTCTGTAAACCGAAGGGAATGGTCAGAAAAGTTGATTTTCTCCCAGTAATGTGCATTTTGTCATTCTTAAATTCCCCTCCTGTCGGTTTAGTCTCCACTGACGTCTGTAGGACAAAGGAATAATAATAAAGATTTAGGGCCTGTTTGTCTTCACACGACTATTTCTTAGTTATTAAAAAAACAACATATATAAATAGCGTAACATAAATGGTCTATAGAAAGAGCAAAAAGACAAACACAAAGTAGAGAGAACCCAGATCTCACGTTAATTAATTAATTCTGATTTATTGAGCGTTTTTTAGCATTCTTCAGTGACATATCCAGACACTACACAAAGTGTAATCATTAGGGGTGGCACGGTACATGAAGAAACATCCGAACCGTTCGGTTTGCGTGTCTCGGTTCGGTTTGTGTGCGTCGCACGGTTCGACGCATGCGCAGTGGAAGCTCTCGCCCGTTTTTCACTTCAGACTGAGCGTTTCGTTTTTGCGCGAAATAAGAGTGGACTCGCAAATAAACATTAAAAGTGGCGTAAGGAGTGTTGCAGCTCACGTCACGTGTAGAAATGGCGAGTGAGAGAAATAAAGGAAGGCTGCGCGGAGTTGGAGGATGCGCCAGCGTCGTATAAGTCCAGTGTGTGGGAACATTTTGGATTTCTTGTTACCTACGATGACAACGGAAATAAAACCGTTGATAGTGTGTGCAAGCATTGTCCAAAATGCTTTCAATATGCGAATGGAAACACGTCTAACATGTCAGTTCATATGAGGAGACATGACGCCAATGTGTCGGTACTACAGCGTCAGCAGGAGAGCCAGTTAGGAAACAACTTCTACTGTCCGCAGCATTAAGCAACCTCTCAGTGATCAGTCGGACTGATAACTAAAGCAATAGGGATGTTTAGAGCCAAAGATATTCAACCTTACAGCGTGATGGAGTGTGAAGGGTTTCGTCAGCTGATGAAAGTACCACTGTAATTCTAAAACTGTAGACACGATGAGAAATCATTAAAGAATTGTCCCACACAGCCCACGTAGCTCTTATTTAAAAGACAGAGTTTTAAGAGTTCCTCTTTTTCTTTTAAAAGATACCATTTTTGTAAGAGCTATGCTGAAGTTGGCAGTTTGATTAAGTTCATTTTAATCTTAATGTGCTAAAAGGCACATAAGTTCCTGTTGAGATTTCATCAATGTGTTCTCTCTTGCTGTATCAAAATCTCACCTAGTTTCCCTCAGAGATGGTCTCAATAATGCGCTGAAAGTCAAGTCAAATTCAGTTTGTACATAATTGCAAGATATAACAATTTATTAAATACTGTATCCTAAATTGTGGATAATTAAGCTATATATCACATGCTGAAGTACATTTCTGGAGTATAAAATAAAAATAAAAACAAGAACCGTACAGAACTGAAAACCGTGACACTAAAACCGGGATACAAACCGAACCGTGGGTTTTGTGAACCGTGCCACCCCTAGTAATCATACATTTTGAATTAGTATCGTTTTGTGTGCCTTTGTGTATTTTGTGCATCTGTTTGTATATCTTGCAGGGGTATTCAGAGGAAATAGTGCTCAGGTCAAAGAATACCAAGACCTCCTTCAACCCATCATCTTCCAGTCTTACGAGGGTGAGCAATCACATCGACAGACACACACAAATACAGAAATGCATCAAAGGAAACTAACAATGCTTAAACCGACACACGGGGAGGAGGTCTAGGTGGTTTGTTTGGGAGCTTCTGCTCTGCCTCCCTCCTGCAGTGAAGAATTTTCTTTTAAAATGAAATCACATCATCCATCTTCATATCCTTGATACCGTCAACAAGGCTCACAGCGGCTTTTATTTTCACTTGTCCCATCGATATGTGGGAGACAGTCAAATGATAGTGATGTTAAGAGTTTCCATCGGTCCATAATTGGAGTACAGAACGGATAACCATGTGAGACAGAGCAGAGGAATGTTGCTGCGGACGTCCCCACAGAACCTGTGTGTTGGTTATGTACGGATTAACAGAACTCCTCTAGTTAATTGGCTGGATTTGAATGGATACCACAAGGGTCCAAAGCCACAAAATGCATTTGCGTCTGTCGGAAGCTGCCGTTGCTACGTGCTCCGCTGCGTGTCTGCCGGACCTACCGGCAGTGGCCGTCTCCCGTGGTTAAAGTGAGGCATGTGGCGTGTGCCGCTGTGGGAGACCTGCTGCTGCTCTGTGGCGACCGGGCAGCGTTTGCACCAGTTGTGCCACCCTTTGACCTGATTTCTTTGGAGTGGTTTTGATTCACGTTGGCCCATATGTGTGTTTTGGAGGAGCAGCTTGGGTTCTGTGCCTGTTTCTACACTCTCTACGCACCCTCAGGTGTATGATTATACACCTGAAGTAACCAAATGTATTTCAGCATTTATCAGGCGGAACTTTAAACTCATCACGTTTGACTTAATTATTCAGCCTAACATGGGGATAATTACAATTCCTCTTTTCTTCTAGTGCCACCATCAAGAACAAATGATATAGTGTCTTTACTTTTTGCTGTTTGTCTAAAGAACCCTCCCCCCCTTCCCCCTTCACTGCAGTCCTCATTGTACTTTATTTATGTATTTTATTTGTGCTCTATACAGATCGTAAGGCAAGGTTTATTTGTAGAGCACATTTCAACAGCAGGGCAATTCAAAGTGCTTTACACAAACCATTAAAAAGCAGCGTTGTGGAAGATGGAGAAGATGCACGGACCAAATACTAGTTGCTGGTTCTGTAACTCGCTCACGATCTGTCGTAGGCTTTCCACCCTCACTGCCAGCTGTGTTGGCCAGAATGTTGAACCAGTGTCTCTGCAGTGGTGGGAAAGTGAAGGCAGTTGAATGGCACATTTGTTTTATTCCACGCAATCAGGTTCCCCTTTGTTCCGCTCCAGTGGTTCAGCAGCTGGCCCCATTACACACCTGCTTGGGCATAGCGGTGAAAATGCACATTTTGTACATCTGTGCACTGATCTTGTACCTGTGTGAATTATTTTCACGTGTTCGGTAAAAATAAAGAAAATCAGAGCAGTTTTTATAGCCCTTTTGTGTTTAGATGAAAAAACTGATGAAATTTAAGAAAAGGAAAGAAGATTGGACATAAAAGCCTCTGTTGAACAGAGCTCCAAGTGATGGTTGACTCGTGTGTGTGTGTGTGTGTGCGCGGAGCACTTAAACCGGTTCCTCTTCAGCTGAAAATTGAGTTACAAATAAATACTAATAAATACTCATCCATAGAAAGTACGCGCGCACACAGAGCTCACATCCCTCCTCTCCCCTGCCAGGACATGCTGTGATCCCCAAATACTACTACGTACCGGCTGACTTTGTGGAGGCGGAGCAGAACAAGCATGGAAGCCAGAAGCGTTTCCCTAGCAACTCTGGCCGTGACGGGATGGTCTTCCTGTGTGGTCAGGCCCTGTACAACATCGCCAAGCTTCTGGGTAATGATGCTCTGAACACACATGCCGATTCTGTTCATTCTAATATCGGTCTAATGCAGAACTAACATGTCACGCTGTATTTGATTTCATTATTATTGACTAATGAAGGAAAATTACTGTGCTACGTCACAAGGAAAATATATCTATATATTGTTTTGTCGTTATTTGCACTTGGCCTCGCGTCTATGTGGCTGTGTGCATTTTGTGTACTAATGTGTCCACCTCGGTGTGTGGGTTTGTGCAGTGGATGAGCTGATCAGCCCTAAAGATATCGACCCCAGTCCACCGCTACGTCCCCCGCCAGGACCAGCGCAACGTCACTATGCGATACTCCAACCAGGTACGCTGTGATCACTTGGCTCTCGCTCAACACTTACTTGAACGTTTTTCATCCTGACTCCCCCTCAGCACTATGGACAGTCATTTATAGGAAAACTGTTGCTGAGCTGCACTCATTCTTGTCAATGTAACTTACAGGGGAAGTTAAGCGCTTTTGGTCTACAATAACAATGAAATACACACATACAAAAAGAAAAAAACTTGTGGGTTGGATTAATTTTTAGAAGTCAAGTAGCAGTAAGTGCTTGAGGTTGTGGAGACAGTGAGTGGGCAGCAAACAGACTGTCCACTCACTGTGTGGAAAAAAGAATGCAATTTCTATGTTTGTCATTTAAACAGTCTATTCAAGGAAGACAACTCGCTGGGATAAAAGTTAAAATTGCCATTGATAATCACAAGTCTGAGTTGGAAGTTTTTTCAAATCCAAGCCTGATTGTAATTTAATTAGTTTCTTTTTATTAATACTTCACACTCATGAAGAGAAATATCACTGATTGCTTTAACAATCTGAACACAATCAGCCTCTCCTAATGTGTAGTCGCCGAGTTCTCTGTCATGATTCCAATCTGCTGCCAGATGTTCCTTAATTCCTGCACCTGTGATGCAGATGTTTGTTTGTTGTTTTACTTTTACCAGGATCCAGTTAAGTGACTCTAGGTTACAGAACGTGGATAAAGCCTGATGAGAACAATGCAACACGCTACCTTTCATGCACGTTTGATACTAATCTTGTTTGAGGTAAGCTTGTCGCATTGTTCCCATCGGGCTTAATCCATCAGGTAATGACGATGTGGCAGGCACTCGGAATAAAAACATTGTAGTTCACATCCAGAAAACTAAACCTCAATGAAAGGATATTAACGTATAAAGGAAATTAAAATAAAGGCAAGCAACAAAGTATGCAATATCACACTTTTGCTTCAGTGTAATTCCCCACAGTGACTGCATGATAAAGAGTGACTACACATATATTGAAACTGGAGTTACATCAAGGTACCTTCTCTTCTGCTTTTTAAGGTCCCCCTTTATCGTTCCTTTATTTACAATTCATCAAGGCTGTGAACAGCAGAAACCCTCTTTTGCTTTGCCCTCTTTTGCTGAATGGCCATCATGTCTGAGGTCTGTTCCATATATGAGACCGCCGGCACCACAGCGGATGCCACACATAAAGGGTAGAGATACAACTGCCCCGCCTCCCCCCCTCCCAACACACACACACACACACACACACACTCTCTCTCCACAGGGAGGATTGATAAGTCCCAATCGCCCCCCGTATGTTGAATTTAGATTCTTGCAACGCGTTGCTAGGACAAGGCCAAAGAGGGAGGTCCAAAGAGGTGTTACAGATGCCAGACTGAATCAAATAGGTTGCAGGAAGAAGGAACAGCATGAAAGAACAAAGACGGAGAGAAGCAAACAGAACCTGGCAGAGCAGGAACAGAGCGTGTAGGAAAACTTTGCAGTGACAGAATAACAAAGACGAACGTTTGTCTAAAAGACGTACGAATGTCATTATTTAACTGTCCACGTCGGGTATACTAACATTCTTTAATACAGGAAGGTCACATCACACAGCTCTGTACAAGGCCAGAGTTGTGGAATTTTTCACTTCAATGTTTTTGACATTTATCCTTTATACGTTTTCATCCTGGCTTTTGCCGTGCTGACTTATTGTAAAATACTTCGAAAAGAAAATGTCATGTTTCACTTCCTGCACATCCAGAACCTACAGAGAAAGCAATTTCTAGTTTTGTCCAAATCAGTTTTTTGGTTATTACCGTAATTTTCGGACTATAAGCCGCGCCTTTTTCCCCATTTTTCGATTCTGCGGCTTATATAACGGTGCGGCTAATCTATAGATTTTTACTGTCCCCACTAGAGGGACATATGGTAATTAAACGTTAAAACACCTGCGGCTTATAGTCCAGTGCGGCTTGTATATGTACACATCATTCAATTTAGCTGCTGCGGCTTACAGTGCGGTGCGGCTTATAGTGCGGAAAATACGGTAGATATTTTTTGGAATCATCAATTTTCCAATCACCAATTTGGAAAATAAAATCTCTGGGCAGTGCCAGAAAAGTTATTAATTTTCTAATTTTGAGATTGCATACAGATTCCTGAGCCCTGGGCAGAGAAATGCAGCCACATTAGGTGGACGTGTAGATGTATGTGCCATTTAGTCGAGGCAGCGCCGTCACAGTCACCAGCTGTGCGCTGGCCAGCCGTGAGGGCGGGGCTTTAAGGCTCTGCGGGCTGAGACGCGCATCTCATCACTGGCGGGTCTTTAAGGACCGCCGCTTATCGACTGCCGCTCACCTCTGCTGCTAAATGTGTCCCATCGAGTCAAAACTACGCCATTAGGATCATGATGATTTGTCAATGACGACGATCAAATACTAATCTTGCTTTTAACCATGTTAAAACATGTTGTGAACAAAACCACCATACTCTACGACAGGGGTGTCAAACTCCTTTCAGGTTGGGGCCAGATACTTCCCACGTCGACCGAACGCCAGCCAGACCATTAAAGTCATGGGGAGGGGTGGTGGCGGCGCGGACGGGACGAAACACACCGATATAAAAGAAAGACACGAGCAGCTCTCTCGTCTGTCCCCGGTGCTCTACGATGTTACTGTATGTTCATGTACAGTTTGTACACAGCTGCCTGCTGTTGATATAAGACAGCCAAGAATTAAGATGTGAGATAACGACATAGAAAATACAGATTTGTTGTGAGTGCTGTGCATGCCCCTTTAGAAAGACATGATGGGGAAATGAGTTGAGATGGAAGTCATTCACGGGCATCATAATCAGAAAGAAAGCCGTTGGGTCAGACACAGGTGTGCAGTGTTTGAGAGAAAAAAACTTTTCCATCTGTAGAGTTTTCATGCATTAGAGCCTGAAAAAGTGGGGCATGATTTATTTTCCCAGAGCACGTAAATGCAGTGAAGGAACAGACTTGGAGTTTCAGAGCGTGTGTGTATCGTGACCCCTTCGGGAGAAAGCTTATTTATGTGGCTGTTGCTGAGCTGAGAGCCCTACAGGGTCAAACAGTGACTCAAATTGCTGATGCAATTCTTAATTCTTGCTTACTGTGCTGTTTATTTTACCTCCTCCACCCCGTTATTTTTATTTCTCCATTTTTTCATACACCATCTCTCTCTCTCTTTCTCTCTTTTTGTCTTTTTTTTATTCTTATCCTTTTCCTGCACTGGAGATTGGCTGGAAAAAAATTGTAAAGGGGGAAAAAAATGAGGAAAGGAAGGTGAAATAGGAGGATGTGAGTTCACTTTTTTAGTCTACTGTGACTGAATGCTTTGTAGATGGTGTGCGTGCGTGCTGCATGTGTGTGTGTGTGCGTGCGTGCGTGCGTGTATGTGTGAGCACACCAGCTGTCCTGTTGCCTCTGCATCATTGACGTGCAGTGTTTGGTCTGCGGGCAGGAAAGGCAAGCGGTCTTCACATCTACTTAAGGCTTGATTTGTGTTGCAAAAGTGTGTAATTTGCTTACTTGCTTTTTGTGGATCCAAATAAGGAAAACATGAAAAATAATATGTTGTATTATGAGCATGCTTGCCGTCTTCACGTGTAACTCTCTGTCTTTATGTGTTTAAGATGTAGGTTTGGCCTTCTGAAGATGACTGTAATTGTTATACAGTACTACAACTTAGGCATCAATTTATACAACAGCTGGAGACAAATGCTCCCAAATATTAAACCCATAAAGAGGTTAAATCATTGTACTGTGTCTGCTTCCACCTGTAGGCTCATGTGAGGTTACCTCGAGGTAATTTGACCTCAGCGCTGTCATTCAGCTCAGAGGTGATAAATAGTTAATGCATGACGCTTGACAACATCTGTAGTACTCCATTTCTACAGATTCCTTTTTAATCAGCACTTTCGCAACCACTTTAAGAATTGAGTGGCAGAGAGAGAGAGATGTTTGTGAATACAAATCCCCCCTTTATTTGCTTCCTTACATTTTAATGCCAGTCCCCCATTCAGCCTGTGACTGCGATGCCCTGCGTATAAAGGGCCTCCGATGTGTTGGAGCTGACCTGGCAACACTTGAAGTTCTTGCACTCGCCTGAGAGGCATGTATTAAAAATGTGCATGATGCAATCTTTTTTTTTTTTTTAAATGTCATAGTCCATATATATAGTACATTGGTGGGGGACCAGGAATTAAATGTGCATCATGTGTGCACCTCAGCAGGAAGGAAATGTAGTTTGGCCTGAAACATTGAGCATTTGGAAGATGGGATTTGGTTGGTGAATGGGGCGTTAATGCAACTTTAATGCGTCTTTGAGCGTGATGTTCAGCAAGCTTTTACTACAAGTAATGAATTGCAGGCCTGTTAAATAGAATATGAAGCTATACTATTAAATATGCATGTAAGCCATGTGGCAAAGAGTGAAAAATCAGAAAGGGTGTGTTTCCACAGTGCTGCTGTGCTCTGATAATAGGAATGCATGTTTTTTTGCATGGCCCTGTGGATAAGAGCAGCTTTTGATGGTGTTAGGTGATTGACTGTATCTTTTATTGTCTACATGAGAGACTTGCAGGGCTGTGAGGGTGAGTCAGATCAAATGCACCCTGGGGATCGTGGCATTATATCCCGCTGACAAACATGCAATAATACGCAGCAGGCGAAGCAAGCGGGAGATCGGAGAAGTCATGAACGGCCGCCATAGTGGATTAGTTGCTTATGTTGCTTTTGTCACACGCTTTTTTTTAATAACAAACCCATAATCTACTCTGCTGTTGAGCCATGCTCACAAGGTCACATTCTCTGGGTCTGTCTCCTCTTTCTTCCCCATTCGTCTCCTTATGTTCTGCCCTATTTACACATGCAGCGACGCAGAAAAATACTCAGCAAGCAAAACAATGCATCATTTAACTATGAAGGAGCCTTGGGCTTCGGTCTATTCGCTCTATGCTAGATGATGGTTAATGGGAAAATGGTGTTGGGTCCACAGTGCTGCAGGCGTCATTTATAGATCAGATAGGGCGCGCGTGGGTCAAGAGGAGGAACAAACATTCAGGCATGGAAGGAGGGAGTGAAGAGGAGAACATCAGCAATGTAAGGAAGGCTAAAGTATACGAGAGGAGGTGGGGGGGAGAGGGGTGGACTAATTTTATTCTGTATCCTTAACTTGGAGGTTTTTATGAAACGTTGCATTTGTTAGATTATCATTTGTTTGGACTGGAGAGGGCTCGGTTAGGAAACAGGCAGGATTTTAAGAACTTTTCATCTGGAATTTTGACAGATGTTTTTCCACTTTTAATCAATCGTGCGTTTATGAGTGTCATTTATGTAACATGTAATAGAATATAGCAAATAATTTAACTCCAATTGTGGACAATCTTGTTTTTAGTCACCCGTCTGGTCTCTGGTGGTCAAAAATTGATTAGATTAAGATGTGAATGAGCCTCCCTTTATTTATTTTTATAATTTATAGTGAATTAGTGGTTGAAAGTGTTGGTTACTATCTCTACTATCTGGAAAGAAATACTTTTAAACAACATTTATGCAATCTAATCTAACTTTCTATACAATGTGTTTGCATAGAAGAGTACACATCGTGCAGGATAACCGCATTTAACTGCCTGGTCAAAGAATAACAAATGTTTATACTGACACACAGATTGTTAAAAATAGAAAGGCTCCATAGTTATATCCTCCACAAACCCTACAAACCAAACACACATTCACTCCAGCCTGCACCATCTTTCCTGCGTGTATCGTTCCCGTCACACACATGCACTGACACACAGATTGAGAGCGTGGTAAAGCTGCTTTTCTCCGCTTTTCTGTGCTTTTAGGAGTGTTGTGTTTGTGTGCGTGTGCATGTGTGTGCGCACGTTAGTGGCTTCTTCGGATACACTTTGTCTTCTTCTTCTCTTGTATTAGGAGCTGTTGTGCGTTGCCAGGGGCCCCATTTAGCGCATGTCTGATGGGTCTCTGCCTCCCTGTCCGTGTTGTTGTGTTATTGGCCACCTCTGGCGTACGCAGTCCTCCTATTTACAACGCCTGTATTGCAAATAAACATAAGGGGAGCAGGTTGCCAGGACGCACAACCTCATGCAGGATGACAACCACACCTGAGGGGAGATCAAATATTTGGGTTTTGGGCGTCGGATGAGTGTGGGCTTTGTGTTTGGAGCCAGGTGGGCCGACAGGAGGCTTCTACGAGATGCTTGTTCTGGGTTAGTTCTGACAGTGTACAAGACCTACTAGTCAATAGATGGGGGAGCTGAGCTGTTTGTTCCTTACAAACAAATATAGAGGCCAAGTGTTCAGTCAGTTTCAAATGTGTTCTTTGTTTATCGTATGCTGTTTACTTCCAGTCTGTTCTGTCATGGGTATTTGACAGCTTATCGGAAAGCCCCTTATGGTCGTTATAGTGTACCTAGGAAGGGTACGCATGCGCAATGTAGCCGCACGCAAACGGGCACGCGGGCACACAACTCTGTCACAGACAGTGTTTCCTTTTCGCGCGAAATAATAGTTGTGTGGACACGCAAATAGACATTAAAAGTGGAGCATGGAGTGCTGCAGGTCACGTCACGTGTAGAAATGGCAAGTAGGGAGAGATAAGGAAGGCTGTCCGGAGTTGGAAGATGCGCTAGTGGTCGGCGTCTGTATGCTCGCGCACATAATCAGCTAGTTAGCGTTAGCGATGTGGACCGAACCACTGTGAGGCAAGGGAGGGGGGACTCAAAATGTTTCTAAACTTAAAAAGGCTTTTTTGGGGGTTTGAATTGTTTTACTTCTTACATAGATAGTAAGTATACTGTACATCATTATGTTATTTACAATACACACAATTGTTGTGTGTTTCTAGGGGGTGGGGGGCAGCCCTTAGAGAGGGGGGGGTCCTGACCCCCTTGTTCCCCCCGGGATTTATGCCTTGCAGCCCACGTAGCTCTTATTTAAAAGACAGAGCTTTAAGAGTTCCTCTCTTCTTTTAAAAGATACAATTTTTGTAAGAGCTACACTGAAGTTGGCAGTTTGATAAAGTTAATTAATTTTAATCTTTGTGTGCTAAAAGGCACATAAGTTCCTGTTGAGATGGCAATACATATTCTCCTTTTTTGCCAATTAAATGAAAAGTATGTCATCAATGTTTTCTCTCTTGCCGTATCAATATCTCAGTTTCCCTCAGAGATGGTCCCAATAATGTGCTGAAAGTCAAGTGAAATTCAGTTTGTTACAAGATGTAACACTTTCTTAAATACTGTAATCTACATTGTGGATAATTCAGCTATATATCATATGCTGAAGTACATTTCTGGAGTATAAAATAAAAATAAAAACAAGAACCGTACAGAACCGAATACCGTGACCCTAAAACCGTGATACGAACCGAACCGTGCCACCCCTAATAAGTAATAACAAAACACAAGACACAATTTCAGTGATGGCTGAAACAGAAAGGTAATTCAAAAAGAGGGATCTTGACTGAAGGACCACATCTGTTAGTTGCACAAATTCACCAGTACGCTTAACAATTCAGGTAAAATCACTATGAGTAAAATCTCTACCTGAGTGGGGTTGTACACCGGGAAATCATCTACCGGAGGGATCAGACCCTGGGCGATTAGCTGACCATACGAAGGGGGGGCTTCCCTCTGGACAAACTCTGCCTCCATGCGAGTCATCTGAGTCTCAAAAGCCCTGCAAAGGAAAAGGGGTGAAGGAAGAGGTACATTATAGAAGTGCACTCAGCCAAATTCGTAGCATCTCAGCAATCAACTACGATAACGGACAGACAATAAATAGACATTCAGTGGACAGTCAGAACGTGCACTCAGAGGAAAAAAAAGCTTAAAATGAAAGCCTAAATCAAAAGGGAGGAAATAAAACAAAGACACGATGTGTTGAAGGACCGGGACGCTGCCGATTCCCCACCTGTACTCTCTGCTTCTGAGGGAGTGGAGTTTGAGGGCGCAGCCGAGGGCGATGACCAGCAGGAGGCTGCAGACCAGGCTGCCGATCAGGGCGGCCGTGATTACCTTCCTGGGCACCGCCGCCAGGCAGTCCCTCTCGTCGCTCCCGTCCAAACAGTCCTCCTGGCCGTCGCAGCGCCACATCTCAAAGATGCACAGATTGGTCCCGCAGTGGAAGTTCCCGGGTTGGCAGTCGTAGCAGTTCTTCTCGTCCGAGCCATCCAGGCACCTCTTTTGGTTGTTGCAGCGCTCAGCGGCCGGGTAGCAGGTGCCGGCGCCGCCCTCGCAGGGGAACTCCCCGTCCGGGCACGTTGGGCAGGCCTTCTCGTCGTGGCCGGATGGGCAGTGCCAGTAGCCGTCGCAGCGATGGCGTTCAGAGTAGCAGCCCTGATCGCTGCCACAGGGGCGCTCGCCGGGGAAACAGTAACCTTTGACCTGGGAGGGCGGGGGAGAGATGTGTCACTTTCTGGACGCAGAAGACTGAAACACACACAGTAATTTCCTAAATTTCAGATGTCTGAAACCACACGAAACTGTTGAGTTGTGAGAGTCAGATGGGGATGAAGGAATTCAGTTGGCAGTACCTGGTACGTGGCGTTGAAGCCGTGCCCCGGGCTGTGAGGCTGCGCCATGTACAGCACGCTCATCTGTCAATTCAGCTATATATCATATGCTGAAGTACATTTCTGGAGCATAAAATATAAAATAAAAATAAAAACAAGAACCGTACAGAACCGAAAACCGTGACCCTAAAACCGTGATACGAACCGAACTGTGGGTTTTGTGAACCGTGCCACCCCTAGTCTGGAGGGAAGTGTTCATAACTCCTCCTCCAGTGTGTGTGTGTGTGTGTGTGTGTGTGTGCGCATGTGGAGAGTGATCCCATTTGATCCATGGTGCCCATCTGTTCTCAAAGTTTTAATTGCGTGTGTAGTGGTGTTGTGCATGCATCTCAGTGCATGTGGCTGGCGCCCTGCAGACTCCTGCTCCTCTTCCGGGCGTTGCGTCCAGGCTGCTTGTGTCCGCCGGCTGGCACGCACGCAGTTGACGCAACTTGTGCCATTTGCCGGGAGGCGTTTGCGGCCTTCAAAATGGCTTCAGTCAGAATGACGTTGTGCGCGGACAGACACACATCGCGTGTGCTACTCATTTTTTTACGCGTGGCTGCTGGTATGTTTCTCTTGCTCTGCGATGGATCATTATGTCAACACCACGTCGCACACATCAGCGGCGGTCAGGCCACTTATCTTCCCCCAGCCGATATCAAACACGCCGCCACACGCCTTTAATATCACTTGATTTTATTGGAGAATGATATTTCCGCGCTGAGTCCGGGGAGCAATGTGTCACTCTGTCAGTCAGGGCGATGTTAAAATCCCGCCGGTCAGCAGCGTGCGATCCAATTCTTCACTCGCCTCGTCTCTGCCGAGGTGATTCCGCCGTCCTTCTCCATCCGTCTGTCTGCCCGTCCCGCTGCTGCTCTATTTCTGCTCCAGCAGCAACGGGTTTCGTTTTGCCTCCATGTGGTCGTTTCCTTAAATCAGACTTGTGCCTACCTCCCTCCTCCCTCCTCCAACTGTGTTTAACTCATAAGAGCGATGGGTTCTTTTCACGGTCTCATGGTTATCACCACCAGATGACCTTTTGAAAATAACTGGCTTTAAAGATGTACACAGGGGACATTCTCCTCTCCCTCAGCCCCGGATTGGAAATGACTTAGCATTTCTTTCATGTTTTTCCCGGCCCCCCTCCCAGCGTTTTCCTACTAAACACCTGACACTTTGAAATACCCTCATCAGAATACGAATCTCTGCGCTGCACACAGACTATCTTCCAGAGCCCGGAGTCATTCGCTGCGCAGGGGCATGAAGAGAAGGGATTATATTTCATTCAAATAGTGTTTTCTTGGTTGGTGGGTAAATTCCCTCACTCACTTTTTTAACTTTAGGAAAGTCTTTGAATGTTTTATTGTGTTGTGACGGGATGCTCCCTTGTGCTGCGGTTGGGAGGGATTTGACCTTCAAGTTGAGTCTCATTGAGTTGAGCTGAAGAGGTTTTGTTTTTACCAAACTTTGATATAAATGGTCATGTGTTTAGTTAGTGTTCGTGACCTTTGACCTGTTATCTCTGCTGCACATCGGCAGCAACATTCATTTTTCTCATCTTTTCAATCACATATCCATTGCTTATATATGTATATTTGTATTAAGTTGTTGGTTTGAGTGATGAAAAAACCCTTTTAAAACTAACACAAAATACGTGAAAAAAAAGAAACTCCAGAAATGTTATTTATTTGGTGAAGAAAATACATTCAGTCTCTATTCCATACATAATATTATGAGGCTCTGTCGGCTCTCCGATTTGCTGACTCGCAGGTGTGCACATCAATCTGCTGATGGTTCAGGGCCTCCAGCCGTGCTGCGGAATTTTGATTGTATTTCTGGTGGAGTTGTTTTGATAGAAACGTCTGAGATTTGACTGTGAGAAATTATGTTTTTAAGACTATAAACTTGTGAAACACACGTGGATATGAGACTGAGAGTGAATGAAGACCGGTAGTGACATGGTAGGTTGGGGGGGTGGAGAGAGAGAGAGAACGGGAGAAAGAAATAAGTAGGGTACGAAGTAAATACTGAAAAACAAAGACAGGAAGGCCTGAAAGAAGGCAGAACATCAAGGTGGAAGGAAAGAAGGTAAAAGGAGAGGAACCATGATGCTGCATAGAAAACAAGGACGGAAGCACGCAGGGAAGGAAGAAAAAGTAAGGAAGCAAAGAAGGAAACAGGGAGGGGAAAAGAGTAGACAATTGTGTTAGAGCAGAAGAACCTTGAAGGAGGGAAGAAAAGGTGAAAAAGAAGGTGGGATAGAAAAAAGGAAGAAGAAAAGAAGGTAGGATTGATTGTAGGATGGAAGAAATGACAGCAAAGAAAGGACACATAAAAAGAAGAAAGGAAAGAATTTGAAAACGTGTGAAATGAGTGAAAGACGCTTCTCATCTCGTGTCACACGGTGCTTTTAATTTGGGGAAGAAAGTCAAATGAGGCAGAGCTGAAATTCATTTCTGTTCTGCAGAAACGTTTCCACTTTTTCAAATTGGGGGTTGTATCTCTGAGAGGCAGCTGGTCTGTCCTACTTCACAGACTTTTGTCCCATTTCAACAGTACCTTTATTTCCTATCTCCACCTTGTGTCTGTTGATGGGGGTTTCCTGCTGGTTTTAAATGGCTTTTAATATTTACTGTCCGAAACAATACAAACTGCTTCTAAAACAAGGGAACAGCTGTCGTCAAGTTAATTTGGATTGAAACACTTCATCCCTGCGCGCTCCTCGGGCACAGATGAAGAGTCAAGGTGCTATTTATTCTAATTTGTTTGGTTTCCTGCGACAGATGTGTGCCGTCCGTCTCCATTTATCAATGCGCCCTTGTCATTAGTCTATCCGCGTGTTTGTTCATGCAAACGTAGGTAAACAGTTTTGAGTTTGTTCTCACTGTCGCAGAGAAGTGCCTGTGGTTGAGACCCACATGCATCCACACACCGTAGACAACAGCAATATAAGACTCAGATGCAACCAATAATAACACAGCTCCCTGCCCCGTCTCTGCCCTCTGCAAGTCATCATTTCGAGTGTCCCTCCATAATCTCTCACACACACACACACACACACACACACACACACACACACACACGCGTCTACCTTTGTAATCAGGGCTTCACTGTACCACTCATTGGATGCCTGTACATTGAGACATTTATGGGGGAAATCGTTTTTGCTTGCTTTCTTGTTGAGACTCCGATGAGGAGATCAATACCCGATTGATTTTCAAAGGTTATGAAAATCAATCTTGCAGAACATCTAAATTCAATAACGAACACCCTGTTCCTTTTTTATTTAGTCCTTACAAAGCGTGGAGTGTAAAACTATAGATGTTACAGGCGGTTCTATAACAGGAGGTCGAGTGAGGGGAGGTGAGAGGAGATAGGTGTGGTTTCTATCTACGCAGGACTTTATTTCATCTTGAGTAAATGACATTCAACCAGTCAGATCTGTAAGATATCAGAGCATATACTAAAGTCTTGCTGAAGGATACTTCATTACTATCTCACAGCTGTCATCCTTAGACTGTGGTAGAGGACCATATAGATTAATTGTCTAATAATCAACATTTTTCAGACTAGTCCAGACTGGCTTGCCTTAGCACCGGGCTGGCACTGCAGGAGTGCTGAGTTGTCGTTTTCTAGGTGCAGACAAATGTTGTTTTTTGCCTCTGCAGTCCTTCATGTTGGCTGCACAAATATTTTCCTTATATGCCTTTTTGGCAAAGAAGCCTGCAAGGAGCCCAGTTGTGATTAAGCCCTTCTCTGCATTACGCCCTTTGATACATGCTCATAGTGAAGTGCACCTTGAGATAAACAGGACTTGCAGACCAAACTGTGCGGTAGGTTGCATATGCGACCAGAAGAGAGCCAGTGAGCCTTTTTTTAAAACTCTACCTGGCTGCGTCTGCATTGTTTTTGCTGGCCTGACACTTGTTATCGATGATCGTGCGGCCGCCTGCCAACTCTGCTTCCTTCACCGAGGGTCCAAGCTGCGTCCGCTACTTCCAACCTGTCCTCCTACAAAGGTTCTCAACCCAATGCTGCATACTTCCTTTGCTTTAGTTTTGTTCTGCTTAATTCATGAATAATTACATCTTATTTCCATAGCGAGTCAGCAGAGAAACGTGAAAGTAAAACTCTGGGGTATTGAGTGATTTTATTGATGAACAGGCTGCTAGCGAGGATAGACTCTTTTTCTACTTCCCCTCTCAACCTCAGGCTAACGGAGCACGAGCTCGGCCTAGGTGTCGCTCCTCTCTGCCCGTGTGCACTGTTTGGATATTCAACATTCTGGCCCGGTGTGCTGGGTTTCCCGCTGGCACACACATCTTTAATATTCTCCTGTATTTGCAAGAATGGCTGAGAAGAGCCCTCAAAACTGGATGCAAAACATATTTTACACTGTGACTCAGAGAGCATGTGCAGGCCCTGCTGATCCGTACAACACGTATTTAAAATACGATACCAAAACTTGTTAAAGTCATTAGGAATTGATATGTTCCAGCTTGTATTAAGATGTTTTTTATTTGGCTCAGAGCAGTTGTAAAAGCTGTGAACACAAGAATTTCATCACCTGGTGGATGTAGTGAGGTTGTTAAAGAAAACGTGGCTTTTTCACGCATTCTGCCCTTAAAGAGCAGCTTTAGGATTCATTCTTAAATTGAGTTTGATGCAACAAAAATACTAAACTCTCTCTTTTTTCCCACCAACCCAAATTGTCTGCTCAGTCAGCTGGCAACAGCGTGTACTGAGTTTTGCATCTCAAACGGTCCTGATGACAGTGGAAAGAGTCCAAAGTGTATTTTAGCAGTTAGCCCAGCTTTGTGAGGCATAAACTACATGCATCTTTTCTTCAAACTCTATACTGAAAAGCATTGACTTTTTGCTATAACCCAAAGCAAAGTAGTGCAGCATTTTTTTATTGCATTTCATCAAATTATTTGTAAGGCTTTCATGTTTCGATGTTCAATTCATCTTTGAATGGAGAATCTTTTTGGGCAAATAATGCAAAAACTGAAATGCAGCATCCGTGATGTTGGATCTGTGGATCTTACGTTCAGTGTTCTTGCGGTTGGCCATATCACAGTGAATGGCTCTCCTCAAGTCAGATTGATGATATGCTGACCTTCGGCCTGTCAACCCCACCAACAGCCAAGTTCCCGCTTACATACATATTGTGTTGGATGACATTGACCTGTGATGTTCATCGCATTGCAGTGGTTATTTCATATTGAAGTGATCCACTGCTTGACCCCCCCTAAACCCGCCGGGCTCTTCTTGCGCTGCAGTTAGCCGCTTCTAGGGAATCTCTGAGGGGAAGCTGAACTGAACTGTTGTGTTTGGAGGTTAGCGTGTAGGTTGAGTGTGTAGGTGGAGACCCGGATAGAATGCTTTTTATTCACATGTTCCTGCGTGAATGGTACGGCAGGGTCGTAACAACACGTCTGTTTTCTATCAGATGCGCTGCACTGTTGGCACAGCATCCCCCTTAACAGCTCATTGGCCCTTTGTTCCACATATTTCAATACAGCACTGGAAGTTTCAGGACTTAAATGTTCTGTGTTCAGTTGCTACTCATTTCCTCCAGAGATTCCACATCGCCGGACGCACCAAAGGCCCACTATGATCCAAAAGCCCACCACAATTTGCTTTCACTTTCACATGGTTTCAGTCACGCTGCGTTGATGTGTTCAAGGTGCCGCTGAAAAAGACAGCTAAAAGAAACACATCATCTTGTTTTCCTCCCCGTCGCCGAGGTTCGGCTGAGTTCCGCAGGAGAAGACGAGAGTGAGAAGGAGGACATTTCTCCCGCGTCGCCGTTATGCATTTCCATATTTCCCCCCTCGCCGAATGGGTGCTTTGTCTGCTCTGAGATCAGCGCTAATGAGGGAGTTGCATTACCGCGTTTTAGAAGCCGACCCCATTCATCAGGAGAGATTTGTGATGAGCCGTGTTTTTTTCCCCTCCGCTCTCTCTCTCTATTCCCTGGTTGATGATAACGAGGTTGTTGGCTAAAACTGGCTCTTATCGACCAACAAAATGGCTCCCTAGATTTGACCTATAAATAAATGCAGTAGTGATAATACACATGAATGTATTTAAATAAAAGTATTTCCTTGCTGAAGATACACTGATCAGATACAGATTTTACTCGGCTTCTGTAAGAGAAATAAGAAGAATTTTAAACAGCAGGTTTGCTTCTTGTGCGTGGGATTAACTCTGTGTCCAGGTGCTGCACCACAAGACAAACTCTCTTGTTTCTTGTCTGCATGTTTTCCCTGATTGTCCACATGCCTAATAGATCCAAGACCACTGCAAGGAGAACCTCTGCAATGACTGCTTGTTCCCACTTCTCTCTCTCATCTGTATTTCCTCCTCGTCCTTTATGTTGTTTCACACCCTGAATCCTCACTGCAGGCGACGTGAGTGATGTGTTGCTTCATTCTGGTAAATAGTGTCTGTATGCTGTAGTTGTGCGGCTGTAAAGTGCTGCAATGACAGGCTCCCTCTGAGGCCACAGTTATGAAAGCAATGAAGAACCATGTGTTTCTGTCTTTGGTTCTGTCTCCACCTCGTTTTCAGGAGGCAGAGCTTGCTATAAAGCGTTATTTAGCACAGTAGCACATAAAAGCCTGTACAATTTCCTAAACAGCTGGAATTTTGAATTACAGGTAAGATTACTGTATCAAAAAGTAACATATTGCCTCTTTTCAAGGCCAACAAAGAAGGGTTTAAAAAAAGAACTAAGAAAAAGAAAAGCTTCACCAGGGTTAGGGGTTAGGGTTAGGGGGTTAGAGTTAGGGTTAGGGTGAATGAAATGTGATTGACTTCATTCAAGTCACCGGTTTTGGTTCCGTGCAGCGTTGACCCACTAAACGAAGGATAGGCAGTGGGCAGTAACACATCCTGAAGGGTCTTCAAGGTCTTAAGTATCGTCAGATTTTTCTTTGAGCATAAAAGTTTTAAAAATAATGTCAAAGAAAAGCTTAGGCTCGGGGCTGACAGGCGCTGCCGTAAAGGCCTGAATTTCGCTCTTCAATTGGACATTCATGTGATGTTCAGCTGGGAAATTTGGATTTCCATGAGAGACACAAAACCTTGACTGCTCGGCAGTGTGGAAACGTGATGATGGCTCATTATTTCCTTATTGATTATTCTGCAGCAGGGCAAAATGAGGGCCAAATGTCCGTCACCCAGTGACTTATTCACATTTTTAGTGAATAGTGGTCATAGTCACTTCTTGTCAGCGTCAGTATTATATGACAATTAGAAAAGCAGGAAATCCTCATATTAGATGAATCCAGAAAAAAGTTGATCAGAAGTGTTAAACTTCTCCATCTCATTGTGTCTGTTTTCGGCTTATTGAAGGGAGAGAACTTCAGTTCCCTTCTCATCTTCATCTCCCTTCATGCATGTTTTTCCCTGCTGCAGCTTTCCTCGTCCTTGTTTCCCAGCTGAGCGCTCCTCCATCTCTCATCAACTTTTTATGAGTTTGACTTTCATTTCACTTGTGCGAGAAAGGAGTTGCCAATAACACAAGATATTGATCACTTTACACAAGAGTGACTTTAACACCCTTTCCGTCTATCTCTCACACAAATCAATTTCTTTCTAGTTTGCATTATTGGCAAATGTCAAATCAAAGTGCTTGATTTATTTATTGTTAATGCATATGAACCTTCAACCCGGTAAACAAATTCATTGGATTAAGAAATAACAGAAGGAGCACTTGGGTCTAAACGTTTGGAACCCTACTGTGCAGATTCAGCCGGTTCGCATTGGTTGCAGTGAATATTTACAGTGTTGATGGAGGAGAAATGTTCTCACGAAAGCAACACACACTTTCTAACGTACCGTAGAGTTGAAGTCCACACAGTAACCTCTGTGTCCTCTGTCTCTTCTACAGGGTCCCATAGAGAATGATGTGGTGATTCACGTGGCCCTGATCGCAGAGAGCCAGAGGTAAAGTGTGTGTGTGTTAACGTACATATATATCTATATATAGATATATATGTGTATTTATATATGTATGTGGGTGTGTAGGTCTCGAAACGTGTTGAAGGCCAGGTCTATCAGTGCTGTAATCGTGCTGAGCTCATAAAGTTGGACCCAAGTCTCACCTCTTGACTTCATGCATCCCTCTTCTTGATTTCCTCTGTACTTGTGTGTGTGTGTGTGTGTGTGTGTGTGTGTGTGTGTGTGCACGCTTGGTTACAACTGTGAGAACCTGGGTGTGCGTGTGTCATGCAAGATTAAAGGACTCTGTGAAGCTTGTTCAACCTGTAAAACTCTCCATAAGGAGGACTCGTGAATCATCTTTCTCATCGCAGTGCACTTATTCCTTCGTTCTCTAATATACAGAGTGGTGGTTCAGCAGCGATGGTTCCTAATGATTAAAGGTTTAAAACAGTTTTTCAAGAATTACAAGAGCAGAAGACCAATAGATGTATCAAGCTGGACTGACTTAGTCAGAGACGGAAAATGTAGAGTGATGTATTGAAAGCTGCTTCAGCACAAAGAAAAAAGGGGATAAATAATTAATTCTAGCATTTCTTTAAACTTTCTTTAAAAAAATGTATGTGTGTGGGTGCTCTTGGGGACTGGTATAAGACAGGGAAGACATCCATAAGCTCCAGGGATCCAGTATTGAAAAATGCCAACAACTAAATTATTCTTGTGTCATGCAGACTTCAGGTGTTTCTGAACACGTATGGCATCCAGACGCAGACGCCCCAGCAGGTGGAGCCCATCCAGATCTGGCCTCAGAAGGAGCTGGTCAAGGTAACGCATGTTGTTCACACATCACTCCTGCTGTGACTACGGGAAGGAATGATGAGAAGTGATTGTCCCGTATTGACATCATCAGACCAGCACAATGGTGGTAAAGCGTCACTGTGCAAAAAGTGAAGACGCAGGGAGCTGAGAGGTTTGCTTATTTGTTATCAGTTGGCTGTGAGAGATGAATGGTGCATCTGAATCACTTCCATTGTTACCTGAACGAGTCATCCATAAGTAAACCTGGAGTAAAAGCAAGAACGTGCTAGAGATTAAGGCTTCTTAAGAGAATGAAATTCAAAACAGCCTTTTCTTGCGCTTAGAATGAGCCTTGTAGGAGTCTTCATGTAATAGTTACTCAACATATGAAAGAAAAACAACTATCATTGTACTTTGTTCAACAAATAGTTCTTACCGTATTTTTTATCTCCTTGATGCATGTCAGTGACTGCTTTAAGCTTTAATCTTTTCTCCAATTCACCTCGTGGCTTCCTTACGTAAACTACAAACATCAGCGTCGTGGTGAGTTACATTCTGCTGCAGTCAAATGTTTGACTATTTCTGTTTGTGAGAAATGGAACAAAAAGTACATACATTTTCAGCAGTAACACCGGCAGCACAGCAGCGTTATGAAACCGAAATTCCCTATCCCAAACCTATGATTCATAACAATCCCTTATGACAGTTTCATTTTAATGCAGTGTTCTGAACAAACGAAATGGGAATCAAAGCTGAATCCACCAGCGAGTATGCACGTCGAACCTAACAATCCACTTTCAAGGCCTTTTCACCACATGAGCACGATTAATAAGCTGCACATTTTATATAATTATGAAATGTCTTTATGGTGAAAGTGATGAACGGAAGGAGTGGATCCAGTACGTGCTTCTTTAAGTTTAAAGAAGCAGCGTACTTCAAATACTTTACTGTGTCTAGAAATGTCAAATATTCCATGAGTGTAGATGCTCTAACGAGATGACAGAATTATTAACAATAATTTTCAGACTGCGTCCATAATGACACAAATATTCTATTAAATATGCCAAAGCAGTATGTGATGTTCTTTAGTTTGTGTAGTAAAGGGAAGTTAAACTTGTATTCTTTGTAACAACCATCAGGGGGCAGACGACTGTGGTCACGAAAAAAAGGCCTGTTTGTGTGGTGCTGTGGGAAAATGAAATTACCCCACTTGTCACTAGATTTACCTCGATCATGTTGTGCATTAAAGCGAGGCTCCCTTGTGGATTGACATGGTCGCTAATGCGCCATTTTCGGGTTTGCGAGTTGTAGCTGTTTTCGTCTTGCATCCTCAACCCTTCCACTGAGAGTTTTCCATCCCTGAAAGCTAATGGTGATATTTTAGTTCCCCAAAAACGTCTATTGAAGTTTCATCCAGTGTCGGGTTTTACTTGCGTACCCCCATCCTTTTTCAAAAAACCAAGATGGCGTCGGCCATGATGCCAAACTCGAGGCTTTGAAACAGTTTTAACATGATAGATATCAGAATGACTAAATCCACTTCCTATGAACAGTCTGTGTTTGAAAGGAAGCTTTAGGAAGTGA
Organism: Apeltes quadracus; assembly: GCA_021346845.1. Taxonomy (NCBI): domain Eukaryota; kingdom Metazoa; phylum Chordata; class Actinopteri; order Perciformes; family Gasterosteidae; genus Apeltes; species Apeltes quadracus. The sequence goes on from CM037918.1 coordinate 5,946,076, forward strand.
GGTGGAAATGAGAGTCAGGAGCGTCTGAAACGATACTGCTGTTTATCCACACTAAAGTATGCTTTAACCAATGTGGAACATTTTGTGAGGATCCGGCTCCAGCTGCTACTTCCATCCTGTCCGGTCGGCTTCTCTCATCCTCAGCAGATTACACCATTTGTGTTGTCATATCTGAGACACCACCCACCGCCTCATCTGTCACTCAAAGCCTCCTTTCTCCTCCTGATTCTGTCCCTCATCTGCATGAGTGCTGTTTGAAGTCCACAAGTATCTCCCCATCTTCTGTCATACCTGTCACTCTAACGCTGGTCTCCCGCTTAGCCTCTGTCCCTCATCTGTCATCTTTGTTATGCAGCATCTATTCTCCTCTACGTTACTGTCTCCAAACAAACAAACAATTCCTGCTTTCTCCTCAACTTCCCCGAGCTTCTTTCCACCAGGCCTTTCCTGTCTTCCTCCCTCTCCATCCGCTTCCCTAACCCCGCTCTACCCTCCTGGCCCCACATCCTGTCCCGCCCCAATTACGTCGGTTACACCAAGCGGCGCTCCCTCCAGGTGCATCAGCTCCCTCTGAACTGCCGTACCTGCTGTTTTTTCCCCTCCTCTCGCCTCTGACTCTCTCTTCTGCGCGGTGCTCAGCCTCTTCCACTGGATATGGACCTGTGAGTCACTGCGAGCGCTGTGCTGAATTTTAAATCCCGAGCCCAGACTTTACCTGGGATTCTCCACCATCTCCAGTGCCGCTCGCCTCACCTCGTCCTTTCATTGTGTTGACAACAGCTGCCTGACGGTGGGAAAGGGGGCAATTGTAATGGGTTGTTGCCACACGTACAACCCGAAGTGTTCCCTTGTTTCTCGCAAGAAACAAAAGTAGTCCCTTCATCACCGTTCAAACTGCTCAATGGTTGTAATGGTTGTCGTTGTTGCATTCCCCAAATACGATGGCGGTCACTAGTCATTGGGCGCTATAATAGTTTCTCCTCTACATACCTGCTGGGAGGAGAACGCTTCTGAATATGAGTGCAAAGGTCAGGGTGACGATCTGCGGCCCATGTTCCACACAAGCTCGTACTTAGTTACAGTTACTGTCCTAAGATGAGGTCACTGCTCAGCCACAGCTCGGCAAGGAAATTAAATCGAAGGGAATTTTGTTGTGAAAATATTGGAACTTTGTAAAGTATCCATTTTGATTTGATTTTGAAGCTCACTGCTTATGAAGAGCTCTCTCTAAGAGATCACTTCAAAGCGAGAACCTGTTGTAGTGACCAACAATGCTGTTCAATCTACATGTGAGAATTAGATTCATGTTTGGAAAATACTTCCCTGTCCTTTACAGACATTTTGTGTGGTCGGTCCGTGGGTAAAGAAACCCTTTCAGAAGCAGATTCAAGTCTGGATCACTTTAAGTCGTGTGGGGAGCTGCGGAACCCTGTAATGCACATTTCGTGACACCATCAGCACAGTTTCTCTATTCGGGGCACCAACAGCAATAAACATGTGCAGGAACCTGCTCCTGTCTGTCTAAGCTTTATAGAGTTTGTCTGCAAATAGTCACACACGCTCACAGTGGCCACTGCAGAAGTGTAAAACGCGGCTTTCAGACACAGCCTTTCATTCTATCTCCCACCTGTCGGGCTTGCTGCTTGTGCCGGGCTCAGTGGGAGTCTGAGGGAATGAAAGGATGCTTTGAAAGGCTTCCTGTGTGTTGTCTTTCTTCATTGGTATTCTGCACGCTGGAAGTGTTGGGTGCAGAGGTTCCTCCAACCTCCCGTGGCTTTTCCCCTGCAGGTCTCGCCCTTTTTCCTGTTAAAGCACTGATTTGTAATGCCGCGTAATCCTCAATTAACATCTTTCTTTTATATAAACGCCACACTTTTGCCTCTTTTAAGAGTGATGTCTTCTAATTTGCTGAATTCTCGCCGCCTCACGTTGTGTTCAGCTCAATCCGGCGAGGAGGCACACTGGAGTAGCAGAGCACCACCTTTTGGCTGACCTCCCAAACTGCAGCCGGTTGGAGACCCAGAGAATGCAGCATCTCAGGGCTTGAGAGACGATTTTCATGCAGTGCAACTTCTCCATAGCCAAGATTGGGAGGCATTTCAATTCAGCGTTTATAGGATGTCAAAAAGAGAATAAGTACTTTGGTTTCACATTCAGCCAGACACATCACAATTGTGATTCACACACGTACACAACGCCAGCTCTCACACACACACACACACACACACACACGCAAACACACACTTAATCGGTAACTGATGGCGAGCGTGTCACACCACTGCGCTGTGAGCCAGCCGAGACGAGGAATCAATGTTCATCCTCTTTCTCTCGCTCTGCAGTCTTTGAATTGCTGCATTTGACAGCAGGCGTCACAACGGAGAGAAGCGTTTATGTGAAACATCAAAGAAAAGCTTTGGCAGGAGTGACAATGCGGCTCCTGTTTCCTCCCTGCTGCCATCTCCAAACACGTTTCATTAGACCTTTTCCTCTGCGTTGATGGAACAACTGCGTGAAGGATTCCGGTTCATCTTGCTCTATAACTGTGTACCAGTTACTACCAATGCCCCAGTAAAATGTGAATACAGGTTTGAACTGATTCAGGCTTGCAAAATGTAAATGGATCCCGTTGGGGCTTCTCCCGTTTATCCTGCTGCACTGACGCCACACAGGTTCAGTCCACTAATGAGATGTGAGGCTTGACCTCAGCTTCTCGGAGCCCATCGACCTCATCTGAGCCCTGCTGGAGTTGAGCTCTGTCGTGGCCTCTGCTGATGTTTCCTCCTCAGCGCACAAAGTTGCTTTATATTTGAGAGCCTTGAGACATGACTTCTGACTCGATTAAACTACAGTACGGCCTGTGGACATATTATGCACTGATCAGGTTTAAACTAGAAACCCTAGTGCCAAAAGTGGTGCTGCAGCTGGATTTTTTTTTTTCAATTTTCAGGTTATATGCTCAAAAAGTTATAAGCTGGGAGATTTTTTTACCTGTCAAAGGGGCCCGAGTGATTTACTGCAGCAGAGCAAAGAGACCAGACAAGAAAAATACCTGTCAGGACTGGCACATCCTCTGCATGGATATCACAATGTAATGCATCAGGGTTTAGAGTAACCATGGCAACTCTGTCCTGCTCTGTATTTGGTGAGGGAAAGACGACACTGTGGTTCACAAACTCTTCCTTATCCTCAGGCAAAACAGAATCCAACCGCTGTCTGCTCATCCAAGCACGTCTTTCCATAAGTGTCTCTGCAGTCCAACATTTTATTTTATGATATTAGGCTAAAAAGCTAAAGCTAACCAGCTTCCCTTTGCAGTGAAAAAGTGTTAAATCTACCACCATTTTCACTGCAAGCTGCATATGTGCGGGTCCAGAATGGGAAGTGTGAGAGCTAACAGGTTTGATGCCATGGTTGGGTCATTCTGTACACATGACATCCATTGCAGTGTGTCCATCCCGGCAGAGGGATCCCTCCTCTGACGTTCTCCCTAAAGTTTCTTCCCTTTTTTCCCTGGAAGGGTTTTTTCATTTTTTGGGGAGTTTTTCCTGTGCCGATGTGAGGGTCTTGGGACGGAGAATGTTGCATGTGTACAGACTGTAAAGCCCTCCGAGGCAAATTTGTAATTTGCGATTTTGGGCTATACAAAATAAAATGAATTGAATTGAATGCCTCGTGCAGGGTCACTTATAATATAAGTAATAATACATAATTTAAGATCTGGTATGTTTAGTATTCTAAGTGGCTCCAGTTGACTCAAAGAGTATTTATTCTAATGAGGACTCAGCTCGGTCTCACTTTCCTCGTTTGGGCTCCTGCGATCTGTCTGCAGCGCCGCTGTGCTCGGGTCCACTCAGTACGCTGCCTATTGCATCCCAGGGAGCGTTTGCTGTCACCACGTCTCATAACTCACACAGCACACGGAGCTAAATATCAGTAGGTGGTTCTGTCATATGGTGGTAATTTCATCTCTTGGGTTGCAACAATATAAATGTCTCCAATGACCCCACGGATAATGACAATGCACTTTGGAGAGGTCAGCAGGGAGGTTGTGTTGCGTTTACTGACGTGGATTTAACGTGTGTTTGGCTCTGCAGGCGTACCGTTTCCTCGCCGTGAACAAGAAGCTGGGGTTAAGTGGCCGTCCAGAGAGGCCAGTGGGCTGCATCGGGACCTGCAAGGTACACGCATTGCACAGCGACCACTAACACGCCCCCCCATGTGTTGATCTGCATACGCCCCCCCATGTGTTGATCTGCATACGCCTCCCCACGTGTTGATCTGCATACACCCCCCACATGTTGATCTGCATACGCCCCCCCATGTGTTGATCTGCATACGCCTCCCCACGTGTTGATCTGCATACACCCCCCACGTGTTGATCTGCATACACCCCCCACATGTTGATCTGCAGACGCCCCCCACATGTTAATATGCATACGCCCCCCACAGCTCTGAGCTCAACAGACAAAATATGAGAGTATATTTCTTTGTACAGCATGCATCAGTGAATGCAGAATAGATTCTTTGCATATGCTAAGCTGTCGGGCAGTCTTTGCGTGCGAGTCTGTGTGTGCATATTTAGTTTGTGTGTGTGTGTGTGTGTGTGTGTGTGTGTGTGTGTGTGTGTGTGTGTGTGTGTGTGCGTGTGTGTGTGTGTGTGTGTGTGTGTGTGTGTGTGTGGGATGTTGTTTACAGCTTCTTCCAAGTCAAGGTCATCTAATAAGTAGAGCCAGGGCAGCTTGGTCAAACAAAGCCATTACCAAACAAATGAATCCCGGCTTGCTAAGGCCCAGTTATAATGGGACATTTATAGGGAAGATGGCCGACTGCCAGAGGGCATTAACATCACCAGTGTGTGTCTGTAAGGGAGTATGTGTATGTGTGAGCCCCTGTGGCAATCTGTATGTGACAGAGGGGGCTTCATATTACTTGTGTGTGATTGTGTTATCTGGAGTATATGTGTTGCTTGTGTTTGTCCCCCCCCCCATCTTAGGATTGATGGCGTGTTTTATACGCTGCCAAGAGTAATGTATATGTGACTACCTGCGAGCCATCCGTCTTCTTATGCAACAGTGTGTGTACGTGCGTGTGTTCACCTCCCTCCAGATTTATCGGATCCTTGGCAAGACGGTGGTGTGCTACCCAATAGTGTTTGATCTGAGTGACTTCTACTTATCCCAGGACGTTATGCTGCTGATTGATGACATTAAGGTGAGTCCGGGTCACACTCATGGAGCTCACAGTCGCTCTTACGACGGGTTACGTTCTAGACAACAAATCAGCTGATTTGGTTTTGTTGCACGCTCGTTTGCCGCAACCCACCTGAAAAGAGCCCTACCTAGTAAGCCTGAAACTGGGCAGGACGGATATCAAATATTCTCCCGGATGCTGGCCTTGTTCAAGCACTAGACCTTTTGAGTTTGACTTATTTTTGTCATGGAGCAGTGAAACAGCTTGCCGATGGTGGGTAACCGGTTTGTTGTTCTAAAAGGGAAGGGAAAACATGAATAGAAAAAACAGAATTGAAATGTGATTTTTAAACAATATGGTATATGTTGAGTGTTACTACTGACGTATATGTGATGTATACCTAATATATTATTGCATTATTTGTATAAGGAACACTTACTAAACTCTAGTTAAGTTCATATATTTGGAACTTTAACCTTCCTTCAATCAATAACTTTAGCATCGGAACTTGGATCAGTTTAACGGGTGATGAGGTTGAACTTGGCACTGATTCAGTCTCTGCTCATGCCTGTGCAAATCTGATTGTGTGTGTGTGTGTGTGTGTGTGTGTGTGTGTGTGTGTGTGTGTGTGTGTGTGTGTGTGTGTGTGCGCGAGTGCGTGCGTGTGTGTGTGCGTGCAGAACGCCCTGCAGTTCATCAAACAGTGCTGGAAGATGCAGGGACGTCCACTCTTCCTGGTTCTCATCCGGGAGGATAACATCAAGTAATATACACACTCCACGCTGGCTCTTTTATCACTCTCGTAATGTCCTCCTGTCCTCTGATATCTTTCTTACAGCAGGCTTCCTCCACTTATCGGCCCATTCATTCATCACACTCTATCGCTCTTTTTCTCTCTGATAGTTGATCAAGGTCGCAGCAAAATTCCGCGGCAAGCACAATGCAGTTTGGTTCATTTTTTGAATCACTCACCCTGCCTTCCACTTCACCTCTCTTCCCTCCCACATGTACTGCTATTTATCTTTATAGCGACCGGAAGCAACTGAATATGTGTGCTGATTGGGGAATAATGTTTCTCATTTGTATCACTGTAGGTTGACTGGTGGGTTGATGGAAGCAGTATTGAGCAGTATTTTCCAGAAAGCTATGTATTTAAAATAAGCCAGGAGCGTTTAAACAGCTACACTGCCGTATCTGGCATGACCCAGGGGGTTCCCCAAGAAGAAGCTCAATAGTCATTAGTTTGCTATTGATCGGGAGGATGACCCGTATGGAAGGTCCAAGCTGTGAAATGGGAGTTTGGAAATGATTGACACATGTGTTCTGTTTGTAATCTACTGGTTAACACAGATGTTTGTCATTCCAACCTGTGTCTCACCAGGGGGAGCCGCTTCAACCCAGTCCTCGACATGCTGGCCTCGTTCAAGAAGGGCAACATCGGAGGGGTCAAAGTTCACGTTGACAGACTTCAGGTTTGAAATAGACTTGTTAATGATCGTATTGAACGTTTAATTTGGTCACTGATTGTCTGTGATGCACATTTGAAGGTTGCAATGATCTCAGAACGACTTCAATTTGACTGATTTTATTTTGTAGTTGCCAAGGAACTCCAAGGAACAGCCGCTTAGAAGGTTTATTAATTAAAGATGGACTGGGTAGGCCCAGCTATTGTGATTATTCAACCTTGACAGCTCAGTCGACAATTTGGATTTCAATCATTACAATTTTGAACAGCATTTTTTTTTTTTAAGAAATTATTATCCATCCAAACGTTACCACCGATATCACTGCAATCTCTCAAACAGACAACGGCTTAACATTACTGATACAGGACGTCCCAGCATTTCATCTAAAGTCCCTTCTTCTTTCAATAGAATTACTTATGCTGATCCGTGATGAGACGTGAGTCTGTAATGTTCATTTTGGGAGGGTGAATTGAGCTCAGACAGTTTAAGGGGTGAAGCTTTTGTGGCTCGCAGGGAACACACTGGAATGACCTCATAATGAAATGGTGAGTCGACAGATCGGAGAGTAGAGAAACCAGAATATACAGAAATGAATCCATCTGCAGGGTGATGGACGCTGTGAAAAAGCTTCATCGGGACGTTGGTCCCAAAGCCAGCGGAAGGTCCAATACGACACAACAGTATTTGATATAACAGTGGATCACATGACTGTATGTAATGTGAAAGGTTCAGCGTGTTTCTCCCCTGATTATCTCCATACTGAAGTATTTAAAACTCCTTTACCTCACTTTCAACTCATGCACCTCATTTCCATCAGCACAGTGTCCAGCGAGAACTATATTATATTCCATATATTGTATTTAAATACACCAATTGATTTCTGCTGCATTTATTTCTTTACAGTCAGCTGTAAACGGATGCTGTTGCTGCATGATGCAGGATGTTGAACACAATCAAGCCGTTCTAGTTCCAGAATTATACTAATGGAACTTTTCCGACCCTCTCTGAGTCTGTCGCTTCTGATCTGTTTTTAGTTTTGCTCTAAAGTTCTTCCTCCCGCTGCCTATTTGCTATTCACGTTCCAGCAGACTCCAGCAGCTCTGTAACGCCTCTCCTCTTTGTGCTCTCATTGTTATGTGGAGCGGGATCGCTCCTCTCCTTGGCTTCTTATTTCTGTTTTGGAGTTGACATCAGTTGGAATGGCTAACACCACACTTATACTACGCTGCTTTCCTCCCACGCTGCTTCGCTTTCAAACTGTCACCGTCTTCTCACTGCTGCCAAGTTTCCACCTTGCTGCATGGCTCAAATGGTTGTTTTGTACACAGAGTCCTCCGACAAACTTCCTCCTGTGCTTTTACAGATCCAGGCTTTCTCACCTGTATTTTTGCACTTGTGAATTTGTGCGTTTAGACTATGATTTCCTGTATTTCCCATTTTGCAAATCACAGAAGGGTAATTTCTCTGTCAGACGCTGATATCTGGTGCCGTGGTGGAGCAGCTGGACTTCCTGCGTGTCAATGAGGCAGAGTAAGAGTTTGCTCTAGTCTTTAGATACTTAATCAGTCAGAGCTCAGTTTGACTGCTGGGCGGGATGTTTGAAAGGCAAATAAAGATACACATACAATGTCATTTGTTCAGAGAGATGTGTACTTGATTTAAAGTGTTTTTCAGGCTCAATGAATCAGTTTATTGTAAAATTAACAACATGCCAAAGGAAGGATACCAGCAGTGTTTTCGTTGTTGAATTAATTGTGAAATGTTTCGAATCAAATTCAAAGCCTCTACCTGTTGATCTACCGCGTACAAACTGTTATTGTGTGCCTGTGCACAGGATCCCCGAGTTTAAGAGCTTTGAAGAGCTCGAGCTGCCGAAGCACTCCAAGGTGAAGAGGCAGATGAGCACGCCCAACGTCTCCGAGCTGGAGCAGCAGCCAGAGATCAATGTGGACGAGTGGCAGCTGAAGCCCGCGCACGAGATCGTCCACAAGTTCCACGTGAGTCCGCACGCGGCTCACAGCAGAACAACTGCATTGCTGAGTTGCTACCTTAAGATGGCCGTTCTGGTTTATTTCAAATTGCCATATGCGTAATGAAAAGGATATTGAGCATAGCAGTTTTTCAAAATTGTTTTATTTTTTCATTTTTTGGCGAGTTAATGAAGGAGTAGGAGAATATCCATTATCAACCATTATCAACTCAATTGGAGGAAAATACTTAGTTATATATATTGTGTTACGTGCTGGTTGCTGTGATTATAGAAATGTGTTAAAGCCTCACCGAGGCCGTGTCCTTCACACCATCTGTTCAAGTCTTCTTTCAATGAACAGCTTGTCTTTTTGGCTCTGGACTTACAGGTTTTAGACGTGTCTGTAAAAAAAAAAAAACTTCAGCACATGCCCTTGTCACATGTTTTGTCTGTGGGGAAATTCATGACATAAGACACAATGAACATCCAAAGTCGGGCGTTACTTCATTTCAACATGTGGCCACGTTGAAGCTACTGAGCCTGATAACCACTCAGCAAACCAAAACTATTTCTCCTCTCGCTTCCATATTTTTGGCACGTTGTGTTTGTGTGCGTAACTAAGCTCATCTAGCCTATTGTTTCTGTGTGTGTGTGTGTGTGTGTGTGTGTGTGTGTGTGTGTGTCTGTGTCTGTCATTACCTAGGATTGCAATTGCTTGGCCAGTCAGGCTCAACTTGCAGTCATCCTTCTGAGGAGAGAAGGACCAGACTTCCTCGCTAAAGATGGTGAGGACCTGCACACACACGTGCTGAAACAGGACAGCAGATCTGAGTTTTGTCAATGAGGGCAAATTGTGTCAGAAGTGTGTTCATTTTATTCTTGTAAAACCTCTTTTTGTACCTCGTCGCGCCTCCAATCCGAATGTCCTGCCTCTCGGGTCCGGAGGGCCGTGTTCCCATATAAATACATATTAATGCGTACTGGCTGCCCACAGTTGTTGTTTGTCCCCTGGCAGCAGTTTCTTTCACAGTCATTTGTCCTCCATTCTGGTTCCGAACCTTTTAGCATACAAAAAAGTGGTTCTCTTCATATCGCCTGATTTCCTCTTGAAGGTTTTCTAGGACTAATGCTTCCTTCTTTCTACAAACAGCCAGTGCCAAATGCTTGAGATGCCTCTATCCGTTTGCTATTTCCTGCGTAGGCTTCTTTCTGAGTTGACTCTGAGGTTTTCTTATTACTTATTAACGACCTGTAATCACATCCTTGTCTTAAGGATGCTGTTTAATGTGTGGTAACGTCTGCAATATGCAAATAATGAAGGATACATTTGGATTTGACGGTATGTTTTTTTGCAAACATATTTGTAATTACAGAGAACCTGATGGATGAACTGGAGAGAATCTACAGAAGAGCTGGCAGCAGAAAGCTTTGGTCTGATATTCACACACACACACACACACACACACACACACACAGGTTGCACCCACACAATCTTGTCTCATGTTAACACATTTAATCTGGCTGAACTGCAGGATGGCAGTACGTCATGCTGCTGCCATTATCAAGAAGTTTGCCAGCTCTATAGCTCCTCACATCACCACAATACTGGTGCATGGGAAACAGGTAATGTCCAGGCCCAGATGTACTGGAGACTCAGCATGTTTTCCCCAGTCAGCTGGCTGTCTAACTTCAGAGCTGTGTGATGATCAGCTAATCCTAAATTGGGATTCCTTGTAACCAAATGAATAAATAACAGCACTTTAGTCAGACAGAAAGAAGCGTTTCCCAGCGTTAAGATGTGGATTTTTGACATATTTTTCATCAACCGTCACAGAGCCCTCGTTTGTTCTACGCCGGCGTCAACAGCTGCTCGCGGCAAGCTGTATACCCCAAATGAAATGGATTTAGCCTATTTGTTGCACGATAAATGCCCATAAAATCGTTTCATTAAGATGCTATACCCAGTTTGTATATTCAGGTTGCTTAAAGCTGGGATATTTGTGAAAAATAGTGTATTCTATTTTTGGGAGATTACAAACAATGTTGAATGAAACATTAGTCAAACTATTGCCCCCCAGTCAACTAAATATCTTTCCCTTTTTTGCATTTATTTTGTTTGGTTATACCGCTGGCCTCACTCGCCTAGAAACTGACCAATTAGTTGCCACGATTGTCTCTACTCCTAATGTGCCTCAGTTATTTTTGTGTCCATGGTTTGACGTTAACATTACACTGCATCGCGTTGATTCAGCTGAGGCTTTTAGCCAAAGCAACTTCCAATAAGTGCATTCGACCTGACCGACACCAGCAGCCTTCATTAGCTGCTTCTTTATGAATGAATGGGATGTTTAGTCTAGAGAGAGATTGGATTATGCCGCACACCCAAAACGCAAAGCCTGAGGGCTGGTTTCCAACTTGCCGGCAAATCCAATCAATAATGAGTTTAATTTACTTTCTCATTTACCTAACATGGGCCAGGAAGTGGAGCTTGAAATGGGTTCCCCAAGAAAGCATCAGGGGATTGACATTGCATCATGCCGTCTAAACATCCAGACTTTGCATTTTGATTCATCCTATTGCAGAGGTGCAGCAGCTGAATGACTACATGAACACACACCAAAAAGAGCATAATATAAGAGTAGTTTTGTTCATTTCATCATTGCTTCCGTGAAGATGGTTTCAACTCTGTGTGTGTGTGTGTGTGTGTGTGTGTGTGTGTGTGTGTGTGTGTGTGTGTGGGAATGTGTGTCTCTAGCAATGTTCATTTGTGTTGCCTTTTCCCCTCATAGGATTAGGTGAGGCCGTTTGCCGTGGTGATTCTTGCCATTAACAAACTTTTATTTTGTTTAGTGAACATTAAAATATTTATTGTGGAAATCGATGGCTCATTTATTAAATAGGGCTGGGATTTTTACATTAATTATACGTAGCAGGCCTCAATCAGTTTTAAATAAGTGTTGGTGCCATATTTAAGATTTATTCCATTTCATTTGGATGTTTGGGGGGCATTTTACTACGATAATAACAAAAATGAAGCGTCCAGCACAAGATCTCATCCTCCATCTTGGTTGAAATATGTATATATAATTGAAAATGTTTGAGTTGTGGTACTTTTTTTTGTGCCACTCTTCTCAATATATATGCTTCACATGTTTCACTAGGTAATTAACAACACTTCATGTCTTTTCACCCACTAGGTCTGTTGTCCGTCTTGCTGCCAGTCTCTTAACTAAGCTGGTGGACAGCCTTGCCCCCAGTATTACTAGTGTTTTAGTGCATGGCAAGCAGGTGAGTGGACACACAGATCACAGGCCTATATAGTTTACTTTAACTTTCCCTTCTGTACACATTATTTGGGCATATTTTGGGGAAAATGGCATGTCAAGACAATGATTTTAATGTTCACTGATTCAAATAAAATATGAAATATGAAAATATGAAATTGGAAATTGATTATTCTGAGCTCCTCCCGCTGTAATCCCAGCTGCATGCTCACATCCCCCATCACAGCTTGCCTCCCTTGTGTGTGCGCATGGAGGCTGCACTTGAAGTCGCAATGCTGCCAGTGTGAGCGAGTCCACTCATCTACTAGGGGTGGCACGGTTCACAAAACCCACGGTTCGGTTTGTATCCCGGTTTTAGTGTCACGGTTTTCGGTTCTGTACGGTTCTTGTTTTTATTTTATACTCCAGGAATGTAATTCAGCATGTGATATATAGCTTAATTATTCACAATTTAGGATACAGTATTTAAGAAATTGTTATATCTTGCAATTATGTACAAACTGAATTTGACTTGACTTTCAGCGCATTATTGAGACCATCTCTGAGGGAAACTAGGTGAGATTTTGATACAGCAAGAGAGAACACATTGATGAAATCTCAACAGGAACTTATGTGCCTTTTAGCACATTAAGATTAAAATGAACTTAATCAAACTGCCAACTTAAGCGTAGCTCTTACAGAAATGGTATCTTTTAAAAGAAAAAGAGGAACTCTTAAAACTCTGTCTTTTAAATAAGAGCTACGTGGGCTGTGTGGGACAATTCTTTAATGATTTCTCATCGTGTCTCGTCATACAGTTTTAGAATTACAGTGGTACTTTCATCAGCTGACGAAACCCTTCACACTCAATCACGCTGTAAGGTTGCATATCTTTGGCTCTAAACATCCCCATTGCTTTAGTTATCAGTCCGACTGATCACTGAGAGGTTGCTTAATGCTGCGGACAGTAGAAGTTGTTTCCCAACTGGCTCTCTTGTCGACGCTGTAGTACCGACACATTGGCGTCATGTCTCCTCATATGCTCCTCCTCTACTGGCATGTTAGACGTGTTTCCATTCGCATATTGAAAGCATTTTGGACAATGCTTGCACACACTATCAACGGTTTTATTTCCGTTGTCATCGTAGGTAACAAGAAATCCAAAATGTTCCCACACACTGGACTTATAAGACGCTGGCGCATCCTCCAACTCCGTGCAGCCTTCCTTTATCTCTCTCACTCGCCATTTCCACACGTGACGTTAGCTGCAGCACTCCTTACGCCACTGTTTATTTGCTAGTCCACTCTTATTTCGCGCGAAAAGGAAACGCTCTGTCTGAGGTGAAAAACGGGCGAGAGCTTCCATTGCGCATGCGTCGAACCGTGCGACGCACACGAACCGAACCGAGACACGCGAACCGAACGGTTTGGATGTTTCTTCATGTACCGTGCCACCCCTATCGTCTACACGTACGCCGTGTGTCGATTGATATACTGTGACCCTTCAGATTTGTCCTGTGCCACTCCGTCGCTCTGGATGGGGTTCAGTACCTTCCTGTCAAGTGTTACTCAGAGATTAGTCGCCTCTCCAGAGAGTCTGTTATCTCGTCTCTTTCTACCCCTCCGAACAGTTTTAAGCATTTCATCACACTGAAGTAGCTCACGGTGTGAATCTGCATATAGATTGCTCACCGAAGGGATGGCTTCTCTCAACATGATTGCAAAAGCCGATTTAAGATTTGAGACCGCTGCGTTCCTCTGCTCACAATAACTGCTCATTTGTAAGAAATAAGAGGCACCGTCCCATCTACGTCTGTTCTGACTGGCTTCGTTCATTCTATTCTATTTCTTGTCAATAGTCAAATTCAACATCCATTTCCCCCTGGTCATTTCAAAACGTAATTTCCAGACTGTTATTTGCTCAGAAACAATCAGTTTGTATGTACAGAGGAACAGTACAGCTTCAAAGCTCAGCTACAGGCGAGGATAAAAGTGTTTCCTCCCACGCGGGTGGTGGTTGGGTGTAATTTTCATTAAATGCCTCAGACGAAACAAAATGCAGAGTAATTTCCCATTTTTTACTTTTTTTCTCCTACACTTTCATGTGTCTCTCGGAGAGGAGGCTAATTAGGGAGAGATGGAGTAAAGCTAACAGTAGGAATGTTACCTGTGCTGCCTGTGCGAGTGCTGTGTGTGCTCATGTCATTCCACGCATGAACACACTTCACACACGTGCATAACGCACACAAATATTTTGCACACAGCAGTTCTTCAGCAACGCACAGAACCTTCTGACTGTGGTTTCGGTGTGTTTGCTCTTTTTCACCGGTGTGTGTGTGTGCGTGCACGTGTTCTTGCCGATGATTGCTAGGTGACCCTGGGCTTATTCGGGCAAGAGGAAGAGGTGATCTCCAACCCGCTGTCGCCCGGGGTGATCCAGGGCATCATCTACAGCAGGTGCGCCCCTCGAGGTGGCGAGCGGGAGGCCGTGCTGCAGCAGGAGCTGGTCATTCACATCGGATGGATCATCTCCAACAACCCGGAGCTGTTCAGCGGGATGCTCAAGATCAGAGTCGGGTAGGACCAGGAAGAGTGCACCTTTAGTCATGCAGTGTGTTCTCCCTCTAATTCTTAGAGTGGTTTTCAAACCAGTCTTGTGTGGCCCCAAAAAATACTGTCAGAAAAATCAAAAGCCATGTGGAAACTCTGTTTCATCTGCCTCGCCATGCCAACGAGCTTTCCCTGGTCACTCCTCCTCCAGATGGATTGTCCAGGCCATGAAACATGAGCTGAAGATCAGGGCAGGAGACATGCCAGCCCAGGACATCTACCAGCTCTCTCCCAGCGACATCAAGCAGCTGCTGCTGGACGTCCTGCAGCCGCAACATACCGGCAGGTACTGGTCAACCCCCCCCCCCCCCCCCCCCCCCCCTCCGAACCTAGCCTATGCTCAGTCATTGCTTCCTACTCACAAAAATGCCTTTGATGGGGCGATGTTGTTATCTTATTGCATTCACTTATTTAATCTTTTAATCTCCTGTTTACATTTACATCTGCTGCTGCCGCCACCCAATTTTTCTTTTTTATAGAATTGTTATATCTTTATCTCATTGAATCTAATCTAATGTACAGACAATTTCCTCTGGAACAACAGCTTTGGACATGATATATTTCCCCCGCCTGCGTAATCCGGTTCAACACTGTGATCTCAGGTCTTGGCTGAACAGGCGTCAGATAGACGGCTCTCTGAACAGGACCCCGCTGGGCTTTTACGATCGCGTGTGGCAGATCCTGGAGAGGACCCCCAACGGTTTCAAGGTGGCCGGGACTCACCTCCCACAGGTACCTGCCGCAGAATTAACGCCGCGATCGATGCCGTGTGATGTTTTGCCGTGTATCAACACACAGTCGTCGATCAATGTTTTGGTGTCTTTTAAAGAAAACCAAACCATTGCCGTTCCTCCTCCTCAGTATATGTTGCTCACATACTGGTTGGTTCAAGGAGGATGATCCTGCTGTGACATGTCAAAATGTTCTTGTTTTTTGCGGCCCTGCACCTCTGCCTCTCAGGCAGTGATGGGAGTCGAATAATTCATTGTGACACAAAATGATTAAATAGATGCAACAGCCGTGTGATGATGATGATGATGATGATGATGATGATGATGATAACCTGCTCATAAGCACACACAAGTGCGTTACCAAGTGGCAGCAGTTACAGCCTCCAAGCGGTCTCGTTGCAGCAACCGACCCTGTCGGACATGACCATGTATGAGATGAACTTCTCCCTGCTGGTGGAGGACACACTGAAGAACATCGTCCTGCCTGAGTACAGACAAATCATAGTAGAGGTAAATTCTTCGTGATTGCGGTTTAGACCTTTAATTTCAACCTAAAAATGGAACACAAGAGGGGGGGGGGGGGCGGGGGGGGGGGGGGCTCTGTTTGTGACGTGTTCTGTTTCCACCGTGTGAGCAGTTGCTGATGGTGGTGTCCGTGGTGTTGGAGAGGAACCCGGAGCTGGAGTTCGGTGACGAGTTGGATCTGGACGGCCTGATGAAGGAAGCCTTCAAAGATTTCCAGAAGGATTGTGGAAGCTTAGAAGGCGCAGAGAAACAGGTAGAGAATCCTCTGACTTTGATGTGACCGGCTTGTGAGTCATCTCACCAGTTGCCAAACTCCTGTTCCAGCTGATAATTGGACTAAAGCCACAGCCTAATTAAATGGTGTTCCAAAGCCAAACACACTGCCATTGTCTTATTTATTTGTTTCTTTACTTTACATCTGATTAAATAAATAACTTCCATGAGTTCTATGTTGAAAACCCTTTCCTCTGCGGCCCCTCCAGAGTGACATGGAGGCCTTTTACAACACGCCAGCGGTGGGAAAGAGAGGCACCTCCAGCTACCTGACCAAGGCCGTTATGATCCTGCTGCTCCAGGGGGATTTCAAGCCCTGCAAGGACGACCCGTGCTCTGTTAGCTAGATCCTGAGCAGTCCTCAGTCATGCAGCCATCACACGGGTCACGCGTCTGACCTCTCCCATCCTTTCCCCCGGCAGGACTCGGTCCACTCCTGCATCCTACGTCTTTCATGGACTTTTTCCTCAACAGCAATAAACGCTGTAAGCGGAAGCCTCAGCGGGCAAAGAGATCAGCATGTTTGAAGTTTGCTCCAGTGGGGAACACACAGCCAGAATACGACACCTGGGAAGAAACTGCGACAACGCCAACAAACTCCCTCGCTGTTCCCTTATCCTTCACCTGGAGGCAGTAGGCTCGTTTATCTGCACTTTGTTCCAAGTCCCAATATGCTACACCTCCCAACAGCTGTGATCAGCAGCACCCAGGCTGTTGCTTAACCGTTACACTTCTTTTTTCTGCTGGAACTCGGTCGCCCAGCCGTTTTATGCATTCAAATGAAGATTTTAAGAGTGTTTTAAATTACCACAAGTGGCTATTTATGTCAAAAAGGCACATACCTACCTATCTACTGTTCTTTTACCCTTTTTCCAAAAAGTAACTTTAGCTAAAAGCATCACAATTAAAATAAAATGAAGAGATTATCCTGTTGTAGCCTAGCATTAAGACTGAAAGCTTCATATTTAGCTGCAGGACGGGAGATGTATCAACCTTCTCCTCCCATTCGCTGTAATGGAACTAATTTGCATATCTCAGGAAGTGACCAACTATTCGTTATATTTTTGACTTTGCTCGAAAATGTAATTGTTTTGTGTTTTGATCACATGGTATTTAATGCCATAATTAACCTTAATGAAATATGTAAGCTACACCTCACCAACAGTAACTTTCAGCAGTCAGACCCTAAAAGGTCAAAAAGGTCAAGTCGAATATTGAGAGGTTTGGTTCTCGAATGAATTTGGCATTTGGTTGCAACGGCTGGTAAAAATAACTCTCATTGTGAATGCATAAATGTTCAAGTCGTTACCCTCATGTACACAAGCTATGGCATCATGCGTTTTGAGAACCACAGTGGTATTTAGATTTTATAGTGAATTACTTGTGTGTTCAGTTAGTTTGTTCTGATACGTTGAGTTTCTCTTTTTCCTCTTAGCTCGACGCATGCAGTATCTGCCGCATGACATTGTGACGGTTTTGTCTGAACGCTAAAGAGCAACAGAGAGGAGTTTGTTTTATACAACTGGGCTGTGTGCGACGATGACTGGTCCTGAGAATGAGCAGCCTTTAGTGAATGTCCTTTGAAACGCCGCTGTCATCTTTAGGCAGAAATTATATGAGATTTTTTATTTTAAAGCGTGCCGTCTCTAAGTAGCATCACCACATAGCCTCTCACTGTGTTTGTGTGTATTTTAATTCAATAGTGTTGTTTCAAAGAATAAAGTTATCCTGGAAACTATTTACAATCACTGCTATGAAGTGTATGTGTGAATGTGTAAAAACATCCTGCGGGTTGTGCATCCGCCTTTGGAACATCTCCCCTGAGAATATAGAATACAGGCATATGATTGCTTGACATGAAGCAAACAAATCGTCATCCTGAACCGAAAAAGCAGCATAAATGGAGCGTGTCTGCTGCAGCCATGCGTGGTGTGTTTGCATCCAAATCAGATCCTACCAGTTACACCCACTTATGTTGCCCGGACCCCCTTATCAGTCTGTGAGTGCTGTCTGCAACACTGACTAACTGACTGGCAGAGGCGGGGGTGGGGTGGGCGAGACTCAGATGAGAAGATACATGAGCTCTGCCTCACTCCTAATACATTCAAATCGACTTGCATGCCAGTGAGATCTGACCCCATAGACAAACACCCTCCTTTCCCCCCCCCCCCCTTCAGCAATAGGACCTGGACCTCCAGAAGAAGCTGGATTACAACCTAATGCAGTTTCTGGTGAACCTGCGTCGTTTCGTTTTGTAGTTTTGTTTCAATGAGCGGCGTTAACAATGCTATATAGGTAATATAGTCGTGTTGAGGCTTTGCACCTAAGGCCCTCGCAGCTCCAGGGGGGGTTTCACTTGTGTCACATGAATAAAACTAAACTGAACTGAACTTTCTATACCACTTGTTTCCAAGGTGTTTGGTTGTCAGCAAACAGAATGACAAAATGAAAATCATCCTTTTGATGAAATATTACATAATGTGTTTAATAACTTTCAAAAAGATGAAACTGAGGGCTTCTAGTTGCTGTGGCTACAATAAACGGAGCCGCCTTGGCTGCTGTTTAGAAAAGGTGTCTTTCAGAGAGCTACATCAAGACTGCTTCATAGCCAAGGTTTCTACAAGTAAATAGGCATAGTTATCACATTTTTTTAATCTACTTTCGTAGCCAACATTTGTTGCTAATTAACTGTCACTTGTCGATGTAAGATACATAATTATTAGTTAGTAGTTTTTAATGGGTTTAAATGTGCCTTTAACCACAGGAAGTCAGCACATATTGCTGCTTCAATTTAGGAAATAATTTGTTTTGCTCAATCATCCTCCATCCCACAATGAATGCAAAACCACATGTCTTAAAGAAGTTGCCCTAAATTGGTTAAATTGGTTAATTTTGTAATGATCTCAATTTCCCAATTGTTGATTTCCCGTCTGCAACAAGAGACCAACAACAGCAGAAACGCTCAGACGCAGTGGCTATCCCTACATGATGTAGCTATTGATCGGGCAATGGAGGAGTGTGTGACACAATAGAGTGTCAGTGTGCAAAAAATGAAAATCGGCAATGTTTCTACCTCACAGCCTCACAATTGACTTTTTAAATATGCAAGATTTGTCTTCTTCTTGACACAAGATCCTGACTCCTTACAGAAATATCCCTGTCTTTCTCTGTTTTTCCCATAATCAATAGCCTCGCAGGGCTGAGTTGCTCTCTGACTGCGTGAGTGGTTGGTCTGCGTTTGTCTTGCACAATTGGGGGAAAAATAGGTGGGAATTTGCAAGAAGCCCAGCTGGTTGGCAGAAAAGAGAGTAACAAGGAGGGACACAAAGCAGCACAAAGATCAGGGCCCTCAAAGGCCTCCAAATGTTTTCTGCCAGGAATATGGAAATTAAATCAGCAACGATTTGATTTGATTAGAGGTCTAAAACCTTCAATGGGAGAGAGTGTAGTAAAGGGCCCTCTAGCAAGGGCAATAAGACTTTAGGGATTGGAATGTTACGTTGATGGGTACGTTAAGCGCAAATGTGGGAAAGCATTTCAAATAAATGCCCATATATATAAATATATATTTTTGCCACCATCTGGAAGATAAGCAATGACTCGGTATACATCTCCACCGCGTCTCATGTGAACCGGCGGCCATCTTCCTCAAGATCTTAACAGGCCACAGCATTTTTGGAGGCGACGTCTTTGAGTTTGCCGGCTTTGCTAAAGGAGCCTGTGAAATTCTGCAGCTGGTGGTCCCTGGGCGGGCCGTGCAGAACTAAACCACATGGTGCAACCATCTCTCGTGTTGCGGGACATTTGTGGGAGAAACACACAGAATGTGAAAGAAAACGTTTGGTTTGAAGATACTGTCCAACTATCAGACGAGGAGCAATACAGAGGATTTCCAGATCATTTAACTGAGGATCATTCAAAAGCACCAAATGGATGAGAAGTTCTGCACCCAATGATCTGGTACATTACTGATACTTGAGTGTTTTATATAATCACTGCTGCAGGTCGTTTGTTCCCACACAACGGTGCCATTGTTGCATTTTGAAACAAATGGAGTTCTTGACAAAAACGGGCTGAAACACGAAGCTTCCAACTGCATTCAGCTCAGGAACGCTATCCCTGCAGAGTCCTCTGCTTCTAGGTTACAGTTTGCACAACAAAAGCTTACTGGCTCTGAGCAAAACTGCATGAACTGCATCACAAAACAAAGAGCCGAAAAGTAGACGTGACACTTCAACGTTAGGATGTAGAACTCTTTGTATCTCCCACCTGTTTGACTCGAGGTCCCTGTCACCTCCTAGTTTGTGTCTAAGCGGCATGTTCTCGTGTCTGGCTTTTGCAACTTCCGAGCCCTTGAAGAGCAACGTGTCTTTCTGTGTCTCCCGTCTGAACACACGATACTGAGAGGACTTCTGGCTGAGCTCCTCGCTGCGTTCTGCTCTCCTGTTCTGTCAGTCAGAATGATGATATCTGGATTCCAGAATATTCTAGTGAGATCGTGACAAAGCAAAGCATTCCGGTAAAAATCATCAGGCGGCTTTTGACAGACACAAATAAATAGTCAGGCACCTAAGGCACTTTGGGTGGTGGGGTTTTCTTGCACACTTCACCACTGCCTGTTTAGAAGCAAAATCAATGTAATTAATTCCCTTCCTCTAAGTGAAGTTTAGCGAATGATCATATCAATTGTTCAGTTATTTTGTTTGTTAATAAGTGAATTGATTATATGGCAATAAAGAAGTAATCTCTGAATTTAACGTTTATCATAAAAATTTCTGGTACTGGTTAAGGTACTAAAACCATTTTTTTTAATCGTCTTATCTTAAAAGTAAACAAATTTAGAAGTAGGTAGTAGGTAGAGGTAGTAGTTCCTATTTGTCATGTTTGACCATCATAAAAACACCACACAGGCACAATGGGACTACACTGCCCTCCTGTGACCGAATAGAACATAAAAACATTGCACGGTTAAATTCACATTGAAAATACACCCTGATTTCATTTGAAAACAATATCACGAGCCCTTCGGTGCTTCTCTCACTGCCATCTGGAGTGACATGCACCTGCACGGTGTGTCCTGTCAGAAGCTGGTCCACTACATGGACGTGGACATAATCTGTCCAATAGTCTGGTACACTCTGTTGTAAGCATGAGAAATGATTATCATTTTTGGAAATAATTTGTAAAATCTAGGAGATAAAACAACAAAAAAATCATTCAAGATAGTTTTCTGGTGAGAATGGTGCATTCTGTGGACCCTAACGGGCCTAAAAGGCTCCGAAGAAGGCTTTACAAACTTTTATGTCTTTAGGTAAGGAAACTAATCCGGAATGAAAATCTTATTAGCTGCATGAGGCTTCTTTACAAAAGACTTCTCTCAACACTTTGTATCTTATATAAGCTCAGTTACTCACAGACACATGCTAGACAAACTTTTAAAGGGAAACTTTCCCAGTAAAGTGTCCTGACACCAGAGGAGAGAAAATTTAATATGTAGTACACAATATTTCTGCAACAAAAAAAAAATCCCTTTGAATGCTCTACGCTCTCTGCAGAAATCGTGTACAAGTGTGCAGAACAATTGTCACTATGGCTGGGGTGAAAAGAAAGAATGGGACTTCCTTTGTGTTTATTTTGACATGCCTCTGGGTTCAAGTATCTCAAATGAGCCCCATTACGAGTGATGGATGGCCCAGGGGGCCTGCAGAAAACAAGCAGAGAGGGAGAAACCGTCCTAATGGAGCAGATAATGACCCAGTGAAGCTGTAAAGAGCTGCCGCAGGGCACCACACATACATTTAGCAGTTGTGGATACACTTGTGTCCTTTAGCCATGCAGAGAACTCACCCAACTCAATACACTTAGAATACAATACAATCAGGTTTACACTGGTTGAACATTGTTGAACTTCAATATGTCAGGGCTTCTTTAATGAGGTATTTTAGTTTTACTTTAGTTTGCCAACACCCATCCCTGCTCGCACTCAATTAATCAATCCTTTGCTATTTCCAACTCATCCTGTGTTGACTTTCTCACATATCCCTCTACTTTAGCATACACACACTAAAAATAGATACATCCCTCAGTTGTCTAAGGGAAACGGTAAGATGAACATGATTGAACTGACGTCTCAACTGCTCTCACAGTGGACTCCGTGAAGTAGCTGCGGCCTGTGGAGATCGGAAACATGAGCCGCCTGAAACAATCAGTCAAATATTGACAAAATCATGTTTTATGAATTGGTCTGATTTGTGACCAGTGTCATTTCCCAACTGGTTTTCACACTAACTGGTTTCCTTGTTGTTGATGTGACACCAATATAAAGCTACAACGCTACCGTGTTACCCTTAAGACATTTTACCAGCTGAGATGTCCCAAGTGGACACAAAAAATCCTGAATCATCCAAGTAACGTTAGTTTAGGTTGGTAACTTATTGATTGGTGAACAGATTGGTGCCTGAATACCATCCATCCACCGGGTTTCACCCACACATCATAGTTCACCTCATCTAATACCAAAAGATAATTTCAACTCTGTTTGAGACCACCAACTGATTCTCATTAAGTCTCCAACGCCATTTACATTGTATATATTAATATTTAATAGATTGAATATTACGGTCTTGCTCTTCCATTAATATTGCACATTGAAAAACTAACTTGCAGTTAGATTTAATAACTCAATTTATTTACACAGATTTTATTATCTCGTTTTACATTCATCCCAAATATGAAGAAAGGGGATACATGTGTGCTAAATATTCAATATATATCGACCGGATTTTTTGTATTACGTCACCGCACAGGCCTGTTAGACGGCAAATGTCCAGACCGTGGCAGTAGTGTAACAAGAATGAAGAGGAGGAAGAAGAAGACACGTAGAGGCGGAAACAAAGAAGAAGAAGCTTCTCTTTGCAAAATAAACACACGCAGAACAACTTGGCCTTAACAAATATGTCGATTGTCTTTGTGCCAAAGAAACTGCGAGGAAAGGCGAAAATTAACCAAGAAACAATACAGAGGGTAAGACGCCATTAGAGAGTATTCAATTAAAGAAACGGCTAACTAGCTGTTAGCTTACACTCACTGTACATTAAACTATGATACCAGCTAGCTACCGTTAGCTAACGTTACTTCACGAACGTTAATTTATATTAGGCGTTTGTTTACACTCAGTTTGACTCACTGCCAGCATCCATTTAGGGCTGTTCGTTGTGAAAACGATTGGGGTTGACCTCTGGGACTGTTTTTGTCTTCAGAGGGTAACTTAGCTGACTTTAGAATCAACACAAGTTCACTTTAACGTTAACTACTGTGTATTAACTTGTCACTTGTGTTATTGTTTGCTCGCTCGTCTGTCCCAGTTGCTGGATGAAAACGACCAGTTGGTTCGATGCATCACTGAATACATGCAGAAAGGACGGGCAGTGGAGTGCGTTCAGTAAGTCCCCGCATCCCCCAGTGCCCGTTACCAATGATCTCACTGCTCATGCGCACTGATGTAACGGGTAGCCGGTAGTTTGCGCACGAATGCGTTTTGTACCGTGGCATAAGCCCTGTGCCCCCATCCTCCCCAATCAGATACCAACAGATCCTGCACCGGAACATTGTATATTTGGCAACCATAGCTGACGCAAGCCCAGACAACATGCATCCCTCCACAAGTGTAAGGACAAACCACGGATGAACATTGCAGCAATCCTGACTGACCGGCTCGCTTCTAATATGTTGTTTCTGTTTCCAGTCTACATCAAATGAAACCTCAGCTTCAACACCAGCTGTGAATGGGCAGGGAGCAACGTGACCGCACAGGGAGCGACGTGAAGGCAGCATCCCTGTGGTTTGAATTCATGTCAC
Organism: Apeltes quadracus; assembly: GCA_021346845.1. NCBI lineage: Eukaryota > Metazoa > Chordata > Actinopteri > Perciformes > Gasterosteidae > Apeltes > Apeltes quadracus. The sequence continues at coordinate 5,969,960 of CM037918.1, forward strand.
AAAATCAAACTTTTAAAAACATTTTCTGTCTTTGGTGTCCGTTTCTGAAATCACTCAGCCAGTGCACATGACCCTCAATCACAAAATAAAAAATACACAGTATTTCAAATTGCTAGTTATTTTTATTCATTTTTTGCATTGCTGGTACACTTGGAAAGATTCAGTTGCCAGCTCAAGAGAACAATAAGCAACATAAGCCAAGCAGTCCCCCTTCATATCTTTTCTCAGGGCAACATGTTTTTATTATTTTTTCTTTTATAGAAGCCACTAGTAAACCATTTGACACAGCCGAGAAGCTAACAGTTACAGTCCAAGGTCTGTAATGATGTCTTTAGAAAAGGCTGCAACAGTTAGGGAGATAACACAGACAAAAAGCAACAAACCCTATATCTTGATTGTGCAAAGCACATTAACTATAAAAAGATATATATTTATATGTATATACAGCAAACAATTCTCTGTAAACATGTTAAGTATGTTAGTTTTCTGAAAACGTGTGTCGTGTCATTTCATAAATACAGGCAACATTGGCATCCTGCAAACATCAAAAAAAGATAACATTCTGGGCTTTTAAATACAGCCCGTTGCCATAGAAACCGAAGAAACAAGGGCTCGAAAACACCCTGATCACACAATGTTTTAGTGTTTAGCATGGCATATTTGGTAACCTTTAGATGGTGTCGATCAGCTCTGTAGGAAAGAAATGTGCTTTTTTTTCACATATTGGGAGGTGGAAAATAATGTTTTATGCAATATGCCTACTAGAATACCAACATACAGTAATGGTATAACATGTACGAAAATACAAAAATAAGATTAATACTGTCAATTGTACAAGAAAAATATTGTATTAAACAAAAAAAAGGTTTATGGGAGTTAGTGTCAATCTGGAGCAAACAACTGCCAATCAGAGGAGGAAATGATTCTGCTTCTGGATGTGAAGACGTTCCCCAATTCTTTCAATGAGGTGTGTAACTTCACTGTCTATCAATAATCTTACCCTCTGCCTCTTATCTCTTCGGCACCATTCATCTTCTGAACAATGCTTTGGTTGGGAATATTCTGCAAGTGCTATCGATACCAACATGGCACATCGTTACTGCTATAACTCATAACTCTGGTCATTTGTTGAAAAAGTAGTGTATTTCTCTCAAATTACACCTCTGCAGTGACTTACTATATTTATGCTGAGCCTGCTCAAAGCCTCTTAATAAAAATAACTAAATATTTATATTTCCAACTTCAGTATTTTACAAGCTATGAAACAGTAGATGGTAGCTGTATTCTGATTAATCCTGGGTGAGATTTGGCAGTCACAGCTATGTAGACACAGTATGTTTATTATGGGCAAAAGGAGAGCATTTCAAGCCCCTGCACCCTTGTACTTCACTCACTCACACACGTGTTTGGCTGCAGAAGCAAGTGGGAGACGGCCGTGCGCGTCCCGCCTCTTGTCTGAGGAGACGACCACTTGACTACCTGCTGCCAACGTGACGCATGCACCTGTTGTAGTTAAAACACGGTAGTTTGAAAAACTTTGACATTCTTCAAACGGGGATGTTTAACATGGAAAAATATAGATACAAAAATGTTGAGTCAGTGTGTATACTTTTGCCTCTAAGGCTTTGAAATCTTCCAATTCACTGGGTGTGGACTGGAAATGGCTGCAGCTCGGGTCACTCCCCGGCTGATCACAGCTACAGACCCGTCGTGGCACTTCACCGCGGACTCGGTAGACCGTAAACTGTGATCAGTACTGGTGAAGGTAGGAGGGCCTGTGCTCGTGTTTAAGGGGGAACGATTTAAAGCCCTTGGTCATGGGTTTGTGTTGCTGCTGTTGTTGTTGTTGTTGTTGTTGTTGTTGCTGCTGCTGCTGCTGCTGCTGTTGTTGTTGTTGTTGTTGCTGCTGCTGGGTAAACGGAAAACCAGAGGAGATGCCGGCAGAGGAGGAGCAGTCGCTGGCAGTGGACCACACAGGGGACTGCAGCATCTGCATGGAGTCGCTCCACTGAGAGGATGGAGTGATGTTCATCTGGTACAAGGAAGAGCTGGGATTGGGCATGGTGTTGTGGGTGGAGTGCTGCCATGGCGCTTTGGGAGGCCAGGTTTTAGTCTTGCTGTCCTGTTGAACACAGCACACGGCAATCAGCAAAGGTCTTTACTAGACAAAGAATCAGCAAGGTTTTATCAATCCATTTGAATTTGTTAAAACAATTATCAAAATTTGCCGACACCGTCTCACTGGTTCTGTCGAATGTACAACTATTTGTGATGTTCCCTCTACAAAAAAAAGCCAATATATTGAAAAATGTGTTGCGCTCACACGTTACCTGGTTGTCATCAATGATGTGATGGAGTGGTGGCGAGGGCAGGGTGCACACCTCTGGCTCGCCACAGCTGTGTTTTCTAAGAACAGACATTCAGACTGAGCCTCAATAGCTGTCACATACTGCACAGTATTTCTTTGAGCTGCACGTCATTTAACTTTTTTTTATAGCAGTGGAATATCAACCCAAGAAAATTCAGTTAAGCCCATTGTGTGAGATTTATCAGTGGCCTTTGAGAGTTGTTGAAAGCTTGCTGAGCAAAGCTGACGAGACAGAACTAATTTTGGGGGCGAGTTGGGGGATTTACCTCCTTTGTTTAACTGCAGCTACAAGATCCGGACCAGAGAACATGGAGAACAGGCTGTCCCCGTTGGCTGAAGACGTCTCATCGCTAGAGCTGGCCGAGTCCCCCTGATTGGCTGTCCAGCTGCTATTCACGGCCTCCCTGAGGACACAACAAGACAAGGTGTTACCGTCACGTTCTCATCAATGTGCTATTAGAAGGCATACAGCGGTTCAGATGTATTTGTTGATGTTTGAAAAAGGGACGCGTTTGCATTTTGGTGATATGTGGGGTTAGCAGACTTCTCCCTTTCACTAAATGTCACCGAGCAGGTTTTACAGTTGCTCTAGTTCCCCTTTTATGGAAAGAACTGTATTAAAGTGGCTAGAAGGGGAATTTTCAGAACTGCATCACTCATGCATTGGGTTTACGAGTAGGATGCCACTGCAGTAATGGCTTCCTGATTAAATCTTCCTACTTACCGAGATGAATATCTAATCAGGATGGTGGTAACACCGTAACATGGTAAATGCCTCACTTAGTGATGATGTCTGCACATCAATCATTTAATCAGGACATTACTCAAGACTTTTGTGCACTTGATGAAACTTTAAATAGCTGTTCAACAGTTCAGCAACACACTGCAGCCTAAAACAAATCTGTAAACATGGCATCGGTTTATGGCTCTGTGTCCATCTTTGTGTCCAGATTGATGCACACATGCCGCATTGGGCAAGTCTGATGCCATTTACTCACATTACCTCGGGACAAGTTGCCCTTTCACACAAATACAAAAAGGAGACCGTTTCTGTCGGACACGTTTGCCCCTGTTAGTCAAAGGGGAGACGTGGCGTCTGGGTGAAGCACGCAAGAGGAAGGACATGGCTCTGAGTCATGTAGACCAAGTCTTTGGGTCATCAAAGGTCTTGCCTTTAAATTGATCAGCTTAACCATTTAGAAGCCAGACCCCTCCGACAGAAGTTCCCAAATGTCGTCGGCTGTCCAGTTCAACATTTTCTTCGGCGTCTTTGGGTAAAGTCACTTTGACCAAATGCGATCTGGCTTTAAAATCGACCCACTGAACTTCCCGTTGTTAACCAGTGATAAGACAACTCACGGGCGGGTACCTACCCCTCACTGTAGTACTCTGGGTGGGACCAGGTCCTGTGCTGCTCTTCAGGCATTGGCCAGTTGCTATGCGTGTTGCTAGGGCGGCGGATGTGCTGCACCTGCCGCTTCTGCTGCATGGCCTGGCTGACGCCGGCGACGTAGCGCGCAAACTCCGGGTCGGAGCCGACTGCGTGCGGAAAGGATGAAAACACAGCGATGAGTTTGACGCGCTCGGCTTTTCTCTTTCGCTGCCCGGAGCGCATTCCGATTAGCCAGACTGTCGACCGTAGCAGAAAACCACAATAGCCGTAAGCCAACGGTGCACAATGGGCCTCGATGGCAATCAAAAGATTCTGCGGCAGAGTAAGAATAGCAACTCACACAGACTAAACTCAGCATTAATGGTCAACTTGTAATACAGCTGCACTGTCACACTATCTGACAAACATTGATTGCGTTACTCAAATCAGGGTGGCCTGGGGAATTGTTACAAGACAGTATTTAAATAGAATCAAGCATTTGTCACATGACAGCTGTTGCGTAGTGAGTTAACATACCTTTTTACAAGATATCTGCCATACTTAGTGCGCAGAATGAAGGTCAAATTAAAAAAAGACCACCTGTATTTTCATACTGGACAACATTGATTATTTTCTATCAATTGTAGACGTTGTAGACGTACATATAAGTACATTCATTATAAGCCATAAAAATAAGAAAAAACATTGCGACGCTGCTTTGCTGGTAATTTATTTTTAAACAATGAAAATACTTTGTCAGCTACCTCCCCTCACACTGCTGACATGAGAAGCATGGAAGGTTGAGACCAACACGTCTATTTGCAGAGAGGTGGCACGGCAAAACTGCAATAAATTTAGTTACTGACTAGGTTTACGTTTTCTGCACCGTTCACAGAAGAATACACACGTGTGCTGAATAGCAACATATTTATTTAAACCGACTTTTAATGATTTCATCATCCGGTTTCCTGATTTTTGATTCTTCTTGAGCCGACAGTTGAAATAAACACAAATAAACACAACAAGTAAAAGTAGACGGCCATAGAGAAAGGGGACCTCACCTGCGGGGTCAAAGGGCAGCGTGTCTGCCAGGACTCCAAAACCTCCTTCACTCTGGTCCCTGTTAGGCCAAGTGTTGTTACGGGGCCCTTGTGGCTTCTGACCCAGCATCTCTGACATGACACTGTCCATGTAGGTGCTGACTAGGCCCAGGCTGTACAGATCTGAGCTCAGATCTGGCAGTCCAGGAGAGCCCCACTGACCGATCGGGCCCAGGGGGGACAGCCCTGCTGGGGGACCCTGCGGTGCAGACGGTTGCCCGGAGCTGACAAGCCACTTGCTTGCCACCCTTTGCTGTGACAGCACCTGCGGTGGAGTCTGCTGAGGAGGAAGCTGAGGAGGAGGCTGCTGCTGACTGATGGGCTGCAGGAGGTGCTGGTAGTACTGCAGAGCCTGGGGGGAGGGCTGTTGTGGTGGAGGAGCGGGCTGCTGTTGTTGTTGCTGCTGCTGCTGTTGAGGAGGTGGCTGTGGTTGAGGCTGCGGTTTCTGCACTGATGACGGAGGCTGGGACAGGGTCTGCGCTTGGGCCTGGAGGGCACTGTGAGCGATCGATTGGGAAGTTGGCGGCGGCCCACTCGGCGGCTTCAGCTCAGCAGGATTGGCGGACGCCACCGAGTTCCTCCTTTTGACCAGGGGCGAGGCCTGCTGAGATTTTCCCATGTTGAATCCTGAGAGAAAGTCGATGACATCTTGCATCTCCTGGTCCGTCGGCAAGTTCATCCCCTGGTCGTCGGACACTAAACCGTTGGCCAGCTGGCTCTGTGGGGACGAGTCGGGGCCGGAGGACAGGCTGCTCATCTGCAGGAGGCTCTGCAGCCTCCCGTCACTGTGGCCCAGGCTCTTGCTCTTGTCCTCGGAGCCACCGGTTGACAGCCTGCTGCGAGATGGGGTGCTCGGGATGGAGTAACTGCCCCCGCTATTGGAGCTGGATGAGACCTTCTTTGCAAACTTGGAAGTCAGCTTGCATATTGTTTTGGGAAAGCCGCTGGAGGTCTTGGAGCCGGTGCCTGGAGGCAGGTCGGCCTGGCCGCCATAATCGGGGATCTCCCGCTGCAGCTGCATTTGAATAGTGGGCAGGGCTTGTTCTCTTTTTTTGGGGGGGAGGGAGGAGGGGGTACATTGTTATTCAGTATTAAAAGCAGTAGTAATACAAGATAGATAGATAGATAGATATAATTCTATCTATCTATACATACACGCGCACACACATATATAAATACAACTAGGCTACTGGTTGAAGAGTTTTTTAAATTTATAATTACAGCATTAACTTTCACTCACTTCCTCTCCTTCCACTTGTTGATGTCAAACACTGCAGTGTACAGCACGTCCACCAGGCCGAGGGTCTTCTCTGGATCCAAGCTCCGCTGCAGCAAGGACATAGTGGCTGGGTCCTCCTTCAGACACCTGAACACGTGCACGCACACGCGCACGCACATTACACACACACATTCACACACACACGATGAGGCAGGTTAAAACCCACACTATGCCTTACAAAAGCCCAGGTGCATTTGCTAAAAAGATTAAAACTTGACATTCATAAAAAAGAAAAGAGCCTCTTTCAGCTTACAGACCGGTTTATTGTATTCATGCTGGCCCAGTGAACCAAGTCCAGATTCAAATCTTCTGCTTCAAGCCACAGTACAGTAGCCTAATAATATACTGCTGACGTAGGTTAATCCCAATGTGTTGAGACATGATTACAAAAAGGTGCTAAATATTAACCCCATTGTATATTAAATCCAGTTTATCAACCATTCTCGCTCTCATCTCCCATCTCGGTTTACATGCACATGCTTTACATATGTAACATGTCAAGTTTACCTTGTTTCAACTACCCTGTGATGTAATTGTACCTGCATCAAAACTTACTTTGTGTTCATACATTAAGAATGAACTGTTTATTTGGAAGAAAGGACCATATTACAGAGTTTCACAGTAGGTATTTTAATGAACTTACCATGTAGAGGGAACCTGCACCACCACTTTGGAACCGTCAAGAGTGATCTGGGGAGCATAGGCCTCCTTGTTCTCAATCTGAGCAGTATCAACAACAACCTGTTGGTACACACACACACACACACACACACACATCAGCATCTCCTGACAGAAAAGCTTCATTCATTGGCATCTGTAACCTTGTTGTGAATACTGCTTGTGCAAGCAATCTGCAAACGTGTAGCATACTGTGTGCCAACTCATTTAAACAACTAAAACAATTGGAGGATCATACATTTTCTACCAAGCAGAAGAAGACGGTCCACAGCGACAAAGCCCAATGTCTTAAGCCCACCAGTAACAATAAACGGTCTGCTGCTAGTTATCTGAACGTTCTTTGAAAGTGGCCACGGCTCCTCTAGAACTACTCAGCTGAGTCGGAAAGAGGGAGGGATCCATTTCCTGTATTGCAGGAAGTCAACCTTCTGTTTTGAAAAAAAGCAGGTGTATCCTTGGAAACCCTGGCTTTCCCAAGTGAGAGGGCCAAGCGTGCACACAAACAGTGCGTCAGCCATGCCCCTAACACAAAATGACAAGGTCACTGGGGCCAATAGAGAGGAGGAAGCATGCAGACAAACGGAGGAGGTAAACTACTGCGCTCGGCTCAATGACTATTAGGGAAAAGGGAGTCGTCAGTGAATAAATCTGCCAGAAACAACAGCAGATATATACGGCTGTTATTATTATTATTACTGTGACTGTAAAAGGAGAAAATACAGAGGAGAAAGACCGAGTGTGGGGAGGTTTGACTACGATGAGAATGTGCATGGACAGCGGGATGCTGCTGGCAAGCAGGAATGCTGACTGAGCGGTGATGAGGTGCTTCTGCTCCCGGTCCCCGCCTCAATTCGCTGCCATTCCCGGGGCCGAAGGTCAGTAGCCAGCTCATCAAAACGCCACACCAGTTACACTTCGGCCGGCTATACCCTTCACACAGTTGACTCAGCTCTGCACTGCATCTCGGTCACACTGTTCCGCCTGTACATACAGAGCGGCAAAGCGGAATAAACGGTGCAGCGGTCAGTCTTGAAATGGGAAAAGGGGCCTGCGTGCGAGCGGGTGTGTCCTTTTACGGGGCTATGTGAACTACTCTGTGCTTTAGTGGCTGCAGGATCAGATTAAGAACCAATGCAAAACCCTCATCCACCACCTGGGGTTTGTTTTCCAGTTAGCACAGGGCTGTCAGGGATGGATGGGCCACTCCCTCAGCCCCACACACAAAAACAGGGCAGACCACACAAAGGAAATAAATGCCGTGGCATAAACACAGGGGTGTTACTCTGAGGGGAGACCTGCTATTGATCCTCCCTCCCTGGGACTCGCCTTTCCTTCAGGAGGGGGAGGATTCCGTTTGCAAACCCGCCCAAGGGAGGCCGTCCAGAGGCACCCAGATGCTGCAGGAATGTTCCTGCCTCCGAGCAAGCAGACAGCTCTCCTCATCCTCACTACGACTCTGACAAACAATGGGATGCAGGTTTGCCAAAAGCCACGGACGCACAAAGTGAAACAGGCCGTTTGCGTCAGCGTGCCCCCTCCTTTCAGCTTGTGATCGAGCAAAATACAGAGGATTCAACAGGAATCTCTTTACACAGATGGTTATTTAAACATGACTTAAAATCAATACAAAACTGGTCTCATGCAAAACTGCAACATGAAAAGACAGAACTGCTTTCACAACTGTTTTCAGCTTACGTCACTGCAACGCTCAATTGAAGTTGTTTTGGTTAAGAGCTTTAGTCCAAGACTTAAAAAGTCATTAAGAATTAAATACAAACATCCATTTATCCACTGTTAGTATGAAAGCTGTTAGGATCCATTTAAGACACATTTCTATAACAACAAGAGTCAGACCACAAAGTAACAGGTCGTATCTCCCGAGGGTCCATATTCTCAGGAATGCATAAGAGCTTTACTGTTGTGACCCGAGTTGTTTTACATCTGTACTCACCAGACCGGCCTGGGCAAACAGCAGCTGGACGGCGGTCTTGCAGGCTCCTCTCCAGCTGGACGGGCAGACTTGGTTGAGGACCTCAGTGACGGGAGAGTCGTCTCTGGGGGTCACTCCGTTCTGGCCCAGCGCCTCCTTAATGAGCTGCAGCATCGTGTGCTGAGGAGACAAAACACACTGGGCCATCAGCACAGCACTACGCCATCTCTGTGTAATGATGTTACAAAAAAAAAAAAAAAACCCCATCACAAATCTGCTGAGCTAATTTCTTAAATCACAGTAATGACTTTGGGAGAAGGGCAGACACCGACCTTTTTTTTTTAAGTGATAGGGAAACTTTACCGTTTTCAGTTTGAGGTTTTCAGCCGTGGACTCGTTGAAGGACACTCCTTTGAGGAAATGTGAGCCGATCTGGACAGGGATGGTGGGCAGCTCACACTGGATGGGCTGGGAGGTGGTCTGCATCCTGCCAGCCTGCTGGGCCTCCGCCTCACTGCAGCAGCTCTACACACACACACACACACACACACACACACACACACAGAACAATTGTTGCTCTTTGGACATAATCAACGAAAACGCAACATAAATGAAAACCAACCCAGATGTCATGTTTTTAAGAAGCAACATTGCATAATTTAACCATCCTCCCCTAATTATTCCAACAAGATTCTTGCTGACTTCCTCAGCGTGAACCCACCTGTAAGGCGGCCTCCACAGCTTTGGGGTTGAGATGAAAGCCGGCCCTCAGAGCGTACTCACTATGACCCAGGCTCTCTAGTGCTGCTTTGTACGCCTAGAAATAGAGACAAAACAAAATTGGATACACAATACAAACAATGTAATGTTAATGCACTTTTTCTACTAATAAAGCCATGTAGTTTCACCCTGTTTATAAAATCAAATTGATACGTTCCTGCTTTGGTCTTTGGGCCGATACGCACCTGTAAAGCATTGTCTATCTTCATGTTGAGCTCCTTCAGCTGGTGCTCGGCGAGGGTGGGGTTGTTTGAGCAGAAGAGCTGCTGAACCTGGATGCCTGCCAGGCAGCCGTCCCGGCCCCTCTCTCTCAGCCTCGCCATGGCCTGAGGGCACAGCAGAGGGCTCAGTGGAAGCAGCACGATTTCACAGAGAAATGAAAGACATAACTTACAATGATGCCCTGCAAAAGTCTTCAAAAGTTTTTGAAGTTTTTTGAAAGAATAAATGAAGCTTCGATGTTATCTGAATTTCTCGCAAAAATAATTGAGCTACCCATTTTTTGGATGATAAAACGCATCACAGTCACTTTAGGGACTATCCGGGCCCGGCCCCTGCAGGGCTCAACAGATCAATCAACGCACTATTCTCCTCTCTGGCCTCACTTTATACAACAAAGCTCAAGATGGGCCAGAGGGACTGATTAGGCTGAGGATTAGTTGGGTCCTGTTACAAAATAGCCTTGCTCCCATGGGTTGGGTTGTGTGGAAGGGTGCAGAACATAACACAGCAGGATCTCAGACAAACTGTAAATCTGTAAATTGAGCCTGTAAATCATTAACGGCTCGCATTTCTCAGGAATGTTTCACCTCACCAAAGACAAACCCTATGTTTCCAATGCCCCGGCCAGGAAGAGGCGCCCTGTGGCTGCATACCTGAGCTGCACCTTTCCATGAGCGGGAGGCTTCCTCCAGCTCGGTGACGGAGCCGTGGTCGGCGCTCTGGGAGCGGGCGTTGGCGCAGCGCTCCTGCGCCTGGGCAAGAGCCTCGGCCAGGCAGGACTGGGCTACGGGCTGCACCTTCTGCAGAGCCTGCGACAGAAACTGGAAATGGACCTGCATCACCGTGAGGAAGCACCGACCCAGCACCTGCAAACAGACGAGGGAGACGGTCAGGTCCCAGCGGCCATCATTAATTAACGTGCTGGAGTAACCGAGGCAGAATGTTGAAGAACGCCTGCGGGCTCAGAAACAGACATGCATGTCCACATACCAAAGTAGTTAGTTAACACCAACGCAATACGGCTTCCGAATTTCTCAAAATAACGACTGGCTGCCTCACCAGCAAATTAACCACAGCTCTGACCTTCTGTACACGACCACCAAAACACCCATTGACAACGAAACTAAAAATAAGACAAAACACGTCAACCCTACTTAGAGCTCGTTATTATTTCCACACCTTAAGAGCAGAGGACACCGAGTTTGGGAGAAAAATGCAGCCATTACTGCTTAGTTCTGCACAAGTGCAAGAACAAACATCAAAGAGTGCTTCATGTAAGGCAACAGTATGTGGTTTAAGTTTGGCCCTCCCCTTGGAATTATGTGCAATATATTAGTGCTTTTGACAACAGTACTTTTTCATAAAACCAAGTTTAACTCGTTTATGACTTTTTTTTTACCACCACAAGGTGAACGGAAATGCCGGGGGCCAAGGCACGAAGCAGAAATCAGGAAATTCAACACCTTTCTAAACAAAAACCTCTTTCAGCCAACTACAAGTTTGCGTTTTTTTCAATCAAGTGTTAAAAGCAAACACCAAACATCTGGGGAATGCAATGCGTCTGCATCGGCAAGCAAACGTCAGAGGCAGACTGCGACTACATCTACTCCTGTTTAGTAGTTCACAACCTTTTACCCCCATATCACAGTAGCTCGGAGGATTTTCTTATCTTTCCTTTAATTGAGCAGCAGCTGAAGGAAATTAAACAACCCTCTAGCAATTGCAAACATCATCAGCCAAGCCAAATCATGTTTCAGGGTGTCATACATCACTCCAAACAAAGTGTGCGTGCGCTTGTTTGGAGTGAGAAAAGAAAGAAAGAAAGAAAGAAAGAAAGAAAGAGAGAGAGAGAGAGAGAGAGAGAGAGGAGAGAATCCCGAGCTCAGAGGTTGTTTGTTGTTCAGCTCACAAAATAAGACAAACGGGACACCACCCGGTCCTCAGCGGTCACAGGGTTTCCTTTTTCAGGTACCGGTTGAAAATATCTCAAGGGGGAGGCCGAGTTGTAGACAGAAATATGCTGCTGGCAGACAGGATCAACAGGACGCAGCAGCTCTCCAGCGCAGAAACCAAAACTTAACCTCTTAAAACCTGAAAAGCAAAACAATTGTTTTCAAAGAAAAGAATGAGATGGCAAATCCATTGTCCTTTTTACAGGTTAAATGCAGGTGCATTATCACTTCCAACTTTGCTGTACATGTGGCATTAGGGGGCTGTTCAGTCTATTCACTATTTCAGCAAACATGGGGTGTGGATTGGTAAAACAAAGGAATGCTGAAACACTCGCCTGCGTGTGAACATGCTAACGTGATGGACACTAAAAGTGCAGCTGAGGCTGATGTTAATGTCCTCCAATTTACACATATTAAATAAACCACATATTGGACAGATAAATGATAAATGTTGCGCTAAAGACCGGGCTAGATGAAAGGCCACGTTTTAAGAGATCCTCTGGAGACCACAAATGTCTGAACCAAATGACATCAATCCACTGGTGGGTTAAGAAAAGAGTCCCCTCGCTGGTTGTGCCAGACCAAACACAAGAGGATCACAATGTCAGAAGGATTTGTCTTGTAGAGACAAAGAATGTCTGTACAAATTTGCACGGTAAACCAGATGATCGTGTTCGGGACATTTCAAACCGGACCGCGGAGGGGAACTGACACCAACCCAAAGACCCACATTGCCGCAACCAGCAATGTGCTGCGAGCACGACCAATGAAGACAACGTTTGTAGAATGTCTTTGTCCCTAAAGCTCAGAGCCGTGGTAGCGCGTATAGAATCAGGGGTCCCAGGAGATGCTTCCCCCTCGGCCTCCACTGAGCGGCCTCTGGGGGGCCTGATAAACACAGGCTCAGATCCAGGGAGCACAAGATGGGAAATTCCTGCCCCCGCTGTTGTCGTCGACACGACTAATCACAACTCAACGGGGATTTAGTGTGTACGCCAAGCAGACAAATAACCGCGGACACATATAGCATGATAATGATGCAGGGACACAATACGTAGAGCCAAAAAAAAGCAAATGAATCATCCGCAGAGTCGCCTAAAGAAGATCCCAAACCCAAGCTTACATTGAGATCAAATGCAACTCTGACCGTTAAAAGGTCATCAACAACAAGCGACGGGGGGAATAAAAAATAAAAAGGCTGTGGCTGCAGCGCAAGATAATGGATAACACATGTGATCGGCTACGCTGCACACAGTCATGGAAAATATGAGCAGAAACTGTACGGCCGAGCCAAGCAGACGCTGGGCCCCTTTCAGGCCCAAACAAGGCGAACTGTGAATCAATCAACATTTACACTTCTGTGTTCTGAGAAGACGATTAATACAAATGCCGTGAATCCAGGAGCATGGTGTTCCTGAGACCTCGGCCTCTTTAAAAAAAAAAAAAAAAAAGGGGAGTGGGATGTTGTTATAATAACCAGATGGTCAAGCTGTTCCACTGATACGTGGAAATAAACAAGGAGCAGACCGCCGTTGATTAATGACGGTTATCTTTGCGTTAAAAGGTCCAGAAGACGACACCCAGAGGAAAGGTCACGGTGTCATGACCTCTGAATGTCTCACAACTGGTCAGTTCAATATCATGGTTCTCACCAAGACTAGATATTTCTTAGATGAGCAATATGTCGGATTTAGGAAAAAAGAAAAGAAAAAAAGGCGGTGTGTTTTGCAGTCTGCACTGACCTTCCCTTTTGGGGGCTCTTTGTTAAAAAAGGAAAAAAAAGGGGTGGGAGGAAGGGTAAAGGAAAGAAAGAGGAGATAGAGATGCGAGCTGGAGGGAGGTGGGGGGGGTCGCATACCACAACTCCCCAAACACTGAAACGCATTTGGCCCTTTCTGAAGACCTCATAATACATCCAGCTGCCAAACAGCATTCCTTGACTCATGCAGACAAAGGAAAAGCCCGTTTACAGACACCGCAAAGAACTGGATGAAGACGCTGCATAAACTAGGTGACCAGTTTAATCTGTACACAAACAATCTCTACCAAAACAAAAGCTCAGTGCAGATGTTAAGCCGTAAGCGATGGTCTACATGAGCTGAAACAAACCACGGCACTTAATAACTGCCCTCAAAATTCTCATTAACCAACACTTTTCCAGTTCTAGTTTTGATCGATTTAACCTCATTGTTGTTCACATGGCTCATTCAATTTCACTATGATATTATTGTGTACCTGCAGTGTTTTCTCAAGGTTTAACATAACCAACAAACTCAAAGAAGCCCACTGTGAAGCTTGAATACTGTTTCCTTCTCTGCTTTAACAAACGTGCCCTTCATGCCCGGTGCCAGACGGCCGGTGTGAGGGCCAATCCGTGAGGTTTCAACTTTTACAGACTTGGGCTTCCTTTAATATTCATTTGTGCTTAACCGAGACCACAGAGAGACAGTTTTACTGACTGCGGTGGAAAAGGGTTTCCTGTTTTGGGCTCAGTCACATCCACCGAGCTCCTGCAGCCATGAACCCGCCTCCTGCTAATGCGGCTTACGGGAACACGGAGAACGCCCGCTGCAGCACATTGACACGTTGTCACAGGTGACGCCGAGTCAGGTATCCTGCAGGATTTGTCCTTTGTCTTGAGTCTTAAATTGCTTTCATAACTCAAGAGGCAAATGCAAGGAATTAAAATGCTTGTGGAAAACAATTTGGAATGCCACAAGGTGAGTGGAATTGAGAGGTCCGAATAAAAGCAATAAAGCACATTTGAGGTGAGATTATAGTTCAGATTTCATGGCAGTAGGAGAAGTTTGATGTTAAAATGTGTGTGTGGCCTTTGTTCAGCTAACATGCATGTAAATGATAATACTTCTCCTGTGGAGTTTGTGGTTTGTAGAGTGTACTGTAGTTGTTGATGCTGCTGACAGAGTTGTCATCTGTCAATTTGTATTTGTGTTTTTGGGACTCTCCGATTTGTCATTAATGAATTAGATCAGCGGTTCCCAACCGTTTCAGGCCACGCAGCCCTTCTACATCCCAACAGGGTTCATGCACCACCACACCTAAAAAGAAAAGGTCTATTTATAGCTCCATTAAAATTGGACCGATGACAGAATAGTTTGCTCGCCCGTGGTGTTTGTTTACATTATTTAGTCCGCTGTTAAATGTTGCAGTGTGAACACAGACCGAACAAAGGCGCAACTACAACATTGTATCATATTAATTCCAAATCAGAACAAAAAACACGACATAAATACCCTGAAACCAAACTGCAACAAAGTATCAATCTATTCAATTTACAGCACTTTAAAGAAGCAATAAGGACACACAAACACGCTCTGAGGCAGATTGCATCATATTCCATTGACAATTAACCATAGTGGCTGAATTATTTTAAATTAAAAATGTAAAGTTGCACGTCACAACTGATCATCAGAGGTTGAGGAATTTGAAATTACTTCCACAGTAAACCATGTAAAGAACAAATGGTGGCACATGCATAGCCTCAGAAACTGAAAACTTCAGAGGTCCACCTGACAGTTTCCCGATTTCAGCGATTTCAGCCAAGCCACTGGTTAGCTGTTAGCCAACCTTAGCTGCACAAACTAGGCTAACGTTAGCTAGTGTGTACGTAAAAGGAAGAAAGATTACATTTTAAATTGTAAATCTTAGAAAGGCTACTTTTACAAGTCATGTCTACATTTTGTGTAAAAACCATATTGATTTTTTAGGAGCCACTCACGGCGGCACCACACTTTGGCAATCCCTGAATTAGATTATCCCAGACACTCAAGTCCCATTGTGATTATACTCGATTAGTTTCAAGTCTCTCTCTGCTGCCAAAAGTAAACAGTGAAGGGTGATGGACGAGCGGCACAGGCTCACACCCGTTTATTAAAAGGAAGATAAATGAGCAGATGTAGTGATCATGAGGACGGATGGGGTTCAGGCTGCGGGCGGCATGGGTGTGCCGTAGCTGAAAATACAGCTACTTAATACTGATGGAGCCACATGAGAGATGGTCTCATTAATTAATGCCTTCTCAAAAGCAACCGCCGTAAAGCAGCAAGTCTTTTTTCAATCATTCAGTCCGGATCTTTTGCAGGACCAGATTTCAGACTGATGCTGTCCTGAAATGAACTAATGTTAAGAGATCTGACTTCAACACAAATCCTCCAACCTGGGTTTACAGTGTATTTGACACATGCCTAGATTTAGGCAGGAAATCTGTAGCAACTGTAGGATTACTACCCTGCTATTATTGTTAAGGACTTCTAGTTCCCTCTGCGATAAAGGTCTGGTCTCTTTAATAACGTTTAAGATTAACTCTGTCGAGCAAACATATTTATGCAGGATGTAACAGAGCAGATACAGACCCAGATCATGTGTAAACGGACACAACAGCAGATTAGTCCAATTACACAGACACACACATTTAGGGAAAGATACATCTTGATTAATTTGCCTTTTGCCGCAACAGATTAAACAAAAACGAACTGACAGAGGAAGAGAAACTGAATTTGAGGCAGGAAAAAATATATATATAACCAGATCACAGCAGCCTTTTGGTTATTCAGTACATCCGTCTCCATAATCTCACATTGAGAAAAAAAAAAACACCTCAGCTACAACGTCTCACCTTCTCCGCATCAGCAGATTCAGTGCTGTGGAAAGAAAGTGTGGTATTCGCTGTGACAAACAAGGACTTTTCTTCTCACATCCTCAGGGATTTTCACACTTCACCTTCAGATCCTGACACAGGGTTAACACTCGATATGACAATCCTGTTTGAGCCAGGAAACACTGATTCACGGGACCTCCTGAGCGAGCAGCCAAGCACCTGAGCACTACCCCTGGAAGTGCTGGGTAATTCAATTTGAAAAAGTATTTGGTTCCCAATTTGCGCTGCCTAAAGTTAACTAATTCACTCCAGGCGGAGGAAATAACAGACTTGAACCATAATCATTGTCAAGTGACAGAGTCCCTTAACTTAAGTCAACAATTAGGCGACACTTAAAATGACGTCAACGAGTTCCAGTGTGATCACCTACCTCGACGTCCTGCAGGCTGAAGTCGTTCTGGTCTTTGAAGTTGGCGGCCCCGGCGCTCAGCTCCATCAGCATCTTGGCGATTTCAGGCTTTATTGCTGCAGTCAGCCTGCTGGCCGCCTCCATGACGTGTTCCTGCACGTCCTTCAGTTGCATAGCTGCTTTGGAATAGTGAGAGTTCCTGAACACACTGCTGAACAGGTCTGTGAGGAAGGCGCTGGCCCGGCAGAACACGTTAAGGGCATCCAAATATTTGGAGATGCCTTGCTGGATGTCTGCCACGGCGGTGGTGGCGCCGGAGGGAGGTGTGTGGCAGCTGCCGGGCATGCCCACCCCGGTGCCCATGGGCGAAGAGGCCGAGCAGGAGGAGGCCAGGGACGCGCTCAGGGTCCGACTCAACTCAGGCATCTGGTAATGCTGGTGCTGTTGCACTTTCTGCTTGGACCCGCCGAGCAAAAAGCGACGCTTGTAGTCCATTTTACTTTCCAGCGCACTGCAACAATACATATGTGGTGCAACAGCACCAGGAGCCGCTGTTTTAAGTTTTTTGTTTCCGACCCGCGAGGTGTCTTCTTTTACAAAAACGAGAACCTGAAAGTTACTCCGCCACCACCTGCCAGAGGCTCATCTCAGTGCCCCTTGTAGAGAGGCAGCACAGAAGTGGGCGGGGTCAGAGATGGGAAGGGGTCAAAGTGACTGGCAGGCGAAGTGAAATGCCTACATGCAGCCCTGCTGCAGGTACGTCAGGCCCAGCTCAAACGCAGCTCAGTCACACCGTCAAGAGTCTCTGCTCCCAGCGGCAGACTAAAGGATCACAATGAGGGAGGAAACGTCAAAAGCCCTGCGGAATTTACTTACAGGGATACTGCAGTCAGTTTTTACACTTTCCATCGACGTGGGGGGGAAATCCTTCCTTATACAGTTTATACACACATAAACTTATATCACCCTGCACTTGTAAAACTTAAAAAAAAAAATCCTTTTAAAAGCTGAAAATAATGACAAATGATGGTTAGGAAAATCAGACACTGGTCAACAGCAGGAGGGAAAATGACTAACAGTATATTTTTAAATAAGAAGTAAATGCTGGAATGAGAGAATGTGGCTGGTAGAGGAGCTGTGAGAGGCAAAGGGCAGACAGATCTAGACCGTCTCAAAGCCTCTTCGCTGAGCAGGACTCTGCGGGCGGTGAGCGAGCGGTCGGCTGGCAGCTCCGTCTGCCTGTCTGAGTCTCCAGCAGCTTCCTGGTCCGTCCGTCCGTCCGTCCCCCGCCCCACCCCCTACCCCAACAACACTGGCTGAGGTAGATATTACTCACCGCGGAAACAAGTGTGCTTCCAGATCTCGCTGCTCTCCGCGGATCAGAGCGACAAAAGCACAAATGTATCTGTAAGGCCTCTAGGTCATTTCCTAAGGAAGGAAAGGAGAGAAGAGAGAAACAGAAACAAGGGTTAATGTGACGCCAAAGAGGAAGGATGAGCTTCATTCCAACTGTGTTATCGTTCCACCCAAAAACCAGGTGGATGCCTTTTACTACTCACCGATAAGATACACAGCTACCCTAAAAAGTAGTAATTAATATTCTAGTATAATAAAAAAAAACATTACCTAATCAAACTGAAGTAAGGAAGTTCACACTGATTTCACGTTTGGCAATGAAGTGTAAGCGACACAATGACAGTTTGTAGGAGTTGTGTTCAGTTTAAGATCAATACACCAACGACAAAGTTTATTATATTTATATCAACTCAGTCACTTGCCTGCTGCGGTTGGAGAAGAATGACATATAGCCACATTTCTTGAAACTTGGTGGTAATATCATATCACTGTTTTGTAAAGAGCTGGGGTAAAGAGTTGGACATTTCTAGACGATTACTAACGCTGGTCCTCGGAGAGCATCTATGAAAAGAATCGGTGGCCGTGTCTGGTTTGGCAGATCACAGCTGCAGAGAGATTCATGCAAGAAGCCATTGTTAGAAGACACTGCAGGGTCTGTTGAGCTCAGAGGGAGTCACAATACTGTCATTCAATTATGTCAAGTGTAGTTCAGCATTCAGCCCAGAATTCTCTACCTACCAGTAATCTCAGTCAAAGGCAACACAATGACAGAGAAAACTCCTGCAGCACGCAACGTAAACAACAAAAAAAAATGCTATTGCGTCACCACGGCTGAATACTTTCTATAAAATCCTCAGAAAAATATTTGTCTGTCAATTTGTTTCATTCATTCATTTTCTATTCAGCGAAAGGAAATGCATTGCGTTTACTGTAGGCCAAGAGGTGCATCTTTCAAAGAAACCCGCCCAGCACTGACCCCGTTCCTTTGCTGTGGAGGCCAGTGGCAATGGAGCCGGTTGCTGGTGAGACACCAAACATCAACACGGCGGACTAATCTGCAGGACGCAAAGCTCCCTACACAGCAGGGCCATCATCCTGTCCAATATCCAGACTGTTATCCGGGAGCACCATGCCAACGCCGAGAAGCCGCCTGACCTTGAGGCCCAACACACGCAGGCTTCCACGATGCGGCACCGACCGTCGGGCCTCACTTCCTTTTACCAACGCGAGGGGCGCGCCCGACACTTAAACCGCCCACCCTCATCTGCCTCTGACTGCGAGAGACGCCGCCAATGGAAACTAGTGACCTGCTGGTGAAGGGACAGCAGGGATGTGCTTCCCGTTTTTTAACCCTTACATTACAGGCTCGGGTCGTATAAGTCGCTCGGAAGCTCAGCTACTTACTCACCAAAAGGGTATTTTACTTATTTTTCTGTAACTTGTTTAACTTGTTTGGCAGCTAAACTAGTGCAACATTGCAGTCCTCTAAATCCCAGGGATTACAGGCACAGCGAGAACCTGCCAGGTGCCCCGCGCTGTCCGCTGGTTGGCAGTGAATAGGATATGTGCTCCTGCGAGGTAAACAGGAAACCTGAGCTGGGCTAGCCTGGGGAACGCCACTCTACTTCTCACACTGCTGGGACGATTAACAAGGAAGAGCACAGAAAGAGACTATGGGACGGAAACAATGAGAGTCAAGAAGACCAGCCGGTCAGCAGAGCCAACCACGGGGATCCAAACTGGACAACTTGCATTCAGTTTGTTTTCCCATTTAATTCAGGCTAACAAGCATCTTTGTAGTGGTGGACCGGTATATCGACATGGGATATCATGTTGTGTCCGTGTCACTGTACCTCGTTTTATTGAACCACCCATTTTAGAATATGCAGTATAATGCATTGAGAAATGAACACGCTCAGGCCTAAAAAGTTTCAAACTAATTGAAATCAGCGAGCTCAAAAAGGTTAAATAATTAATCTTGGAGAAAACGTTTAGCTCTTGGGTTTGTTTAGCAGGGCTATTATAAAAAGGCACAATTTGACATCCCTGGATTCAAAACATCCCTCATGGCTTCAAATGGTTTTGTGGACTTTGACTTCTTTGAGAAGGAAAACTTAATTTTGGTTTGTTGTAGATTTTTGCTCCACACTCCTCACAGCGAATAACAAGAGCAGGAACTGATTAAGTGCAGTGAGTCACGATCCATTCAGCCTGAACAACTGAGACAGATTCCTTTTTTCCGGGTGGGGGGGGGGGGCTATTTGCTTTGTTGGTGGTTGCTCCAGGCAGACACAGGATATGTTGGTAGAGTGTGTTAGTGGTCTACATTTCCTTCTAAGCTACAACATTATCTTGGACATAGGTCAACCCAAGGAGCGCAGCAGACACGGGATCAATATTAATCAGGCCTGCTGGCCGCGCCTCTGTGGGCTGCCAGCTTCCTGTTGCAGGGCACACTGTATCAAAGCTGCACCCAAACAAACACATGTGATCACATGTGATAGGAGAGCCCGTGTGGATGCTACTGGAGTAGTACCAGCCCGCTAATGTTAGCTCTACTTCCACTCACTGTACAGGTCAGCTGCTCGGCTTCAGCGGGACGGGGGTCAGGCTCCATGCTGGTACTTTTGAAACTACATTGGTTGGGGACAGCTGTCACCCACACGGACAGCTACTTATCAATCTTCCACCGTCAGGCAAAAAGCAGGCCCTCTGACATCAACTCTCATGAAGTCTATTTCAGCCCGCGGGGGCCAAACAGCTGCACTACGGTCCACTCCGCACTGTTTTTAGAAGCACCAAAAGGTTTGGCTCAGAGAAGAAAAAAATATGCTCTCCCCTACATCTGTTGCCAATGAGGCAGAGAATGCATTTCGCCAAGAACGCTCTTAATGAGGGTTCAAACGAGCACAAAGAAGCAGGTCAGGCAGAAAGCAGACATTTCTAAGCAGCCCCGTAAGAATATTGTGTTTGGTGTTTATGAAAAAAATATCTACATAGATATAAAAGATAAGCTAGAGTAAAGTTAGAGAGCTGATCAGCAGACGGTTTGAGGGGCTCAGTCCGAATGACAGGACAAGTGCTGTGAGCAACTGTGTGACAGGAGCTGAGCGAGGCTCCTCGTGCCGCAGAACACAAGGAGAGTTCGTTCTCTCTCTCTCTCTCTCTCTCTCTCTCTCTCTCTCTCTCTCTCTCTCTCTCTCTCTCTCTCTCTCTCTCTCTCTCTCTCTCTCTCTCTCTCTCTCTCTCTCTCTCTCTCTCTCTCTCTCTCTCTCTCTCTCTCTCTCTCTCTCTCTCTCTCTCTCTCTCTCTCTCTCTCTCTCTCTCTCTCTCTCTCTCTCTCTCTCTCTCTCAGTTTCTCCTGGAATTATTGTGTGGGCAGCTGAAGGTTTTCTGTGGTTTGAGGGTAATGTTTGGTGTTCATCCCAAAGCCGATCCCATTTTGGGGCTAATTTTGTTCTGAAGATACATTTACTTTAATACTCAAATATCAAAACGAGGTGTATACGGTTTTCTGTGAAAGAAAAGAAAGAGCAAAGAGCTTCTGGTAGATTGAACCTCTAGGCAGAACGTGCTCTTTGTAAAACAGTAGTGAAACCATTGCAGAAGTGAACCACTGTTGAGTAACTTAGGACAAAACCTGATACTCATATCAGCCAGGAGGCTGGTACAGTTGGATAACATAGGGTTCACCTGTACTGCCATAAGTAGATGACTGATTAAAAATTAAATAGCGGACTCACCAGTCTATCAAAGAACGTACTTGAGGGGCCAACAGGTCCGTCGCATAGCAAGAACACACCACAACCTGAGCCTTTGTCTTGACGCATTTTATCTTTTTAAACAAAAGAATGCACCCCTTTAACTGTTTTGATTGGCTAAAATCATTCGCTCAGACATCCTTTCAGAATAGCCGTGTACAAGTGGGTGTGTTCAGGGAGCCCAACGCCGGGTCTCGACAGCGAGATGGCGAGACCGGCGATGAAAGACTGCAAGGTCAGTTCCATTCATGATAGACTGGAGGGCAACCTGTGGGGATGAAAACGCTTCCCTCAGCCCATATTGAGCAGGCTCCATACTGAGGTTGCAGCTCGTGCAGCATGCCAGCCACCAGGGTGCTGTATTTTTAGCCAGGACAAGAGTGAGAAAACTCTTCCCATTTAGGCACAATGATCGTCGTGGAAAGAAGAATATGTCCAGCAGGGATTAATAAAGACCTGTATCACATTACTGGAGAGCCGTAATTCTTGTTTTATTTTATCCTCACCTTTCAGGGGGGAGCAATCATTCATCTCACTGGGAACATTTGCCCAAGGGGCAAATAGCTGACCAAAAAAAAAAAAAGTCAAAAATGGTTTCCATGGGGACCAAATTTCCCATGCTAAAAGCATGTCCGCCCATTCGTCAATCCACTAGCTGCTGCGCTTTGCTCGAGGACCAACATCACCTTCAAGTAATCTAAGGAAACCGCTGTGTTGGTTCGAGTGTGCAAAACGAGCCTGGCTAAGCAAGCAGTAGATGAAGCAGCAGCGGGCAAGAATAGATGTAAGCGCTCAAACGTCCCCTGTGCCAGAAGAAACGGACCTCCGCCGCCCACTAGTGCAAATAGCGCTGTTAGCTTTGTGCATCCAAATAAAAATCCTGTCACACAATACAAACTAAAACAACCCCGTGGGCCAGCTCGACTCGTTAGCCCGCAACGATCAGACGCGACGAGGGAACCTCATGCAAACCGGCTGTTGCTTTTAACTCTCTGGCTGCAGGTGGACAAGGCGGCCTTACGAAAGCCAAAATAAAATGAAAACTGCCCCGTCAAAACATTACATTGAAGTATAAGCTGTTTATAAGCATGATATAAAAGGACTTGTTCTCCGAGTAACTATAGTAAACCAATGTTGAAATATTCCTGACATATGCTTATGCAAGTATAACCAAGCCATAAATAACTATGAATATTCCTGTATGGTGGAGCTTAGTGGAAGATATCCACCAGAGGCAACATTTAGCTTCCTGCTCCTTGATATAGTCTTAAGGGAGACAGCTTCGTCAAGATCTTTGAATTCAGAAATTAAAAACAGCAAGCGGCCAGAGAGGAACACACGAAAAAGAACAGCAACAGAAATGTAATTATTCCCTCCTTGTGCCTGTCTGGGTGCTCTCACCCCAGCAGAAACTTCTCTGTACCGCTCACCCGTAACTAAAACTGCAGCAAGAGAAACATTAGAAAGCTCCTTTGTTGAAGGAAACAGCATTCAGCTCTATGGAGACAGTGTCAGAAGAGCACAGGCGAGGACTGTGCTTCACCCGAGGCCAGCGCAAACACTCATCTTGTGACTGTATGTTGACTTCCTCACACATACATCCGGCTCCGAAGACGGAAAAGTGGCTCTTCTCACAATCACAGATGGACAAATGATGTCAATTAAAAAAAACTGGAGCCTTTGTAGTGGTCCACAAACGTTGACCTACCATTCAGTCACCCCGTCTGAATAAGCTACTGAAAGAGTTTACACGCACAGTTTTTGTATGGTGACCCAGCCGTGGCAGACATCAACAATTTGATTCATGGTCATTTCTCTAAACACTGTACGAGCCGCAAAACTCCAAAAGGAAGGAAATTGACTTAACACGTTTGCCTACGATTCTGAAATTACACTTTTATGAAAACACTAACTGTCAGTCAAATTCTATTCATCGTTGACCTGAATCAGATCATATATCTGACAACAACTCAACACAAAATCAAGGTTGAGATTGTCATATTTATCAATAGTGTTCAACATTTGCTGTACAGGGTGGAAAAAACAAAAACATTACTCAAATCATGGTGTAAAACAAATATTAAGGTCATCAAGTCATTCGCAAAACTGAAATACCAGTAAATATGTTTGATTTGATGACAACAAAGCTGGATTTCAGATTCCAATTCCAAGAGATTTGATGATTATAAAAGATGGACGATTCTTCCTTCCGACATCCAATGCGGGGAAACACTCTTTAATTACTCACAATGATCAGGAGCGATCCGGCAGTTCTTCATCACCAAAACCCTTGAGCTAAACGTGTCCCTCGACTTCACCCGACGTCCGCTGGGCGTGAAAACACGGGAGACCTCCAGAGACACAGTGCTGCGCACCGCCGTTACTTCACGGTGCACCGGGAGCAAACAGGCCGGTCGCTCGCTCGGTGGGTGTTTTAAACCCCCCGATCACTATTTAGCAGGAAGGTGTGACGGAATCCCCGCGAGCGCACTTCGCCGGTTTCGCCGAAACTCTGTGGCTGACATTGGCCCGTGTCGTGGGAACACTATGTCGCAGCTGTAAACACGGCCTTTTTTTGAACGCCCTGAATGCCCGGTCGCCGGAAAGCCTCCCGTGCATCAACACAACACACGTTAGTAAGGCGAGGTGACACGAAAACGTCACAACGTAACAAAGACGGAAGATACCCGGTAAGCGGCAGCCCGGTTCCGCTGCATCCGCGGCTTTGACACTCGCCCACCGGCCACATAAAGCCGTATAGCCGCTTGACGGCTAGCAAGCGATGGCACTTCCCCTGGAGCCTGTGGATTTGTAGCCGGATTTGTAAGCCAGTCCCACGCCGCCCCCCACCACCCCCACCACACACGTACGCGCGCGCACACACACACACACACACACACACACACACACACACACACACACAGCAAATCACGCCCTTGTCGTCCGCTTGTCTGACGTTCACATGCATTCCTTATTGTGCGGTATGCGGCTACCGCGGAGAGCGCGCGAGTCCGTTATCGGACATGCAGTTCATCAAACCGGGTCGCCGCTAACGCCGAGGCTCTTTGACTCCCTCGTCGTGCCTCGCCTGCATCGCCGCCGTTATCCGTTGTCGTGAGACGTGAATCAAATCGGAGCATCGCCGACGCATGCGATCGAGTGGCGATGGAAACAGCCGACAGTGCCAATCGCTCCCCCATCGCCAGCGGATGCGCTTCATTAGCAGACATAGAATTAGATGTGTACACTAAAATGCATGTATGTAACGTTAGATGCAAAATAATAAAACGCCACATGCATTTGCAGCGCTCGCTCAAAACATATATCGGACCCTTTAAGGGGGGGGGGGGGTGGTAAGATTTAAAACAAAAAGGAAAATTGAATTGTGTGTAAGTGAGGCAAGTCCGATAAAGGATGCATCGGTTCCCGGTTCTTCGCAGGCTAGCTACAAAGCTAAGCGAGCTGCGGCTAGCTAACCTGCTAGCTCTCTGCGACACGATTGTGAGCGCTGGTGGAAAGCACCAGCAAGCGTAAGCGGCCAAATGGTACGAATCATAAAGGTCAACAACAGTTAGCACCGCTGCAACCAAAATAAAACCAAAAAGCTTCCCCAAAACACGATAAAAATGTCAATACACGTTAAGTTAATCACCACATCGCTTACCATCTCTGGGAATCCACCCTCTTGACAGCGAATCCCCTGCCTGTGTGAACAGCGTCAAGACAACGTCAATAAGAACTCCAACTTCCGGCGAAACCGTCCCAATAAACCCGACAACTATAGTTAGAACACGTTAGTGAATTTCACAGTCTATATTTGGTTGGATTGTAAACTTGGTTTTAAATTTTCATTTGTATGTTGACTAATATAGTTTCAAAATGTTATGTTCTATACCGTTTCAAATAATTAACAAATGAATAGGCTCTGAAATAATAAATGACAATATTGTTAGGTGGCTGTCCCTTTAATTGCACGAGCTATAAGATAAGGAAAGCTGCGTATTGGGATTTACATGATAGGACAACATGCGATACTGGAAATGGTACTATACGTATATCAAATGTGATATTTTATTTATTTATTTAATAATAATAATATTCTTCGTTCTGTTCTGAAATACATCAGACGCCTACATTATCAACATACCTTTAAACATTTTTTATTGTATTTGTAATGAACCCCTCTGGCTATGCCTAAAATATAATGATTGGTTCTCGTTAAGCTTTCTTCGCCCTCCAGTGTTTGATGGAGAGCATTACACCCTGCACCCCGTGTTTTTAGAAAACGCTCGCTTGGAGGCGTTGAGGTCCACAAATTGCGGCCGCAGATAACAATTATTCTTGTCTAGGGGTTCATTTCTATGGTATAAAAGCTTATGTGGGCTGACGTGGATATCTAATGCATATTTTTCTTCCCTCCTTTTGTGTGTTGGCTGGTATGACAACTGCTAAATGGTAGATCATTACAAAGACATTAGATACATTTAAATAGATCAAATGAATAATGAACAAATATATACTCATAATAAAAATAACTGTGATTTAAAGACATTTATGAAAAGCTTCAACTTAATGTAGATTACCGCAGATGATGGTTTATTTATTACTTCAAAAAGCATGCTGTGATTTATTACTGCTTGTTCACTCTTGCACCTTAATCATGAGGATATAAGGATGAGGATGAGAATATGGATTTAAAAGGAGCGCAATTGTAGAAGGAAGTACCGTGTGCACCGTCTGATGAACTACGTGCTACTGAGCTGCTGTACCAATGACGCTCCCCTATCAACACTGTAACTGTGCAGGGCAGTGTGGAGGTGTGACATACACAAGCTCCGCATATGGTGTGTGTCTTGTAGGAGGAGCATGAGTCAATCGGGCCTGGACGCCCTTAAAAAAGCTCTCCCTGTGACTTGCTCAGCCCCACTCAGCCAGGCAAGCCGGACACAGCGCACTGCAGGAAGCCTCTCTGGACATTATGGGACTCACACAGGACCCCAACTTCCAAAAGCTGCAGGACTGGTACACGGCTCACTCCCTGAACCTCAACATCCGGCATATGTTTGAGGCTGACAAGGAGAGATTCAACAAGCTCAAGTATGCCTCCTATCCAAAGGATTTTATTGTGTTTTTATTCTGTAAAATGCAGAATGCACCGCATCACTGCAGGAAGTAGACCTTTCCTGTTGTACATCAATGAGCTTTGTTATTAGTGCGTCTGTTAGCAGTCAGGTTCACATGATAATGCTCTGGCGCACTCCTCCTGCTCTGAGACTGTGCAGATTCATAAAATAAATTTAACACCCAGACCCAGTCGAACCACCACTCGACCGCAGCATCGCACTATTTGTTTAGATTGTTTTTTTGCGCTCGCTCATGTCTCTCTGTGTTTGCACAGCCTCCGAATGAAAACCGAGGATGGAGACATTCTTCTGGATTACTCCAAGAATCTCATCACCGATGAAGTCATGAAGATGTTGGTTGATCTGGTAAATCTATCTCCATCTTCATCATCGGCTTCTTTTGAAATGCCAATGTCTGAGGAGTCAAATCCCATCCGTCTTTGCAGCAAAGGGGGGGGGGTTGTCTGATAAAAACAAAATGTGTCTTTTTATTTGCATTGTTGAATGCATTGGCTAAAGAGACTTGATCATTCATTTGCATCTCACTCATAATTTGGACTACTTTATTTCATTTTGGACACTTGTCTGACATTTATTGTCTTTTCAGGCCAAGTCCCGAGGCGTCGAAGCTGCCAGAAAGAAGATGTTCGCCGGAGAGAAGATCAACTTCACTGAGGTGCAAGTTGACGTCATTCATATCCACTGTGACTTGACTCGAAGCAGTGTTCGCCTCTGGACATTTGACGCGACAGAGTAACTCCTTAGTTGTGTTTTTTTTTACCCATTGAAGGATGAACCCTGATTACAGCGAATGCAGCAGCTTGATATACTCAAACTACTCGATCAGCCAACAGTACTGAGTGCTATGTGTGTCTGTGCGCGTCTTTTGTCCTGGTGCTGTGGATGTGAAGGGTCGCTCCGTGCTCCACGTGGCCCTGAGGAACCGCTCCAACACTCCGGTCGTGGTAGAAGGCAAGGACGTGATGCCAGACGTCAACAGAGTTCTTGAGAAGATGAAGGGCTTCTGTCACGTGAGGGAAATGCAACGTACTGTAGCGTTGATGCTCTGGAGTTGACAGGTTTCCCACTCGGATTCTTTTCCGTTGCAGAGAGTTCGCAGCGGTGAGTGGAAGGGCTTCACCGGAAAGGCCATCACCGATGTGGTCAATGTCGGCATCGGAGGATCTGACCTTGTGAGTGCTACCTCAGGAGCGGTGTCGATGCATTCTGTCTATGAGCCAATATTGCGCTTGACAGCCTTTACCACTTTACCCTTTTCCAGTCACATGCATTGTCTCATCCGAGCATCCTGATCTGAGTTTGTACTTGAA
Source organism: Apeltes quadracus (assembly GCA_021346845.1). Classification (NCBI taxonomy): domain Eukaryota; kingdom Metazoa; phylum Chordata; class Actinopteri; order Perciformes; family Gasterosteidae; genus Apeltes; species Apeltes quadracus. The sequence continues at coordinate 5,998,239 of CM037918.1, forward strand.
TTGGTTTGCAGGGCCCCCTGATGGTGACCGAGGCCCTGAAAGCTTTCTCGAAGGGAGGCCCACGTGTGTGGTTTGTGTCAAATATTGATGGCACGCACATTACCAAAACCCTGGCACAACTGAACGCTGAGACCACCCTCTTCATCGTCGCATCCAAGGTATCCGGTTTACTGCTCTAAAAAATAAATGTGACCCGATAAACATGAAGAATGACAGGAAAGGCTTTATTTTGCACAAAACTCAAGCAGATCTATACCGTTAGTTTAGTAGCATTATATAGTAATGCAAGTATCTTTGTATTTTGTCAATCTAATTCTGCATTGATAGACTTTCACCACACAAGAGACCATAACCAACGCAGAGTCAGCGAAGGCGTGGTTCCTTGAGCAAGCCAAAGATGTGAGTATGCAGCAGCCTCTTGTTAGTTAGCCCACTGATATCCCTCGATCACATCTTCTCTGTGTTTCAACAGCAATCTGCCGTTGCCAAGCACTTTGTGGCCCTTTCAACAAACGGAGTAAGTCACCAAACATAATTCAAACATATTAAACCTCCTCTCTCTGTGCAGATGGATCCTAACTGTGCTGCTTTATCTGTGTCTCCCCCTCAGCCCAAAGTGAAGGACTTCGGCATCGACACAGAGAACATGTTTGAGTTCTGGGATGTGAGTGCTCCTTTATCTACAGGCCGGGACGAGGGCCGTGCCTATAAATAGATTTTGACCTGTGAAGTAGGTGGGACGGACGCTCTGTCTGGCAGCTGCTGGGTAATCAGAAGCCCCTCTTTCAGACCCAGTTATTATTGGTAGCGACCTTTTCTTTTGCAGAGGTCACTGTAAAGGCTGAGTTGTATCAAAGGTCATGGCGCTGCATTTAGTTTTCAGCTTCAAGAAAATGGCTGCCAGTTTATTTACCATTTACAAAGTGTGCGGAGTGATCTGTCCCCAGGAAAGACAAAGAGAACTAGCGACAGGATTTTTGCAAAGGATTAAAAGCAACTTGATGGAGTGCATAGTGAACTGTGCTGCTCATGTCACTGCTTATTAACAGAAACTGGTAGCTTTTGATTAATTCCATTGATCTTGCAGTTAACAGTACCTTCTGTTGTGTGCAAAGCTTGTTTCTTTTTCATTAAAACCTCGCATTTTTCAAAGGACTTTTTCATATGCAGTCTAATTAGTATTTTCCTTTTTTCTTTTAGTGGGTTGGTGGTCGTTTCTCCTTGTGGTCTGCAATTGGAATGGCCATTGCCCTGCATATCGGTATGAACAGGGAAAACAATTATTTTTCTATTTTTTATATGAAAGAAATTGTCTGACTATGGCGTCTCCGAGTTGGATTTAAGGGAGACAAAGATCTCTGTACAACATATGTTGTCACCCTCTAATTGCTATTGTGATGTTTTAAGTCTGGACCACATTTGTGCAATCGGCCAAACTATTGAATTGATTATGAATTTAATAAACAATTCTGTCCCCCCTTCTCTCCTTATCAGGCTACGACAACTATGAAAAGCTTCTTTCAGGAGCCCATTGGATGGTAAGTGCTCCTCCAACACCTTCCGTCGGACTCTGGGATGTAGAGAAACTAGCCACACCAGCTATCCTGGAGCAAATCAATAAAGAACACATAGATGTGTGAATTTGCCTCCCTTCCTCTCCTCCAGGACAACCACTTCCGCAGCGCTCCTCTGGAGCAGAACGCTCCCGTCCTTCTGGCTCTGCTGGGCATCTGGTACATCAACTTCTTCCACGCTGAGACCCACGCCATGCTGCCCTACGACCAGTACATGCACCGTTTCACCGCCTACTTCCAACAGGTCTGCCCCCACAATGCCGCAGGAAGCTCAAGTGCTATTTCACAATGTCCAACACGTTTTCTAAAAGGTGAACCTACTTGGCCCAGGCCGACAGGACAACGCTATGTGCGTGTCAATAGTCTGCCCCCCTCAGAGAGAATGTAGGGCATGGGACATTTTGATGGATATAGGTTCTCTATAGGGCGACATGGAGTCGAACGGGAAGTACATCACTAAAGATGGAGCGCGTGTAAACTACCACACTGGGCCAATAGTCTGGGGGGAACCAGGAACCAATGGACAGCATGCCTTCTACCAGCTCATCCATCAAGGTAACGCCCCCCTAAAGATCATCATTCAACCACAGGAACAGATTTTACCGACCAAGTGTTGTGTTCTTTGCTGGTGATAATGCTAGTTGGTTAGCCTCATGCCGTGTTTATGTCACTAATGCAGTCCAACCGTGTCCTCAGGAACACGCATGGTGCCTTGTGACTTCCTGATCCCAGCTCAGTCACAGCATCCCATCAGAGACAACCTGCACCATAAGGTATTCCTTGTGTTTGAAGACTCTTTCATCTAAAGCAACATGGTAGTATTGTGCTCAGGAGTATACGTATGTTTTATGATGAAGGTCTTTTTCTTCTTTGATGCTGCAAACATCTCATTTTACACACTTTTGGACACACAGTATGAATCTAGAATTTAGTCTTTGACATTCACTGGATTATCTGAATGGGTGTTATGTGTGGCATCAGATCCTGCTGGCTAACTTCCTGGCCCAGACAGAAGCTTTGATGAAGGGTAAGACCACAGAGGAGGCCAAGAAGGAGCTGGAGGCCGGCGGCCTGAGTGGAGAGGCTCTGGAGAAAATACTGCCACACAAAGTAAGTCAAATCAAGAAAACAAATGCACTGAAGTAAGAATGAGCTCTCAGAACAACAGCAACAAACGCAGGCCTACTTTTGACTAGTCGTTTACTCAAACCAACAAAATTCTGCTTGTTGTGCTACCTAGAGTGAGGAATCAGAGGAGGTAGTGCCCCCCAGTGATCATGGGTGAACATAGCTACAGAAACACTAATTAAAGTGGGTCGTATAGTGACTTGTCTGTCCTTGTTTAATGAAGGTGTTCCAGGGGAACAGGCCAACCAACTCAATCATCTTCAAGAAACTGAGCCCCTACATGCTTGGAGCTCTTATAGGTGAGAGCAAACATTATTTCTGGTGACTTAGACACACTGATGATACAATAAGGTAAAAATTTCATTTCTTAGATATTTGGATTTATTTTGGAGGCCGCTGGTGCCTGATGTCATGCGCACCCACTGAAAATAACCAGACAACGACCAGGCCACTATTAAGCTTACTATTAATTATTATTTTCTGCACAGCTCTGTTTTGTCTGTAATGCCCATGAATTGTAGTCATTTTTTGTCATTCTGTCTTGTTTTGCAGCAATGTATGAGCACAAGATCTTCATTCAGGGTGTCGTGTGGGAGATCAACAGCTTTGACCAGTGGGGGTGAGACCGTTTTCTCCGACACAGCAGCCATAAAACATGAAGTTTCAATATTTCACTCAGCACGAGCGTCTTACAGCTATGTTGTTGAGTTCAAACAGAATATATACATATCAGACATGACAGTTGCAGCAAAAGTAATGTGGATAATCATGACCAAATAAGGGACTGTGTATCAGGGAGTTGCCGAGAAAGAAGAAGCGTTCAGATGCTTGTTGGTATTGTCTGTTTGTGTTTAATCGCCTCTCTCCCTCCCCGCCGTGTTGTTAGGGTCGAACTGGGCAAACAGCTCGCCAAGAAGATTGAGGCCGAGCTCCAGGACACCGCAGAGGTCCACTCCCACGACTCCTCCACCAATGGACTCATCAACTTCCTCAAGAAAAACTTTGTCTGAGTTGAGGCCACCCAGCCGTCAACTTCCAGATCATTATCCGTCGAATGAGCTCATGAGGAAGCTCCCACGCATACATTCTGTATGATTTTACTCTTATTATACATAACGTGTCTACAGTCCATTTTTTCTATGTTAGTTCATTCACAAACTTTAAGGGCAAAAAGCTTTTTGTATTTAAGTTGCGATGTATGCCTTTACTGTCGCTTTGCCACACAAAATGTAGTTTCTGGAATAAATATATCCACACTGTTATAATGTGCTGCAAAAAAAGGAGCGTGCGTTCTCTCAACCCCGTCACTAGGTGGCATTACTGTGCCAGATTAAATCACCAGGAGCAAATCTGCCACCCAGTAAACCTCAGTGGAACAAGAATTTCAAAGTTCACTCCATTTGTACAGTTCCTCCCCACAAATCCCCAGACAGCACAGCATCCATTTAGAGAGAAAAACAAACAGCATCTGGACTGAAAGACAGTCCTTACAGGCACTACATCATACAAAATACGTCAATTTATTTTGCTCTGCGTTTCAGTGAAAAGCCTACACACGGTGTGTCGGTGAATTTCTCTAAAAAACATGAAATTACGTATATACAATTTACGGGTCACAATCCATCGTGAGATTCGACCAAAGACAAGGCTCTAAATAAGATGAAACACATTCCACCAAGTTTTGTTCTACTCACACTCACGGTGCGTATTGCATGAGGACAAACAGAAAGTTAAAAAAAGAAAAGCCATCAGACACTTCTATGCTGTTGCCAGGCAACAAACCTTTACTTCAAATCTCGTTTTTTTTTTTTTTTTTTTAATCTCCGGCTCTGAAACAGGATGCAGAAGAAGTGGGTTTGACTGAGGACACAGAGCCCACCTCCTTGTCATTTTTAGGAGGTACAAATAATTAGTACAATGTTATTCAGTCAAAACATCCATCTTCTTGATGTCTTTGTGATTATTCAAGGGAATCTGTAGTGCAAATAGTGTCACATAACAAATTGAAACAGTCGTCTGAAGCATGGATACAAACTTGTAGCTACTGACATTGACTTCAACCCAAAGCTGACTTCCAGTTTAATCAAGTCAGGTGCAGTAGGTTAAAATAAACAAGCAAGGCAACATGAGGAAATAAGTGACCGGTCTGAAGCCTCGTTCATCAGAGAGCATGAAAGCATGAACACGGTTGTGTGCGCGTTCCTGGGATGTTTGTTCAACAATGGCGCTGCACACTCTCACATTCCTCTTCATGCTTTATTGGTTGGCCCTGTCAGTCATTTTTTTTCTCTCCAGCCTGTTTAAGAGTCGTCCCCCCGCCCCCTGGCAGGGTCCCAACCTACCTCAGTGCTGAGGTTGCCACGGCGACATCACACCCCCCGCCGCTTTCGACTGTGCCGCCCCAAGTTCACGGTGCAGTCTGACGAAGGTTAGGAACAAAGTTTAAGCTTCTTGTGACTGTACCAAGGAGCTTTTCCAGCTGCAGCACCTGAGAGGCATTCGGATCATTTGCATTCATCAAGAGCACTGGAAGCCGTTTCAGGGTCAGCATCCTTGCATGTGAACAAGTTCGGAAGCTCAGCTTCAGTACAGAAGAGCAGCCGGCTGGTGTGTAGTTAGTTAAATGCTCGCTTTAACTTCACTGGAATGCTTTTAATGTGCACGACCATCCGCCCCACTGAGGAACCTTTGGAGACCACATGTCAAACCAAGTGCATGATGGCAGATGGTCCCCATCTTGTCCCTGGTCCGTATAGTCTAAGGCTGCCATTGACAGCAATGACATGAAAAAAAACAACAACAACACAGCTTCATTTTTCCCACGACCATTGGAGTTATATAAAGATTAACTCAAGTACGTGGGCAGGGCTTGTAATTCCGCAGCACAAGAAGCCTGCAACAGTCCCATGTGGCTGCAGGGGTCTCCAGTTGACCCCTTGTTGCTCTGGCTCCGTTCCTCCCTCAAGCTCCCAACTCCTCCATCAACACGTTTTTAAGATCCATCTTCAAATGCATTGCTGTTGAGGTCCACCTTGAAGACATGATACGTTGATTCCTCTTACAATAAAAATACAACAGAAATGTATCTACGACTCTAGTTCAACGTTTTTTTAAATAGCAACAAAAACAATATTTGTTCTTTTTTGGGGGGTAAAAGATATCACATGAAAACATTTGGCTTCTGCAGATCAAAATAATGTCATTGAGATATGTCGGACCTCAAGGAACAGTCAGACGTTTCAGCAATTCATCTCTGCCAAACTACAAGAGAGCTGGGCGCGTTGATCCTCATGGGGACGCCTCCTGACCGGTCCTCTTCCTGGAATACGCTGTACTCCTTGTAAGAGTTTTTGTCCTCACTGCCTCCCTGGAATCCTCAGAAATACAGATATACAGACCAACATCTGGCTCCTATTCGGCTTCGCAATGTGAAAGACAGGAGAAAAAATAACACAAATACTCGCACGCCAATTTCGGCTGGTTTGATGCAGTGGCAGTTGGCATCACACGTTTTTTCGATGGAGGCTGTTTTCGGTTAAAATGACACATTTTTTACCAAGCAAGCATGCGTGTTTGTGTCTGCAGGGTTATCTCGTGGAAGTGATTCAGCACATCAAAAACATAAAAATATGAGACATAATTCAGTCTTCTGAATTACATATGCACTGTTGCTTTGGATACGAATATATGCGGGCCTGCAAGTCAATCCCGCAGGCTCTGTTCTTTCAAAGTGCTCCAGCATCCATGATGCAATCACAATGTATTCGGTATAAAATGTATTTAAAAAAAATGATCCTACATTTCTCACATTGCAACTCAATGGCTTCATTTTAGGCCATCAAATGCTCATGAATGTTTTAAACTGCACATCCCCAATAATGTTTGAGAGCCGCCTACGCTCACACTCGTTTGAGTCCGATTTAGTGGTCTTGAGTTGAGCTATACATATTTAAAATAATCAATTGTTTTGAGTGTACGTATTCAGAGAATCAAGTGTGGTGGCTTCCATTAACCATCTCCCAGAATCAATTGAAACAACTTTTCTTTTTTAAAGAGTGATGAAACCGACCAGGGCAGAAAACAGGAGGCTAGATTTTTTTAGTTACAGGAAGGGAACAAAATGTCAGTAACCAAAGACGGCGGAGTGAATGCGACAATCCTGCGGCGAGCATATTTTCCCTCCACTTCCTGGCAGTAGAGGGACCCGTGTGCTCCAGAGGGAAGGTGTTCTTTTGTGCGGTGTTAACATAGCTCACCTCACAGCGGCTCCCCTGGGGCTCTGCTACCTCTGCACACACACACACACACACACACACACACACACACACACACACACACACACACACACACACACACACACACACACACACAAACATCCCTGAGTCACAGGGGCAAACCCTCACACGCATAAAGGGTGCTTTGTGCCCCGACTCATGGAGCTGACAACCAACACCAGCGAGCTCCTCACACTGAACACCACTGTTTGGCTAACAGGAGAGCGCAGTCAGGGGACAGACAGCTTTTATGGGCGGCCACACAGAATGTAGCTGCTTCTCCAACTATCTGTGTATTAGCGGCTTCTAAAAATGGAAAAGTTACATTCAAAGGGTGAGAGGGGGGGGGCTTTTTGAATTCTTTTTCAAGTTTTCTCCTCAGTGCGGGAAGGTTCCACTGCCTCATCTCCCCTTTTCCTTTCACCTTTAAAGACATTCTCTACAGTCATCTTTGAGTCTGTCTCAAAGCATTTCCTAGAAATGAAAAGAGAGGATGACTCAATTTCTGGATATCTTGAAAATTGAGCCCGGCGGCGGTAATTTGGCAAGCGAGCAGTAAAATCAGCCCTTCCACTTCTTCACCTGGAGGATGAGCATTGTTTATATCTGGAAGAGATGTCGTTATTAATATGGAATATGTGCTTGAAATGACTCGTGTGAACCATCAGCACCTCATGGATGTCAACATACAGCAGTATTCACACACTTACTTTACTTCACTGACTGCGCACAACAACACTTATTTAATGCAGCTTCGTGCTTTGTGCGAGTTAGTGGAGACTTAAAGCGGAGCTAATGAAACCGATTTCTGGACATGTCATTGTCATATTTAACATCAGGAAAACATTTTCTGCGATCAATCTACTTTATGCTCTAATCAGGCTCCAAATGGTTGCAGTCTCCTCACTCATCTCAACGGCTTGATTCAAGTAGTGAAACATAGAGGGCAGTTTGAAGGAGACAGCTTAAATAATACTGTGAGGTAAGTTACAGTTGTAGACTGTAACACACTCTATGGTGTCAAATAATAAGTAAATAAGTACCTTAGTATATTTCATGGTTAAATTCTGGGCTTGTTTTGTGCTTTTTTAACTAAAAGGTTTAACAAATTCCACAAACATCCACATAGTATCAGCCTATCATGTGTGGTATTTAGAACCATTTACTAAAAGGGTACAAAAAAGGAGATTCACTCAGTATTTGGTGTTGTGAAGCCTTTGAGACATTAACAGCCTTATAAATACACCATTATTAGACATGCCTGGTCTAATTAGAATTAGTAAACCAGCAACATTCAAGCCACATTAAAAGATGTGTGTCAGTGACCCTTGGATGATTATATTGGTGACACGCGTGAAGACATTAGGAGTTACAGAGAAATAGTAGAGTGTAATCGGAGTGAGTAGAGGAAATGGGATGGGACTTTAACAACAGCACATAAAAACCAGCCGGCGTGGGAAAACCACTCGGAGTACATGTGGTCAAAGCGTCGTTGACTCGTGTCCACATGTCTACATGTTGTCCCTGCTGTGACCCGTGACTTTACTCTACTGTCGCTGTGGCTTCTGCTTTTTACTGCATCTGCACAGATCACTGAAGAACTGCGACACACTTAATCCCCGCTGCACACCTCAAACATGTATGAAAAGGATTCATGAAGGAGTCATCTTGACGGCAGTATTTTATAACTGGATGTCATTTTGCAGTGACGGATTTCATACTAAAATCGGAAAACCTAGAACTCAAGATTGACAACAGCAAAACTAGCAAGAGCAAAATAACAGGGAGAATAATACTAACGTTCTCTGCAGTTAACTACAAAACCACTTTATTGAAAAAGCAGATTAGGTCATCTACAGTTAAATGATACGTCCCAATTTTTAATACATTAAATAACTTTAGACTTTTTTCATGTTTAGATAAATAGATCTAGTTTCCTTTTTTTTATGAAGGTAATCAAAACATTTAGAGATACAAAAGATGTGTGACAGATGTGCGTGTTGGAACTACCAGTAGGAGAAGAAGAAGTCTGCTCTTTCCAAGTGACATTTGACAGAAAAATAAAATACAAAACTAGCCTCTTTATGTACAGGGGCACTAGCTGTGTGCTATGCAAAAAACTCAAGTAGTACATTTTAACAGGGTGAATTAATTATATGTAAAAGGGGATACACTCTGATCTTATTAAACTTTTCTTGGGAGGTTGATAATGTGCAGACAAGTCAAAATAAAAAAAACAACAAAAACCTAATGCTTCAAGTACAGCACACGTTACTTGACGAGAAACCTACAGAACAGAATCGAGGTTATTCAAACGAAACGGGGAATGTCTCAGATCCTCAGTCCTTTTTGTTTCTGCGTTTACAAAGGTACAGCACTAATCATTATTTTAATGAAAGAATCTCATCACATCAGGTTACATTAAAAAGCACTTCCTGCTCGTGGTGGCCCCCGCCTTCACTCTCTGCTTTGACACATTCAGTAGTATTTATTCACAACCGCTTGAACAGTAATGCAGTATGATGCACAACGAGTGTTTGCTTTATTCTAGTGTGAACACCTTATGGGTGGAGTTTGCTACAGTCAAAATATGAAATACAATCAACTGGAACACCATGATGCAGGGCAGATGTTCAAACAAACACCGAGAACTAGGACACAAACATCTGGAGGGAGGTGGTCATCACTAACAGAGAGAGCAGGTATTTCTGTTCTGCTGCGCTGCCCTGCAAACAAAGTGGCGTGCACATGCCGTGGCCCTGCCATTAAAACACACACACACACACACACACACACACCAAGGGACACATGGGGCGGACTCCCCAAAATGCGGGCGGGACCTGCAGCTCCTGGTATTCAGGGACGTCCTCCCACGACAAACCGGAGCGAGACACACGGACATCAGTGCTCACGGGACAACAAACAGTGTCTGCAAAGCTTGCAGGGAAACAGTGTCGAGCAAAAGGAATTCTCAAATAAACCGTTCAATTAGTTTTATTCTTCTTTGAGTACCTGATGGCCCGCACGCGGACGGTGTCGGTTGTCAGAACATTTCCAAAACAAGTTGAAGATTGATGAAATTGGGTTCATTGCACTGATGAGGTGCTCGGTCAACACAGCGAGCCACAAACACTCTGCATTAGATATTGAACATGCAGAGATTCTTTCCAATCAGGGATCCTATTTAATTTTCCTTAGCGAATGTTTGTTTCCTATGAAAGGAGACTTGGCGTTGTACCACCGGGCCTAAACCTCAGCATTTAAAGACCCATTTCTAGCGAAAAGGTCAGATTTTAGGATTAGGTCTAAATCGTAATCCTGGAGCTTTGTGTGAGAAGTTGGCAAAATAGTGACTCCCTCGACTGAATATCTGAAATTTCAAAACATCTATAAATGCATTGCCACATTTTTGGGGTTGTGATAAGAAAAACAATAGCTTTACTGCTTCAATTAAGGCTACGAGAGTGCTCGTATCAATTATAATGCAAACAATCAGGGTGATTTTTCAACCCAGTTGTACTTTTTAGTCATTTATACATTTAAATTCACTGTTTGACCTGATGCATAGCTAAAGACGGTGGTGTGCACAAATGTCTCACTGTTGGCGTGTGACAGCTCTCTACAGTCATTTGAAGTTCAAAACAAATACATCTGTTGCCAAAAACCTGATAGAGGAACCCCACATTTGGTACTCAAAGTCGAAACAAGTAATTGAAAGTAAATACTGTTTGATCTTACGAAGCCAGTGCATCTGTGACCCAGTGACGGACACGAAGCGGCTCTGAGTCATCGAGCAGAAATGAGACAACAGAGACACTTCAGACTTCAGACCCTCTATGATCTTATGTGGAAAACCGTTGCAAAATATATTTTCATATATAAAAGACATTCTATGTGCATCTAAAATTGTCTTTTTCCGTCATAACAAAATCGTTAATTAAGACACTGCTTGTGAATCTCTCGAGGTCTCGTCTGAGTCAGTGGAATGTCAGTCAGTTCTCTCTTGTGGTGCTACGGTGCAGCTGTTATTCCGGAGGGGGGGGTTGCAAGGCGATGAGCTGATCACAGCCCCGTCGTGTGCCGCTGGGTGTCCTTTGCATAGCCTTTAGTTGCCCTGCTCTGAAGGCACCCCTCCCTGGGTCCTGTCCCGTTCAGCCAGCACTGGGAATGTAGTCGGTCGTCCTCTCCCCCCGCGCCCCTCCCCTGACGCTCGTGACAGCGCTGCTGGATTTACGGCAGTGACCTGCGTCAGTCAAAGCGCAGGAATGAAAAACAAGGAAAGGAGTCCTCTCCTCCTGGCCGAAACACCTCCCCACTCCCCCTTGATGAATACGTCGGGGTCAGGTTGTGTGACGTCAGCGGGGGCTTTCAGGGTTGGGGCAACCAAGGGAAAGGGAGAGGAAAGGAACCGCTGATGGAGGAGGAGAGGGACCCCCACTTCCCTCCTCCCCATCATGTGGCAGCAGCGCTTGTGGTTGGAGCCGCACAGAGTGTGTTAGTCTACGGCGGTGCCAGGGGTTGGAGGGGGGGCAGTAGCTCAGATGGCCACACAGAGACGTCCCTGGAGCTGCTGGAGATGGGGGGAGGGGGGGGGGGGCTTTGGGGGGTGCAGGCCGTTCTTTCCTCGCTGCTGGATGTCTCAGATCACCTGGGAGGCAGGGCTACGGTTGCTGCCCTGTGCCCCCCGTCCCTCCGTCCCCCTTCACAGCTCGGTGACATGGAGAGGGTAGCTGGGGGGCAGGTGGGCGGGGACCTGCGACTGGAGCCGGTGGATGTGGCAGCCGTGGCAGAGCAGGTGGCTCTCCAGTGGATAACAGCGGTGGCCCTCTTCGTCGTTCAGCTGGAGGCCGCAGTCCTGAGAGACCCGGAGGAACACCATTAACACCAAGACGGCCACCGGCAGTTAAATGTGTGCGTCCTTCGTTCGTGCAAAGACTATTTGATGGAATAGGTTTGCATTTAGAAAAATACGCTTCTAGCTAGGTGAGATGGACAGCTGTCACACCTGCTCAATTGCTGTCGTGAGGATCCGACGAGATGCGGGACGGAGTGACGCATCGACATCGTGACTTCAGTCACAGAGCTGTTCTATTGCACCGCAGCATGAGAGGTGGTTCCCTTCAGCGCGTATTCAAATTCTGAATTCTGCTCCCGCCTCGTGTATTCTTTGCACGTTTCCCTCTAATGTCTTTGTTGACACATCTGCAGCCCATTCCCTACGTTTTACGAGTACATACATACACACATCTGAAATAAATGAGTGTTTGCTGCCTGAGCACGCAGGAGAAAATGAATGTATTCCTGCCCTCAATCGCTCCGCTGCTTTCCAGTCTCTGGATAAACAGCTGAAAATACATGTATTATAAATGAGTTTAAATGAGTGTGTGAATCAGTACTGATGTGCCTCCCTAAAAACTGCTGGCCAAATAAATTACTGGCAAACTAAATAGTTCCCGGCACCTCCAGTGTGACAGAATCGGAAAGACTTTTCTTTCCAATATGTAATAAATTCACTATCACGATGCTTCAGCTCTGGACTTTGCCCTTCTTCTGCACAGCTCCGCTGAATTATTACCCGCTGCTTACACAACGATTTGATCCGTCCTCATAAATACAGTATGAACACTTCATGAGAGAACTGCTGAATTGCTGCGGGCTGAAGCAAAATATTTGTTTGATCCACTAAACCATTCTGTCACACACGAGTTCAGACTGGGATGACTGGGATTTCACAAGTCTGGCTTGAGCAACATGCCCCCTGCTGAGTTCACGGCTCAGCGCTGGAATGTGCTCCGTCAATGAGTCACAACGTTGAGCCCGTGACCTTGGGTCGGTATCCGTCTGTGTGTTTTTCTGCGCGTGTCTCATTCATTCACCACGACTGCAGCGGTGACTCATGCCTACCGGCGCGAAACGAGTCTGGAGACGGGTCTTGTCCCACGATTTGCAGCTGTTCCCCACGTTCATTGTGTCTGTGGGCCGGAGTGGATGCGCACAGGAATGCGCCTGTGCATTGTGCGGATATGATGAGTGTTTTACCACGGACTGAATCACGTCTGCGAGGAGTCCTGGGTGCAGGCAGGAGAAGCATCTCACCTCACAGTGGTAACACTCCACATGGTAGTCCTTGTCCATTGAAACGACCCGGATGGTTTCCTCGGAGCCCTGCATGCACAAGCGCACGGTCAGACTCTAGTGTCGCATTAGAGCACCATAGACAGCGACAAGAAACCCAACAGATATTTAGGTGGTGTTCAAACTGATGATAGATCAGTCCCTTACCTGGGCTGGGAGGATTGGCTGGTTGCAGGATGCACACTTGGGAGCAAACACACTGTCACAAAAGAGATAACATCAATTACCAACTTGAAAATGTCTCCTGTCTCCTTCATTAAGCTCGACATATTAGTCATGCATATTCTGCTACGCAGTTATCAGTTGTTTCATGAGTGTGCAGAGCAGAGAGCCGTCTTCCTTACGTGTGATAGTCTTTGACGCAGTAGATGTTGTTCTCAACGTCCACGGTGAAAGGCACTCCATCTAGACCCTCTTTACACACCACGCAGCGGAAACAGCCGGGATGGTAGGACTTGCCCAGAGCCTGGAGAATCTAGACACAGGGGAGATAACGGTGAGGCTGGAGGGAGGGAGGCCAGGGTGAGATGTTGCTGAGATTTTATGAACGCAACACACAGTAGAGTTGAAATGTTATACATCTCCGTTGGATAAAGCTCCTACCATCTCCATGATGAGGTGACCACACACAAAACACTTCTCGGCCGTCTGCTGGAAACCGGAGTACTGAAAGACAGGACCAAGAGCTCATTAGTTTGGGCAGTCATTTTAGGGAATCTTCTGTTGGCCATGCAGTCAGTGGGACGGCTTCACCCCTGATGCACAAGCGTCTCTCAGTCCAGCTCAGCTATAGAGGGTGCTGCTGCTCTCTTTAAGAGAATGTGAAAAGGGTTTCTTTCACAACCCCTTTTGTCTCCGAGCTGACATGAAGGTGCGCCCGGTGGCGTCTCACCAGATGTTTGTCCTCTACCTTTCCATAGCTGGCGTTTTTGCCCACGGCCCTCCACTAAATTGCTACTGTTGAATCCATCCACATTTGGGAAACGCGTTTGTTGGCCAGAGAGCATCTCCGCCGGACTAACTGGAACTGAAGGGCCTTCTGTGTGTGACAGGAAACAAAACACCCAGCGTCACATCAGTGGCTCCTTTCCCTTAAACCCAGATCAGAAGGGGAATAGTGCCGGAGACCATCTGCATCCCACAACCCTGTTGACTCATGTGGGGGACGTAAGGGGAGGAGGGGGGTAAGGCTACCAGGTGAAGGTGGGAGGTGTTAAGGGGAAGGCTGCCCTCTGCCCTGACGTCTCCCCTCCAGATCTGCCATCTGCCACCACCTCCCTCCCACCCTCGAGACGCCCCCGGGGTGACGAGCCAGACTGGTAAAGTCTTAGCTGTATAGGGGCGTGGGGGGGGAAAGAAGATTAGTCTCACCCAGTCATCTGACCACCAACAGGCGGTGACCGTCAAATGCAAAACAGGAATTTTAGCAGATAAGCAGGTTGGACTCTAAGGGAAAGCTGCCTATAAACAGGAAGCACGACAATGTTATGATGTCGTTTGGATGAAAAAACGGTTTATGCTACAGGAACCTCTTGCAAGCTCCTTCCTCCATGTCGGGAAACATCAATCCCCGTCGCGCACAGTTACAAAACGACCAGAAATGTCCACATTAAACTTATGATTACGATGTTTCCTGGAAAGCAGGCCACATGTCTGACCTGAAGCAGATGGACCAGGGCCCTGAGAGCTACAGCTGTCATCCTCCTCGCTTAATTGCAGGCGCTGAGGAGCAGCTCGTGGGGTAATTGAGCTCCTTGGGGAAATGGGGGGAAATTAGTGTGAATTGGAGGGGCGGTGCTGAACTCCTAATTACAGCTGCCAGATCTTTTTCCTCTGGAGATCTGTAGAAATGTAGCCGGAGATTTTAATCTGCTCGCTGTCCGCCCAACCGCGAGGCCTTGGCACGCCGCTAACCAGCTGACCATCGCACAACCAGATCACTAATCAATAACTCACCAGGAAATCCTCCTCGCAGTAGACCTTCCCGTTGACGTTGTAGAAGGCTTTCCCTCGCAGCCGCCGTCCTAAAAACAAAAAACAAAACATGAAATCTGCTGCTGTAGGCTTGTGACTCATGTGCGGAAAGGTCTTTTCTTCAGTTGGGTAGAAGGAAGAAGCTGTGGTAGCTGAATTAGGTATGTTGCAACCTCTTCAGTCATAAACAAAGAAGGTTCGTGTGAAGGCTTAAAGAAAAATGCCGTTGTGGCTGATTGGAAGGCAGCTCCCAAAAGTGTAGTGGGCAGCCGTCCCAGGAGAGAGCAAGCTTCCGTTTTAGCAGCATGTTAAAAAGCTGCGCCAGACGGATGAATACATTATGGAAGACAAAGCTTTCCAAATTATATTTATCTAATGCCGTGCAATGTAAACATTGTGTGCTTTCATCTCTTCACTTTACAACCACAAAAGAACGTCAGTGTAGAGCAGATGGCCGGCCGGAGGTCATCAACATCTTGCCCGTGCCTTCGTTTAATTACTTTGAGCATTGATCCCAAAAGGATCCCATTCACAAACCATGCACAATCAATACAGCAGACTGCTTTCAAAACGTCCCCCCAAAGAATCGGTCCCTGCCATTGTGTGCCGTTCAGACAGGATCAACAATAGCAGGCCGGAGGGAGGACGTCCCCAACTTTGACGGACGCGTCGAGCTCACGCGATTGATCAAATAGCACTCGGAAATTGATCAACTTCATCAATCATCGAGAGACAACACCAAACTGCTACTGCTACTTCTGGCTCGGCGGCTGTTAAGGCTGGTGAAGCCACTGAAGGACATTAATAGGTGTTCTTAAATAGCCTGAATCCCGTCCAAAGCTGCAGTCCCACATCTTGCAAATGCGACCGCGCCACAGGTCCAGGTTCAGCGCGCTGCGCTTCCAGCTTGGAGAGTGAGGGCCGAATTCCTCCAAGCGAGTCTTCATTCATCGGAACCTAAGTCGGAATTCAATCTAAAAAGGAGATTGTGCTGCGGTGCCGGCTTCTGCAGCCCCCTGCCATGCGCCCCTCACAGCTCGTCCATTAAGATCCATCCAGCAGCGGTGTCTCTGTGGCGGCGCGATGACTTCACCCGGGCCTGGCAGATGAAGCGCATGGATCTCATAAATCTGCTCGATTAGTCAGATTTAACAGTCGTCCCGAGCCACCACTTATTTTACGGGTGTCCCAGCATGGGAGGGATGTGCACACACTTCTCTCGCTATCTTTTTTTTTTACATTGGAAATACATTTCACACACAAACCCAGTGTCACAAAGCTGGGAGACGGCAATACATTAACACCCACATAAACGGCTGCAGCGGCCGAGGAATGCCGTCCAAACAATAGGTGAGACTTTTAAGACTCTGAGACTGAGGAGCAATTAGCATTTTGGTAGCATGGAGGCAAAGAGAAAAGCGGGCTGAGGAGCAACTCTGCGTGAAGCAACTCTTGAGAGGCCGTTTCTTCAAAGCGGGGACGTTGCACAAGCCAAACGTGCAGGAGCGGTGAGGCCGTGGCGAACGCGGCGGCAGCGGGGGCCGCGAGGTGTTGCTGTGTGCTCACCAGGGGGCCTCTGGTCTGCAGCTCTGGGGTCTGGAAGGTGAACACAAAGGCCCCGGCGCTGATGACTGTGAGGAGCGCTGCTAGGGGAGCGAGGGCCGACTGAGCAAACGGGGACATTCTTTCTTACTGAGGTCACTAGCTGGTCCCATTCAACCCCCACACCTCTCCAACAACCACTCTCTGCCTGCTCCCCTCGCCGGCCGGCAAAGGAGGGGGGAGGGCTCCATGCCCCCCCCGCCCCTCCGCTCTCCCTCTCCCGCTCCCCGGCCCTTTGTCACCAGACAGCGCTGCAGAGAGCACCAACCTGCTAACAGCGCTACAAATGATAGCTCCGATTACAAGTTACTGCTGGATCCAAGAGCCCTTGGACTTTAAATGCAAAACTGCACTATGAGATCAAAATGTAACCCCATCAGAGCCTCATCTAGATGAGACACATTTTTAATTATAAATGGTTAAAAGAAAACACATAGGAAGGAATTATTCTGATTGGAATATAGTGTTATTATAGTACTGGTTTAAAGTGCTGTGACGTTGCCATTTAGCAGCTAATACAAGTTAAATGACCTCGAGAGAAACAATGTGAAAAAACAAAACGATTAATAATGACATAATTATGACCTCTGCGCTCCTCCAAGTAGTTGCTTGTAATCAGTGCTCATTTAGTTAATGCACCCATATGATTAATGGAGTTGCCATGGAAAATAGCGGTGGCCTGGTGAAGGAGGTCTACTAAATGTTATCTACATTTGCTTGCGTCCACAGAGAGTTGTAAGTTGTTGTTTTATTATCCCCTTTTAAGTCTTCTTTGGACTAGGAAATGCCCCCCGCCTCCCACCCAGACACGGGATGCCCTGACCAATGGGCCTCATTGCACCACTTTATCTCAAACGGCCACCAACAACTTCTCTCAATCAAATGTTTTGTGCAACGTCTAAATGGTTAGGGTCATAGTTAAACTTCTGGCCTGCTGATCTAGGACGTGATATGCTACCTGAGTGCAACTAAACGAGGCCTACGCGGTCTTCTAATAGAGCAGGCGCTCATTTAGAAACATTCAAAATGTGCAATATGCTGCTGGACAAAGTACGTCATATCCGATCACATTTCCATGTAGAAATATGTGGCAACTTGCTCTTGGTCACATGGCCGTTGCTGTGTTTCAACGAGAGGGAACTGTTCCTCTATCTGAAATGCCTGGTAGGCTTTTATTGTTTTCAGGGTTCACTGCCTGAATTTTGCAATCACTTGGATTGGTAAGACAGCAATGCCTGCGTCACTTTGTCGCCTACAACAATCCTAACGAGAGGAGATTCTCCTGCTCTAGTTGGCGGGATGCATCACTCAGTCCCTCTGTTCTCGGTCTCGGGCAGAGAAACAAGCGCTCTGCTCACTCTACGAATGGGGATTTACTCTCAAACGGAGCCTTAGAGTCAATTAGTCTTTGCAGACCATGAGCCTCTGTACGCCTGCTACCTCGACAAGATTTGAGTTTATTGTTGGTAATAACCGAGTTGTTGAAGGCAAGTCAACAATGAGCTCATCCTCCACCAGAAATGATGCAGCTCCCCTCCAGAATCCCTGACATACGACCAAGGACTTGCCGCCACACCCCTTGAGCCATGCAAGCTAATGCTGAAACCGAAAAGCACTCCATCGCCGTCTTACATCATGCTCTGATCACAGGAGCGGTAACATCCAATTGGCTCCAGCAGAGAGGAAACGCGTGTGCTGGGGCTTCTTGGTCTGTGCCAATATCTCGTACCAAACGTTTGCAGCCACAATTTCAACACATGACGACATTTTCAACTCCGTTTGATACTCGTAAGTGTCACCTCTTCTCAGAGTTGACCAAAGCGTTTCAGGAAAGTACAGCTGTCGAGGAAAAGCTTGTAGAAACTGCAGAGATGTGCCTAAGGAAGAAGAGATGTGGAAAAGAGGGATGTGTGTGTGTGTGTGTGTGTGTGTGGCTCAACTGGACAAACAATAGTAATACCCCTCTAGCCTGTTATATTCTCATTACGAGTGCTTTTGGGGTTTGGAGGAAAATTCAGCTGTCGGATTACTTTTTTTTGTATCTTTTGTAAACCCTTTCTGCACAGTGACGTCCTCATGGTGCTGAACGATAGTTGTAGCAGATTGTACAGAACCGTACACAATGAGGTAAACACAGTGCGAACTGTGTGCTAAATTACCAAACCTGAGGGCCTTGTTGCTGACACGGCCCACGCATCTCTGGCACAACAACAACACTTTTTTTGTGCCTCTTTTAAGATATAGATATACAAATACATCTTTTACATTTAATAGGTTGTGGCACTGCAGCTATAATCAAAGGCCATATTTTAACATGTTACGACACGGGTCTTTCGTGTAAGATGTCTCGCAACATCCAGTTTTTCTGTTATTCATCCAAATGCTGCCACGAGTCCGACGCGACTACAAAGGTAAATCATGGGCTTTACAATTCAAATGCAGCTGCAGGCTTGTTGTCGGCTCACCAGCCTTCTGCTAATGAGAATGCCTGTTGTTATCTAACAAGATGCTGACTTCAACAACAGACTGCTGTATCATACATAGAAATGTGTCACGTGTATCAGAGTCTCTGATGTGCTTCTCATATATGTATGTATATATACACACAGTCACACACATATACAGACACACTTTGACAAGTGTGCAAACATGTCGTATTAATTCTGTAATAAATGACAAAAAAACAGTCGCTTCCTCATTTTTTCTTCTGCTTTCTGGTTTCCGCTGCCTGGCAGGTGCAACTTGGGGCGGTAACTGTTTGTAAGAAATTCAAGCCCTTCAGCTGTGTTCTCCTCCCTGTACTTTCAGAGGCCGGTTGGTTTACTGTACCACAGAGATGAGTCACCAGCCTTGCGGCCGACAGGTTGCTCATCCAGCCCAAAGCCGTGCGTCCCCTCCCCCCATTCTATCTGGAGATGGCACGCTGCCTCACACCGATGCGGAAGAATACATATCTATTCACTATAGTTAGTGTATTTCTGTGGGGAAATATATTCAGAGGCCAAAATTGGGAAGGGCAACTCGTCCTGCTACAAAATGCCTGGTTAGATGGCACATTAATAAACATTATGCATAAATAGTGCCGGGTGAACTTTTAGGTGACCATGTGCTTGTACAAGTGCACAAAAGAAAAAACACAGATTTTTATGTAATTATTAAGAGTTAAAAAAATCCCAAACTGAATTAACTGAATTAATAAACCCTCAAACAGATCCACTGGTCTGCACAAGCGTGCATGCGCCTCCCTGTGCATGTGCAGTTTAACTTTGCCCTCTGATAAGCAGGTCTGGTACACTCTGTGACTGTCTGATTGAGGTCCTCCAGGGAAGGCCGGCTGAAGTGGAGGGGGGTAGCTTGCATTCTTGGCCATTTCATGAAAAAAGGGTGCAACCATGGGAGTAAGCCAAGAGGAGGGCTCAATTATGCATGGTTAAACAAAGCCCAAGGCTACCAGCGAGCAATGCCTCAGCAAACTCGGCCTCACTCTGGAGCTCTGGGCTGCATGATGATCCTACTCAAGAAGAAACAAAAGCAACAAAAGGAAAGCAAAAAACAAACAGGGACATAAGAATGCAACTCCAGTCAAATCACTGGCTTGTGTTATGTGCAGGAACTTTGGAGCTAAACTTGTCAGAGACCTTCACAACGGTGCTTAAAAAGAAGAATACAATTCCCATTAACATGAGGTCAAACGATGCGTGACGGAGTCTCCGTTCACCGATGAACCGTCTCCAGAGGCGGGACGGGCTGCGGAGCTACCAAGGACGACCTGTGCCGAGCTCGCAAAACGACGAGTTAACTCAGCCGGGACTAAGATTCTCTCAGGAGCTTTAAAGTTCCACACACATACTTTACCACGCAATCACCCCCTCTAAGGCCGTTCTCCAGTCATCCTCAGGGACTATTTTTAGGCTACACAGGGAAACATCTGGGTATCTCACAAATGTACTTGTTTTAAAAGACCTGTGTCTTTGTTTCATTTGATCACTGAAAGCAGCTATAACAAATCCTAAAAGAATCCTTTAAAACACAATCAGGACAGAAGTCATTAACCGCAGAGGCTAAACCTCACAACTTCAGCAACTGGACACTTGGCATCTGGCCCATCTTTCTTCAGACACAATAAATCGGAAAGTATGTGGCTTTGGTTACATGTAAATTATAGGCAGTTCTTCCAGAGCCAGAGGGGGTGGAGCAGAGGATCAGTGTCCACGTATAGTACACATATGAATGGAAGCAACCTGGCTAAAAAGCTTTCTCCCGACATCTTCCTCTTGTTTCCCCGGGAAACGAGAGAGGAGAGCTGGAGTCAGGTGTCGGGGGCGTCCAAAGACACACACACACACGCACATAATCTACACTGTGAGCGCAACAAGATATTTAATTACAGAGTTAAAGACCAAATAATGTTGGCTTATTATTACTTTTCAGCACTATTAGCTGGGAGAGAGACAAAACCGAAGTATCAGCCACACACATTTCCTCTGCTGTCTGTGGTTACTGAAGTTTGTTGTTGCGTGTGGGATGTGGGATGTTTCTTTGGCATCATCCTTTGGCTTTACTCACCTGAAGAGAACTGAAGCCTCAAAGCTCAACCGGAGTAGTCAAGCTTCAAAATCAATCTATCTCTGATTCAAATCTGTGTAAATCGTCTGTAAATCATCAGCTATGGAGGTGAAATTAAACATGTGGACAACATTTTCCTGGCACAAAGCCAGAAAAAAGCACTGCAAACGGGCGCAATGAGACAGACTGAACTACCCAGGGAGCTGTGCGTGGGCTCACAGGAAAGAACAACTCTTCAATCCTCATATCTATTCACTCTTTCAACGTTGCAGCAGGAGTGTTGCATGGGGATGTATGGAGGGAGAGATACTGAGGGGATAAAGCAGGGAGGAGGATGCAGTCGTTCTAAAAGCGACGAGTTAGTTATTGTGCTTTGTCCAGAAATGCAACCGCTTTTGCAGAAGTTGCTGCAGCTGCTATGACACAAAGCACATTGAGGCAATTTAGCTACTAGGCGGCTCGATCTGCACAAGAAAACTCCCCGAACCTCTTTCTCTTTGTCATTTGACAGTCAAACCTCCCTGTACACATTTGATGCACATTGTCAGAGCCAGTGTGACTTACACCTTATCTGCAATGTCCGTTTGCTATAAAACATCAAGAAATCCTTACCATTCATTGAGAAAAGATTGCACTTTATAACTCCAGGACTTGCCTGTGAATCAACACGATTGATTCCGTATCAAAGTCACCCCGCGTCATTACGAGTTGACTTTTACTTACCACAGGAGCAGCAGGTGAAGCAGTTTGTGTGGTACAGGTTCCCCATGGCCTGGCAGGCCTGGCTGGCTCCGTACACACCTTTCCCACATTTGACACAGATACCTGGTGGAGACAAGGAGAAGCATCCGGAGCTAAGTACTTGTGTGAGAGCCTCCGACATGAAAGAAAATCTCCTGGTGAATTATTTATTTAAAAGCACTTTGCATTCATGACATTTTAATATCAAGGGCTTAATGGCTAATGTCAGGCTTAATATTCTGAAACTGAGGGGATTTTGTTCTTTCTTGTACTGTCCATTTAGGACAGTCTGCTACTGTTGCACCAAGGAGCTTTGTTGCAAAGCTGATAAAACAAAGTGCCAAATCATGTATGCATTAAAGTAACAATGCAGGAAAAGATCAACATGCTACAGACGGCGCCGCTACTGTGTGTCATCCTCTAGTCTAATGGATTTGCAGCTCTTGAAAGACCGACAACATGAAGGATTCTCTGAAACCACGCTGCCAAAACAAAACTTTAGAACAGTGCTCATCCGTTTCCGGGTCGGAATAATTAATTTACAAGTAACAGTTCTCTAAATGATTCATTCCCCAGTCATTTCTATGCGTTGTATCACACCGTTTGAACACCACTTCAGAAGGAGCTGCTGTGTCAGAATACACAGAGAGGATGTGAGGTCAGGAAACGAGGGACTTAAACTACATTGTGCTTTTCTACTTTGCCAGGAGGTCAGTGATGTGCTGAAGAAACAAAAAATCCATTCAGGGCTGTTTCTAAAGTATATCGGTCATTGCTGAGAGGCCATAGCTATTGCACACGGTATAAAAACACTGGGTTAAACTTCCTCACTGCAGTACTGACCGTTTTCCAGAAATTGTCCTTAAATATCTAAAAATAGCTGAAATCAGCCATTGATTCAAATGTTGCTAAATGCAATCGGGAGGGACGTAAATGCAATCGGGAGGGACGTCCCCCTCTTTGTAGGACAAAAGAGGCTAATTGACAGAAATAATCTTGCCGACCTTCAAGAAGTGAATAACTTAATGTCGTACAAACGGCCGACCCGTGGCGCCAATGCCCAGCTACCCACGGGTACACAACTACTACACACTAAGCCTGAACACAAAGAGTATTCTGACCTTTAGTGATGAAATGAGATAGGGGGATTTAAAAAAAAAAAAAAACAGCATTAAACTATTTGGACGCAGCAGACTAACGATCTCCAAACTCTCACACACAAGACAACCTCTACCGGGGTCACATTCCTCAGGGAGGGCAGGGTCAAAGCCTGGGTGGGGTGAGTCCAGGGTCACAGTGCCTACAGGACACAAGATCCCAACAGGGAGCTGAACCCCCCCTCCCGAAACCCCGCTTTATCTTTTGAAATAAATACAGAACTCAGGAAGGATTTGTAGCGAGGACACGCTTTGGGGGACGTAAATCGTAGAATTTCCCGGCTATCTGACGCAATTATTTCCCCCTCATAACAGCAACAACGGCATTGTTGGGAACAAAGAGAGGACAAGCAAAGGTTACATGTCTTCCCTTTCAACCTCACACCAAAGTGCTTGCACAAATAAATTCATCTTAATCAAAGTCAAATATTGCCACTTCCTGCTGGACCTCTGAGCTCATCATCTCACAAGCAACGACAAGAACAAACGAGTGAACCCGAAGTGAGTCATTTCTCCACAATGAAAGTCCACGATGGGAAGTAAGAGAAAACATTTCTATTTTTACCTCCATGGATTCCTTATTCAAAGACGAGAGCACTTCAGGGAAATCTCACTGGCAGTAAAAGTAAGCATTCCTCCTGACCGACACACCGCCAAAGGCGGTCGGAGCAGAAGCATTCACCCGATCCGCCAGCGCAGCAGCGAGCCAGCTCAGCAGCGAGCCAGCTCACCATCGTCGTGGATAATGAATAGCGTTTACTGTTGCACATCCTTTATTTGAAACTCTGTCACTCCTGATTTGCCTCCTGGCTGTCGCTGGTTCAGCAGAGGTTTCTTATTCATCACTGCGGCTCACGGGGACATGAGGCCACTTTGTGAATAGGAAACGTTGTTTAGACTCAAAAGAGAACTTGACTGTAAGTAAAAATGCCCTCTTTTAGCTCTTTTTTCCAGAACATCATCCACACACTGAACATTTGCTTCCGCTAGATTACATTCCTCTCAAAATGATCTGTAGCATTTCCCCTTGGGGATCAATAAAGTATCTATCCTATCCTAAAACATTGTACCACGTGTACTCACTCCAATGTTGATAATACAGCCCATTCAGCTTATTACTGATGCACAGCCTATTAATATGCTATTATAGTATCTTACATATTGTGTTATATTAAACTGATCACGTTCCCACCACTGTACACACCTCATTTGCCTAATCTCAGTACACCCCCTGTGCATGTGATCATTTTGCAATTTTGAGGGTTCTAGTTCATTTGTGTAGGTGTCACGTCAGGAGACGCCATGGTCGCCACTTGCACTGACATCAATGGACCAGCGTCTGTGGTTGTAATCCTACTCCACTGGTTAGGAATGTTTCCAGTGATTGCATTTTGAGATATGGCCTTCTATGTGACCACGGCTAACTCCGATTACAGTGCGCGACGCGAGCATGGTTTGATGTTTTGTTCTTTTTGCGGCTGGATTTCTCGACTGCGTGTGTTGTCATCTTGCTTACGCCAACAGCCCGCTGAAGCCTGGACACACTTGCACAGACCGTCCAGGAACGACTGGCTCATTACACATCGAGTGGACAAGCACAATGACACAAATCTATCTGGACCCAGATAGCTGGTGTGTGTGTGTGTGTGTGTTCCTACTCCTTTATCTCATGTCACCGTGTCTTTACTCTTGGACACAGTTATCTTGCTGCATGACGGAGAGAGACGGGACATTTCCATTGGTTTCCCACAGAATGAATCTAAGGCCATGCATTTAAAGACGAAGCTCTTTTGCTTTGCTTCTCTACCCAACAGCTAGACTAAAAAAATAATGTATCAATAAAGCCATATGGATTTACCTCCATTACTATAATCCCTGAAGTTGCAGCTATATTGAAGATCCTCTTAATCTATATGCCGCGTATTGGCAATCGAGATCGAGATTGTTGAGTGGAGCTGTGGTTCACGGGACAGAAGAGGAATGGCTGAAATCACATTCGCTAAAAACAGGATGCTGAAGCTCCCATGTGCAAATTTCATAACATGTTCATGTGGCAAGGACAGGATGTTGGGCCTTCACTGGGGTAAAAAAAAAAAAAAAAAAACGCATCACTCGATGCACATATACATTCCTGCACCTTTGAAAGGAACAGGCCTAAAGTGACCGTGTCATTATGCTTGTGAGGAGCCTTTTTAACATCAAACTCAGACTGATGAGTCTAAAGATGAAACAAAGTATGTATCAAAGAGATACATGTTATGCTATTTCTGAGATGTGCTAGATCAAAGATGGAATAGTGACATCAGTGGCTTTGGCTGCAACACCAACCCAAAGTGTACTAAAATAGGTAATATAGAGAAGAAAGATGAGAAAGGAACAATAGAACGCCCTTTGCGTTGAAAGCAAACAATCACGGCTGCAGACATAAAAAATAGAAAACCTCCAATTATGTGTGTCATTCCATATTAAGAGTTCCCCACACATACAAATCAACTTCTCAGGGGCTTTAAAGGTTTTGTTTTGGTTTGTTTTGAGGAACTCTGGAGCTGGTGTTTGATTTGACATGTTAACTCCCCCCTTTGCTGAACTACCACTGGTGTGCAATGTGAAAGCTTGCAGCATTTACAAATTACACCAAAGGAACAAAGGGGGGTGAAAGGGTAAGGGGACAGCAAGTATGGCAATAAAAAACCTGGAGATGAAAACGCCATCATTTCAGCAGAGATCAAAAAGTGCAATCTTAAAAATTGTTGTGAGACTGTATAAAAACTACAAAACTAGAAAGAAAAAAAAAAAACTACAAACCCAATCTCATGTGAGCTGCTATTTGTGCTTGAACAGTAACCACAGAGGGCAGCGTTGTGTGCTGTCAGGCCTGTTTGTCGGGCCTGTGCATGACTACTGCCATTATAATTCTGGGCAGGTGATCAGACTTGACCCCCACCAACTATGTCTGGCCCGCCTGCCAAGATCGTGTGCCAAGTGTCTGGTGTTGCCTGACTCCCCACCGGCTGGTTAATGAAGGGCTTGGCGGGGGAGTCGGGGCGGGGTGGTGCAGAGGAAGGGTGGGCCTCCCTCCTCTGCTTCAATTGCAGGCCCGTATCGGGCCAGCTGTTGATTCACAGCTCCTTCTCCACCACAACAAACACAAGGCCACACAAGGGCCGGCCGAGCCGTGCACTGCTCCCACCGAAACCCCCCATTCCATAAAAAGAAGGCCCCGGCAGTCAATTTCTCCACTGTCGCTACGGTTACAAAGCTGTCTCTATTGGGCTCGGAGTGTCTGACTGCATTCTTCTATCTCCCTCCTTTTTCCGCCTCTCTCCATTATCCCTTCAGCCCCCCCTCCCTTTGCGGTCTTCCTCGTTTCTTCCTCCCGCTCTCACCTGCCTGTCTGGAACAAATCAGCAGCTGTCTCAGACTCACTCTGAGCGAGTGCACTGGCTATAAAACACGCCACTGTTCTCTGGCTGCAGCCATTTGTCTGACTGCTAATTCAAAGGTAGACAGCAACTTCCTCAGCAGGCTTTCTATGCCCGTGTTATTGCAGGCCAACTAAAATTATATATATATGTATAGGCTTCACCGTCCCTGTGGTCACAAAAAATGTACCACAAATCACTGGTCACAATCTGTCTATTGTGTAATATGGAAGGACACTATGAGGCATTTGCAAGCCGTCCGGAGCCACCGCTCCGAATAACCGAAGGGTGTCTGCTCTTGGCGAACAGAAGGTTCCATTCAGTGGAGCAGCGCTGTGCAAATGTTAGCTCTGCCAAGACAGAAATTAGTATTGCCCTGCAATGCCGCTCTTATCTGCAACAGAGGGAGCTGTTAGTGGTAATGTATCTGTAGCAGGTTGCAAATGGGCCTTGAAGAAAACACCACCCCCACATCCGCCCCGTCCCAAAGAAAAACACACCCGCAAACACAAAATCTTTCATCCATTTCCCTGAATTTAGGTGAGCACTTCATTGTGCCCCAACATTTTATGCTGTTAGTATTAGTATTTGTGCATTGGTTGCCATGGAGAATTTGCTCCATTTCAGATTCTAGGCTTGGTCAGTCTGTGCAGGACCAAAAACCCACAGCAGGTTTTGCTTGGAAAGTTACATTGTGGGCATCTGACCGATATTTCTTGTGTGCCAGTGGGGGCTAAAGTGTGCAAGGACACAGTGGGGTGAGGAGTCAGGGTCACATCATCAGCACCTTTTCTCAAGGCTGACCCACTGGCATCAGAGCCGCGCTTTTGGGACCAGATAAGTTTCCTTCCAGGCACCCGCTTTCATGAGGAATTCAGAATGTCAAATGACAACTTTAGACACCTGTCTTCCAGGATCAACTTGATTTGAGACCTTGGTAGCCTACACATGTGAATAAAGTAAATATCGTTGATGCTCTTAACTTCCAAGCTTTTTTAGGGAGCCAGAGAACCACATACAGTATTGATTGGGGGAGCCTTGTGGATACTTGCGGTCAAATTTGGAAAGTGCGAAACATTTTGACAGCTATATGGAGGTTCCTAAGCGTTTTTAAATGTAAAATAACAAATAAAGAATAAATATTAAAAGCGAAGAATACATTTCCGGATCACACGAATTGAAGTGCTGATGTTTCGATTCATTGTACCCACCGAAGTATTCCTTTTTCATGTGCATCTCTAACTCCTTTTCCAGCTCCAAGGTGAGCGCCTCCAGCCGCCTCTCCGCCTGGCTCGGCCCGCTCTCCCGGCTGGGGGTCACCTGGTACGGGATCTTAAACCTCTGGCTCGACGAGGCGGTTTTTGAGCAGACCCCGTAACTAAACGACGAGACCAACCCCGCGGCCATCTCCAGCGTCCCCCCCGTATGGCCCGACTGCTGCTGCTGCTGCTGCTGCTGCTGCTGCTGGGGCTCCGGCCCCTGGAGGTGGACGCGAGTCTGGAGCCCGTTGGAGTCTCCTAACTCCTGAAGCAGCGTGTCCTCCTGCAAACTGCTGCCCAGCACCGACGACCTCGGCGAGGGCAGCTGCAGCTCCGGGTAAGTGCTCATAGAGCCCCGGGAGCTGCGGGAACTCCTGGAGCTGTGGCTGGAGATGCTGGACCGCGGACTGACCACGCAGTTGGCCGCGGCGCCCGGTCTCGCGCTCCCGCCGTCCTGGCTGCAGACGCTCGAGCGAGGACTCGCCGCCGTCGGCGCCGCGCGGAGAATCGCCCCCTCCAGGTCGTGGTGGACCACGGGCCCGTACCGGGAGTCGGAGTAGCTGGACCTCGGGCTGGTGGTGAAGGAGTACTGGCTCGCCGTGCTGGACCGCGGGCTCGCGTGCCTCTGGTCGTAGCCCATGCTGATCCCGCTGGTGCGGTTGCTGCTGGGCTTGCTGCAGCAGTCGCAGCTGTTGAGGCTGGCCCGCGGGCTGGAGTGCTTGCTCGTGTCGCTGGCGGTGCTCGCGTAGCTGGACCGGCGGCTGAGCGCGCTGTTGCCCTCGCAGCTGTGCGCCAAGCTGGACCTCGGGCTCGAGTACCGGACGCTCGACCTCGGGCTGGCGTGCTTGCCCTGCTCCTGTGGGCACAGGGACGACGCCAGGCTGGACCGGGGACTGGTGGCGTTGTACCTGCCGTCGTGGCTGCTGCTGCTGATGCAGACGCTGTTGCACCTGTTGCCGGGCGGCGCCGCCGGCTTGTTGTTGAGGGGCACGCCGTCGAAGGCGGAGCCGGTGCTGTACCTGTGGCCCTGCGCCTCCAGAGAGTACCGGCGGTGCCTCTCGGAGGCGCCCGTGTAGCACGGGAGAGCCACCTCGGATTTGGTGCAGCAGCCCTCCTCGGCGTGAAGCGTGTCTCTTTGAGGGGCACAGAAATCCACGGGCACGGTCCGGTTGCAGTTCACTGGACGCACCGGGGCCGCCGTATACACTTTGGTCCCCGAGGTGAAGTTCTCCACCGTGTGGTGCTGCTGGTGGAGCGCGGACGTGCCGTTCGTCGGCTTGCTCTTGTGCTCCGCGACCGGCGGGGCCGAAAAGTCTAAATCGGGGTTAATCACCAGGTCTCTCCTCGCACTGTACATCCCGTCTTTATACGCGTCGTACAAGGAGAGGTCCTCCATCATTTGACTGGCCCGGAGTCCCAAATCCTCGTGGTAATGCTCCATGCTGTGCTCCGGAGGCGAGGGACAAGTGGAGAGTGCGCTGCGCTCGGCGAGCCAAAACTAGCGAGCAGCGCGGAGCACTAATTGCATTTCTCATGGAAATCAAAACAAAAAACGCAGGCGGTGTACAGCCTTCGCTCATTCACAGACAAACCCGCTCAGAGCCCCTCCGCGGCGCGTCGCATCGCCTTCTCCCTCCTCGAGCTCCCGCGCAGAGAAAACAAACTCTTTCTCACAGTTTCTGGCGACAGGGATACGTTTGTCAACTTCAGTTTTTGTTAAGTTGAAAGGTCTTCACAGTCAATGGCGCGCTGCGCGGAGGAATTTTGCCGTGTTGGTTTTTCCTCTAGTTTCGCACGCGGTCAACATGCTAGAAGTTAAAAGTCGGCAGAATAATCGGATACGCCGTAATTATCCGTTGTGTGTCGATGTAAGTTTAGTAGGCGGACGGGATTCTGATTAAAACGCCGTTTTACACGAGGGACTCGTTCGCGTAAAAGGAATGCGGGGATGTAGACAGGATGCGCTGCGCCCCTCTGGAATGTGGTTAATGCTGCAGAGAAACAATGATTGCGACCAACTCAGCAAGGGGCTGCCGGCTCTGAAAAGA
This sequence comes from Apeltes quadracus, assembly GCA_021346845.1. NCBI lineage: Eukaryota > Metazoa > Chordata > Actinopteri > Perciformes > Gasterosteidae > Apeltes > Apeltes quadracus. The sequence continues at coordinate 6,028,119 of CM037918.1, forward strand.
GAATAGTTTAGAGAGAAGGGGACGTCTGCATTCATCGCGGGCGGACTAAAACACCGCACAAAGCCCGCCTCACCTGGTCCGACTCCTTTAACACCAATAAGCGGCAGCCGGCTCGTATTTTAGGGGGCAATGCAATTTAAAACTCGTCTTTATCCACCTTTTATCTGTCCAGGGATGTTAAGATAAAGACATTCCCAGCCAACCCCGTGGAAGTTTAGCCCAAAATCCATATTTGGACAATGTCCAGTTGTCATAGCTGGTTTTATCTTTGCAACAAAAATACTAAAAAATATAAAAGACACCCTCGAGTATCTAAAACACAAATTGCGTGCATTGAATGAATACGTAAAATAATCATTTTTCCAAGGTAATTGTAGCATGAGCAACTTGTAAAATAGAAACATCCCATTTAATGGAGTCTTGGGTTTATTTTGGTACATTTAATTTATTGGATTATTAGTGCAGAGTTGTCATTTATACTTTGTTGTGATTACAAAACCAAGGCCACTAAATCTTTGTACTGGCACTTCCAACATGCAAACTATTCACTTGCCCTAATGAATTAAAATAAACAAGACTTTGAATCCAACAATCCGGTCAAAGAAAATTGTTTATTCATTGAAGGTTTCAGATCAAACATTGCTCAGCATACCACAACTCCCAAAATGTATGTCTGTTTGAGTATTACAGAGGTGTAAAAAAGAGGTGGCATTTGAAACATACTCTCCGAATAGAAAATTAATACATATGGATAATTTTATTATTTTCCTATGTGATAGGTATTACATCATAAAAACTGTGGGGGGAGGGGTAAACTGTTTTTTTTGTCATTTTAGAAAATATCTGTAATTCTTGCTTCAGCTGCCTCTCAACTGCCAACAAATGGAAGAAACGAAAGAGCCACGGCGACAAAGGAAGAAACAAACAGGATGTCTAGAAGCCATCGACTGAGGGCGGAGCTGTGAGATTTTCTCCCATGGCCTCTGCTTCTGAACCACTGAACCACCTCGTCCAGGTTGTACTCCTGGGGCTCATAACCGAGCTCCGCCTCGGCCTTAGCCATGCGGAAGTAGTGTGTCACGCCAGTCTTGTACACCTCTGTGCGCGTCAACAGCGGCTGGAAGTTATAGAAGGGCCCGATGAGGTGGTGGATCATTTCTGTGAGGAAGGCCACAAAGTAGATGAGGGAGACAGGGAGGCGCAGTTTGGGGAAAGGGTAGCCCAAGCCCTCTACCAGAGGTCGGAAGAATTCAAAATTGTTGACCGGCCTTCCGTCTGAGATGAAGTAGGCCTGGCCAGCAGAGCGGTGCTGCTTCTCCGAGGTCAGCGCCTCGGCGGCCAGCTTGTGTGCCGAGACCAGGTTGTCCACGTGGACAAATTCCACAAGGCTGCCCGGGTCGCCGTAAACAAACCTGAAGATGCCCCTCTCAATGTAGCCGACTATCCTGGGCAGGTGCCTCTGCTCGCCGGGCCCGTAGATCCCCGCTGGACGCAGAGCGCAGCATCTCAGCACCCCGGAGCCGCCCTGCAGTGCCGTGCCGTTGGCTTTCAGCACTGCCATCTCCGCCAGCGCCTTGGTTCTGGAGTAGTGGTCCGGATGAAGATGGAGAGGCAGATAAGGAAGGCTTTCATCCCCGTTCTCGATCTCCTGGCCTCCGAACACCACGTTGAAGGTGCTGGTGTAGACCAGCCTGGACACTCCGTGCTCCACGCAAGCCCTCAGGACGTTCTCTGTGCCTTGGACGTTCACCGCTTCAATCAGGTGGCGGTCCATCTGCTCTCTGCCGGACATGCCGTAGGAGGCGATATGGAACACACAGTCAGCGCCAGCGACGGCCTCCTGGACTTGTGCATACTCACGTATATCCCCTTTAACAAACGTGAAGTCCTCTGGCATCTCTTCATTTGGAGGAATTGTGTCAAAAAGAATGATCTTGGCTCCTTTTGTGCGGAGAGAACATGCCAGGCTGCAGTGGGGAAACACGTTATTCATTATGAATCAATCTCTGCATGAGATCCAAAACATTAACAGACCAAACCGACCACTGTGCATTCATTTCTTAAGCTTAGTTTATGCTTCTGCGTTTTCGGAGAAACGCAAGCGCAAGCGCCCCTTGCGTGTCCCTTGTGTAGAGTTCCCCCCCCTTGCGTCCTTGCGTGTGTCGACCAATTTTTCTAATGTTGGATCTGCAGTCACAGAGCCGTTCTCCCTGACACCACTGGTGCTGCAGCGCCACCGTGATGCGACACAGCAGCGTTACAGCACAGAAACACTCTGGAACCATTGTGACTCGACTGGCTTGGATGGTGTGAAACGTCCCTTAGTTTACTTTATTAATAAACAATATCGCATTGTCCTTACCGATAGCCCAAATAACCACATCCACCAGTGATTACGAAGGTGTCCGCGCGTGCGCGTTCCATCGCGGGTGGCCGAATCGCTGAGTTTGTGTAATAATAGATTATTAACTTTGGTATTAAGGATCGGTCCTCAGCCAATATTCTCCGAACACGTGAGTTTATTTCACGACACCAAGGGCTTTCGCTGACGGTGCTCGTGGTAGAAAACGAGGGGACGCCCGCTGAGTCGTTGTAAAACTCGAACACGTGACCAGTGAGAGCGCGACGGCGCGCACTCACGCGCACTTCCGTAGTTTGCGAGACCTACGTGCTTTTGTTACGTAATTTAAGCATAAAACGTCTATAAACGGCAAACCAGAACATCCGCTCCGAGTGTTTAAGTCAGAATAAAACAGGAAGTAGGACAATTTAACGACGTGGCGATTGGCAGTTTATTGTATTATTCAATCCAGAGACATTAAAATGATGATAAAACATGTGAAAACTGTATAATTTTGTCAAAGAATGATTTAATGCGTATGGTACTGGAACTCTATTTGCGTCCGTTCTGTGGTTAACCACTAGGTTTTATCTTGAAAGAACCGGAAGTCTGCTGGCAATAATCTCTGGTACGCTACGTGTCTTTTCATGGTTGGATATATTTTTTAAAAGTGTATTAATGTTATAAACTTCTCGTCAAGAGAAAACTTCAAAAATCACGTACGTAATATGCGTTATTTCAAATGCAAACAACCCAGCCAGAGTGGGTTGGTGCTTAAATTACATCATGTAACACACATTCTGGCTTGGGGTATATGTTTAAACACAATCGTTGCCATCCTGCCTCATTCGCAAACTGTTTAAATCAAAATGTGTGAGTGAAGAAAATAGTAGGTTCTTGTATCAAAATGCACTCAGTAAAGTGTTGTTCTATGGCGCCTCTAGCGGCGATAAGCCATTCCGATTCAGAATAACTGCAATGACCTGTCGACAGCTGACGTTACTGAAACCCTGCGCCGATAGTTCAGGTAAGAGTGTTTTTTGAAGTGGGCTCCAGTGTGAATAAACAAGATCAGTATAATAATAGTTCTTAAGTCCAATACTGGTTATAAGCTTTATTTCTAGTAGAGGTTACATTTATCTTACTGCTCTTGGTTTCGCTTCCTCGAGGCGTTTCACCTCCTGCCCAAGGCAACAATAAACATGCATGGATGTTTAACGTGTAACACTATGCATAGATTTACAGGTTTTCAGAACATCTTGAGGTTTATTTATTTTATTTATATGCGCAAGGATCTATCCCTTCCAATAAGGTTTGTGTCCCAAGTATTGCGATGCGCCGACATGCAGTTTGCATTCGCTGATTCAGCTCGTATGCACTAAGGTGACAGTTTGACCAAAAAAAAAACACTGCGGTTAACTCAGCCGACACTTGGATTTCCGTCGTCAACTCACCCGACGCTTGAATTTTTATGCGCTTATATGCTGACACTTACGGTTTTGAACACGTAACCGGATAAAATGCTATTTAAATAGCAAATTCCGGACGATGTTAGAAGTTAGTGTGTACAGGACCTCTCTGACTACTCGTGTACTACAAGAATGATGATGATAAACATAAAGCATTTCTACTGTACAGATTTGGAGATTTCTCCAAAGTAAAAGCCCCATATATACAAGTGAAAAAACACCATTTCTCCATGTATGGACTGCAATAAAAACAGATTTATCAATAGTTACAGGCAGAGACCAATACAGGGGTGTTAAGGGCCTCTCTGGCTACTACCATGATGAATATTAACTATTTTTACTGTACAGATTTGGAAATTTCTCTAAAAAGACTCCAGTTTGCAAGTTTGAAAACACCATTTCTCCATGTTTGGACTGCAATAAAAACAGATTTATCAAGCCACCCTTGTAGCAGCGCACCCGACCCCATCGGTTGACTCCACAGGTGGTGAGCCCATAGGGGTTAGATTCTTGGGATGCCGTGTCACTCCTTCGAGCTATGCCTGGCCGGGCTCCGTGGCAAGCCCAGGCCACCAAACGCTTGCTTTTGTGCCCTCCATATTGGCCAGGCTTCAAATGGGGGCCCCGGGCTTCCTCTGGGCCGGTAGCTCCTTTCCTCTTCCGTTTTTTCATAGGGTCTTTCGGACCATTCCTAGTCTGGCCCCTCGCCTGAGACCACGTTGCCACTAGTAACCCTACCAGGAACACACAGCCCTTAGTCTTAAAAATGCAGAGAAGTCAAATCGGAATTGTTGTCTCTTTTAAATTGTTTTGGTATTTGACTTTGGTTATGTTTAATCTTTAATTTGTATGTACAAAGAATTTTGTAAATTTGTAGTAATTAATGATGTAAGTATTATGCGTACGTCTTTGTCTGAACTTATTGGAACAATTTTTTATAGCAGTCCAAACATGGAGAAATAGTGTTTTGGAACTTGCATAAATATGACTTTTTTTTTGCATAAATCTCCAAATCTGTGCAGTAGAAATGCTTCATATTCAACATGGTAGTAGCCAGAGGCCCTTAAGACCCCTGCATTGGTCTCTGCCTGGAACTATTGATAAATCTGTTTTTATTGCAGTCCAAACATGGAGAAATTATCGTTTTTCACTTGTATATATGGGGCTTTTACTTTGGAGAAATCTCTAAATTTGTACAGTAAAAACATTTATTTTATCGTACAAGAGTAGTCGGGCTGGTGCCGAACATACATACTCCAGTTATTGTCCAGAATATTTGATTAAATAGCTTTTATTCATGTTACTTGTTCAATACCGTAAGTACCAGCATACACGTGCACAAAAATTCAAGCGTCGGCTGAGTTGACCTCAGTAAAAAACCTGTGGTGAAATGTTTCCCGCATTTCAATATTTTGTTTCCTAAAAAAGAAGAAGATGAGACTTGATACCATGTTGCCAACTCCTCAGTAAGGAAAGTAGCTATTGGCTGTCCTAAAAGTCGCTAGAAGTCGCTAGATGATGTCATCACCTAATTTGCATACCCTTTTACATTCAATTGTGATTGTGGTAGCACGGATGCTCAGCGATTGATAATGCCATTATAGCCTCAGCCTTGTTTGCAGTCACATTTTTTAACCATAAATCACAGCTTGTTTTGGTTGGAATTGTTATAAGGCTTTGCCTTTTGAGTTGTCAAGTTTCGCATAGAAATCCGTCTTACAATACAGGCAGTATGCCCGCGTATCAATACCAATAAACGGCTTTAACCAGCCTTTGTATTCGGCGTTCGACTCGCATTCCTTTCTGTATTTTTGTGCGTATAGTTTAGACTGACATGTTTAGCTTATTTAACAGAAGCGCACACACCGGCGTCAACGAGGTAAGTGGGTGACACAGGCTATGATTGGTGAGTAAAGGCGGTATGTCGTTTTTATTTTTTGGTTAGTGATTTATTATAGACAAAGATCATTTGTCAAAGATCATTTTTCATTTACATTCGCGCATGCGCGATTGATTTGTAGTCTCGACGTGGAGCGGTAAACATCTTCTGCACTGACTGCAGGTGGAAGGGCACTGCTGCGCGAGTACTCGACCGCTTGTCATTGCTTTGGGAAGGGGTGAGGTTCACGACAGTACCCGCTGCTCGTTGAGAAGAAGCGTTGAAACGATGTTTTTTTTCACGTCACCAAAAGTCTCCAAAAGTCGCCAATAACTTCAGGAAAAGTCGCTAAATTTGTCGCGTGTTGCTTTTTGAAATATTTGTCGCTGGAGGGGTCCGAAAAGTCGCTAAATATAGCGACAATAAAGTCGCTAAGTTGGCAACACTGCTTGATACAGCTTTCATGACGTTTTCATAATGTTGGTGTTCTGCTTCTAATGTTAAAAGTTTGTTCAGAAGAAGCTCTGTCATGATTCATGGAGTCAAAAGCCTTTTTATACACACCAACATCACCATAATACCCATATGACATACAAAGGCTGGATGGTCCTTTCAAATATTGGGGACATCTTGAATTCAGTTTTGCCGTGTTTGAAATGCTTTAAACTAATAAAGATGACATTTCAAATTTTAGTGCAACTTTGTAGCCAGAAGATGGGAACTCTGAATTAGTCAGCATCATCTATTGTACAGATGTCAGGCTTCAACTACTAGTTTTATTTAGGTTCAAGGACGTGGTAATATTGTCCTTTTTATTTTACAGGCAAGATGAGTTTGGAGGAATACTTTGAAAGAATTGGTTTCCACGGATCTTTTGATAAACCGGATCTCGCAACACTGAAGTTGATCCACAAACAGCACGTCATGTCCGTCCCATTTGAAAACCTCAGCATTCACTGCGGTGAAAAGAACGTCATGGAGCTCAATGCCACTTTCGATAAGATTGTAAGGCGCGGCCGTGGAGGTTGGTGCCTTGAGAACAACTTCCTGTTTGGCTGGGTGCTGAGAGAAATGGGATACGACACCACGTCGCTGGGCTCTCGAGTTATCGACCGTGCCCTCAACGATTTTGGCCCCCTTGATTCTCATTTAATCAACAAGGTTGTCATTGATGGAAAGGCTTACATAACAGATGTCAGCTTCGGTGTGTCTTTCCAATTGTGGGAGCCTCTGGAGCTTGTCTCTGGAATGGATCAACCTCAGGCACCGGGTGTCTTTCGTCTCATTGACCAGGGGGACATGTGGGTGCTGGAGAAAACTGGTAGAAAGCCTGAGGTTCTCAATCCAGAGTTTGCCAAATCAAGTCTGGTGAATAGGAACGAAACCAATCGTATCTACTGCTTCACCTTGGTGCTTCGGGAGGCCGAACATTTCCTTGAGATAAACCACAAACTCCAGAATGAGGCGTCACTCTTCACCAATAAGTCCATCTGCTCTTTGCAAGCACCAACGGGATTCAGAGCCCTGATCGGTTGGACCTACGGGGAGGTCACCTACAAACCCGACGAAGGAGTGGACGTCTTGGACATAAGAAACGTGATGGATGATGAGATAGAACAGATTCTTCTTGTAAAGTTCAATATAAAGCTGCAGAACAAACTGCAGCCTCTCAACAACAAGGCATCCTACACATTCTGAATTCCTACATATGTCCTGTTTGGAAGTTTACCTAGAAAGATCCCTCAACCTGTGACAATCTAACAACCAACCAGGTAGAGCAGCTTTTTGAAGAGTTGTCCATTTGAAACATGAGCAGTGCTTTAAATGTAATCTTATGTATCAAAAATATAATCAGTGTTTTTTTCTTTTGTTAATCCTTCGAGCAGCCAGGTCAACCAAGTTTTTAATGACCTAACACAAATTTTAACAAATTTTTGTATATAAAAAACGCAATGTGTTGTTTGTCAAGAAACACAGACTCTTTCTTCATGATACTGTGGACTGATTTGCTGGGATGTCATCTCTGCTCTGTGTATTCTCTCATTGATCATTGTTAAATAATATGCTTGGATTTATATTTTTATTCTGAAACACAAATGAGCTAAAAGATATTGTTGGGCCCCATCAAAGTTTAGCTGATATATAACTATAGGATCTTATTGGGAAGAATAAGTGAGATTGTCATTCATAGTAATGTTGTAAATACCATAAACCTGGTGACCAAATCCTTCTCCAACACTATTTACCTGACTTAATTAATTAAAATAATGAGGGGAATCATTTGTTCAGACTCTTTGGCCACTAGCGAGTTTGGAGAAAAGTAATTATGACAGTAGAACCGAGTCCTTGCTATACAAAATTAAAATGATGGAACACAAACACACATAGCACATACTCCAGTCAAGGGGAATGAAACTGCAGATAGAGCTGCTAAATGGGCCACAAAAACCGCTCCACCACCTGCAACTACAAGCAACATTAAACAGAAGTTGAAGCAAGGATGAAGAATAAATCAGAAGACGACTATTATATTTGTTTATATTTATACTGTCCATAATATTTATGGGCTGTTTACCCTGCTGCTGTCAGGCAGAAGGTTCAGAAGCATTCAGTCAACGACTTCCCACGGACAATACAACTATTCAACACATAAGCCCCCTCCCTCTATATATAAATAAATAAATATATAAAAGACATATCTTTTCTATCAGTCTTTTTTATTATTATTGATTGTACATTGTTATATTATTGTGTATTTATCCGCAATGTTGGGGAGCACGGGAACCAAGCATTTCATTGCCATAACCTGTTATTGTAATGACAAATAAACACCATTGTGTTTACTGCGCATCCTGCTTCGCACTCCATACCAGGTGGTGGCGGTAGTGCGTCAAATCAATTGTCAACTAACCGCCAATGAACTCCTGCGTCATTTCCGCCACGATAGACCTACGTCAGTTATATCCGCCGTCGCATCAGAACCACGTTGCTTCTTGAACGAGTAGTCGGGTTCTACAAAAGAGCACGTTTGTCTTTATTCGACTCGAATTCTCGCACATCGTCGTTTGGACTCCTGATCGTTGAAGCTACAACATGTCTGACGAAGGTAAACTGTTCATCGGAGGGCTGAGCTACGAGACCGAAGAGGATTCTCTGGCTGAGGCCTTCGGCAAATATGGAACCATCGAAAAAGTAGATGTGATCCGAGACAAAGAGACGGGAAAATCCCGCGGTTTTGGCTTCGTGAAATTCGACAGCGCGGACGATGCCGCCGAAGCACAGCGCGGCATGGACGGCAAAACCCTGGATGGCCGATCAATTCGTGTCGATGAAGCCGGAAAGAGCGGCCGCGCCAGGGGAGGCTTCGGTGGTGCACCACGAGGCGGCGGAGGATTTGGCGGGCGTGGAAGAGGCGGCGGAGATCGCAGCTACGGAGACCGCAGCTACGGAGACCGAAGCTACGGCGACAGAAGCTACGGCGGCAACCAGTACAGGAGTAGCGGCGGCGGCAGCGGAGGAGGCGGCAGCGGCGGCGGATACTCGAGTGGCGGCTACCGCGACAACCGGGGCCAGGGCGGATACGACCGCGGCAATTCCTACCGCGATAGCTACGACAGCTACAGCGCTAACGAGTAAACCTCACCCCGATTCAAGATCACCACCTGGCTGGCTCCATTTGCTAAGATGCGCTCCTCGAGAAAATGTCCACGTGTTATTGATTGAATTTAGTTTTTTGTAGTTCTGATAGTAGCTCAAGCGTCTTACAAAATGTTGCTAGCCACGAGCTAACCAACCCACGTTACAAATTCCAGTTCGGGACTCTTACTTTGCTTGATTAGGCTTCTTTATTCCTCAAAGTCTGTTAACTAAATCTGTGTAATCTGATTAGTACTGTAAGTCTTCGAACGAGGACCGAAAGACTGCTCTCCACGTGGCCACCCCCCATCGCTGAAGACTTTGTCAAGCACGTAAAGTTTCCTGATTTTTGATTCCTGTTCTTTTTTCCTTTTTTTAATTTGAAATATCCTATGGGCTTGTGTTTTTTCCTTATTTTTGCTTATTCCCTCTCCGTGGCTGACCTTCTTGGCAGGCTTTAAAGCGCGGCAAGACAACTGAGTTAATCACTAAGAGACTTTTGGTGGATTTTTGTACTAAGTTTCTTTTACTAATAAACTCAGTGAATTCCTTTTGGACTGAAGTACAAAATCGAAGTATGTCAGTTCTCTTTTGTGCATTTCTCACCATCTGCGTTTTAAATCTGTAAAATGGACTGATCTTGCTTAAGTGACCGAAAAATGTTTTTCCCCCCCAAAGTAATTTCAACCTGGAACAGTTTTGTACTTCTTTCTATGATCTTTTTTTTCCCTTTGTCAGTTTGGCTTCATGGAGCCTATTAAACAGATTGTGAAAAATGTATTTTTTTGCTTCTTTAAGAAAATAAAAATCATTATTCACGAATTTCACATTTACAATTTGATTGGGGAATAAACAAAGGCCTATGTTTGAAGTAGCACACAGTAACAAATTGAGCACACACATATTATGCAATTCAGAATCTTCTGGACCTGCAATGTACAGTAATTAAAACAGCCCATCTCTTCACTTGTGTGTAATGAGCAATTTGACCATTGAATATATTAAGTTACTCCCAAAATGTGAAATAGTAACTAGAAAAATGCTCTATAAACCTGTTTATTTAATAATAATCCTTGACTGATTTTAAACACCTAATTCCTAAAAGTCAAGATTGTACTAACTGGATCCTTGCAAAAATGTCAAAGTCTCAGTTGTCGATCATTTCACAGAACTATAAATCAAAATGAAGCTATGCTCAGAAGTGACTGCAAAGATCAAGAAAATATAAAACTCAGTGATAAGTTTAGAATAATCAGATGAACTAATCTCATTTCTGATATCTCATAAACCCTGATTCATTTCCATCTACAATTAGTTGTAGAACAAATTGTTTAATAGGTACGTTAGCAAACCAGTTTGAATCATTCTTGAGAAAATCAATATTTGCCTCCATTCTGCAAATATTTCTCTTTTTGGTTAAAGTATTAAGACCAATGACACCTTGTGTAAAACAGGTAAGCAGTGTAGATCTTTCTCTGAAAATTATTTTAAAAAAGTAATGGTGCGAGCAACTCAGAAAACAGGTGATTCCATCCAGGTGACTTATTCTTTTTAGATGATTTATAACAGCTAGAAATTATTATTACAGTAAGCGGTTTGTGAATCACATATGAACTGTACCCTCAAGGCTTATACAGTTAACCCTCTCCAAATTTGACCCTCTGCTGATAGTTTAGGAAAGAGTGTTTAAATCAGTGTGATTTAAAAAATATAACAATATAATAAGAGTCGGTTAAGTACTGGTGAGTGTAACTTTTATATATTTTTACAATGGTTAATTTTATTTTATATAGCCCAAAATCACTTGACTTGTTTACAGTTTGTACACATGAGACATCCTCTGTCCCAGAACCTTCACATCAGCACAGTAAAAAACAAAAAGGAAGAAACCTTTGGGAGAATGGCTGACCCTCTCCTGGGATGGACAGACCACAATAGATGTCATGTGTGACATCTATTGAACAACGTAAAGGATGTGTAATACGATCTATTCATACTGTATGACAAAAATGATTTAAATATTGATAGTAAGCCAGGTGAAAGGCAGGACCACTGGAGGAACAACCACCATAAGAATGCAATGTCTTTCTCATTGAACCTATGAAATCTATGAACTGTCTGAAATAATTAATGGCCGCGGCACCAAACGGACCCCCAGAGAAATTGCCTATTGGGACACATGAGTCCCAATGGGGCTGAGCCCCCCCTTCCTTGAATGATAAAAGCCCCCCCTGCACTGCATACAATGATGTGTGTTGTCTTAAGTCAAACCGAACTGCATGCAAAGTGTATGAGTGACCTAAAAAAATATATATATTGAAAGAAAAAAATGTGTCTGTCCGCAAACTGAGGCCATGGTTACAAACCACATTTTCCGTGGAAATAAATGTATTTATTGCTATGCTGGGTAGAGAACAAGGACTTGACTGACTTCCAGTAGAACTCAGAGTCATACCATCTGTAGCTAAGTTCTCTGACGGCTCAGCGGTGCTCGGGTGTATATGGGATGGGAAGGAGGGTGAGAACAGGTGGAGTGGACCAAGACCGGAGAGATGCAGGAGGAGAAGGACAAGATCTCAACCACTGAGAGTTTTAGGAGAGGGCGTGGACACGGCGAAGGACTTTACGTATCTGAAAGACCAATATCAACACTGTGTACAAGAAACATGTCAATAGTATGGTTAAAACCATATGGTATGATTAGTACTATGTTTAGTTAGTTAATTGAATTCAATACCCTTTCTTTACCTGTGTGCATATACTGTATATGCTGTAGCGAATAGTGATGAGACGGAGAAAGTAAGGATATCTTTTTTTTTTTACTTTCACTGAACAGATCATTCCACAAAACATTGTAAATTAAAACAAGAAGAGAAATAAAATAATAATGATAATAGTAATACTAATAATGATATAGATTTTAAAGAGGTAGTTGTCCTTTTTTTGAATGATGGCAGCCGGTATCAGCCCCAGGTACACAATGCCACAATGATATGTATTCTATATATACATGTCCAGAAAATGTGTGAATGATTGGCATTATTTGGGCCGCACTCTCTCCAGCATGTCTGCTCTTTACGGAATTGTTTGTATTTCCAGACATATTCCCTCCATCTTCTAGGATTGTTCCAGATTGAGTTCAATGTGTTTCCATCCAGCTTGATACTCCGGGGAGCACCAATAAACAATGCGTCTCAGTTGGGCTGCGTGATGGACTTCATCCTCTTTGTCTGCTCTTAGTGTTTTAAGTTTAACCCGTGGCCCTGCTTCTTCCCAGGTAAACCTGGAAAATGGGACTCCGGTTCTCTGACTGGTAGTGATAAGAAGAGGTGCACATTCATTTTCACCACCTCAATTCTTGAACTGTAATCCAATATATATATATATATATATATATATATATATATATATATATATATATATATATATATATATATATATATATATATACATATACAACACTAATGTCGACCATTTCAGTATTTTGTTCATCGCCTACTACCCCTTCTGGGGCTTAGGCCGCAAACAAGAGTTCTCCAAGCATCTCGGTCCTGAGCTAACATCTCAAGCTGTCCCCAAGTGTAGCCCATTTTCTTGGCGTCTGCCTCCCAGTCTCTACGCCAGGTGTTTCGCAGCCGACCTCTCTTTCTTTTCCCTTGGGGATTCCACTTGAGGGACTGTCTTGTGGTGTTTGTGGCTGGTTTACGGAGAGTATGGCCTATCCATCTCCAACGTCGTTGGAGGATCTCTTCGTCCGCTGGCTTTTGGCTGGTACGTTCCCACAGTTCTTTGTTACTGATGGTGTTAGGCCTGTGGATCTGAACTAAGTATTTTGTTACATATATTTTATTCACACCCAGGTATTTTATGGATTTTGTATCCCACTTCAGTTTATATTCCTGCCTAATTTCTTTGCTTGTTGTGTAATTAAGAGAGATTATCGTAATTTTTGGGATTGAAGAGTTGGGATTTTGGAGAAAGGTGATGATGTCATCTACAAAAAGTCCTCTTGTATGTTCTTCATTTGCTATATTGAACCCTGGATATGGATTTCAATGACTGGATTGAAGTACAGAAAAAGAAACAAGGAAGGGAGCACCGTAGTGTTTCTGGTGGTTCTTTGGAAGGGAGAGAGCGAGGAAGGGTGAGGATGAGCATCCTTCAGAATGAGGGATAATACAAAACCTTCCCATTATAATAGAGAAAGTCCTATGAAGCAAAGAAACCTGAGGAAAGAGGTTCATTTTGCCAGTTCATGCTCTGCTCAGCGGGGCTCATTTACAGAGTGCCATGCCGTCTGCGGGAGGATCAGAGTGCTACATCTGTTTAGCTCATGAAGAGCAGGAGCCTAGTAGGTGTCGGGTGAGTTGACACTAAGACATCTGGTTAACAATAGAATAGTCAAACATCTGCTCCCCCATTCATCTCCTTCCTGTAGTCAAAGATGAGCAGATCAACCAACACAGATGTGCTAATCAACTTGAGAGGAGCCCCCACACCCATGTCTGGCTTTTATTCATCATGTTTAAAATGCAGAGTCCTGAAACCTTTCAATTCTTATCTCAAGGCAGGAGAGATTGTATTGTTTAAACACCAAGAGGTCTGACAATACCAACAGGAAAAAAAGTTGCAATGGAAATGTGCCTTCACAGGGTTTCAAAGTAATTCAGTTAAACAAAGGAAAAATGGTCGAGGCCTCTGAGTCGCGGGTTGAAGGATAAAGTTGACAAAATAATTGTTATGGTGGTTAATAAAGCAAAGAAAACATGCCATATGTGAGCAGTGTTATACATGGCATCCCAGTGGAGAACAAGCTGGAGAATTTGAGAACAAGTGTTAAAGATTGTAGTTACTTTTGAAGTAATTGCAACTAAACATCTGAAAGCAAGAAGAGGGGGAGAGACGGTTAATGGTGTGTCCGTGTTGCTGGCTTGCCTGAAAAAGTGACAGATAAATGAGGTGCACTGTAACACTGTATGTCCCACCACCTTTGAAGAGTTACAAAGGCCACAAATATGCACATGTTGTTGCAGGGTGCAAAGGGAAATGACATTGTGGAAGATGTGTAGGGGAGCATGAGGAAGGGACATCCATCAAATATATTGCTGGTAAATTTGTATGTCATGGCTGAAATAGATGATTGCAAAATCCAAGCAAAAAGGAGATCTAAGAAGGTTGAAACAATAGTAAAGACTGCAACAAGATATTTGGATATTGATGGAATTACTGTGATTGCTGTTCAGGAACAGTTAGAGAATCATGTTCACAGGATGAGTTATTATGACAATTCTGCTGTGGAAAGCAAAGAGGTTGTTGTCAAATGGAAAATAATGGAAAAGATCTCTTAATGGTTCTAAATTAAAAAAAATGAAAATGAATTTGTTGAAGAGACATGGCTTACCAAAAATACATTTTGTGATTCAAGGAAATAAAAAGGATGGAGAAGAGGCTAATGCAGAGGCTGTGAGGCACGACATTTCTTACAAAGAGAGGACGAAGAATATGTAGTTGTTGAATTGTGGTTAGGGGAGGAATATTTGGTAAGGCGGAATTTCTATAAACCACGTCAAAGATTTCAATTAAAAGAAATACATGGATTAAACAGAAGAAGGGTCATCTGGTGAGTTTTATGTTAATGCCATTGTATTGCAATTCAATAAATTGAGTTTAGACCAGAGAGCAGAATCATGTTGTCTCTGTTTTTTTGTGGGAGGTATGGAATCATTCTACAGTTGGACGTGATCATAAAATCCATTCCCTGTAGATAGATAGATAGACAAACAGATAGATATACAGACAGACAGACAGATATAGTTGATCTAAACTGCATGAACTCACCACGAATAAAAGCAATGATGAGAGAGACCACCATGGAAAAGGACTTGACTGCAGCGTCTGGCTGCTATCCTCATTCTCTGATGTTGAGCGACTGTAAAACCAACACAGTAAAAACGTGCCTTACACATAATAACATATATGTGCGAATGGATAATCCACAAATAATGTCACTGTTGGATGCCTTAAGCAAAAGATAATGACAGCTTAAGAATAGAGACGTTTGGTTTATTGATTCTGGTTTACTTGTCACACTTTCATCCTAAATCGAACGGTTAGGCCCAAGAGGTCAGAGGGCCGAGATGATAAGAATAATGTTGGTCAAATGCTGTGGTCTAAGGAAAATTACTTGTATGGCATTCAGAGAATTAGACTATAGAATATAGAATATATATTAATGAATTAATTCTCTGTTCTTCTTTCCTACCATGTCACCTTTCATGCAGCCCTCAGAGTGCTCTCAGGAGCTGTGGAATTAAATTGGGAACCATTGCAACAGACAACCTGCTCTTTAGCACGTTGGACACACCAACATGACACTGTTACAGAAAATGTATTTCCCGCCAAATAACAATGGTCTGCTGAAGCTTGTTTTGGGAGGAGGGTGTTTTAAAACTGTGGAAAACTGTGACTGTGAACTGAGAGAATAAACATGTCCTCAAAATTCAGATAAGATTGCAGTTCAGTGACACTGCAATGTAATTAAGTAGAGGAAAGAAATGTGTGGACAGGTTGTCTCCAGTGACTGAGAGACACCTTTTACCTGAAATACAATATTAGTATCCTCTTTGTACATTCCAAAGGTCAAAGGTCACATTAATTCTGAGTACACTGTGATGTCCTTGATAAAGCAACAAACAGGAGTCACAAAGTCTGGAGTTGGACAGAATTTGTCCACAGGACAGCTAGTAACAGTGTACTCCACAAATCTGGCAAGAAAAAAGGTGACATAAGAACCATGAGAAAACCTGTCTGGAGTTTTCCACAAGGGAGAAACAACAAACATGAGGAAGAAGTTGTTCTGGTCAGATGAGACCTTTTGAATGTGAACTTTTTGGCCTCACCCTGTGTACAGCATCCCAACAGGGAAACATTCACATTCTATATTCAACATATTTACAAAGTGGATGAAAGAGATAAATATAACAAGAAGCTGCCCTAAAAATAGTTTAAAAAAAAAACATTTTCTTTGGAACACAGCCTTTGACCAACATTAGATCTTCTCATTCTTTGAAACAATCGGTTTAAATTCAGGATTGAAGTGTGACAAATAAGGATGCAGGTTAATTATTACCTCTACTTCCAATAGTCTATTTTTTAATCATGTCATTGTTTATTATCATATCATTGTGTATTACATTGTGATCAACAAATAATCCCTCTTCATTAGAGGTTTGGTTCTCAAATGAAATACGTATAACAAGATGAATAGAACAATGGTTGCAAATGAACCCTAAACAACACATGAAATAAACAGCATAGAAAATCGGTGGTTTGAATAGACGTATTCTGCCATCTAGTGGTGGAGATGTGAACACGTTTACTTTGCGTCTCCAGAGCCATTCTCTAGCGTCTCCTAAACTGCCTCTGCTCTGCGTTAACTGAAGCAACAACACAATACGTGGGAAAATAAATATAAGAGCCAACGAGTCTGCGACCCCAAACCACTTGGATTAAACTATACCATTAGCTTCATTATTACCTGCATTTTCAACTATATTGCATCAACCTTGAACCGATAAGTATCGCTGTGTGCAATGGAAATACACCTGCGTGTAGTCAACTACTGTTGCTAACACATCCCGTCGGACCAGGATTATTTATTTATATTCAATCAATCAATGGAGTTTTCCTCTAATGCCATGGTAACCGCTGGCGTCGCAGATGGATTTCTAGCATACAAACGTTCCATTGCATTAACTCTTAATGTGAAAAGTCACGTACTTCCGGTTTAGCTGCTACACTTCGTATTTTCGCAAAAAAATCCGAATTTAATCCGTGTATCATTCGTTCTTTCTTTTTTCAAATTGATAAATTGAAAACCAAACTATTCGTTTTCCCGTTATTCAATTGAGAAACCAAAAACGAAAAACCAAATCGGAAAACGGGCCACTGGCCGACTGGTGACGCAAATTACTTATTCGTGTATTCCACGAATGGGCGTGTAGCCCATTTATGATTTCTGCCATAAAAACGAATCTAAATTATGACTTTGCTAGGGTCACCCAGAGGTGTGGTTTGTGTTTTAGCAACGTCTCGCTGATGAGCTATTGAAGTCCAAATCTGTAAATATCTTGCTAACTTTACTGAACTGTAAACGTTCTACTCAACGGAGAGGGACGTCTGCCTTTAGCGCAATCTTAAGTATCTTCGGTATTTCCGAGTCCGAGATAAGTTAGAGGGAGGTAAAATACGTTCTGGGTGGTATTTATTCCGTAAATTTCGTGACTAGTAACAAATGAAAAGTCCTGAAGAGTTATCTCTCTATCGAATCTTGCCAATTCCTCAACGAGCAAAGACGCTGCAGAATCAGCGGCGGCTTTGCGCATGCGCGCGTGACTGCAAGCCGCGAGGTTTCTGACACTCGCTAACTGCAAAACAATACGTGCTTTCGTGTCGGACACCACAAACTCAAATATCCAATGGACTAAGGTCACTGGATTTGTAGCTCGTCGCTTTTGACAAAAAGTCGCCAAGAGGGTTTGGAAAGTCAATTTAGCAAACAATGATGGAGCATGCGTATTTCGACTTCCTTAAGACATAATTTCGAGTTTCTAACCCTACTTTTAAGTCCATTTTCGCCACAAAAAAGAAAGGATAGAATGTCGATATTATGACTTAAGAAACTCAAAATGACGTAAGATATGCGCGTAACTTTTCACAGTAAGAGTCAACGTTTTTTACACACAGAAAGTCGTCCCCACTTTGACCATTCACCTGCACATTACATACTTAATCATTCCAATATTCCAATATCCATTCCAATATCTTGCACACTACATTTGCACTATAACTTTGCTCTCCATGTGTAATTTGTGTAGGGAAGGGAACGTTCCTTAAATGTTGCAACCTTTAGATAATGTTAGATAACGTCCTGGGAACGTTTTAACCTAACTAACCTTCAGGCAACGTGTGGGAACTTCTGGGAACCTTAAATTGTTAGCTGGGACACCAGCGGTTACATTACATTAGCGGTTACAGCGGAGAAACGTTAATTAATTAATATAGACAACTAATCCTGGTCCGACGGGATGTGTTAGCACCAGTGGTTGACTACACGCACACTTGTTGCTCTTCGCTTTGATATTTATTATCCACGCATTGTGTAGTGTGAGCAGAGTAAACGCGTTCAAATCTCTACCAGTAGGTGGCAGGATATGTGTATTTAATCCATATATTGAATTATATTTAACTGTGTTTAAGATATGTATCTGTTATTACCGATGCATTTAATGCTGTCTATGTCATGCTTGGTTTAGGGTTAATTTTAAAACTTCTGCAGGAATACATGAGGTCAACAAACCCAGTGAAAATAATTTGAAAAATATTCTATATACACACATGTATGTGTTTATACATTACATTACATAGACTTTTTTCGTTGGTTCAGTTAATTATTTTTTTTTTTGCTTATTTTCTTGAGTGTCAAATCTGAAGCCTAGTTTAATCGTATCTATATTGAAAACCCCAGTAGGGGCAGTAGTTCGTCCGAAAAACGTTTGTCAGACGCCAGTAAAATCAACGAAGAAGAAGACGAAGACAATGAGATAAAGGAGCACGCGAAGAAGTAGGACGACGATATCCGCTTTGTCGCATAACGGCGTTGCTCCGCGAACGGGTGGTCGGGTTCTCCAAACACCTTGTTTGACTTTATTCGACCCACGTTCTCGCCCATCGTCGTTTGGACTCCAGTTCGTTGACGCTCCAACATGTCTGACGAAGGTAAACTGTTCGTCGGAGGACTGAGCTTTGAGACCAACGAGGATTCTCTGAGTGCGGCCTTCAGCAAATATGGAACCATCGAAAAGGCAGACGTGATCCGAGACAAAGAGACGGGAAAATCCCGCGGTTTTGGCTTCGTGAAATTCGACAACGCCGAAGACGCACTCGACGCGCTAAACGGCATGAACGGCAAAACTCTCGACGGTCGGTCAATTCGTGTGGATGAAGCCGGAAAGGGCGGCCGCTCCAGAGGAGGCTTCAGTGGACCACGAGGAGGAGGAGGCCGCGGAGGAGGCGGATTTGGCGGGCGTGGGAGAGGCGGCGGCGGATACGGCGGAGACCGCAGCTACGGAGACAGAAGCTACGGCGATAGAAGCTTCGGTTCCGAAGGCAGGTTCCCCGGTGGCAACCAGTACAGGAGCAGCGGAGGAGGAGGCGGCGGCGGATACTCGAGTGGCGGCTACCGCGACAACCGGGGCCAGGGCGGATACGAGCGCGGCAATTCCTACCGCGATAACTACGACAGCTACGGTGCTAACGAGTAAACCTCACCCCGATTCAAGATCACCACCTGGCTGGCTTCGGTTCAAAGATTCGCTCCTCGAGAAAAATGTCCACGTATTATTGCTGACTTATTGAGTTTTTGTAGTTATGTAGTAATAGTTAAAGCGTCTCCGAGTGTTGCTAGCCATGAGTTGACAAACCCACGTTACAAACTCCAGTTCCGGACTATGCTTCATTTTATTCCTCCAACGGTCGTTTGTAATCTGATTGGTAATTTAAGTCTTCAAACGAGGACCGAAAGACTGCTCTCCACGTGGCCACCCCCCCATCGCTGAAGACTTTTCCTGGTTTTGATTCCGGAGTTATTTTCTGTTTTTCTTTTATCATGTTTATTCTGTTTTGGTTTTTCCTTATTCTCTGTGACTGACCTTCTTGTCAGGTTTTAAAGTGAGACATCCGAATTGCTCAAAAAAAGACTTTTGGTGAATTTTATACTAAGTTCCTTTTTTACTATTAAAATAACTTAGTCCAGCTGTCCAGAGTGAATTTCTTTTGGACTGGAATGTCGACTGTCCAGGTTCTCTTTTGTGCTAGGTTCACCATCTGCGTTTGAAATGTGCTGTGAAATGGACTAATCTTGTTTTAAGTGAAAGAAAAAAAAAAATGTACTTTCCCCAAGTATTATTTCAATCTGGAAGTTTTGTACTCTTGTTCTTTGTATGATTACATTTTTCTTTTTGGCTTCATGGAGCCTATTAAACAGACTGTGGACAGAACTAATTCCACGTTTTCTTTTAATTGCACATGTTCAGTTTCAACTTTGAGACAACTGCAGTTCATATTTCCATACAGTATAAAAAAACTGAAATGTACTTCAGTTACTCAAGACAGCCATGGGCATGCACAATAGTAACCGACTTCCTCTACGTTTAAGTTTAGAATACTTTGAATCCCAAACATTGTAGCAAACCATTAATAGACTTAACAATGGTGCCTCTAGCAGCAGTAATGGATTACATATACAATGTCACAGTTCATGGAGTCAAAATCTTTAATAGGCATCAAGAATGCACAATAACCAACAATGAATTGGGATTTAAAAAAAATAAAGAGCGAGTGATACCTCTCAGTTAAGGATTCAGCATTTTGGTATTTGCATCAAACCTGGCAAACTAGATGGAATAAGAGTGCGCCCTTCCTGGTGACCAATGGCGTCTGACCAGATGGAATACTGTCCCTGCTATTCTCAGTATGGATACAGATCATCTCTATCGACTTAAGTGTGTAAGACAAGTCTGGCGCAGTAAGTCGAGAGTGTCCTCTGGTAGAGGAAGACCACTGGTAACTGCGGGGTTGGCGGTTTGATCCCCAGTTGGTATGAAATGATACATGTTGATAGTACTTTGTTGTGCTGCTTTGCAGCAATTGGTTAGAGCCTGATCCCGGTATGGCGAGCACTATGACAGTCAATTGAAAAAAAAGTGTTGTCGTGATTGCTGAAACCAAAGAGGATCAGAAGCTACATTTACTTTGTTTCTTAATAGGAGGCCAATAACTGAATGTGATACATAAAGTGAGATATTTGGTTATAGCATCAGCAATGATCTTAGTCATGATGGCGATGTTGTGCTGCGCAAGTGTAGCAAACTTTATGCACAAGCGTGTCGATTTCATGTGAAACATGAGCCCACTGAGCCCACTGTAAAAAAGATTCAGGTGGCTCTCAATGATGCTTTTAGGGCATTCTTCAAGCTCCCAAGATGGTTGAGTAGAAGTTGTACATTTCTGACCATTATTGTCCACATCTTTCATGCTTTGTTGAAGACTTGTATTAAAAAAATGTCAAGTAATGATTTACAAAATTTAATCATAAAGGTGTCAATCCCACACAATGAAATGACCGTATGGTTTTTTTTGTAACCTTCTAATCTTGTGGTGCCGTCATAAAAGGGCAAAAGTAACCTTCTAAGCATGTATGTAATATATTGATGTTTACATACATGTTTTCTTTCCATGAAAACAACATACTTTGCGCTATTTTAACTGCAAAGAGTCCGGTCACAATGGGCTAATGTTAAACAGTGTACAACTCGCTCTTGCATCAAGTATATGTTGGTGACCTACTAATGACAGTCATTTGAATCCCCTTTTGTCAAAAGAACAACATCTGGCTGAAGTCAAACAGTCCTTGTAAGGGAACGTCCCTAATTTGGGGAAATGGCCCGGCGGTATCTAATAGATTAGATTAGATTAGATTCAACTTTATTGTCATTACCAGGTACAAGTAGATGGCAACGAAATGCGGTTTAAGTCTAACCCGAGTGCAATAGCAGTAAGTGCAGGACATACAATGGTTTAAACAGATGGCTATTACTATAACGATAAACAGGATTTTTACAGATAAATATAAACAGGGTGCGATTTGAACCAAAAGCCGAGGGGGGAATTTCTTTTTTTGCTGCCGGTGTCGGCATGCGGGCTGACCGGGTGAGGGGGGGGGGGGGGTGCTGCCGACCAGCTGACCGGGTGGGGGGGGGGGGGGGGTGCTGTCGAAGGCTGCTGAACAGCTGCTCTGAAGTATCGACACTGAAGATCGTTAGATTTCATGAGTTTAAGTAGGCGAGCAGTTAAGTTGCATTCATCGCTATCAAGGGGGGGAAATCCTTGTCCCCACCGGAGATAAAAAAAAAACAGAGGGGAGGAAATCCCTGCCCCCCCCCCCCCCCTCTGGCCCTGTGGTACACCAGTGTTGAGTGTGATGGACGTAGAGCAGTTGGAGCCTGATTGTACATTCTGGGGTCTGTTGGTCAAAAAGTCAAAAATCCAGTTGCACGGGGAGGTGTTGATACCCAGGTCTCCAAGTTTGGCTATTAACTTAGCCGGGATGACAGTGTTGAATGCTGAGCTGAAGTCAACAAACAGCATGCGTGCATAAGTATTCTTATTGTCCAGGTGTGTGAGCACAGAGTGCAGTGCCATGGAAACCGCATCCTCTGTGCTCCTGTTGCTCCGGTAGGCAGACTGGTGTGAGTCCAATGTGGATGGTAGCGAGTCTTTTAGGTGTGCCAGGACCAGCCGCTCAAAGCACTTCATTACGATGGGTGTGAGTGCTACGGGGCGGTAGTCGTTGAGGCACTTTGGGCTGGGGTGTTTTGGCACTGGCACAATGGAAGTGCATTTAAAGCATGTTGGTACAGCTGCTTGGGAAAGAGACAGGTTGAAAATGTCTATAAAAACCCCAGCGAGCTGCTCCGCACATGCCCTGAGTACACGTCCGGGGGTGTTATCTGGTCCAGCCGCCTTGTGCGTGCTGATCCTGCTCAGTGCATTGCAGACATCTGTGGAGGAGAGTGTGATTGGGGGCTGGTCGACTGAGGATTTGAGCTTGGTGGCAATTTCTCTGAAGTTGACATCAGTGGCTGCGGGGGTGGAGTGAGTGGGTTTATAGTCACTGATGGCCTGAATGCCCTGCCACATGCGTTGAGCGTGGGCGTTGGAAAAGTGTCCCTCTACGCCGCCGTGACGAGATATGTTTGAATCCCCAAATGCAAAAGGTGCTTCAATGCTTCCTTAGCAAGGGAGAGAGGCCTTTAGAAGTTAATAGTTAAGTATTTTTTTGATGAAGTACATTTCATCAGACAACGCCCCATAGGTGCCCTATTCAGCACCGTTGACATCAAGAAGCACGTAGGCTACATCACCTCAGAAGTTCCAGCACTTTGATGCACTAGTTTTCCCACTCATGGTGAATCCAAAATAACGATTTTTTAAAACAATCCGTGCTGATCATCCATCTTAAATCCTAAATGATCCAATCAGTTCAATAATGAGGGATTTGCCATTTTAGTCCAAAGAGAGAGATTTCTACTTCATGGCCAGTTGTTTATTAAATCACAAACAAACATTAACCACAGGACCGCTGACCCACCGTAGGCTTGTACTTTTGGCAGGCAAAGGTCCTGCACCTACTCCTATAAATAACCACCAGGTGTCAACAGATTTAACTAACTCATAAGCAACCCCTAAAACTGAGTAGGCTGTAGTTAAACCGCAACAAAAATTGTTCAAACAAAAATGCCTAAACGATGATTAAATCTGAATAAATCAAACAATCTAACCCATAAATGAGGAGACAAGAATGATTAAACAATACTACTTTTATCATCAAGTAAAAATCTCTGTCATAAAGCATGGGTTCAGTGACATAGCTCTATAAATATGTCAGACGAGGGTTCAAGTGGAAGACAAAGAACAAGTGAAGATATAAAATTGTTGGAAACAGATGAAGAGAGGAAAGATGCAATTAATGCTCCGTTTAAGGTCTTTATGTTAATCAAGACTAACTGCTCCTGCTAAAGATCAGGTTTGCCACCACATGTTGAACCAACTGTAAGATGTATAGCATTACAGGTGGTTTCACATTTATACAACACGGTTTGGGAGGGAGGAAAATTACCAGGAATTTGGAAACTTGCAGTCAGGCAACCAGGTAAGCATTAGCATTGACCTCACACTGTCACGGAATGACCAGGAGACAGACTGGAGCAAGTGAAGCTTAGTTTAATAATTTCTAACAATCAACAATGAGGAGGCTGGGACGGTGAGCTGGGAGAGTTTGGGTTGAAGTACCTCCAGGATGATCGAGAGCTTTGCCTTCCGGCTCTTTTCGTCAAAACGGTGCGGTAACCGTTTCCCCTTCACTTTCTAAATCCATTGATATTATGACCTAGGATTTCTTATTTCCCCCAAATATATCTTTCTATGATAGCATGCTCCATAATTAAGAAGACATTGTTGTTGTTGTTGTTGTTGTTGGGAGACGATGGTCTCTTGGAGTTGGTGAGTACTTGGTGAAGCCTTTCCAGACTGACGAGTGGTCGCTGGCTGAAAAACTTTTCTCCAGTTTTTCAGTGTAGCTCTTCTTAGCTACCTTGATCTCCCTCCTCAGTGAGTTTCTGGCCTGGTTGTACAGGATCTTGCCCCCACCTCTGTAGGCCTCCCCTGTGCCCCGACAAAGCTGTGCCCCAGCAGCCTCAAAAACAGTCCAATCAGTGGAGGCATGCATCGTTGGTCCATCTCTTCACAGTCTTCACTACAGGCGTTTTAGATTTTAATTTCTGCTTATATGTTGGGAGAAGATGGACCCAAAGCTGGACGGGGAACTGCGCGATATGAGTGTAGCAGTGGTCCAGTTTGTGTTTTTGACTAAGAGGCCCCACCTTGTGAATTCTTTTTTTTTCACAAAAAAGAAGACTGGAACATAGGATTAATCTGTATGTTGACAACATATGGCAGAACAAATGGAATTAAATGAGTAAAGGAAAGTAGCCTATATGTTATTTGAAAGCATTATGGAAGGTGTGAATTTAGTGAAGACAAACTGTGGACCATGTTCTGTCAGTGGTATGATCCTGCAAGAGAACATTCAAAAAATGGACGTTTATTTAATAAATCTATTAGTGTATAAGTGGGGAATGTTTTATCTGGAATAATTAAGGTCAATTAAAATAATGTGTGTTTGATTACCACCAACTATATATTAGTCTATATAAAATAAAAAATATCTCACTCGTTTCCTTAGTTTAGTTAATTATCATTTCTTTTCTTTTTATTCTCACTTGTGAGAATAATGTCCGTAACACCCACTCCAGACGAGTGGGAGCGCTAATGCGCCCACAATGTGTTCACCAACCGCCATTAAAATCAAGAGAAGAAGAAGCAGCAGCAGCGACAGCATAAGAAGAAGAGGACAACGGCTGCCATTGATTCTCTAACTACGTAGCACAGCGAAAGCGTGGTCGGGTTCTCCAAACATCTCGTTTGACTTTATTCGACCCACGTTCTCGCTCATCGTCGTTTGGACTCCTGTTCGTTGACGCTCCAACATGTCTGACGAAGGTAAACTGTTCGTCGGAGGACTGAGCTTTGAGACCAACGAGGATTCTCTGAGTGCGGCCTTCAGCAAATATGGAACCATCGAAAAGGCAGACGTGATCCGAGACAAAGAGACGGGAAAATCCCGCGGTTTTGGCTTCGTGAAATTCGACAACGCCGAAGACGCACTCGACGCATTAAACGGCATGAACGGCAAAACCCTGGAGGGCCGGTCAATTCGTGTGGATGAAGCCGGAAAGGGGGGCCGTGCCAGGGGAGGCTTCAGTGGCCCACCACGAGGAGGAGGAGGAGGCCGCGGAGGAGGCGGATTCGGCGGCCGTGGGAGAGGCGGCGGCGGATACGGCGGAGACCGCAGCTACGGAGACAGAAGCTACGGCGATAGAAGCTACGGCTCCGAAGGCAGGTCATCCGGCGGCGGCCAGTACAGGAGCAGCGGCGGCAGCGGCGGCGGATACTCGAGTGGTGGCTACCGCGACAACCGGGGCCAAGGGGGATCCTACCGCGAGGGCTACGACAGCTACAGCACTAACGAGTAAACCTCTACCCGGTTCAAGATCATCACCTGGCTGGCTCCGTTTCAAAAGATGCGCTCCTCGAGAGAAATGTCCACGTGTTTATTGCTGACTTTAATTTTAGTCGTTCTGTTATAGTAGCTCACGCATCTTGCCAAATGGAGCCATGATATTTAGGTCATTCCTTAACGAACCATGTTACATCTTCCAGTTCCGGACTTTGCTTTATTGGGCATCTTTATGCCGCAGAGGTCGTTTCTGAACTTTGTGAACACAAATCTGTATAATCTGATTAGTACCCCAAATGTGGACCGAAAGGCCGCTCTCCCCGTGGCCACTACCATCTATGAAGTCAAGCACGTAAAACATTTTTTTTTTGTTGATCTACTTGGACATATCCGAGGGCCTTGGTCCTTTTTGCTTACTTCCCCTTTCATGCACAGTGGCTGACCCATTTCTTGCCAGGTTTTAAAGTGAAGCTAGACATCGGAATTCCTCACTTTTTTTGATGGATTTTATACCAAGTTCCCTGTTGCGCTTTAAAGCTTGGTCCAGTAAGACTCCTGTGTTTTTAAAGAGCGTTTTTCCTTTCAGACTGAACTACAATTGTGTGCACTGTTCAACATCTGTGTTTTTAAATCTGCTGTAAAATGGACTAATCTTAAGTGAACTGTTTCCCTAAATATCGCAACCAAGTTTTGTACTCTGTTCTTTGTATGATCCTTTTTTTGAGTTTGGCGCCTATTAAAGACTGGATATAAAAAACGTAATTTTCGTATTAGTCAATTGTACATGCATTATTTCATAAAATGGCAAAATGCATTTATCTCACTGAGGAGTTCTGTTGAATAATCATAATTCAGATTCAGGGTACTTGGGTTGTAAACTTGCATTCATATGAAATGTGTCAAAATAAAATAGTTAGTTATACAGTATACAATTAAATACTATTCAGTTCAAAATATCAATGGTGAAATTCCAAATCTTTCACTCAAGTCCTTAAATTCAACTGCTCCTGACTGGTCACCATGTCTGCATCTAAGTGAGATCGTTGGAGAGATTAGAGAAAAACCCTTGTTGACACCTAGACAAGACTTTGCAACTTGAGTTAGGAAACTATCCAGAGAATCACTTTTGACGTGCAAGAAACTGAAGAACTGAAAGGGAGAGGTCTCGTACTTTTTTAACTTGTCCATACTGTTCCATATTGTTTTGATAATATGAAACCTTCATTTACATCTTCTGCTGCAAACAGACCAACCTCTTCAGACTACCTTTACTAAAAGCACTAATAAATTGTCTTATAATGGGTCTTATCAATAGCAAGTTGTAAATTGGCTTATTTTATGAAATTGCATTTTTTTTGTTTTTTGTTCTGAGTTTTTATCCTTATGGTTGAAATGCCCTCATTGTAAGTCGCTTTGGATAAAAGCGTCAGCTAAATGACATGTATAAACAGTAAAAAAAGGCAGGTGTTACAACCAGTTTCTTTTAGGGAGGAACTCCCAGGAAACCCTGCAAGTACTCCATCATAGACAGAACGACACTTTCAAGTATGTTGAATTGTTTAACGCCACTCATTCGTGACATTCATTCGTTATAGTCACGTTATAGTCATGCGCATTAATTACACCGTTACTAGAGACAGAGACAGCTTGAGAGCCAATTGCTGTCAGCAACGCAAAGCGTTTCCTTCACCAAAGACTCTTCTACGGCCACATCTCCACCGGGTGAATGGACAAGGAGGCGATCTCCAAATGACTGATGAGCTCGGACAGCTTATAGATGAGGGTTTTCATCTAATATGCTCAAATGCTCTTTTTTTATGTAGCATGAAATTGGTTGATTCAGTGTAACCCCTCTGTTGTATTAATTTCTATTTATTCTAAAGTAGCACCAAGTTTCCCCTAATCTCCCTAATTCGTTTTCCAATTGCAAATGTTACAATGGCTGAACCAAAAGCTCTGCTTCACTGTAGAGCTCCATGCGGGTACAGTGGTCTAGTAATAGTCAATGTAATTTTGATTCGTATTTTTACACCAAAACTTTCATAATTACCAATTCTCCTCTAACATTTTTATTAATTGGATGCACTCAAATATATATATAAATATTTTAATGATGACACAACATTCAGTTCCTGATCTATTCAGTTTTATGCACTCATCTGTCTGCAGTAGATATGCTCGGGCATGAAGTTGTATGGCCTCTAACCACTCAAGTTCACGCTGTTTGTGCCGGGCCTTTTGGAAAAGGTCAGTTAATTAGAATAAAGCATTTTGATTTTTTTCCTCCTCCTGAGTTTGATGCTGACTTCCTAATGGGATCCATGTTCCCAATCAGTGGGGGTATCGCTCTTTGTGGTTGTCAAACTTCTTGTCACTGGTGGAGCTATAGAATTCTGACCCATAATCCAAACGTCCCCATCCTCCTACATAAACCTGCATGGTTTATCCCCAACATCTCAGCCGACTGCTGTCTCTTAGCTTCAAACCAGCCGAAGTACGGATCCCACTGTTCTATTTGGTGATGTTCAGTCTGAATGTTGACTTGGAAGTCCAAAGAGCTCCTGCTGTGCTAGTTTCATTCCCTGGGAAATTTCAACATGTCTTGAGAGTGCTTGCAAGGAGGTACATCTCCAAGTCCAGGAAATCCGGGTCAAGAGGTGTTCGAATGAGTGCAAGCTCTAATTTTGACAAGAGACGCTCCAATATTTGACGCCCGAAGAACATGCTCTGGAGAACAATAAAGTACACTTTAGGAAAGGGCACCCCTCAAAATGTATTGAATACTTTGTTCACACTACCGTTTTGTGG
This sequence comes from Apeltes quadracus, assembly GCA_021346845.1. Classification (NCBI taxonomy): domain Eukaryota; kingdom Metazoa; phylum Chordata; class Actinopteri; order Perciformes; family Gasterosteidae; genus Apeltes; species Apeltes quadracus. The sequence continues at coordinate 6,056,948 of CM037918.1, forward strand.
GGGATATTGGTGTGTCATTATTTTACAAAAGCACATTAATCGAAGCCATGTTGAGTCTCTGCATAGAGTAAAGTTAAGCTTTGATGAAACCTTGGTATATTCAACAAAGATTTGTGTAGTCTTACATTTTCATCTTATTTCTTACAGTCTTTACATTATTATAAAGCCGTCAAGTATTTATATGTTTCATTCGTTTTGTTGCAAGAGGAAAGATAGTGTGAGCGTTTTAACATTTGGGTCACTGTAGAAACAGCGCCACCTAGGGTCGTGTTGGGGCTGTACGAGGTGTACACTTGAGCAGCTAAACTACCCGCCTCTAGCACAGAATCCACCTGCGAACCAACAAGAGCCCAGAGGGCGAAGGCGGGACTTCAGCCTTTACTTCCGCCCTGTATTCTGGTTTCAACCAATCATGTTAGAAGCTGTGGACAAAGCCCTTTCGGATTGGCTTACGGGCTCCGTTCTTCAGCAGAGGGGAAGCAAGGCCAGCGACACACGAGTCCGGGGCGCAGCATCAGCGGCAGTTTCAGCACCAGCGACCGAGCGAAGCGGAGCGGAGCTGTCCACACATTCAGCACTCCGACGGCCAGGGTACATCTTCCCCCGGGACACCGAGACATCTTATTTTAGGATGGCGTCTATATACGTCGGCCTTTTTGTCCTTTTACAGCTTCTAGCCCTGAATGGAGTGAGCGAGATATCTGCCTTCCCCACACCTACAGCCACCTCGTATGGTGAGTTGGCCATCGCTTCTGACCGCGCGAGAGACATGTACTTTAGTTACCTCGTTATGTAAAGCATTTTAGCAATAGGCTGATATGTTAATTGTTGATACGTTATTTAGAAATGTTCACGAGGAAGTCGTGCATTACTAAAAATGGGTTTTAAAAAAGCCACGAAGTCCAACAAGAAGACATACTCTTCAGCACACATTCCTGAAATTAAAATAGGAAAAAACTAACTACATGGTTATCTTAAACTTAAACTACGGATCGCATCATTGAAAAGTCTTAAAAATACAATATTATCTGCACCTATATATATAAAATATATTACACCTTTTACACATTGTGCTATACGGGGTTTTTAAAGAAACTATCATGTCGGTATTGTTTTTATTTTCTCCTACATGAAGGTTTTACATTATGTTTTACGTTCTCTGTTTATTGATGTGCCACTTAAATAGATCATATAAATCCAAATTGTTTTATCTATCAGAACATGGTGAAACATGTCGATCCGTGTTTTGTCAAAGCCCTCGATGACGTGTCTTGTTCATATATTCAGTTCACTATCACAAAAGAGTAATGAAACCGCAACATATTCTCATCCAAGAGGCAAATACAAATATAGTTTCTGTTCGTTTTGTCAGGTTCACATGAACACGTCGACGAACGTAATATAGCAAACAGCAGTGCCTTTAAAGTTCAGCGCAGCTCAGCAGTGACCGGCGGTGCGTTCAATGACGCTTTCTCGCATGTTATGGCCGCTTGTCTATTTTTGCCGCGGTTTAATCTTTTGTTCGATAATCCGATTAAGATCAACCCCTGCGGTACACGGCGAGTCTGGACCACATAAACGATCACATAAATCTAAGAGACACAAATGTGTATTAAAGACAAGAAGACAAAATCTACATGGTTATCTTCTACAACGTATATATATAAAAATGAACTAATTATCTCTTTTTTAGAGTCTTGTTTAAAAGCAGATTTATCTGTCTCTATCTTCCAATTTGTGACCTAGTAAATCAGAGACTGCTTAAAAGTGTTGTTCTTAAATTTGTGTTGCAGATAAAACTGTGTACAACAGAGAGTTGACAGAAGAAAGGCCACTACAAGACCAGGTAAGATCTCTTATCATCCAATATCCGGCCAAACGGGCTTTATTGTCACTGTTAACAACCATGGTATTAGCCCGGCAAACATCATTTATCAGAGTTTATATCCTGAGTGGAGATAATTTGTGTAATGTTTGTCTTTTCCCCAGATTGCTGAGGCGGACAGCGTGAAGGCTGCAGTACGGTCAGCGGGTAAGAAGAAACCTTACTGGCTAATCAATTAACACCGGGTTCACGTTGCAGCACCTAACACTAATGTGAGAGGAGTTCATCTCCATCTCTTGTACGTCTACAGTTTGATCATTCCGCCCTTACTGTATTTCAGAGAGCAAGCGTCTCGCGGCCTCCAAGGACGCAGGGTCAGAGCAGGACCTCGATGACTTGACTGTGCTGAAGTCGCTGGCTGATGGCCAGAAATCAAAGGAGACCTCTGAGGGCCCAGCCGAGAAAGAGGACCAGTACGTTCCAGACGAATCAGACTCGACCAAGAGCCGCCGTCTGGCTGAGGACTACGACTCCACCAAGAACGGGATGGACGACGGCAAGTACCAGGGTACGCACACTTGTCTGCGAAGGCAGAGGAGAGACACTCGAAAGATTCAAAGACGGGAGTGGTGCATGCGAAAGAGGGAAATGATCCTCTCCCTGTCAAGCACTGCAGTGGTAAAAGCTCAGGTTGGGCTACTATACCAGCTTCTTCTCTTCTCAGTGGACTCTTATATACACGTAGACACCAACCATTCCCTTTTAACTCATTTTGGAGTTCACTCACTCGAAATCCAAATCATATTCCAATACTTTCATAGATGTAGAGCCTCTAGATTTCATCAGATCAGCACACATTTTACTGTGTGTGCATGTAATCCGATCCAATCATCGGTATAAAGCAGAGTCTCAGAGGCGAGGTGACTCAGCCACAGAGAGTTGAGTACTACACTTCATTGATTCATGCGGCTGGCCTGGCAATAACAGGCTGCTCGTCCGGTTACGCTACATCTAAATTTGGCACGTGAAGGATTTAATTTCTTATTTCCTATAGTGAGACAGAAATGGGTAAAATCCTCTCTGATGTGTCAACTTGCCAATTCGAGCAAAGAGTATTCCGGTACTGCTTATTTATGTTGTGCGTGGACGTTAGGAAACAGCTGGGACGTTTATGTAAGAGTCAAGCTGTAAAAATTACCCATGTCCTCTTCAGTAGTCCAGATATAGAGAAGTTGAATATTGGAAGAGCATAGGGGTCGAATCATTATTACTGGTAGCTCCTGTTCAGACAGAGAGATTAGAGAAGCGAGAAAGCTGTCTTTGGGGGAAAGGTAAACGCCTTGTTTATACCACTGTTTTATTAGAAAGTAACAAATGATAACATGTTTGTCCTCTCAGATGACCCAGAAAGTTTCCGCCAAGTCGATGGCACTCCGCTGACAGCAGAAGACATTGTCCAGAAGATCGCCAACAAGATCTACGAGGAGGACGACCGAGGGGTGTTCGACCGGATCGTCTTGAAACTGCTCAAACTGGGGCTGGTGGGTTGTGAGTTTTTGACACAACGTGTCGTACGGCATTTACGCAACAGGAAATCGCTGGATATGTGTGCTTACACTTCCAAAATCGCTCCCTGCGATTTGTCAAAGGTTCTGTGTCCGTCTCTTTTGTTTTGTCCCTCTGTAGATCACAGACAGTCAGGCCGATACTCTGGAGTACCAGGTGGCCGAGGCGCTGCAGGACCTCATCACCAAAAACGCTAGGAACAACGAGATTGAGGATGTTGACAGTAATGGCCAAGAAACCGACAGAGAGGAAGATCAAGGCTCAGACGCTAACAAGGTAAAACTCCAGTGAACAAGTGGTATTGATGAAAAGAGTGATGACAATCAGCATGAGGACAACAGAAAAGGAAACTCCGGTAACCCACAGGACACCTGGAAGCCACCCAGGCGCAGCTACGACAAGGACGAGGAGGACGAGGACGAAAACAACGATGAAGACGAGGTGGACAGGGACGCAGAAGAAGAAGGGACCGACACTGCCGGCAAAACCTGGGACAAAGACACACAGGACGGCAACGAGGTGAGCCCCGAGGACGGGCTCCAGGATCTGCAGTACTTCCCCAACTTCTACCGTCTGCTCAGAAGCCTTGACTCAGGTAAAGACCAGAAGCCTTCGACAGTTTAGAAATGATCTGCTCACATATTGTTCCCAAGGGACCCGTGCATGCTTGTTCCTCCTCTTAACGAATTATTTATAATCAAACGCCATGTGGTAACATTAACACCGCGTGAGCCAATTAGCACAAATCTGCTCTCCGGTTTGCTTTTGCAGATCAAGACGCTCAGGAGAGGGAGACATTGATCACCATCATGAAGACGCTGATTGACTTCGTGAAGATGATGGTGAAGTACGGCACCATCACCCCGGAGGAGGGCGTGTCCTATCTGGGTAAGACATGACACACCGCCTCCGTGGTCCGGTGCAGTTCAGTGACGAGTCGTTGAAGGCCGCCGTGCATCTGTGGTAAATCATTTTATTTCAACATTGTGCAGCCCAAGAATGTATTGAGTATATATTAGGGCTGTCAAAAATAGTGCACTAACGGCGTTAATTAGATGTTTGTCGTTAATTACGTCAATCTTTTTAACGCATTTCACGCATGCGCAGTGTGACAAATTATTCAGGTCATGAATGTGTCCGAAATGCGGCTGTGGTTACTATTATAACAAACAAATCCTCCTCCTGGCGAATTTTGTGTCAAAAGGGACTAGAGACAAATCTAGTGACATGTATACAGCATATTTCTCATAATTTAAACAAGTCTCCTGATCGTATCGCTCTCTCCCCCTTCCGCCTGCTGCGCTGTGTATGGGTGTGTGTGTGTGAGAGAGAGAGACGAGGGCGTAAATCCCAGGGGGGTCAGGACCCCCCTATCTAAGGGTTGTCCCCCCTAGAAATATCATTAAAACAAAGGTGTGTATTTTAAATAACATAATGATGTATACTTAGAATATCTGTGTAAGAAGTAAAATACAAACCCCCCAAAATGCTTTTTAATTTTCGAAACATTTTGAGTCCCCCCTCCCTTGCCTCACAGTGGTTTGGTCCGCTGCTTGCTAGCGCTGTGCGACCTGCACTCGACTCAGTCAGTCAGTAGTGACAAGAACGTAGTAAGTAGGCGGTCGAAGGCTATTTTATTCACATTAAACATCGGCTGAAGTTTTTATTTTCTCAAATACAAATGATGCTGAGTAATTAATAAATTAGTCATGACAAAAAGTCTGCTATACTAGTGTAATATAATGTAGTGTTACCCAGATTGTTTAATATGCCTCCCACTACAACTAGCTAACGTTATTATTTGTGTGCTCTTCAAAAATGTTATGTTTATTTTCCCCACCTACTGTTAGATCAGATTTACGCCCATGGAGAGAGAGAGAGGCAGACCGCTCAGCACACTTTTTTGGAGTTTTACCTGCCAACGCTCGTGTTTTTTTACCCCTATCACCCGGACACCTCCCGGTTTGTTATTTCTCCCGGGAAACGTCGCATATGTGGATTAAGTTTTCAGTGGATTAATCATGATTAATCCTCTGAAAACTGATTAATTTAATTAAAAATTTGAATCATTTGACAGCCCTAGTATATATATATTTGTGTGACAGTTCATACTTGATCTGGATTTAAATGTACTTGCCTTTTGTAGTCATGTTGAAAGGTCCATGACAAAGTTCCATAAAAGCTGATGTAATGTGGTTTATCAACTTAGGAACGCATTATGTTATGGTTTTACAAAATGCTGTTGTCTAAAGGGATATTCATTATTCAAATGTTAACTATACCAACAAAAAAGAGGTTTTAGTTTTACATTTGTATTGAGTTCAGCCAACGACATGCTTTTCAGGGGACCACAGTTATTGCTTTCTCATCTAATTTCCTGGGATTTGCATTAATTTGACGCATCTTATTATACATTCATTCATATACTATGATGGGATATTTATGTTGCGTAAGCTTACATGAAAGATCTTAAATCTAAGCTTTGTTCCGTCCATTGCATTCGCCGATTACTGGCATGCATTTTTCAGTCTGTGTGTTTATGTAAACTATGTTCTTATTCCTCCTCCTGCATGTGTGTTGGTCCCCATCAGCCGGTGCACTGGAGTGTTAAGCCTCTGCTGACGGATTAGCTGTCATCTCTCTGTGAGGAAGCCTCAGGAAACCCAACATAACTCTTGCTCTCAGTCATACGTAAAAAAAAATGTATACACAGAAGAAGTTTAAAATCAGCTCGGCATACGCCGTCTCATTTAGGGCAGAAAGATCAATGTCATTTGTCAATAGTTTTCTCATTCACTGTCAAGCCATTTGACATTGAAATTGTGGAAAGTTGCCAACAGAAGTTGAAAGATCTCAATGGGATTTCTTCAAATGGCTTGTTTTTCAATTAACAGTTATTTAAAACATATTTGAAAAACTTAAAGAGAAAGAATAGTTATCATTTTTGTTTGATCAATGACTTCCATAGTTAATCAGAAACTCTTGGCCGATGTATTTGTTAACTCCTTGTTTGACAACTCGTCTTAAGCCAAATGGAAAATGTCATTTGTAGCTAATTAGAATAAGTCCACATTGTGTGAATAGATCATAGGATCGACTGTTATAACTAAGTAGACGTTGTAAGGGTCAATCGATACCCGTGTTACCGTGTTCTCTTTTACAGCGGAACGAATGACCACTGCTGATGTTGAACACCGGTGTCAAACACCGGTTTCCTAGGCAACCTGACTGGTTTTATGTCATATTGGTTGTGGGAAGACAATAGGATGGAATATTGCCATTCCCTAGCAACAAGTAATTGCTCCCCTCCCTGCTTCTACCCTTACTGGCTGTGACGCTCCTAAGAGTCACCCAGGTACACAACTGAATACACACAGGCCTGTTGATCAATGCTAATCGGGCAGAACAGCCCTCAGGGCAGATGGAGAGATAGGGAGAGAGTGGGGGAGGACGAAAGACGGCGTGTGTGTGGGCAGAGGGAAAGAATGAAATGATGGGCTTCTACTGCGCTACAGGTGGGAGGAGGCGGCTCGAATGCACAAAGAGTGAATGCTTGGATAATGAGAAGAAAAAAGAGGCTCAAGTGAGCGCAGATGAGAGAGGAACTTTGTACGGATCCTCGATGCTCAATCACAGCGCCCAAATCAAGCCTTCCTGGTTTCTCCTGTCTCTTTGTTGTCCTTGCGTCGTAATAGCCACATCCGTAATAATCTATTCTTTAATAAATGTCCAGAATTTCCCATTCCCGAAACGTTTTGATCTCCACTCGCTCAGGTGATTATTAGAAACTTGGGTCTTGTATTACTTTTAGTTCCCACTGTTAACCCTTTTGTAACGATTGATTTTTAACACACAATGATTTAGAGGTAAGGGCCATGTGAGGCTGGGGCATACATAGAAAATGACTGATAATATGGTGGACCGTCTTTATGGGAGACATAAGACTATTGCTTCTTGCAACTACTTTATTGTGTTCGGTAAAGCATGTTTGTGCTTGAATGGTGCGTCTAAATGCTAAACAGGGGGAAACAAAGCAAAGTGTCATAGCAGAACTTGATATATATATATATACATATATATATATGTGTGTGTGTGTCCAGAACATCTGCTTCCTCGGTTTTTCAGCGTAATGTTTACCGCTTTGTTAATCCAGAGAGGATCAGGTGACGTTAACTTCAGTCTCTGTCGGCCATATGATCTGTTTTGTTTGTCCCAGGCTAATTAAGGGTATTTTGTACTATCTAATCTTGTTGGGAAAGCTTAAGCCATACACACTGGTAACAAATGAACTGATTCCCAAAATATGTGTGCTTGTTTGAATAAATTGTGGCTATATTATTTCTGTTTTGTTTTCCAATATTTGTTCTACAAGGCATACAAAATGAGAGAACACAATGTTCTATTACGACTACCGTTATACTCTTCAACCTTCATTTCAATAGTTGAACAAACCCTTTTCTAATGTTAATCAGACTCTGAGTCACACAGGAACAGCATTCAGAGGTTGAATAGGAGGTTTTCGTTCATTGACGTCACCACGCTAATCAAACCTTGAGTAAATGTTTGACCGCTTTCATCCACCTGCAGAGAACCTGGATGCTATGATAGCCATGCAGACCAAGAACAAGCTGGGCAAAGCTCTCGGGCTTCCTGACTTCACTGGACCCAACGGTAAACACCCTCGCTCGTTATCCTCCGATCTGAATGTAGAGCTACATAGGCTAATACATTTTGTTTTTGGAATATATGCTTTGTAATATAGATTCATTGTATTTCCGAACCCCTGAAATGTTTTAAAAGATGGCAAGATGTGGGACAAAACCCAAACTGTCTTTGGGAGGCCCAAGGGAATTTCAAAGGAAACGCTTTGTATTTTTGGACGTGTATATAGTGGATGACAGTTTTTGAGTACCAGTATCTCATAAACTATTGCAATAAGCATCTCTAGCAGCAACCAGGCAACACAATTTAATTCTCCATGTACCGTTTGTTTGCTGCAGGAAAGAGTTTGGATGAGGAAGACAACACCAAGGCTGAGGCGGCCAAGATGCAGGAGTATGAGGACCTGAAAGACTCAACCAAGGAGGAGCAGCAGCCAACAACTGAGACCAGTCAGTCCACTACACGCCCCCAATGAACTCATTGATTGATTGACTAGTAGTTTTTTGATTTGTTAAAATCCTTTCAGACAATTTCACCCCCTCGAAAATGACAAACTACGAGCCTTGTAAATTGCACAACCCTTTTAGTTTTACATTAAGATTGTATTTTTTTTTTCTTCGTGTCGACTATGCGAAATAAATGCATAATTCTCAAATATAGCAGATTCCCACCACATCGGTTTTTCACTGAGTTGCTGCCTGCAGAAGAGCATTCCAGAGCTTTTGTTTTGACCCAGCAGGGCTGACAGGAAGTACACAGCACTGTGTAGTCAGGGCCAATCATAGTTAAGTCCCTGAACTAGGCCAGTCCACTAACATTTACACGAAAGCTGGTCACAGCTGCCATTATTCTATGTCCCTGTCCACGGTACTGCGCATACTCAACGGTCTAATCCTCACACACGCATGCAACGTGCCTAAAAAGAAAACGTTTATTAGAGCAGGCTCAGTATCAGAACATTCGTTTCAGCAGCATGTGACATCATTCCTGCGCAATGTCAACTAAATGCTGTGATGTCTGTGCCGGAGTTAGTGTAATGTGATGGAAAAATTAGGGGCAGTCTTTGTGATCCCACTAAAGCAATAGTCTAAATCTAAATATATGCATAAATCTTTCAGTCTTGTTTGGACCTTTGCCGTAAAAGATTTGTCTAACTATACTGCTAGTTAAATATGAAAGTAAAATCCTGGCGGTCAAAGTGCTAGAGACAAGTAAACGTTAAAGCATGTGCGTAATGAAAAAAGGCGAGGAAAAAACTGTCTTTCTCCTCTTCTGACTGAATGCGTTGCAGAAGTAGTAAAGTGAAAGCCACTTATTAACCAGACAGAGCAGACAGATTCATATTTTTTCTGTCTCCCACCAGATCACCCTGGCAAGTCAGAGACTTATCTGGAGGCCATCAGGAAGAACATCGAGTGGTTGAAGAAGCACAACAAAGACGAGGGCAAAGAGGGTGAGACACACACTCCGAGCTTTGCTAAGTTTCTGAGCCAAACCCAGAAAACACCCTGATTGGAAAACCCTCGTCCCCTCCGAAAACAAATAATTTGAAGTCTCTTTTGTTTGCCAATAATGTGTTTTGTAAAATGAGATGTGGAAACCAGGAATGACGCGTCACTCCAGATGCCCTGAATATGGAGATTTGTTGATGAGTCCGTCCTAATTACTAATTACATGTTGATGAGTCCGTCCTAATTACTAATTACATGTTGATGAGTACGTCCTAATTACAGATAAACGTCTATTCATTTCCTCCCCTTTTTTTCTGTTGAGTGTGGAAATGTAGTTTATGAACGTGGTTCAAGGTTAGCAATATGATCACAACAACCCCCCCAAAAAGCGACCACATGGTCTCTGTAATCAATGTCGATGTTCATTTGGGAGGTTTGCCTCCCCCCAGTTCGGCGCGGCATCTGACCCAGAAAACGCAGCGGCCTGCAGAGCTGTGAAAGATGAGCATCGGCCTGCTGTTGTGCTCTCTATTCTGTAAAGCGTCCAATTGTGCAGAGTATGACATATTTACAATATCTCATTATTCCGCTGTTGATCATCTCGGGATATTTCTGACAAAAAAAGAGAAGAAATTCAAGCTCAGTGAGATTTAAATGTTCCGCTGCAATCAGTGCTCTGCCCTAATCTGAGTGGATCAATCTTTAACTCAGCCACTGGTGAGCCAGAAAAACAGCCAAAGATTCTAACAAGGTTTGACCTAGATTCTTATGTGCATCTCAACCCCCAAAGAAGAAGGGAAAAAAGCACTGAGGAAATAGAGTTGCCGAGTCCGGAGCAGAGCAGCAGGGAAGTTTTGTTCAGTGCTTATCTCCAACTAGGCTCCATGTAGGACGCCTTATTAGCATTCTGCTGCGTGTCGGGGTTGCCCGGGACAACAGCAGCGTCCCTGCTCGCCTCTCACTGATCGGGGCAGAGGAGACAGATACATAGAAGAGAAGCTCTCACTGGACACACACACACACACACACTGAGTCAAACTGGGGACCCCAAGACCAGCTACGTGTTCACCTTATTCTCTCGCTCCCTCTCTACGCAGAAAGGACAGCTGGAGGACAATAAAAGGCGTTTTAACCAAATAGCAGTGTCATAGTAACAGAGTGGGCGACGGGCCATTTACTGTGCACACTTTATCGGAGAAGCACACACAAGTATCAATATCCTGTGTGTGTGTGTGTGTGTGTGTGTGTGTGTGTGTTTTTCGCCCACACACCACACAGATTAGCCAGAGGAGCAGACGGACACGCAGTCAACAGCCGGGCTTCGGCTCTCGGCTCCTCGCAGCCGAGATGGGAGCGAAGCGGCGCTCGTATAATCACATTCGCAGTTAACCCCCTCGCACACGCGTTTCTCATCAGGAAGGCGACTGTGACTCGAGCCAACGCAAGGCTGCTGTTAGGAATGTCATTAGGAGGATGTTGCATCACTCCTTGGCCGGTCGTCAGTTAGGAGCAGGGAGAAGTGGGGCAGCGGCCGTTTGCCTGCTCTCTGAGACTTGTTACCGTGATGGGTCAAACAGAGGTTGGTTGTGTTCGCCTTCTAAATATAGCCGTATCCTGCTGCGGCCTTATGGTGCAAGGCCGACGTCTTATGCAGAGCAGGTGATTGCAAATGGTGCGTTCAAAGAGAAGCTGCGCCTCTTTCAGTATTTGAGCGAGTCTGTTTGAACACATTGAATTGGAATTGAAAACCACTAATAATTTTATTGTTATGGATGCGCTCACTTCTCGCGCCAGACAAATGTGCTTACTCTGACCTTAATTCCTCTTGTTAATGACATACCGGATCAGATTATGGCTTGTTGGGTGTCCGGTCTTAAGAGGTTAATGTCTGATCTATCCTGCCAGCCGCGGTGGCTTTGTGAACTTCCTCTTCAAATCTCAGATTAACAATCCATCCTTCTCTCCTGCTTCTGTGTCCAGATTATGACCTGTCCAAGCTGAAGGACTTCATGGACCAGCAGGTTGACTCCTACATTCAGAAGGGCATCATGGCCAAGGACGAGGGCGAAACCATCAAGAGGATCTACAGCAGCCTGTAACGCTTACCCCCATCCCTCTCCCTCCACTACCCCCCCCCAACTGTCGCCCATCCTCCCTCCGACCCACAACACGGGACTGAATCTCACGTTAACATCTCAAACAACACCCTGACTACTTACAGTAATTTACCATGGTAAAGTATGTACTGTGTATCCAAAACTACCTGCTTAGTCAACCCTCCCAAAAATCTATCAAGGTATTTAATAAACTATCAACATAAAAGTAAACTGATTCTTAGCAGCTACCTAACTGATTGTATTTGCACGCCAACATCGCAGAGTAATAACCCCTTGAATTATTATTAGAGTATTTTATGTAACCATTTCACACGTCCAACTAAACGCTGGCATGTACTCCAACCAGACTCCTGTGGGGAATTAATGTTACGAGAGTAGGATGTCAAAGCTTTGTCATTAACCGTTTACAATATAATTTTTGCATCAAAATGCAAATATACCAAAGTCTACTCATTCAGTGGAAAATCCTGTTTTAGCCCATTTTATTTCCTTTTTCCAGTGGACGTGTATGGTCCCTTGCGTAATCTTGCTTTGTATTTTACCAAAAATCTATTTGTTGTGCATCATATTAAGTGATTCACGTACTATTATGTTCTGCCGTAATCCTTCTGGAGGCCCATTAGAGGCCCCCGTTGTACCATCAATGTAATCTGCATGTCTCCGAGTTCAACATTTCCATCTCTGTAGAGACTCAAGATAAATATTTTTCAATGTAAATATTTGTGATTTTTTTCCTAAAATATAAAAGCAATTACAACTTTGCCTTTTCTTCAACTGTGTAAATGTGACAACAAGGCAGACAAATACCAATAAGTGAGATCCACGCTACGACAAACCTGCATTGTCATTAAAACGCACAAGAGCATCATGTTTGGTTTGATTACACATTTATTCTCTCCAAATAAAAACAGAACTTTAAAAGGTACATTAGAAACTGGTATAACAGTCAGTTCTCCACACATAAATAATTGCATTCACACCTAAAAAAAAATAGAGCAGTCCCTTTTTTCCCCCCCAAAAATCAAAGCTTGAATGAGGCAACGGAACGTGTTCAAAGGCTCGAGTCCCTCCGCCTCCGGTTCGGGGCGAGCTCGTACAGGGTAAACATTGATGAGGAAGGCCTGAATATACTTTCCAGTGATACTATTATAGGAGGGGATTTAGCACATCAGAAGCGGTTAGCAACTTGAACAAGCTAATCCCTCTAGATTTGCTTAACGCTTTGTGTGTGTGTGTGTGTGTGTGTGTGTGTGTGTGTGAGAGACCATATGCAGCACGTTTGTTCTTTACAGTAGCTTCTGAAGCACATGATGCTCCTCCGAGCTGTAAAGCTGTACACAACCATCATACACATCGCAACAGATGCAATAAATAAAAGGCAAACAGGACACTTTTCTTAAACATGGTTTGGTAAAAGCAAAGCAGTAAAGGGTAAAGGAAAAAAAAAAGCAATGTGGTTGCAGTACGGGTCCCTCATATCTCCTGATATGATGTCGTGGGGGCCGTGTAGTCTTCGTCGTTCCTGAGAAGGGGAAAAAAAGCAACATTTTTTGGGACATTTCTCGCAGCGCAAACTCCTTTTACATCTCACTTTTTCTTTTTTTATCTGCTGAACTGTGCCACAGTGACAAGGGGAGCATACCGGGTTTTCATAACAGATGAGGTTAACAAAACAACGTTCAGTGGTCAGTGATCAGTGGTCGTCAAATACAACAATATCCTCTTACCTGGCAACCAGCATGTTAACAACTGACCTAGTAAAACAAACATGGACCAAGTAATAGCTGTTCATCCCACGATGTTCGTAAAGACCGTCCTTTAATTCAGGTTTTTACTGATAAACCATACTAGAGAACATATAATCCCTGAGAAATGCTTCAGTCTCCTTCAGTTACTGATCCATCTTACATCATAAAAATAACAGCAAAATGTCAATGGACGGAATACAGGAAAACATTGACATCCTCTGCTATTGTTCTGTGGGTGTACTATAATGATATGGGGTGAGACCCTCCCTGATCTTTCAGGAGAAATTAGAAATCTATTAGGAGTTCTGGTTCATGGTGTCAGACTGATTTGATTTTATAGACTAGATTTCTGATTGAGTGTAGTGCTGTATTGGGTGTCTTGTATGTTCTTTATGGTATAGCTTTGTATTATGTATTTTATCATTTCCTTTTACCTTGTTACAGATGCAAACTAGCTTGAAGCTATATATGAAAACTCACATGGTTCCCTTTAAATAACCAAATAAATATAGAGTATTGAGATATAAAGGCTGCTGTAGTATGAGCAAAACACTTTTAGAGAACCTGTGGGGAAAAAATAAACCCATTTCCCCTTGAGGTCTGCAGAGGAGCATGCCGAGGAGTGACTCAGTACTGACTAAACTGATAGTGCCAACAACGCCTGTTTGTCTACAAATGAAAGGGGGGAGGGTAGGGGGGGGGTATGCCAGGCATCCACTGCCTCAGTGGACTTCTTCCAAACATGTCATTGTTGCATAACTTGGCATCCCACTAGTTCAGCAGCTCAGCAAAACCCCTGATTCCAGTCTTTTCGATCCTACTTTAGTGAGAGCGTTTGCACTTTCCCATTTCTGTTCCTGCACGGGCGGGATTTCTGTCAACTACCCCCACAGCTTTCTTACAGGCCACAAAATGAACCTTGATCTTTTACCGGGACAAACGCCCTAGGGACGCTGGACTTTATCATCCCAAAACTCAAAAATCAATATGTGCAGCACCTCACCTCACTTCCTCATCCTTCAGCCTGCGTGCCGCTTGCTTGGATTGTTTGATTTGCAAGTCCAGTCTGTGTAAGAAGTCTTTGGCGGACAGCTCCTCCGGCTGGGGGGGTTTGGAGTCCTCGGGGGGCGGGGAGGGGGCCGGCGAGGCTCCCTCCAGGTCACGCAGCACCACACAGGGCGGGCCGGCTCCCTGGCACGCCGCTTCCCCGTCCCCGTCGGGAGACTCCAGAGACAGTCCGTTAAATATGTAGCGCTTCTCCGACGCCACAGGGATGTTGAGGCTGTTCTTCAGGAAAATGCAGTCGTTGCTGAACAGCTTGTTGGCTCTCTTGATCTGCTCCATCTGGCACATCAGGGCGACAGCAGGCAATACTGTACAGTTTAGACAATCACATATCCACTTTTTTTTACCATTTTGTTAAAGTTTAAGCCTGTTTATAACACTTTACATATTGTGTCACTGATTTTGAGCTTAAAGAGACCTGTGTTTACAGTCTACAGTTGAAGACACCTTTGGACACTCAGTTAGATCCAATGAGAAAACATCTCAGTAGATGTTGTTTCGATTGGTTACACAAGATCAATGTCAACAAAGACAGTAAATAAAAGGTTATGAAGCTCCGACTCTCCATCTGTTGTGAATGAAAACAGCTTGTTGTTTTTATTGGGCACTCTCAATAACCGGTGCTGGCTTCAGTAAAATGATGAAGTAAGGAGGCCTGAATATGTTGGATTGATGCTACGGAAACATTTTTAAAGAGCTCGGGTTGTTGAAGCACTATTATACAACGCAATAAATTACAGGCTTTGATCTGATGCGATGACATCGTAGCAAAAATTGATTTGGCTTCAATCACCGAGTGTGCATTGACCTGGCTCCGCGGGTGTTATTTATTAGGCGTGATGTTGTTGTTGTGGTTGTTGTTTGGCCACTGCGATCTGTCAGTGATGCATTAGCACCGCTTTCATTTTCCGCCAGATCTCCTTGTCAAGGTGAAACCCAAACGAACGAACATGGCGGGGAAACCTTACCGAGACACCGTATTTGAGCGCGATCCCTTGCAGCGTATCGCTGTCGGTAACCCGATGCTCGATGTACTTCTCGCCCAGGGAGGCCGTGACGCTAGCTGTGCTTCCGTAGGAGCGGATCTTGGTCCGGGCCAGGCTCTGGGACAGCTCGCTCTCTGACTCGGAACCGGACCTGGACCGAGGGAAGATGGGCTGTGCAAAACGTCCTCCTCCTCCATCCCGCATCGGCAGGACGGGCGAGAAGTCCGCCATCTTCTCTTGAATAGCGCGAGATAAAGAGCCCGGAGGCCTGTGCCCTGTTTAAAGCTCCCGGTGACCCGCTGTCGGGGGATAAACGGCTGGTTCAGGCGGCGGGGACATTCCCATCCTCGGTCATACTCAGCGTGTCAACCCGGGGAACAGCAGGCATGTTTCGGGAACCACCACCTCACGGGAAGCTTTTGTCATGGATCCGTACGTCGACGTAAAGACGTCTTGAACGTCATGGAGGAACAACAAGATACAACTTCCGGTGACACTTCAAAATAATTCCCACTACAATAAATGTGGAAAGATAGATAGAACTCTGAGGTATGCTCGTTATCCCCTTTATCAGAAAGCTATACTTTGTGTTAATAGCATTACCTTTGTAAAACAGCACCAAAATAGTCCCTCCTTACAGCGGTATATTTGAATATCGTTCAAGCAAAGACTGAGAAGACTGATTTAGTAGGACTTGAGAGATGCTTTCACATTAGGTTGCAACATTCAGCAGGTCTGTGGCCACTTAGCCTACTGCTTGACGTGTGCCATCTGAAGGAAAGGCTCCCATGACCAACCGCTCACAAAAATAGTTTATACAGTAAAGTTTCCAGCAATCATTGATATCATATTTAATGTATTCATCTGTATTTTTAGTTTGAAGGGAATCAATGAAGTCCAAATTGTTCATTCCAAATTATGTTCGAAAGATGTTCAAAGTACATACTATAATTTTCCATAACACATCAACAATTGTCTTTACTGTTTTATGCCAAACTAAATCTTGCTATATTTGTATGGTTAAACTAAAAATTACATTTTTTAAATGCATTTCCCAGTGTCTACCCTGTACAACACTGACGATAGCAGTGATAAACATGAGAATTTATGTGTGTTTTATTGGGATAAGATATCAACCTGCGCCTGTTTATCATGGCAAATGAGAGTCAATTAATAAACAAGAGAAACCTTAATTCAATAACCAAGTTATATGACAGCTGATATGTGAACACGGAAAACTAATTCTGTATTCATTACTAGATGTTAGCTGCCTAGATTTTCACTGCCCATCCCTGTCGTCTGTGACTCTCACTTTAGTAGATCATTATTTAGATCCCCCTAGTAGTTTCCTCCTTGTTTTAATCACTGTTAGAAAGTTAAAGCCTTGGGATTACTTACCCCAAGCAGCTGGAAATGATTGTTCAATTGTTATAACCAAGTCATTTTAATGTCTGTGAAGGTATTAATATTACTCATGTGATGAGAGGACAAAGACAGCAGGTGCTACTTTGGGAGGCACAGGATGTTTCTCCATCAAATCTCACTCGCTGACTCACAAATACTGGGAAGCCAGAGGTGAATTCAGGATTTCTAAATGATTAATTTATTTAATTAGTCCCTCCTGGATATAGATGAGCTCGCTGTCTCCCATTTTCTAATGGAAATCGGTTCATTCCGCTTATGTATACGAGAGACGCAGATGAGGGAGATCAATGTTCTCAATGCCAGATGCCACTTTTGACATTGAACAGCAAATCAGTTAATTATTTATGTTGTATTTTTTTTTTGATGAGAAGTGTTTTTGTGAAAACATAGGGACCAAAAAACAAAAAGAATCCAATGTTCACGAGTAAAGTTACTGTTTTTAAATCTATTTAGACAGTGCGCTCATGTGAGATTTACTCGAAAACAACGGGTGATTTTCCTGGCAGACAGGAATCGGATCACTCCCCGAGAAACAATCAACACTCTCTTTGCTCTCAGAGGCAAAAACAAAAGATTGAAGCAACGGTAAGATGACAAGAGGATTTCCACGACAACCATGAAGACAATATGTCAAGCCGCCCCCTGAGCCAACTACACCCGTAGGTCTTTAGAGGAAAGATGCAATATCCCTTTTGCTATCAGTGCTGGGTAAGCCTGCAGGACTCTGTTTTAATGGTGTTGTCAGGTCATAAGTTATTTTGGTACGAAGTTGTTTGAGGAAAATAAAGCAGATTCATTAAGTGAGTCAGATGGAAGCAATTGTCTTATAGGTGGTTAAAAATTGCTGTCTATGGATGCAAAACAAAAAATGTATTTTTGAGATGATGAGTTGAATAGATGTCAACTGTTTGGACCTTGTGATAGAAATCATAATCAACACGTTAAAATCATCAGTGAGTTATGTTCTGACCCCTACTGGAATCACTTTGGTGTTGCATTTGTGTCAAGTACTTAAAACTATCAACCACCAGATGGTGTCATTGAATCACCTGCCACCCCTGCACGGAAGAAATTAAGTGGAACATGCATTATTACATATAATATACATGTATGCCTCACGTGTTTCAAAAAGTTGATAAATACATGTAAGTATTCTTCATTACTCCAATAGATTGAGTCTTACTAATGGCTGAAGAAGGTTGAATGAGGTTGACCAGAGAGAAACCCTTCTCACTGCCAGGTGCTCCATCATCCTAAATTAACTCTTTGATAGGTTTGAAATGTAATAGTGTAGTGTAGTGTAGTTTTCACACTTGAAAACTCTTCTTTTCAAAGAGGCGTTTAAATAGACCATGATGTGGTTATGCCGGTTCTAGGTGTTTTCTCTGTTTATTTTTGTTTGTTTACTGTAAATGTTTAAATGCTGTGTACTCATCCATTTGTTGTGAAGCACTTTGTGATTCTTATCTGTGAAATGTGCTATACAAATCAAATCACTTACTTACTTACTTACTTTCTTACACTTCTCTGTGTTGGGTTTAACTCTATGTACTGTGGCGTGTGGATTGGAGAGGGTGTGTCGGGAACCACAAGGATTCTGGTTAGAACCCTGGCTGCTCCATGTCCCATGTCAAAGTGTCCCTGAGCAGGGCACCTAACCCCTAATTAATTGCTCCCTGGGCTAAAATGTAAAAACCATGGGTTTAAAATGCAATGCAAGTTTCTTGGGATAAAAGCATCAGCTAAACGACATGTAATGTATGCTCCACTGAGCAGGTTTATTTATGACACTTATTCCGAGTTAAGTTGTTAACACTTTGTTAAGTGTTGATTTAACACTGACAATATTGGGACAGTATAAACACCAGCTTTAAATTAAAGTTAAAATCAAGTTAAAATTGACACTCACATTGACACTCAAAGGGTAAATTAAACTCTCTTAGATTTGCTGTGTACAAGGCATCTTGTTACAGTCCACACTTTGTGTGAACTGAGAAGGTACATGAAGTTCCATCTTTGTATTGTGCAACAGAATGCAGTACAGATGAGCTCTCCTTGAACTTTACTATCAAGGCTAGGTAAGGATTTTGGTGAGAAGCCTGAGTATTTGTGTTGGAGAAGGAGAGATATGCAGTTCTAGTGTGATTGAGAGAATTGAGGTACACATGTTTGTATGTCTGTACATATGTAGTCCGTCTTATAATTTGTAATCTGTTTACTGAGACGTAAAAGTTGCTTTTCACTCCCAACACATTATGCCTGAAATACCTCAATGTATTATAGTATTTATCTCATTAATACAATTATATTTCTTATGTATTCCTATTTTTTCTATTTTAGTTTTATCACCTTTTAATGTCTTGTCTACTCCGTATGTATAACATGTACCACAACTTTATTGGGTTATTGTTCTGTTGGAATGTGTGTGTGTGTGTGTGTGTGTGTGTATGTGTGTGTGTGTGTGTGCAACCTTATGTGGTGCAGATTGGAATGGCCTATGAACTTGAGAAATGCATATAAATCACTTGTTTTCACTTTACTTATCACTCAATCAAAATTATTCTTAATTCAGATACAACCCATTGCCGATTTTACAATAGTGTAATTGTGAGTAAAAAAATATGCTATGAGCTCTTTCAGTGGTTTTTGCCCACTGCGTGTGGTCACAAACAACTAACAATACATTTATAGTACAACATAAGTACAACATTTTACTTGATAATATAAGTTATAACGATTAATTCTGTTGGCAAAAGATGTTTAGACAGGCTGCCCGGGATACACACATAGATTTATCTAGGACAGTGAAACTGTACTGTAGTCAAACTGGTTATTTTTGTTTTATTTTCCAATCTATCATCTCATTGGTTGTTTTTAGATAAAAGGCGGGCTGGTATATACTATCGGCTTATCCATGCAGACTCTCTCTCCATTGGTTCAATCCGGCGTCACTCAGAGAATGCTCTAGCTCGCTTCCTGTGTTACCGCCCTTGGGCTGAGTGAGACATCAAGCTCTGAAGACATCGCATTCATAGGAAAGACAGGCGTTATTCGCAGACTCCTTAGTTAGGTCCAATAGCAGGTAAGGAAATAGATAACGTTAGTTAGGGCTGTGTGATGTACCGGAACTTTACAGCCGTATTGTGTAACTTTGTGGGAACGTTAAACGGCTAGCAACTTGAGTTAACTGTTAGCGTTAGCCGCTAACGTTAACTGTCCCTAATGTTACCGGGCTATGTCGCATTGTGTTGCTGCATCAGACAAATGTAACGCTAGCTAAATTACAACAAGTGAGTATCGCATGAAGCTCTTGGTTTGACTTTAACTGTTTTCTCATACAATGCGTGGTGCCTAATCTTATACTAATAACTACCATCATCAACCTGTTTACTATCAGAGTAATAATCATATGTCAGGAGCAAGTTAGTGCACCTCGTTCTGCAGCCCGCTATGCCCCCATTGGGACAATTTAAGACTAGCTGAAGCTAAATTACCACAAAGGAACCGTACCGTGTGGATGTACGTTTTATAGTAACATATCATTTGACACGTCATTTCATGGCAGTAATGAGTGCCCGCAAATTATTCTGATATCTGTTCGCTTCATAGTTGACATTTTATCCGTGTGTATTTATTGTTAGAATATATGACCCACGTAATGCGAGCTTTACAGGCGCATCAGCACCGAGAGGGTCTGTTTGACTAATACAAGAGCTTCAGTGTGTTGAACGACATACCTTTAGTGTGATGACTCACAGCAAGGTGTGTAGCAAGGTCATTGTACCCGTTTCACCGAGGCCACAGAAGTAAGGGTTTATGTGTATGTGGGTGTCCGTGTGTGCGTGTGTGCGTGTGTGTGTGTTTGCTTTCTCTTAGCCAGTTTCACTTGCAGGGCTGAATATTGAATAAAGGGTGTGGTCCACGCCTGCTTAGGGAAGGCAGTGGGGTCTCTACCCTCAGAGCCTGAAGGCAGGTGTCTGTGCTGAAGGTGCGCAGCAGGTAACTGAGGTGAATGTCATGGTGGCAGCTGTTGACATGGCGTTTTTGGTGACAGCACTTTCCATACCCGGCCTCTGCAGTGGTGTATTGCAGATAAACAGATAAGATTTGTTGGATCCGTGGTGAAACCTGGCTGTGGGTGTCTGGTTTCACCCTCTGTGTAACGCAGCCGCAGCAGGGAATAGCAACTGTCATTAGCCTCTTTTTATTTATTTTTAAGGCGTGGCAACGGCAACCTTTTCTGAACCTGAGTGATTAATACTGCAGCCCTCGCAAGTTCAAAGCCAGGACATAATCTGCAATTCATTTTAATCAGTGTGCCGGAGAGGTGTTTGTGGGGAAAATGGGGGAGTAAAGAAATCATGTGTGTTTGTTTGAGAAACACTTCCTGAACGGCCTTTGCCAGATCTGCACAATAGTTATACGGCCGTACACAACATATTTTAGTCGTCCTGACTCCCATATCTTGGTATTATTTTTACTTGATAATGTAATGCACTGAAAACAGAGTGACAGAATGATCAGACTCTGTTGCTTCCATCTGTTTTCTATCATTTCCGACTCTCCCAGGCACCTTATGGGGCATAAAATTAAAAGGAAAACTGAGTAACTACAGTCTGGAGGGGAAGAAGGGTAGAGAACAAGACTGTAGAGAGTAGGTGGGAGGAAATGCACACTCTGGTCCCATGAGTTGCCGAGCTGGGTCATTCTAACTATAGTCTTTCTGTGTTTATTGGGCAGGGCTCTGTAATAATGTAATAACCAGTCACTGCTTCCTGTGTTCGTCTCTGAGCTGCAAGCTACCTCCAGGATCAGCCCCCTTAGATCTAAAATAAAATACTGACCTGGATATCAATTTTTAACAGTTAAGCTTCAGCGTTCTCATGAGCAGGCATTTCACTTGAAAGCATGCCAGTTTTTGTTGTTGTGGTGAGGGGGATGAAAGAGATTAGAAACAGATGTTCTACATTTTACTCCTCTCCTCTGTAATATCTCAAAGAATGTGGTCAGTATTTTGCCCGTGAAAGAAACCAAGAGGAAAATTTGTATGCGTTATTGCTACTTCAATTATTGTACATACACTATTAATTATCAAATTCAAGGCTCTTTGCTATTTCATTAATACATAAAGTGGATTTATGCATATTTTTCCATTTTTATGGCTTGGTATAACCTTTTTAATGGGACAATACAACTTTTAGCCTTGTTTAAATCCACTAGGTTTTCATCACTCAAACTATATCACTAAACATCTAGTCACTTATGTGATCTCAGATCATGAGGTCTGTGGCTTTGTCCCTTGAGCAGTCCTCTGTTATATGATGATTGATGTTCAAAATTAGCGTGCGTATACTGGTCATTAGTGAGGGAGTGTAAGGTGTATTATTGGCTTCCAGCCATCTGTTGTTGTCTTGAAGGATTAGAAGAGAGGAGAGGGAGAAAGGGATCAATCAGATTGGACTAATGGATCCTCTCAGTGTCTCTACTTCTGCCTGAGCCCACCCATTGCCGTCATTATCCCTGTCTTCAGGCTCCACCACTCTTCTGTACGCACACCTGAATGTACTGGCCCTCACTGAAAACATTGGCTGTTGTTTTAAATTGGTTTTTGAGAAAATGGAAGTGTTATTCTGAACTGATCTTGTCATAAGAGCATTATGTGTGCGTGTGTGTGTGTGTGTGTGTGTGTGTGTGTATTTTGGGTTTACGTTGCTGTTTTTTCCAGATCCTGGCCAGATATGTCATCTTTGTTACAGCCATTACTATAATTAGTCTAAGCAATTCATCCAAAATAAGTATAATAAAAATAATAGTATAAATAATACATAGTAAATAATAATAGTATAATAATACCTTCTGTGTTCAGCACAAATTTGACTGGTGAGCATGTAAATGAAAGATGACCAAAACTCCCTCTTTCTATAAACATCGAGCCAAAGGCTTGCTATAACCAGACGTCATGAAATCAGCGAATGAAAACCTGCTGCTGCTCTACGATCGCAGCACCAGAGACTACTTTTGGTGACGCAACACCATTCACGGTTCTGAGCAAATATATTTTACTTCAATGTATGTTTTTTTCTGCAAGTTAATCCACATTGTTTTCCAGCCTGGCATTTTTTATCTGGCCCAGATCTTAATTTCTATTTATATTACTACAACTTTAGTTTAGCTTCACTGCAGCTTGAATGGCTCATCACCCCTCTAAATGCGAAACCATCCCGGAGTAGCCATGCAAGAGTCAACTGTACTCACTCAGTTTTACAGGTCCGGATTTAACCATGCATAGCGGAGCATTAGAATGCTGTTATTTTTGTAGCTAATTATATTCATATGCTTTTATTAAAGTCGTCAGTGCTGACATTTGAGCCTTGCTTTGTCTCCTGGCTCTCAGGGTTTGCAAATGTCCCTGTTTTGACTCTAATAATAATCAGAAATAAATGTGAGTAGCCATATTGGGTGTCATGGAGGAGGTGAGGAAAAGAATTCGTCTAGGACAGAGCCTGGATTGTGGAGAAGAGAAAATTGAGGTAGAGACACAGACTGTCACACACTGAGGCAGCTCCGGGGAAATGGCACTTAAGTTTAAAGAATCCTTGGTGCAACCAGAGTTGCAACATTTTTCCCTGCTGTAACGAGTTTAGAGATGTTGCTGTATTTTACAATTGACATACATTAGTGACACCACACCAGTGTAATATTCCTGCCAGTAACTTATCCTTTATTTATACAAAAGTCTGTTTCATTTTTTTGGTAATAGTTCGAGCAAGTCATTTGGGAAAGTAGAACATAAGTGTGTTTACAGTTTCAGCGTGTGTTTAGCAGTGATTAGGACAAAGGCCATCTGTGGAGTCCTGCGGGGAATCTGGAAAGTCATGAGGTCATTTAGTGTTCATTCGAGACGTGGGAGAGGGAACCGTAGGCTCTTCGTTTTGTTTGACAGGGTAAACACTCTCTTATTCACTTACTCCAGTATTTTCTAGCCACCGTAACAATCTCCCTCTATTTTTTGGCCATCAGTCCATGGAATTAAAAGGCTAAAATGCATTTTTATAAACTGGAGAACAAGCTTTTCAAAAGTCTTTTAACTTAAGCGTTTGACAAAGTAGCATAAACGTCAGGGTTAACAAAGGAGTTGTTCCGCATCGGTACGGTCAAAGGATTTGTATGAGCCTGGGAAAGTTCTCTCTTCCTCCAGCTGTGTGTGTGTGTGTGTGCGTGTGCGTGTGTGTGTCAATGGGTGTTGCATCATTACAAATCAAACCCAGCTAGCCTCCACTATTGTTTCACAGAGATAACTTTAACAATATATTTTTCCTTTTAGATATATTGACATTAAATTGCTTAAGTCAGGTCAATTAAAAGGCATCCATTCACCATCATCATGAATGTTTTTCTTGTGTGTGTTGGTCCCCAGGAAGTCTCTTCCCGGTCCGGAGCAGTGAGCTTGAGAGGGAACATTGCGGCTGTGATCTGCTCTTCAGTGTTACAGCAGAGTGCTTAGCGAGTCATATCTGGCACCATGGCGTTGTCTTTCAAGAAGGACCTGGAGAAGTACAAGGACCTCGATGAAGATGAAATCCTCAACAAGTTGTCGGCGGAGGAGCTCAAACAGCTGGAGACGGCACTGGAAGAGATTGACCCTGAGGTCAGGACTCAGGGCTGAGTAGGAGTGTGTGGGACTGGGAGGGAGTTTTGTGGCAAAGGAAAAAAAGACAAATTTAAGAAAATTAAATAATAATATTAGCACTAGTAAAAGTATTTTTCCCACTCAAATAAAATCTTTGCAACCATAATTCCTTTTCTTCAAAAAAGGGCCATGACTACAAACCACAATCAACTACATGCACCAGTGTGCACACAAACATATATATTATACCACAAAATAACTCTAAATTAAATATATATATATATATATATATTTCCTGGGATGCGTTCAACATCAAGGGGGTATTTTTCCTTTGCACGTTCCAACACCACCTCCTGGTCCACCAGCCTTCGCGACTGGGAACATAGTTTAAAGTGGGAGTCTGAGCTGCAGCAGCGGCCCCAGGCTGCCAAGTGTTTGTGTGTTTATTTGAGAGTCGAGCTCAGGACGGACGGACGGACGGACGGACGGACGGACGGACGGACGTCCGTCCGTCCGTCCGTATATATATTTAATTTAGAGTTATTTTGTGGTATAATATATATGTTTGTGTGCACACTGGTGCATGTAGTTGATTGTGGTTTGTAGTCATGGCCCTTTTTTGAAGAAAAGGAATTATGGTTGCAAAGATTTTATTTGAGTGGGAAAAATACTTTTACTAGTGCTAATATTATTATTTAATTTTCTTAAATTTGTCTTTTTTTCCCTAACCCTAACCCTAACCCTGTAACGGTTGTCTACCCCCGTTACAGACAGACAGACAGACAGACAGACAGACAGACAGACAGACAGACAGACAGACAGACAGACAGACAGACAGACAGACAGACAGACAGACAGACAGACAGACAGACAGACAGACAGACAGACAGACAGACAGACAGACAGACAGACAGACAGACAGACAGACAGACAGACAGACAGACAGACAGACAGACAGACAGACAGACAGACAGACAGACAGACAGACAGACAGACAGACAGACAGACAGACAGACAGACAGACAGACAGACAGACAGACAGACAGACAGACAGACAGACAGACAGACAGACAGACAGACAGACAGACAGACAGACAGACAGACAGACAGACAGACAGACAGACAGACAGACAGACAGACAGACAGACAGACAGACAGACAGACAGACAGACAGACAGACAGACAGACAGACAGACAGACAGACAGACAGACAGACAGACAGACAGACAGACAGACAGACAGACAGACAGACAGACAGACAGACAGACAGACAGACAGACAGACAGACAGACAGACAGACAGACAGACAGACAGACAGACAGACAGACAGACAGACAGACAGACAGACAGACAGACAGACAGACAGACAGACAGACAGACAGACAGACAGACAGACAGACAGACAGACAGACAGACAGACAGACAGACAGACAGACAGACAGACAGACAGACAGACAGACAGACAGACAGACAGACAGACAGACAGACAGACAGACAGACAGACAGACAGACAGACAGACAGACAGACAGACAGACAGACAGACAGACAGACAGACAGACAGACAGACAGACAGACAGACAGACAGACAGACAGACAGACAGACAGACAGACAGACAGACAGACAGACAGACAGACAGACAGACAGACAGACAGACAGACAGACAGACAGACAGACAGACAGACAGACAGACAGACAGACAGACAGACAGACAATAATGAAATCCCTCCCTGGCGCTTTTATTTAAGTTCCATCTAAACCGAGTGAGATACATCCTCTCACTAGGGACCCACAGGAAATGGTTGGAAAGGGGGGAAATAATCATTTTTTAGGGCTCATGTCATTAAGCAGAAGAAGCATAATAAGGCATTTAGTTTAGATCAAACACAGGCTGACTAGACGAGGGTTGCAGAATGTTCATACCTTTCGTTGGCTCATTTACAGCAAATAGTCCACAATTAGTTCCAGTTCAGTGGTAGTTGGAGGTGTTTGAAGCATCAAGTTCAACGAGTTCATTGTATAATTACTTCCTGTTTCAAAGAACTCATAATTCATGTCCATTTCCCACGTTACTTCCAAACTCCTAAATCTGTCATTGGAGCCAACAACATTTGCAATTTAAAGATGGTCTGACCGGTTTCTGTGCCTGTTTAAATACATTTGATACACATGATGATGTACATAGTAGTACATAGTAAACCTTTTCTGTTCATCAACACTTAAACAGCTCAACCTCCACCACATATACACCTTGTCCACGTCTATATTGAAGTCTTCATTAATTGGCGGGTCTAATGTGTGTCTTCGTCTCTTCAGAACGCTCTTCTCCCAGCGGGCTTGCGTCAGAAGGACCAGACGGCTAAGCCAGATACCGGGTCATTTAACCGGGATAGCCTTCTGAAGTACCTGGAGAAGGAAGCCATGGAGTACAAGGACAGAGAGGATATACTACCCTTCACGGGAGAGAGAAAAGGTGTGTCTACACGGTTGTCTACCTCTTTTATAAACCTCCTCATCACCGAAACGGAGAAAGTGGACTACAAACCAATTCAGACAGTGTGTCCTCGGCAACGTCCGGGTCTAAGGTCCGTAGCGGTGTTATACAGAGTTAATTAGAGCATCGTTAGCGCTGTACTGTGGTCTGTTAGTGATGTGATCCTCACAGGATGAAGTCTGTGTCTGTATCAGCGGGACAAACACTCAGCAGTGATTACTGCTCAGCTGTCTTATGCAGGTATTATTAATGCATGTCTTCTCTTACGCAACAGTCAGCCGTGTGGGAAAGGTGCGCTTGTACCAGGGGACTGGGGGTAGAGTGTCAAAGGAATGAGCCCATCTGTTTATTGGTGTTAGTTCTGTTTGTTGTTTTGTTGGCAAACCTTGACTTTTTGTGTTGGGGCTGCGGTTTTCCTCAGAACTATACAAATCAGAGCCTAAAGCCGGGGATACATGCAGAGGTACATTGTGTCCAGCATGGAACTTTACTTTAAGTTTAAATGAACTAACCTTTTCTAAAACAGCAGTTAAATATGTGGTTGTATGTGGTACGCATGAAAGGACAATCTGCTATGTAATGGAGTAGTCTATCTAAAGCGAATTAAACTGTCTTTAGTCATAACTCGTAAGGTAGATTTCTCAAAAAAGGGGAAATAAAGCCACTGCTTATCCGGTTGGCCACGATATTGCTGCAACCAAAGAGGCCTGATCTTCTCCTAAGAAAGCAGTTGTGTTCAAACAGGTTGTAACATGTACCAATGGCAACATTATTTACTTACTAGGGCTGCAAGATTATGGCCTAAATTATTTTGATCAATATTGAGATCACAATTATTCATTCATTTTAGGGACAACATCTTTTTATTACTTTTTATTTATTGTAGAAGGAAAATACAAATAAAATAGAAACAGTTTTTAGCCAAAATGAAATCAACAGAGCACTGCTTTCAATTCCATGTTGTGCTACATTCCAGCTAACGTGTACATTTGTCAGGCGGTTGGACAAGTTAGTTGTATGGCTTTATGGCGCAGCCCAACCCTTTTGTTCTTGTTTAACACCTAAATCCCCAAAACTTCCAGACAACATTGGTGATCCTTTTCTAGGGACTAGCTCCTCGCCCTCTGCTCCTAACATTTGATTTACCTTTCACACCTGTGTAGTCGGTTCCGTTGCCCGTCTCTCTACTCTTCAACTGATATCAGACTCCACTGCAGACATAACTTTCTCTCAGGCTGCCGCTGCGGGTCGCGCACATGTCTCCTCCCACCTCGTTCTCCCCCTGGTGGTTGGCTGTGCAGCCCTATTACTAAAGGGACAGTATGACAGGGTTTAAGTTATTGTCCAGAGGAATGTTTGGGATTAGGGTCTGAAAGTTACTCCCCTCACTAGAGAGGAAATCTGGAGCTGAAATCTTCCCTGTGGCCTGTTTGGAATTTGTGTGTGTGTGTGTGTGTGTGTGTGTGTGTGTGTGTGCGTGTGCGCGCGTGCGTGTGTGTGTGTGTGTGTACCTATGACCAAATGGAAAACTGAAATCACTGTGGTGGTTCTATGAAGCTGATTCTCTTCCTCTTGTTAAACTGAACCCCTGTTGATACTGTGTATGTGTGTGGGGGGGGGGGGGGGTGCATGCTACTGCAGCCTTTTAACTACTTGGATGTTGTCATATAGGTAAGTTTGTCCTATTGTTATAATTCACATTAAGACGTTCTGGCTGGACAGCCGGTTTAACTATTGTTTTTCCTTGGAGGTCAGTTGAGCTTTTAAATGGAATAAATAGTCTCTGACTTTACTCATCTCGTGTCTGCATAAAGGGATATATATTATATTACTTCTTGGCATGCTTCTGCTAAAGTCGTGTTTCTGCTAATGAACGTTGTGTTTGTTGCAGTTGCCATTGGTATTAGGGAGTCATGTGTAACAGAACTGTTACAGCAAAGGCAACCAATCGAGTACTGATGAAAGCGAGTGGTCCAAACTGCGCAATCAGGGATGCACTCGGTTTCAGTTTTACCATACAAATACTAATATGGATAAACTGCTTTGTTCTCAGATTTTTGCACAAATGAGAAAATCTGCCTTGACTGTAAAAGAAGCGTTGTACTCCATGCCGACACCGCGTTGACATGTGCCTATTTCCTTAACTGTACGGCATTGTTACCTCTATGTCCTCTCCTCGTTTATTCCATGACTTATAGTCTTTTGGAATCGTACAGATGAGAAGACTTCAGGGACGTCAGCCTTTTGGCTCAGCTTATTTTTTAGGGGGCCTCTGGTGAAACATGTTGCTCCACAGGGACTGGCACAGGATGCTGCCTGATGAGTGTATTTTACTGTTTACTGGCTTTCAGGAAGTGCCAAAGGCGCCCACTCGGGACCAGTTTGAACAATTTGACTGGCTTGACTGACTTGGAAGGAGGGAAAGTGGGAGGGCCAGTTCTCGGGGTGTTTTTGTTTAAGGAGACAGCCGCATAGAAGTGAACAGCACAGTCCCATTGGACTGGTCTTTCCGTTAAGTGTGTGCGTATGTGGCTCTGGCAGTGCAGTTTAGATTAGACTCCAGTCATTGTTCCATAACTTCCTTTCGTCTCTCACTGTTTCTGCCCTCTGTTTGGTTTCTATGGCAATACCAACGTTGTCAGACTGATGGTTGGCGAATGGTGTGTAAAATAGCAGGAGGCCTGGACTTATTACCCAGTATCTATTCTTCTGACTAGACTTCCTGGTCAGAGACATTACAAGTATTACAATTTGACCATATATATATATATGTAATATGTGTCATTTTTATTTGTATATTTTGTAAGATTTACCAATAGATAGTGTAGCATTTAGAATTGTATCCTGATTCTTTGTGTATTAATAAGCGCCATTAAATATTTAATGGATTTATATGAACAAGCCCAGAAATGTTCAATAGTTTAATATGAGAGATTAAAGCTGAAGACCAAAGGAGAGAGATGGCCACCTGGATCTGTGTGTCCATTCACTGACAGAGCACTCTGTACAATAACCGACAAGTAACAGCTGGACTTTTTTTATTGGAATATGAGGTTGTGTAACGTCCCATAAAACCTTCATGCACCCTTTTTCTTCCATCCGCGCTAACGTTAAGTGATTTGTTGCCTGTCCATATTTGTGAGAGCTGAATCATCTTCATTGACTAGAAAAACAGGTCTGTTTCTCATTTCTCTGTAGGTAAAGCATTTGTTCCAAAGCAGAAACCAATAGAAACGCACCAGGAAGAAAGTACAACCCTTGATCCAGAATTGGAGGAAGCCCTATCAAGCGCCACAGATACAGAACTGTGTGATCTAGCAGGTAAGGATGAATAAATCTGTTTTGAGAAAGCTAAAAGGTCATGGTTAAAAGGCCTGAAAGAAGAAAGAGGAAGATGTTCTAGTCCGCTTTTGCCCGGTCTAAAGGGAGACTCCACCACCAGCTCTGGATAAAACGCGTCTAGATTGGGTTACCTTTTATTTCCTGATCCCGTAATAACATCTGTGCTCACACGGACTCCCCGCCACAGCTGCTGAGTCTATTGTTTCCTTTTTTTTGCAGCGATCCTTGGTGTTCACACGCTGGTCACCAGTAGCCAGACATATGATGCATCTATAGACGGTTTCAACAGTAAGTACAGTAAGTACAGTGTTGGGTTTTTTTTAATGATGAAATACGCCGGCTCCGTGTAAATAAGACATAGTTCCAGAGATGGACCACTGACTGGTGAGCTGCTTCTGGCCACCGTAAACTTTCTGATAATTTTCTGTAGCTGTGTAGCTATTGTTGCATGGTGTAATTGCAACCTCGCTAACTAGTAGACAACTGGCTAGGTAGTTAGCCTGCTAATTACTCTGGGCTTTAATGCTACAAAATAAGCAGAACTTAGCAAAGTGCTATTCTTGCTTAATAGCAAACTAATATGGATGAATATTCCCTTGTTTGGTCTCTGTTCTTTGTAAAGTCACTTCTAAAACCAATTGTTGTAGAGAGTCCGCAAATGTTCACCTCAGTAAAGTATTTAAACTTTCCGCATGTTGGTCTCGTTGACGCGGCGTTGTTCAAGTCTTGGTTAAATAAAAAAAAAATACATGAATGAATTTAGAATTTAGGTGAAATTAACCAAATCTTCTATCAATCATCCACATCCATGGAGCCATTGGGCACTAGCGTTTCCTTAAACCCCGCCTCTCAGGATCGATACTTCTGCCTGTCTTTCCTAGATGTGATCAAAGGGGAGAAGATGACCCCCGTGTTTGATGAACCCCCCAATCCCACCAATGTAGAAGAGACTCTGCAGCGGATAAAAAACAACGACAGCTCCCTAACAGAGGTCAACCTCAACAACATCAAGGTAGGTAGGAACACAAGCGTTCAGAGCAGCAGGGGGTCCATCTGCTTGTCTTCATGGGCTGATGGGGGCGTGTCTTTGTCTTTGTTGGTATTCCAGAACATTCCGATCCCCACGCTGAAGGACTTCGCCAAAGCCATGGAGAAGAACACGCATGTCAAGAAGTTCAGCCTGGCAGCAACACGGAGTAACGACCCGGTTGCCGCGGTGAGAGGGAGAGGCTTGCGGGCTTTCCTCAGCTTCGTTGACACGCGGCAACTCCATGTTTACGTCTTTGCTTTATTTCCTCCTGTCAGGTGTTCAGCGACATGCTACGAGAGAACAAGACGTTGCAAAGTCTGAACTTGGAGACCAACTTTATCACCGGGGAAGGGGTGCAGGCTTTGGTGGATGCATTGCGAGACAATGACACCCTCATAGAGATCAAGATCGACAACCAGGTACCACTTATGAGGATATTCATGAAGTTTTCTAAATTCCTGTGAAGGATTATGATACAGTGTCTTTTGTTTTTATTTATTTATCATTATTTAAGGGTCAGTGTAGCTGGTCACAGGAAACACTCTCACAACATAAGTGGTATCACACAGTCTAATGTATTATATGTTGTTTGTGTTGTACAAAGACAATGCACAAACCACTTCCTGAAAATAAACATGGTATTATTAACAATATGAATTGAAAACCAAATACACAGAATATATAAGTTCTTCAAAACAGAAGAAAAAGATCCCGTAAAAGTTATTGGTGTTTTATAGGGGTGTAACGATTCAGTTGTTAGATCGATGTATCGATTTATATTCCTCCGATCCAACTACATCGATCTGTGCTCGGCGAGTTGGCCATATGGACAACATATATCGATCAAAGATCGATTTAAAATGTAATAAATCGATTTTATCGATACTAGGAAATAACCCGTTGGATTTAAGCACGTCAGACTTTTTTCTTAGCACTTTTAATGATAAAGGCTTTCGCGGACTGAGCCGTGACGTGCTCACGCAGTATGCAGGTCCCGCCGTCCAAAAGGGTTGAAATAGCTGGGGGGGTTTGCGGAGGTTGGTAGGGGGAAACCATTATTGCAGGGGTGTTTTTTGTGTATATCACTAATACGGGTTTTTTTCTGCTACACTGCTACAGCAGTGTTTGCACTTTATTCAAATAAAATGTGAATGCATTTGCCATTCATTGTTGTTTACTTGTTTATTTATATTCATAATTAATTGATACCTGATTCCATTACAAGAAACAACAGAAATCTAGGAAATTTATTTCAGTCACACTGGTTGAATTTTTGGCTAAAAAGTTACTGAATCAATTTCAAGTCATTGAGTCGTTTCGGATCGTATCGTTCTAAATTAACCAATATTGTCCTTGAATCGTATCGACAACCATGAATCGTGATCGAATCGTTGTTAAAAACGAATCGTTACACCCCTAGTGTTTTATGGTCAGACTGGTTCAGAAGAAACATAACCGTAAGGTAAGTTAGTTTTAAGTCTCAACTAGCAGAGAGTTCTCAACTAGCTTTTTTCAGGGCATCGCAATAGCCCAACCTTCTTCATGAGCTTATTCAGTCCAACCTCTGGCTAACTGTTACAGTGCTTAACCCAGAGTGAGGTTCTGATGTGTGTGTGTTTATTTCAGAGGCAGCAGCTGGGTACTACTGTAGAGATGGAGATTGCTAAAATGTTGGAAGAGAACAACAGCATCGTGAAGTTTGGCTACCATTTCACCCAACAAGGACCTCGCTCCAGAGCAGGGCAAGCTATCACCAAGAACAATGACCTGGGTACGATACCCATACACACACGCAAACACACACAAACGCACACATCATTTCAGATTTGTTTAAACTTGCTAAGACTGGGTGACTTGTTGCAGAACACGTTACCTTTTCACCCGGATTAGTGAGTCATTCCATGGTCTTATCTGTTTCTACATCGTTGTGTTTTCCATGTTACGTCAGTCCACAGTGACGACCTTTGCTCTCTTTTAGTTCCCCATCCTGTCAGAGTCGAGATAGCAAAGGTCTGATGCATGGGTGTGACTCCCAAGTGTGCCAGTGCATCGAAGTGTTTGAATGAATTAACAGTACGGAGATGGACACGGTGTGATCTCACAGCTTTGAGAGTGACGACATCCCACTTCCTGTTTTTCTGCACACGCTGACGCACGCTGTTGAAATGGGTCTAAAACCGTGAGCCCTTAGCTCACTAGGACTCACTTGGTATTCTCCTGACTAACTAAAGGGCCCTCTGTAGGTTGTCCAGCATGTTTGCAGATGTTCATGTGTATGTTTTTACAAAAGGCTATTGAAGGGGAAAAATGACTTTTTTTAATTCTACTTTTCCTCATCAGTACGCAAGAGGCGAGTGGAAGCGGACCAGTAGGGACGGAGCTCAACCCGCCTCCCAGCCAATCCTCTCGTTTCATCTCACCATGTGGAATAATTTCAGTCGATGCCCTGGTCTCATCTCACTGTGTGGAAACTTAAGTCTTGTGCCAAACTGTCGAGCAAGGCACGCTCAACCAGAACATACATCTGAGAAGAAGGGAAATAACTGGAATTGCCCTCCCCCATTTATATGTTCATACTTATGTTTATTATTGTATTGTTGTTGAAGGTGTAAATTGGATTAGCATGTTTCTGCGCCTTTATGTAATCTGTCTGGACTTTTCTCTTTTGTTTTTCTTTTCTATTAGACTATAATCATGTTGAATAAACATGCACATTACCAAGTAACTAGCGGATCAATAACTGCTCAGTTTGTGTTGGCCTCCAATCAGTTACGGTCTTTAATAATGTACGCATCGGCACATACTGTTACATATAATGAAATGTTTATTCTAACTCAACGTCTGGTTCGAAGTGGCATCTATTCTGATGGCTTTTGTCCCTTAACAGGAAACAATGACTAGGTCTGGATTTTTTCGCTGAAGTAAAGTTGGGACTGCTTTTAAACTAACTGGATATTAGCTTTAGACCAGAAGAAGGCTGTTGTAAATGTCTGCTCATCACACAGGGTTTCTCTGCTGGTTTGACCACGGCAAATACGCGCTGTGCTCGAACCACCGGTGTGTAACCACATGGTTAGCGCTTCAGGTTTTGGCTTCGTCAGCTTCAGTCATTTCCTTGCAGTTTGCACGGCTACAGCAATCAACAGCGCTTTATAGATCACATTATGCCATTACATTTTGTCTTATTCCCTTTTCTTTGGGGTAATTTCTTAACAAGTATGTTGTTCAGATGTTAACTACTTGCAAAGCGTCTCTGTTTTTCTTGACAGAAAAAAATGATTCTATTAACTAAATCCCCCCCGATAGAAAATCTGCTTAAATTCCTCCTTTCTCATAGCTTGGCTAACGTCATACCCTGAGCTCATTCTCAAATGAGACTGGAAATAAATCGCGCAGCTCAAGGCAGCCTAGGAAAACCCAGACTGCCTTTCTCCCCCTGTGTCACACTCATTCCCTCTCTGCAGCATCTCAGCAGCAGCCTGTCAGTTATGATGACAACGTGCTACGTGTGCCTCAAACCGAACCTCCTGAGATGCACTGCGCTGCTTGAGATGGCTTTAACAGGACTAATTCAGCACTACTTGAAACTTGTATATACACACTGTTTTATGTGTAGTAGGAACAGTGTGTCACCTGTGAACATCGTGTTTCTGTCGACCAAAAAAAGTTATTTCATATTAATAGGATCACATCCCGTGGACAGGAGTTGTACCGCTGAGTTCAATACGTTGTTTTTGTTTTTTTAATCTGTGTACTTGGTGCATGGTCATATCTGCTAGTATTTCTTCTTGTTTTCACATTACTGCTTTGCCGGTCTTGTCGGCTAAAGTATAGAACTGCTTCTTACAATACACAAGTATTCTTTGATTCATAATATGTATATTGATTATAACATGTCATCTCAAAGTGAACACAGAGACGAACACACCTTTTTTTTTTACCTTAAATAAAAACCCAGGTTTGGTCTCAACAAGGAATTTGTGCTGTTATAAAACCACACAACTGGTAAAACGCACTGGTGAATATAAAATATGCTCAACAATAAATGTTTTTACATGCTCAATGTGCCTGTTTTTGCATGTTTTAATATAAATATAAATATATATATATATATATATATCCTGTTTAAAGTAGTATAAATGTCCCTTCAATGTTTCTTCAGTTGTCATGGAGATGCCCAGTGGTTTTTCACCTACTTTTTCTAGTAGGTGAATCTTCTGCTAATGTAGTGGTCCTAAAACTTTTAGCAGTATTAGTGCTGCAACGAGCATGCTTTCCAGTGAACATCTTCTACCTTGCTCTGTGTGTGTAACCACTGCACATTTAAAAGGAACTCTTGGTGGTGTACGTCTGCACCCTTTAATCAGATCCAGTTTTTCCGATTGTTTGCACATACCTCAGAGATGATGTCATGTGTATGACTACATGCCTCTCCGGGTTTCCTGCGCCTGTGAGCATAAAGGGAGGACGAGGAACAGCAGGTTTGTGTCATGTCTGTTAATCACACCAGGAGGAAGAAAAAAACTAAACCTCTCAAAGTGAAGTATGCAGTTAGTGCTTATGTAACAACTGCGCAGACCTTGGCTATTAATAAGCACTGCTCCTCCGCATTTGGAAAAAATGTACTTTTGTGAAGAGCTTGTTCTCCCATTTATTTTACTGGTTGATGTTCAAAAAGAAATGCCATGAAAAAGGATGCCATGTTGAGTTTGAAGTGAAAAAGTGGCATCTCTGGCTGGGATGAAGCCTTAAAGGCTTCAGCCGTCTGCTGAGATGTGATATTGTGATAGATGTGTTATATCGCAGCTGCAGGTCAGGAGGATGGATTAGGTGAGGTATTAGGCAGTGATGCTGATGGATTGAACTTCACTGGACCGACTCCTGTACAAATCCAAGTTGTGAATCTGGATGTGTCTTTGTGTCTTTGTTCCACTCACAGTACAATGGGCTACGAGGGAATGGGAAGCCCCCTCGTATTGTACTGTGTTCACAAACAACCAAAAGGTGGAAGTCAATAGCTGATTAAATGAACTGACGTACCACTGGTAATGCGCTTATTTTGGAGGAAAGCAAACGTGACTCATTTTGGGTTAAATAGAAAATACATCATCTGCAATCTGAATTAATGCTGAAGTCCCACAAGTTGACAGCTGACGTGTTATCAGGTGGTGGTGATGGTGTCCTCATACATAACAGGGTTATGTAATCGCCCCAACTGAAAACACCTGGAGAAGTAAGCAACATCTGTGAGAGTGTGTTTGATCCAATCCTTTTAAATCTGAATTAAATTAGTCTAATTGTTTGGGAAAGCAGACATATCGATGTGTTTATGTAAGAGGTGACGGGGAATTTGAAGATGTGTAATGAGCATGGCAGACCAAGCAAAGCTCCAGGATGAGATATCCTTCCTTTATCGTTTATCAGCGCCTTAGTGTCAATGCATTCTGCAACTGAAGTAAAACTGCAATGCCTTTGTTGAGTGGCAAAATACTGATTGACATTACAGAGTTTATTACGATAAAAGAGCAATAAAAACAAAGGAACAATAAAAATAATCCAGCCACAATGCAACATTTTGAGATGCACTTCGTAATTTACTTTTAAACACAGATTGCTTATAAATTAATTTATACTCTCCAATTCATTAATTATAAACCGATTTGCTACACGGATTTTTGGCGTCTTTATTATTTTGCATTGTTATTTTTTAATGACTGAAATTGACAATAACTCGGGTGTCTACTGCCGCCTTGTGGCCGGTGACGATCACTACATCAACGTGTCCGTCACAATCTGAACCCGGAAGCAAAACCCGAAGTCCGGTGATCATTTCCTACAGGCAAAGATTTTCTGCTACAGGTCACATTTTCACTACACAATTTGGAAGTAATGGCGGACATGGATGAGTTGTTCGGGAGTGATGGGGACAGCGACAATGAACAGCGAGGTAAAGACGTCTCTCAACCGTGGAAATGTGTTGAAAATGAAGTTACAATAGTTGCGCTCTCAAGTGTTTTTCCAGGTGCTAAAGCAGAAACTATCGTTAGCTTTGATGCAACAATCATTGAAAGAAGTGTAGCCTGAACACTGATATTTACCAATAAAGCTACGACCCAACGTTTCCTATGAAAACTGCCTTGTTATAAACGGGTACACGAGTATCCATTCAACGCTAGGTCGACATTTCTGTTTCCCAGCTAGCGTTAACTAACGTGTGCAAACCTAGCGTTGAATAGCTAACGTTAACTAACCTAGCGTTGAATAGCTAACGGTAGCTAACCTAGCGTTGAATAGCTAACGGTAGCTAACCTAGCGTTGAATAGCTAGCTGACGTTAGCTGTTAGTGACGCTAGAAGTCGTTTCTCTTAACGGCGGCTGTAGTATCAGGGACCACATGTTCTCATTTTCCAGATTATACATTTTAATAATTTAAATTTTAAATTTGACTTCATTTTGATTTCGTGTTTCCGGTTGAGGTTGTGCTTTGCAGGGATGTTGTCAATATAAAGCAGTCCAGATCAACATGAAATCAGAACCACCAACATCTCCCTGAGCATTAAAATCCTGCTCCATGATTGACCCATCCATTTACAAATGTGTCATGCAGTGTCTTACAAATAACCATAGCCATTGATGCTGAGTGTCACCTAGCAACCCCAGCACTCAAAATGATGAACTGTGTTTTCTGATGGATAAAAAATGGTGTGCTCTTCCTTTGTTTAGAGTCCGGTTCTGGCTCCGGCTCCGACTCTGAGCAGGAGAGACCCCAATCTGCCAGCAACGCCTCGGGGAGCGGCAGCGAAAGCGAGAGAGAACAGAATGATGACGATGAAGAGGAAGGCCAGGAGGCAGGAAAAGCCAGCATCAATAAGGTGTGTTTGACTAAATGAACAACCAAACCTTGATAAAGGTTACCTGTGCCTCAATGAGCGTGGGTTCATGGTTATTATGAATAAGTATAATCAACGCCACAGTATTTTCATTAACGGCTACGTATCCTAAATGTGACTTATACCGAAATCCTGCTTTTGGAGATCGATAATTGTCACTAGTTCAAAGAATTCAAGGAATGGGAACAAAATGAAGTGCGGTTAATGTTCCTGAAATAATAAAGAAAAATGGTCCATATGAAAAACCAGCAAGGTTGGGCAAATAATTGATCGTTTTACAATTTCAGATGTTAATTAGGATATTGACTTGTTTACAATAGCGTCAATCGTCAATTTAAAGAAATGGTGATGTTTAAGAATACATAATTAGACATATAAATATACACGCCTATCGTTCAAATTGCATTACTCTGATATTGAAAGTTTTTTTTAAACTTAAAATTGCTTCAAAGTGATGAGATATACATACTGAAGGCTTTGATAATAGCAGACTAACAGCACTGGCCTCATGAGACGGGTCTGCACCGCTCCTAAATAGTTTAAAGAGAAAATTCAAATTGCATGAAACTAGTCGACTTCCCCCAAATCCCTAAAATGAGGCCCATGGGTCACGCCCCTCCCAAACGTACTCTCCTTTCCTCCCACCCAACAGGAGCTGTTTGGAGATGACAGTGAGGACGAGCAACACAGTCAGCACAGCGGCAGCGACAACCAGTCGGAAAGGTCGGCGAACCAGTCGGAGGCGAGCATGCACTCAGAGCCAGCGGACCGCGACCACTCCGATGGCGAGCAGCACAGCGGCTCAGAGCGCGGCCGACGGGACGAGGACGAAGAGGACGGCGGCCGGCGGTCTGGTGCAGGAAGCCCGGGCGGCAGCGGCATGTCTGCAGAGGGGAGCCCTCGTTCCGAGATTGGCAGCGCGCATTCGGAAAGAAGGTACGCCGGCAACAGAAACAACATTTGCTTTGACATGAGACAGATGTTGCAACATGTGATATCGCAATGGGCCATTTGCCTATGTTGACCAGATCTCAATTTCTTCTAATTTCTCGAATACGTTTGTTTGAATCCAGCGTGCATAGTGAGCCTGGGACTCCGCAGTCGGGTGCCGCCACCCCTCTGTCCGACGGGGAGGCCTCCGGCAGGGAGAACCGGTCTGATGATGAGAAGTGGGAAGGAGGGGCTAAGAGCGACCAGTCGGAGGATGAGGCGGAGAAACGCCGTTACTCTGACGAAGAGAGAGAGAACTCGGATGACGAAGGTCCGAGGAACAGGAAGTCAGGTACTCCTGAGGTTTCTTTTTAAAAGGTGCAGGGATTCACCACAAATCATCAGAATGCGTCCCATCTGTACCTCTGCCTTTTTAAGTTGTACCATTTGTCCTTCCACTGCTTCAACTGTTGGGATTTCCCTTTTCAGAATCGGCAAAGGACAGTGATAGTGAAGATGATTTCTTAAGACAGAAAACCAAAACGAAAGCCTCATACGAGTCAGATTCAGACAGCGATGTCGGGTCAAAGAAAGGTAAGAAACAGTTTGGCTCTTTTTCTTTTTCGGACAACCTAAACGTAAATAAACGTCTGCAATTAAAATCTGCTCTTTGAGTGCTCGTGCTCTTTCATGCAGTCCTTCTTTCATTCTGTTCACAGTGAAGAAGACGGCGGCGGACGACCTGTTTGGAGAGGCCGACGACATCTCGTCAGACAGCGACGCGGAGAAGCCTCCAACCCCGGGACAACCCCTGGTACCGTTCGTCCCCCTTGCCCTCCTTCCTCTGACCATCAAGCCTCTTTAATTGTGCCCAATCCTTTTTTAAGACCTTTTCATTATTATATCATTAGGGTTCCCAAATATTTTTATTCAGGGCCTCTTGCTAAGCCTCTCTGAGCTGACCCACATTATCCCGGGTTATTGAATGTTACAATGTTGTCTCTGTCTGTGTCCAGGATGCAGAGGATGGGATGGAGGGCAATCATGCGGAAGAGGAGCACGCTCCTGAAACCCGAATCGAAGTCGAGATCCCGAAAGTCAGCACAGACTTGGGATCTGACCTTTATTTTGTCAAGCTGCCAAATTTCTTGTCTGTGGAGCCCAGGTCAGAATTGTGGCGTTGTCAACAAATACAATACAAGCACATATTGAATGAGCTCTAAAGAAAGAGAACGGATGCAGATTGGCTCGTTTTGGGTGCCAATCTGCAGCGAAGTCCATACTTTTTTTGTTGGCCGTTAACTGCAAGGTCTTTTCACAGACCCTTTGATCCGCAGTACTATGAGGACGAATTTGAGGATGAAGAGATGCTGGACGAGGAGGGACGGACCAGGCTCAAGCTGAAGGTGTGTGTGTGTGTGTGAGTGTGTGTGTGTATATGTGTGTATATATATATATATATATATATATATATATATATATATATATAATGTTGTTTGTGTGTATCTGTGGACCGATGCTGTTATCAAGAGAGGGACCAGTGTTTTCTCTTTGTCCCTCACAGGTGGAGAACACCATTCGTTGGCGAGCCAAGAGAGACGAAGAGGGCAACGAATCACGGGAAAGCAATGCGCGCATCGTCAAATGGTCCGACGGCAGGTGTGTATAATGTTATGTGTTTGGGGGAGGGGGGTTTTCCTCTGTGGTATTACATATTTTTCTTTTCCGTCCCACAGCATGTCCCTCCACCTAGGGAACGAAGTGTTTGATGTTTACAAAGCTCCTCTCCAAGGAGACCACAACCACCTGTTCATCCGGCAGGGCACCGGACTGCAGGGACAGGCTGTGTTCAAAACCAAGCTCACCTTCAGGTAACGCAGAGACGAGCCCTTGTTGTTGTCGGCGACAGGCCGCAAGTAGGAGGAAACACTGGTTGCTCGGGACACTCCCCGGCCTGGCTCCCTGACGTTCTCTGGAATTTGGCGCACAACAATAGATGAGTGGTTTCATTCAGGCATGCACTTCATGCTGTAAGTCCTAGCCCAGGTTCCTCCCAATAAGAAGTGTGTAAGCCTCTTAGTGGCCCCCACGTCCACCTGGACGTTCTGTCCAAATAGGACACAGGCCAAAGCTGCTTTCATTCACAACAAGCCTCCACGCTGCCAGACAGGATATTAACATTTGATGATCTTGTGTAATATCATCAGAGTGCAGCTTTGATTTTGAACGGAGCCGATGTAGATTGTGTGGTACAAATTTTGAGCTCCTTCTTGGGTGAAATTGAGCCTTGAGATTGTGTGATGCTGTAGCTTTTCTGCAAACTAACAGTTTGGGTTTAATTTCAGTATTTCCTGGCACAATGTTTTGTTTGTTTGTCATTCAGCAGAATAATATGTCTTGCTAATGAGCCATCATCTGTCACATCCATGTTTGCATGATAGCAGTCACCTTTTATTGCTCCTAGAAGTTACCATCAACTTTCAATGAGTACAAAGAAGAACAAAACAACTTTGGAAGGAATATGCGTAACATGCCTTTGTGTGCAGCAAATACAAATCCCAGAAATAAAAACATTGCTCCACAGTGGCACGAGTGGTCCTAAATCCCCTGCAGTACATTTTGACTGACATTTAATGGTTTTGCAACCATGTCTTTTGCCGGTTTACATTGCAATGTTAGCATTTTTATGCTTTTAAAATGAGATAACAAAAATTGGGTGAAACACACCTGGAAATATACACCTTACATGTGACCTTATGTTTCCTCTGTATTTCTAGGCCCCACTCCACAGACAGCGCCACCCACAGGAAGATGACCCTGTCTCTGGCTGATCGCTGCTCCAAGACGCAGAAGATCCGAATCCTTCCCATGGCGGGACGGGATCCGGAGTCGCATCGGAATGAAATGATCAAGGTAGCGAGCGCGTTGCGGCCGTTTTTTCCGCTCTGCTCGTCTTTCCTCCCGATTTTGTTGTCCAGAGGCGCGTCGCTGGTGGTTGACCAGCATCAAGCACATTTACAAAAGATAAAATAATCCTTCATTACTCGCACAGTGAGGAAAATGCAATGTTAGTCACTTTGGAAAAAAGTGTCCGCTAAACGACCTGTAATGTAGTACAGCAGGATATGGGTACGCATGTAGGTACATTTTAAATGTATTTTGAATATGTACAATGATGCTGCAAAGAGTATGTAGCCAACATGGCTTCATATGTAAGTGAAAAATACCCGTAACTAATAATTCAACTGTGGCTGAAAACCTCCTCATAGAACCATTAACACGTATAATCTGTCGGGTGTGTCTGCTGGCAGAAAGAGGAGGAGCGGCTGCGAGCTTCCATCCGCAGAGAGTCCCAGCAGAGGAGGATGAGGGAGAAGCAACACCAGAGAGGCCTGAGCAGCGGTTACCTGGAGCCCGACCGCTACGATGACGAGGAGGATGGCGAGGAAGCGGTCAGCCTGGCGGCCATCAAGAGCACATACAAGGGAGGTGGAGGCCTGAGAGGTGAGGGGGAATGGACGCTCACATTCTCTATTATTTCTCCCGAGGGGTTTTTATGAAGTCACTGATCTCTAATGATCACCCCTCCCCCTCTACGCCATCCAGAGGAGCGAGCGAGGATCTACTCCTCCAGTGATGAAGGCTCCGACGATGACAAAGCCCAGAGGCTGATGAAGGCCAAGAAGCTAGACAGCGATGAGGTGGGTGCAGTTAGCTGTTGAACACACAGGGGGCAGTGTGACGTAGTTCATCGAGGAGCTGATAAGATAGATATGTAACCTTGTTCGTTGGAACCCAACAGGACAAGAAATACTAGTACTTTTTTAATGAGCATGCACTTAATCCTGCACTGGCTGAAAACAATGTATCTGTAACTAGAGATGAAAGGAAAATAGTGAAAACCTGCACAGAACGTCTGCTGCTGTCTGTGACTGAGCGTCCTCTGTCCTGTTACTCTGTGCAGGAGGGCGAAAGAACAAGCAAGAGAAAGGCAGAGGATGACGACGACGATGAGGAGGAGCAGGAAGTAGCCACCAAGAAGGCTAAGAAATATGTCATCAGCGACGAGGAGGAGGAGGAGGAGGAGGAGGAGGTGGAGGAAGAAGTGGAGGAAGAGGAGGGGGGAAAGGAGGAGGGGGAAGACTATGATGAATAATAAACTTCTTGTTACCTTTTTTTTATCACTCAACTTTATCATCAGTGCTCAGCCCACATGCCATATAAACAAGCCATATTTTGTTTTTGTATATTTTCTTAAGGCCTGGGTGAGTGTGTATTGGCTTGTTTTATGTTGTGTACAGGAAAGGTGAATTTAAAAAATGATTCTTATGCAATGAAGGTTTCCTACGGTGCCTTTTGTTAATATCTTTACCAGCATTGTGAGAATGCACCTTTGGAAACAAAGGCAGAGAGTAGTGTGGAAACTGAACTCACTCGACAGGAGAAGCCAGGGAACCGGGGATTTGGGAGCAGTAATGCTGTGAGAGGCGACCGTCCTCCGGTC
Source organism: Apeltes quadracus (assembly GCA_021346845.1). NCBI lineage: Eukaryota > Metazoa > Chordata > Actinopteri > Perciformes > Gasterosteidae > Apeltes > Apeltes quadracus. Next base: position 6,100,612 of record CM037918.1, read on the forward strand.
CAGGCAAGGAACGGAAGGAGAGGCTGAGCTAGGACTTGTGCATATTATAAATACAACTTGGCATTGGTGCCCACTCCATTCTTTAACTCGTCAGCCTGCCTCTGAAAATAGCCACATCTAGAAGGCATAGCGGATAATAATGGTCAGTTGTCACAGAAATCCTTTATTTGATAGCTTGAACAGCTGCAATACAAAATAACCAAATATATTTTTAGGAATTGTTATATTCCGCGTTGTCAATTCCTGGTGGATTGACGCGGCGCTGACTGCTTGTCTCTGACATTAAGTCTGTCTGCAAAATGCAAAAAGAACTGAAACAAAATGGCCACACAGCCAACGCAGGGAGCCATTGTTGAGCTTAAGCAGGTATAATGTTCACTTTCTTATCAGCACTTTGTGGTTGTTTGGGGACCAGAAGTATCGGTACGGGAGGTTGTGTCACGTATCTGATGATGTACAGAGTTTGCAGGGGTTCAGCTAACAGCTAATGGCATCGGTTGTTACCAGAAAGAGTGTATTTTGATTTGAGTGAGATTGTACATAGCCGAGTTTTGGACTGATGTGGGTTTTGCTTTATAGCGCATTGCTTTTTAGACGAGTGCTCAGCTAATTCTGGGTTGTTTTTTAATTGAAATTGGTGAAATGTTCATGTGCGTCAGTGTTCCAGTTAGAATCAAGTGAGGTATTGGGACTTGATCCCTGTTCAGCCACACAGTGAAAGGGGAATGTGGAGAACGACAGGTAACTGATTCAAGTTCATCAACCAGAATGACGCACATGATCTCTCTCACCTACCGACGCACACAAACACACACACACAGACACGGCGGCTCACTTTAACAACCCGTGTGTCCCACCTCTCTCTCTCAGCCCCGTCTAGACACAGTAACATAAAACACTGACTTAGTGATTAAGAGTTATAAGGTACATCTATTTCGCTCTCTTCACAAAGACTCTTGCAGTGTTGGTAGTGAAAAGAATCAAGGCCTCCTTGTTATGAAACAGCTTAGAGAGAGTGTGGAACCAGAGAAAAGCCATAACGAAGCTGCTTGTCCTGGAATGAGGTTGCTGTGCGACCCAAGCCTCCCCCCACCCCTCCCCCGAGTTGCACCAATGTTCCCAGGACAGGTGTGTGTGTGTGTGCGCATGCTCTGTACATACGTGCATGCGGCCCACAGCCATGAGCCGAAGACCAACGAGCGCTAAACTATAGGTTGCATCTACTGTAACTTAATGCAAATGTTGTGTGTCTTTTCTTCCCGGAAAGGGGACGGTGTGCTGCGTTGTCGCAGGCTGCAGTGGGTTATGTAAAGGAGTGGGGAAGGGAAGGGAGGGGACAGGAGGGGAGGAGGGAGGCACAGTCAGCACTGAATGACGGGGGACGCGACGCAGGGGAGGTCTGCAGTATTTCACCCCCTTTTTTTTGGTGTCCTCCTCCCCCTCCATGTAGGCTTTCTCCCTTTTTTCCCCAGAGTCCAGCTTGGACTCCGTGGCATCACATTTTCTGTGAAGGAAGCAAAGCAAAGAGGTTAGGTTTTCTATTCCTAGAAGCACGCACGTCCCAGCAGAGGCCCTGCATGGACTCTGGTGCTGTTCATGGGGAACGTGGCCACAGTGTTATTCCATTAAGCATGAGGGGAGACGAGCTGGAAGTAAATTGTCTCAGTCTCTTCTTTGTTTGCATGCAGTGCTACACTCACACACTACACATGTGTATACCGGCTATATACATATATATATATTGTATATTGTCATAGAATATAGATCCTCAGGATTCTGAGATTTATCAACTCTTAAAACGTTGCTTTTTTAGTCATGAATTTATGGAATCTTTCTTTCTATTTTGTATGCATGTTAGATACTTTATAATTTCATATTATACTTTAAATGCGTTACGTGCACTACATTTGCAAATATCTTTTGTTCTTCAGGTGCATGTGTGTAGTTCCCTTTTTATTTGATTTTTTTTCTCTTTTAAATCTCTTGTTCACTTAATTGACTTCTTTTTCGTTGTGCACTCCGACTGTATTTTAGTGCTTGTGCCCTTTACCCTGCCTCAATGTGTCTCTTCCCCCCGCTGCTGCTTATATAAAGGTCTAATAAATACAACAGAAACACAATACTTTACTCTCTCCACAGGCTCTTCCAACACGCACACATGACATGAGAGCCTCAGCAGAAACTTCACACACAAGCAGGTGTGTATTATTCACACGCACATCCACACAAACATGACTAACAATTCAGTGTCATGTGTTTTTTTTTCTTCTCCTGACCGTAACAATTTGGGTCAGCTTGTTCTTCCGTAGGAACGGGCTTAATCTGTAAACAACGGGTTACCTTCAGCCGTGAGCTGCTCTGCACACAGATTACACTCAAGCTTTGTTCAAAACAGACAAAAAACAAACAAACAAGGAAGGTGACCGTCTGTGGCACGGCGCGTCTACCTCAATAATCAAAAAGTAATTTGTTCCTCAAGTGTATAATTAATAACTGCATCATTATTGGCTGCATCTGATTTCTTTCAATTGCAATATATAAAGAAAAAAAAAAGTTTTGGTTTGTCACACTGCTCACATGGAAGTGAAGGATGGTGATTACAGGCTTGGTTTCCGTTTAAAAGGTTTGGCTTTGGTTCAACGGACCATATGGACGACAATATTGAGATCCACGTTCCAGTTGACCCACGCACATGACATGGCTGGAAAGTCAATAAGCAAACTGACTTGTAGTCAGTAGTACTTGACTAGTAAAGAGTACTCAAGTTACTGCTGTGACTCTGTTGTGGACACTATAACTATTTGACAGCCATGGTACCTTTAAACTAACACATTAGTTTGTGAAATACTCCTTAAATGTAAAGGGGTTGTTTGCATAGCTTTTCAGATCAATTTAAAAAACAGTATTTGCGCCAAAGACATTGGCCGATATGTCACAAAAACCGCTTAAGGGCCGAGACACCTCCGTTTGGTGCCAATGGAATGAATGAAATTATTCATAACAATCTAATAATTTGATTTGCAATAACATTACCAGCTCTGGGTGGGAAAGGTTTGACCGGGCCACGTGAGTTCCCACAGAGCAGACATGGAGACCCTGGGGCTTATGCCCGCATCTTGTATCAACAGCTTGTCACGGAGGATACCAAGGGCCCCAAGTGGGTCAGTCGTGTTGACACGTCACAACGTCAGCGTTTCCCCAAAGAGTAGGTCAGAAAGCTCCTTATTAGGGCTGCTTTGTTCCAATGAAATAGGAACATTATCGGTGTCTTGCATGTGCATAAGTTGAATGGTGTCCGAGGGAACAAAGAAGTCTGCGAGCTCTCAGAGGTGAAGACATGCGCTCTACCTCAACCCAACTCGAGCCGTCGGGATGTCGGTGGGTTTCAAGGGCTTAAAATGAGAGTGCGGGGAGAAGGGGAGAAGCCACCAGGTTCTGAGATGCAAGGAGAACAGCGCGGCGGTGGAAAAGATGGGATGGGAAAGAGGCGCTGAGGGCGGGTGTGGGCCGAGTGCTCGGCCAGCCTCCTCGTGCGTGTGATATTTCAGAGCCCTGTGCGACCCGCAGCACATTACACACTCCTGACCTCCAGTTATCTAACCGGCCTGCCAACACCAAAACAAACTATCTCCCTCTCTCTTTTACATCTTAATTCTGTCATCTACAACTCGGTCTGACCTCCCAAGCACTCAATCAGGGTAACAGACAACGACATCAGTAATCTCAACTTGTGTCCCACTACAACTCATAACTTGTAGTCCTTGATGTCATAGAAAGACTCACACAAATTGAAAGACCTGTCAAATAGTCAAATGAGGCATGACGTTGGGAGCATTTGACGTGACAGCTTGGATTCGATGCACCATTTGATGCCACGCTGGCCCAATGTCCTCAGTGATCCTGGACAAAATCTGGAGCAGCAGAGCAAACAATGACGTTTGATTTTTCTCTGGTCACGTGGCAGCACTCAGGTAACTTTCATCTACATGCCGGCTTTGATGGGTTGATGATTGGTGATCTGGTGGGGTGTCTGTTGTCTCTGGACTGCGGTTAGGAAATCACCCTGCAGTGCAGAGTGCTGCTGGACTCGAAACAGGTTTCTGCATGTGTGTCCCTTCTGCTGATTGCTTTCTCTGGTCTCCAACAGTTGATCTCAGTTCATTTTTTATTCCCCTCCCCATCGCCACTTCTCCCTCCTTCTCTCACTTTCAGAAGTGTGTCTGCCGCCGCAGTGCATCGTACAATTCAATCGTACAGTGCACACATTTTCTATACGTCATACCCCCTCACACTGTGTCTGCTGGGTGTCTATTGTGGGCAGATACTGTTTTTTTTGTTGTTAATAAGTCGTAAACTGGCTCATTGCGGCAGCTGGCAGCTAGGTATGTGCTGCAGATCAGCAACAGGAAGCAGCGGCATTAGTCACGTTAGGGTCTATCATTGCAAATATTAATTGCCCCTTGCACCTCGTTGGAGCTCTGTCTGCACCTCTCTCTCGTCTCCTTCATTCCTTCCTTGGTTCTCTGGAAGTGTTTCTCCCATCCTTACCCTCTGGCCCTAGTCACTGTTCTCTCACAGTGAACTGGCTGGGAGAGCGGAGGGCTCGCCCATGTGCGCCAAAAAGACGCATCCACTTGTCCATTCGCCACTTTCCCATGACTACAAATCATTCATCACCATGGATACTTCCACAAATAGAGCATCAGCTGAATGAGGACACCCAGCCATTAGAGAGAGAGGACAAACATGCCGTACCTGGAGTCGGGGGATCATGATCCAGCCTCCCGGTGGGCCTCTTTTCTGAAGAGAGCATTTGGATGAATAAGGCGTCCAAATTCGTCTAAAGACTTCGGGGAGTAGCCTACATTTTGTGGGAAACAATACAAGTTGTTTAAGTTTGTGGGACCCAAGCAAATAATCTGTTTTATTTCTATCATTGATGCACTCAAACCAATCTACTGTTTGCATGGAGCTCAATATTGCATGTGTTCTGTTTGTTAGCATTAACATGCTATAGATAGCACCAGGCAAAATGGCCCTAATCAGTGTTGAACCCCAGTTTGTTTCATAACAACAGGCAGCTGACCGGTGAGGGCAACCTCTGGTAAAACTAAGGCTCAGTTAAGAGGATTGATCTGTGAGGTTACATACCTCTGTGGAGGGATTTTCTCTTTCAACATCATATTAGCAAGCGCAGCTCAACACATGCACACACACACACAGGCTAAAGTGCAGACATTCCCCTGGTAACAAATACCTATGGCACATATGAAAGGGAGAGAAGGAGAAATCCCCTTCTAGATAGCAAAGTAGCAAAGTGGCACAAAGTCATCCAAGCACTTTGTATTAGTTAATTTAACATCACTTTAACATCCCTTTAAAGATGCAAGATTTCTTTCAAAATTATTCCAAACGATTGTATTCAATGTTTTCTATGATAATGCACCATGCGACACCACGTATGATACAAATGCGTTAAAAGCAGGTGGCTCCGTGCAGGTTGCTCTGCTGAAGAGACGTTATAAAATACACAGCTTTGCCTGATATTGAGTTTTTCTTCTTTTCTTTTCCCATCAATCATCTGCTCCTCTGCGTGAGTGATGTTTTTTTTCGCTCACCTCTTGGAAATATTTACTGTATGTTTACTGTATATCATTCACGTCACCATGAGTTTGCAACTAGCAAACCTCCTAACTCACATAAGTCAAGACCCATTACGTGTCCCCTCGGCTTCTCTCCCATGAAAACCACTCATTACTTTCCCCAAGTCTTTCTCTCCATCTGGTCTCCACCTCACTATCTGTATTTCTTTTGTCTTCCAAGCAGGGTTAATCCTGCCATAACTTATCTCCGAGAACAACTCCCAGTTTATATGGTGCTTCTCATACGAACAGTCAAGTACAGTTGGAGAGGGGGAGTGGAGGTGTGTACTTACAGCCTCTGCAAAGTATCCTCAAAGATTGACTCTAAATTTCATGGACACTATCACACTTGTCTCGTTGTTTTACTGTTGGTCTGATGAAGCTGGCGGAATTACAGCAGGAATTATATAGGTTACCACGTGTAAAGGGTAGTGAATGTACCGTGTTATGTGTCTACATATGTGGTGACAACCGCAAATCTTCAAATGGTTGGGAAAGGGAAACTGCCATGACTTTTTCGATTATTTAAGGAAAGAGGATTTTTATAAATTCATGAAGAACTTAATCGTTGAGTTTCACCAAATTTCGGGATTACATATTATTTTCACAGGACTGTGGCAATAATGTAAACCTGTGTGTGAAGTGAATCCACAAACTGTAATTTAACATCACGAGTTGTCAAGTAGAGCCTACCAGGTTCTGTGGTTTGTTCATTTCAGTCTTTATTTAATTCTATAACAAATGTTTTAGAATAAAGTTCTGGAGATATATTTTTTGATCCAAACAAAACTGTAATAATCGCTGAGTAAACAGGTGGAATCAGAAAATGAAGAAAACACTCATTGTGCAAGAAACCGTGTGCGCTGTTTATTTACCTGAAAATGTTTTCGTGCATGTTTCTCAGTTATATGGATTTCAGTACACTTTCATAGCTGTAGGCTCCTCGATACAGAATATAATTTAATAATCTTTTTTGTGGAAGTCAACCACCTTGACGATTCTTAAAAATGTTTTTTTATTACAGTGCAATATACGGTTGAGAAGTGTTTGTACAAAGTTACTGTTCTAAACTGACCCTCCTCGAGCGCACAGGAAGTAATTTGTTTCCTGCATTTGATCATACAATGATTCTTAGAAATGTCAGCAGCGATAAAGGAACCACATCCAGCATGTTCTCCTAGTTGCCTCTCCTGCCGCGTCACCTGACACAATCCTCCTGTAGGCCCATTTTGAGCTTGGCCAGCAGCCAGGCAGCCAAAGGTGGTAACGGCCACAGCATACCTATGGGGGAAGTCACAGGTCACAGGAGTGAACCGACTGGATTAATGTAGATAACGTTAAAATCTACTTGGCCTAAAAGTCACGGTATCGTTCTAAAAAGCTTCAAGACCAAGGGCAAGGTAAAACTCCAGAGGCGAGTGAAGTAAGTAAGTCGGTGAGATTAGAGTGTTGTTTGTGTGTGTTTTTAGCTTCTCCTTGATTTTCCGACATAGCGCCTGCGGCAATAAGTGCATGCAGTGCGTGCTGGTGCATGCACTGCTGCTCCTCTAGTTAGCTCACGGCTGTACGGCGGTTACAGCTCATGAAAAATGCCAAGATCAACAACTTGTTGATGTTTTACTTCACAAGCCATAAACTGTGCTGTTCATGTGGGGCAGTTGGGAAATCAGGGCCTGGGAAGTGTGCCTGTGCTATGCAGTAAGATGCTGCTGAGCCATCAGAGGGCATCATAAAGGCCTACTGTTCTGTCATGCAGGCAGCCTGTCTCTCTACATGGGAGTTGGCGAATGCATGGGTTTGTAGCCGCAGATGTTAGACCACTAAGGAACTCCGTGTGGCTACAAGTAGAGTAAACTCGCCGACTCACTCCTAGTGTGTCTACCGGTAAAGCCCAAAGCCCCACAGCGGCAAACAAATCAACTCACCTACAGGGAGGAAGCAGGAGAAAGATAAGTGTGGCTCTTGGACCCTCTGTGCTCATCTCAGTCTCTGAACCTTGCTTGCTCTGTATTTGTTATATTTCTATTAGGGCTGTCAAAAATAGTGCACTAACGGCTTTAATTGGATGTTTGTCGTTAATTACGTCAATTATTTTAACGCATTTCACGCATGCGCAGTGTGACAAATTATTTAGGTCAGAAATGTGTCCGAAATGCGGTCGTGGTTGGACTATTATAACAAACAAATCCTCCTACTGGCGACTTTTGTGTCAAAAGCGACTAGAGACAAATCTAGTGACATGTATATAGCATATTTCTCATCATTTAAACAAGTCTCCTGAAGAGAAAGGGTATCGCTCTCTCCCCCCTCCGCCTGCTGCGCTGTGGACGTGTGAGAGAGAGAGATAGAGAGAGACGAGGGCGTAAATCCCAGGGGAGTCAGGACCCCCCATCTAAGGGTTGTCCCCCCTAGAAATATCATTAAAACAATGGTGTGTATTGTAAATAACATAATGATGTATACTTAGAATATCTGTGTAAGAAGTAAAACAATACAAACCACCAAACATGCTTTTTAAGTTTTGAAACATTTTGAGTCCCCCCTCCCTTGTCTCACAGTGGTTTGGTCCGCTGCCTGCTGCACGTTAGGATCTGGCGCTATACGATCTGCACTCGACTCAGTCACATCGGTAGTGACAGGAACGTAGTAAGTAGGCAGTGTAAGGCTATTTTATTCACATTAAACATCGGATGAAGTTTTTATTTTCTCAAATACAAATGATGCTGAGTAATTAATGAATTATTCATGACAAAAAAAGTCTGCTATGCTAGTGTAATATAATGTAATGTTACCCAGCTTGTTTAATAGCTTGTTGGATATGCCCCCACTACAACTAGCTAACGTTATTATTTGTGCTCTTCAAAAATGTTGTGTTTATTGTCCCCCCCTACTGTTAGATCAGATTTACGCCCATGGAGAGAGAGAGAGAGAGGCAGACCGCTCAGCGCACTTTTTTGGAGTTTTACCGGCCAACACTCCGTTTTTTACCCCATCACACGGACATGTTATTTCTCCCGGGAAACGTTGCATATGTGGATTAATCATGATTAATCATGATTACTCTGATTAATTTGATAAAACATTTTAATCATTTGACAGCCCTAATTTCTATACATATATATTTTGTTATAATACGTTAAAGTGGCGCCGTCATACACAGATAGAAGGGTTTGAAGCAAAGGGAAAGAAGGAGAGAAAACTTAATTTAAAGACATTGTAACATGAACTAAAATAATTTTAGTGCATCAAATAAACACTTTGTTTGAAAATGTGTTATATTTAAATTATATATATAGTATAGTATAGTATATTGAGATATGTCTTGCGAGTTGTAAACCAAATATTTGAGTTGGTTATGGCCAATATGTGAGCTAATGATTGCCTTTGCAGACATCCAGCAGGCGCTTGTGGGTTATAAACACGCTGTAAACACCTGGAAATTGGGATGAGACAAATTACCATGAGATATCATCCGTCTCAGAAACAAAGGTAAAAAATAGACACAAGGGATAAAAGGCCGACACAGAGAGAGAGAGAGAGAGAGAGAGAGAGAGAGAGAGAGAGAGAGAGAGAGAGAGAGAGAGAGAGAGAGAGAGAGAGAGAGAGAGACTATATGATGAAACACTGAGTCATCGTCATCATCCTGTGCCATTTGCATCCCCACCTCAATATGTGGTAATCAAGTAATCTTCAATTCTTCATTCGAGACTTTGAATATCATCCTGTTACTTCTATATTAAACAGACACTCTGCATCCAACACTTGTGTGTCCTCCCCTTTGAGTTCAGCTGCTCAATCAGTTATGCCTTTACCAAAACTAGACATTATTTTGCTCTTATCTTCCTTAATCGGATTCTGATTAGCTAATCAAGTCTCTCTATTACAATTGTATTTAACCTGAAAATTAAGTTCATGTAAAACACTTTGATTGAAGCAAAATGCCAGCTGGATTATGTTTTTTCGTCAACACAACAAAGAAATCTGTATTCTCTGGTGATGACTGAAATCCAAAACGTCATTGAGCCAGTGCAAGAGCTGGCCTGCCACAAAACATTTGTGAGCATAAGAGGACGCAGATGGAATTTGTTTGGACACAGCTAGCTTTCTCCTCTGGTTTCTATTGTGGATGCAAAGCCGGCCTGCTGCTGGCTCTATGAATGAAAAGAACCGTGGTATCTTTTTTTATTTTGAAGTATCTCAGCTGAGCACTACTGCACGTTTGCTTAACAGAGTTAATGTAGCTTTGATCAAAAAGACAAATCGTTGACTGAACAAAAGGCCAAATGTTTGCGTTCTTTCTAACTTAAATGAGATCTTTCGTGACATTCCCGAGTGTCTGAGTGGGGATTTAACAAAGGTGCCAAAAACAATCATTTCTGGTTTGTTTCCCTTGACCTGTCTGTGCCGTTGGATTTATCTAATGTATCTAGCTCATCCATTTATTACTGTATATAATTCGCATATGCATGTCCATGCGAACACTCACCACACACACGTAGTGAAGGCAGTATTCATCGGTTTCATTGTGCCTGCAGCATTTAGGCTGTGAGATTACAGGAGGCGGGTACATTTAGGCAAAGAGAGAAATGGTTCAGTGGCAAGAGGAGGGCGGAGCACAGGTTGATGCTCCTCTGTCATCGAATGATTGGAGTAGGACGCAATCCCTCTGGCCTAAATTGTGATGCGTTTTTAATTACATTTTTGGGTGAACTCTGCTCCACCTCCGTCTAACCCTTCACAATAAGAGGCAGGCGGCAAAGAAGCCTTCCAACAGTTGCGAAGGAGAAACCCCATTTTATTTGCATTTTCTTACTTCGTTTCCTAAATAATGCAAAGCATTATTATGCAAAATATTCCTCAGCAGTGCAAAGGAGCAGAGATGGTGTGAACTGCAGTGACCCTTCCATGAAATCATCATCCCACCCTGGGGTGTACTCCAGAGCGTCCAGTGCAGCTGGAAAAACACACACGCACGTTAGCACTCGCACACACTCGCACAGACTCTCCAGATTACCCAACGAACACACTCCTCAGTTGGTTCGACGGCTGCAGCGTTCCGTGGTACAGGATTACATGTTGTTGCAAAACAAACCCGAGTTCAGTGTCAGGACGGATGCAGTGCAGCCAACCTGCAATAACACCAATGTGTTTTTCCACTCTGAGTGCTATCACGCCATACCATAGTAGCACAGGTTAATGATTGACGCTTTAGACGGGTCGATCAACAGGCCTGCTTGTCTTGTGACTGGAAAAATCCCATTTCAAGAGATCGTGTGGTCCCTGGAGAGGAAGCCATAACGACTCTTAGAAACTGTCTTTCAAGGATTTGTCGCGGATGAGGTCTTTCTGCGTTTTTGCGGCAGGTGGCCAGTGTTATCGACCCAGAAAAGTGTATATATCCAATCCAAGCAGAGCATTGCAAATCCCTCCTGTCTTGTAATTTGTATGCAGGGGTGGGCAGAACGCAGTGACAGCTCGGGGTCAGCGAGAGATCGGCCAGACAGGCTCCCCATTAGGCCTGCCACTCGGGAGACACAACTGAACATTGTGTGCTTTGGAACCGCTCGAATGCTGCATCGATCCAGACACACGCCGCCGACGCGGAGAGGCCGAGGAGGCAGCTGCCGCACTAGTCCCCGACTGCTGCCACATTTGAAAGACGGGGCCTGACACCCGTGCTAGTGACCTCAACGCCGTGGGCTGCTTGTGTCTCCTTGTTGCTACGCGTCAAGGCAGCAACAACCGTGGGGCCCTCCTGAGTTTAGCTGGACGGAGGTCAAGGCGCTCAGCAAATCTGTGTGAGTTTCAGGGTCAGCTGCTCAGTGCCTGTGACACACACACACACACACTGAGAGACCCATACCTACCGATCAAGTGCCCCGAGGTGGGATGAGTGGCCTTTGGGGACAGGAGGGAGGGCTGCGAAAGGGCAAATGGAAATGTGTCTACGAGTAGAGATAACAGGATTTTTATGCAATCCATTCACAGGTCCTCCAGATGGGAACGACGTTGACTTGAATATGTGTAAACACAGGCCCGTACAGATGTAAGAACTCTATTTTAAAAAACATCAGATGTGTTTACAGCCAAACACATGTTGTTCCTCAACACAACACACATGTAGATCATCGCCGGGGGAGCGTGCTCCAAACGCAGACACACGTTGTGGCGGCTCCGCCCAGCCCCAGCACCCGCGACGATGCCAGCTGGAGGCAATCAACCTCCAGCTGGACTAACGAGGTGCCTCTCCCAGGGTTTAAAAGGGTAGCACGGGGAGAGGCCCGGGAGAGAGAAGCACAGAGAGATACGACGCCACGCGTAAGCGATGGCGGAGTTGGTGGCAAATAAAAGAATCGCTTGCACGTTCTCCGCGTCTCCGCGTCCTCCTTCCGGGTCCCCTGAGTACCCACCCGGTTACACATGTTAAAGTTGCAACATATGTTCAGACAGCTGAGGGCTGATAATGATGACAAAGATCCTTCATCTTATTTGAAACCCAAATATTATGAGTAATAAGACCGTGTAGATGGTATGAAGACAGTGAGAGGACAGAGGTGCTGCAACCACACATCTACAGTAGACTTTATACACAGCATTTTAGCTAGCTGCTGTTATCTGCCTACCTCTCTCTCTGCGTTCTAAGGCTTCGGACAGTTTGTTCTCTCTGTAATTTAATAACCTTGTTTTATGGTTTTATTGCCTGATAAAGCAAGAGTCACCTGAGACCGTGACGGCTTTTTGTGGAAATCCCTTCCCTCAGGAATTTGCGGTGGCTTACAGATTGTATTTTAATTATTTTGAAACTCCTGCTCAAAACAGTAAAGGTTGATATTTTGTCTTGGCGATACCTGTCATGGAGATGATGCATCTAAAGAACAGTGCTACGGAAGCACCTACACCTGCAGTTGTCTAAATGTGGCAAGTTTCCACGCAGTAATTAGGAGTACATCTGGATTTCCACCAGGTTGATTAGGGGCTACGCAATACCATATTTGTTATCTGACCCTATTTAACACGCATGAGCGCCTGCAGGTGAAAGGTTTCTGTATTGGGCCGGTTGAAAAGCTGCTAGATTCCAAAGCCTTTGATCCTCTTACATCACCACCAACCAAATACCCAGTTTTAGCTCTTAATCACATCAAACACACACAATACACTAAATGTCCCTGCCGCAAAGGCATGGTGGCTTTTATCGTTTGACTGAGAAACGAGTTACATCGCATCATAGAGACGATGGTTTGTACATCCAACACACGTCCAAAAACACAAATACACAAACAGAGCCCTGCAGGTCTGAGGATGCTACATTCAGAAGAAGTGAGAAGGCAGATGATCCTCTCAACATTTAATTCAGTTCAGAACTGAGATCAAGTCTGTCATGTCACCCTGTAAAGAAGCGAAAAGGGTTAATCCCAGTCCCGTGATGGTGGCACTGCTGTGCGCTACGTAATAATGTTCCACTAACCCTCCACGGGCAGTGAGAGTAAATCATTCAAACAGCAGAGTAAAATTCCACCTGGACGTTATTGTCATGCAGGTGTGTGTAGATTCTTTGTACGTACCTTTCAGCAGCGTTGTGTGGACGGCCTTGATGCTTACGCAGGAAGAGAGAAACATCCTGAACAAAGAACGGCGAGATGGAACAGTGAGTTCTCTCCGACTTAATGGGTGCAAGGAGGAAGCTTTCTCCAAACTACACCAGAGAAGTTCTGAAATGAAGCAATTGTACATGTGTGCAGGGGAAAATAAGCTGACTGTAAGAGCATTTAACGTGGACGCAACGCCACAAAACATGGCCAATAACACTGGAGACACGATCACAGTGAGGAATGTGTAACAACGCTGTCTCTGTGAAGGCCTCTTTCACAGCGCTGTGAAATACCCGAGTTGCATGATAGCTGACATGAGCGGAGTGTGTGTGGACAACAATCTCCCTTGAGGGTCAAACGGCCATTCAAGTTATCCTGGGTGCAATAAGTTATTCTGTTCTGCACCGTATACAACAGTAGACGGCCTCTGCATGGAACACAGCGGAGATGATAATCAATCATTCTGAGAGTTCGCGTCTTAAAGACGGGAAATGGTGCTTCTGTGAACTGTGTTCTGTAACGGTATCTGCCTAAACTCATTCAGGGTAATCAGTGATTCATTGTGATTAATTAACAACCTCACTGAGTCTTTATCTCACAGCATATTCACACAAAATACAGATTTATTCAGGTGTCCCAGATTGTGAATTAGTCTCTTAGAAGTGAAAGATAAGAGCGTAATCAGAGGAAAAGGAAAATATATGCAAACATCCAAAAGCGCAGCTTTGCCTTCATTTCCTCACACGTCTATTCTGATATTTTGATAACACACGGCTGGCCCAGACCCCGCAGCAGTCTGGTTTAAATACGAAACAAATACACACATTTCCTTCTCACAGTCCAAACATTGGCAGTTTGTTGAGACACCCGCAACCAGTCATATGACAAGCAGATCAAGACGGAAGGAGGGAGAGCTCGCCAGCAGGACCAGTTTCACAGATGGAGAGCGGCAGACGCCGTGTGATGCTGTGAGTAAAAAGTGCAACAAACGTGAAAATGAAAGTGCCTTCTGGTGCAGACGTCAGTAATGTGACGAAAATATGCATTAGCGTGTATTGTTAATTTCATTCAAATGTATTTTAGAAGCTTTCCCTAATCCAAATAAATGCAGAACATCATAACTCACCACGTGTAATCCTCTGATTTAAGCTCACAGATAGAAATCATGAATTGCCAAAACTGGATTAGCAAAGTCCCACCCAGACAGAGGAACCCATTTCAGTGCAGGCCACAAAAAGACTATTTGGCTTTCTGCTTACAGTGGACCAAAACATGAGGATTTCAAATGCAGGAGCAGATATGAAGAAGAGAGAAGAGTAGTAGAGCAGCAGGATCAAAGAGAGAGGTGGTGGCAACAGACTCACACGGTGGTGAATCTGACACACTGACAGGCCAAGCCATACACAGAGCAGTCTCCTCCCCTCTCCGGCCTGGCCTATATTAACTCTCCATGGAGTTTCACCTCACAACCAGAGGCCCGTGGAGTAGGATAACACATCGGGAAAGCTCTGACGAAAAAGTCACACACACACACACACACACACACACACACAAAGGGACACACTGGACGGCACTCTCCACCTGTCAACTGATTGAGCCAGCAGTGTTGGATATAACGGTTAAAACTGCCCTGGATGGACTACTAACTTCTGTGCCATGTTGCTCCGGTCGTCTCAGGAGAATGTCAGTTCTGGTAAGTGGCTTGAAGATTTCAAAAAAGTGTAATTTAGTGATGTGGATTCTAGGCCAAAACTATTCGACAAAGAGAACAGGCGAGACATAAAGAACAGCTTATGCCATGTTATAGTGAGCTAGAGGATAGTTATGCAGCAGTTAGGGCGTAGACACATTCGGGTGCTGTTGAAAGTGTGTTTCTGTGTGAGGGAGTAAGAGTCATAATCCCAATAAGATTAACATAGACAACAACTTTGTACGTCACTTAAGCGATACTCAACAAACAACTTTGCCACATGTATTTGTTTTGTCTAATGACTGCGAAGCATCGCAGCAATGTACCAGCAGTGTGACTTCATCAACTTACACAGTCAACGACTTGATGTCAACGGTTTGTCTCATGGTGAAGCAAGAGAAGTCCTTCAGTGGACTTTGCACTGACTACAATACATGTAACAACAGTGGAAGATTAGCTTTTGATTCACCTTTCTCTCAAACAACCAAAAAGATTGAATTATCTTTTCAACAGATAGATACAATCAAATCATATCAAATCATTGATATGTGCGACAAAGCATCGTTATAAACCACCTGGATCTCACTATCAGCTGAAAGCTGCCTCGTATATCTTGTCTCAACGTGTCCTGCTGCGACCAGCCGCATCCCTCTCGGCCCGCATGCCGTCTCTGTTCTGCATCGCAGAGCCCAACCCGGCCGGTGAGAGGCATCTGCATTCTCGGGCACATGGGTCCCCACATGGTCTGCCTGCGGATGCTGATGCTGCGGCTGTGATGCTGCTGCCTGCACGCCCACCCGAAGCCTAAACCGGCAGCCATTCACATCCTCTCACAGCGAGGGAGGACCGGACACCAACCGCAGTGTAAATGAGGGATCGAACCGAGAAAATTAGCTTGATCTCTTCACGCATTAGCGCTCAAGATGTGTGAGACTCGTGGAGATTAGTTGTAAGGGGAAATGAGGGAAGACACTGCGCTTCTCTGTGGATCCAGATGGACTTTTTAAATCCGCAAACCGCAGTGAGTGAACCGTTGGTTTTCTCACTAACAACATTAATGCAATGCGCGCCGTAATCCGAAAGCAGCTAATACCAAAGGCAAAAACAAGTAGGAAAAACAATCTCGAAAACATGATTGCATGTTTTTTTTAACTGCAGCAAACACACAGGGATTATAACGACCACAGTTTATTTCTGAGGAGATGTGCTCTAAACTAGGCTAGGTCTTGCTTAACTTCGGAAGAATGTGAAATAATAAACAAAAACAAGGCCCGCAGTCTGTTTTTTAATGCACCCGATCTGTTTTTTCTTCATATAGCTAGTGAAAGAGGATACATAATGATGTTTTATCTGCATCCTTAAATATCTAGCCACGCGTCTGTCTTTCTTTATGCTCTACTGGGATAGGATAAACAGGACAATGATATAAATTTTTGCAGCAGTCCAATTGATTATGATTATAGGATACATAGACTTGATCATGGCATTCGTGTTTACAGTAGAATAGTATTGTTATCTATCATGTTATCATGTCATCCACAAAATACCGAGTTGGATTTTGAATCCACCGCTGTCACGTGATCTCACACGAACACATGTTGTTAATGACTCCTGCTGCATTCAAGTACTGCTCATAGCTCCAATGTGTAATGTAAAAGCGACCATTTGGGCGCTGTTATTAAAAGAGCAAACAACATCTGATATTACACAATCCATGACTGCCTCTGATATGCAGTGCTACTTACTAAGGCATATAATATATTCATATGACCCTGCATTTCCCATATAATAAAAAATAGTAATTTAACATTACAACAGGATACCACTAACGAGAACAATTCTCACGACATTCCGACTATCCATGAAGGCAGCGCTGTGACGTCACGCGTCCTCTCTTAGCTTCGTCCAGCCTCAATGGCGGTCGCTGCAGATCCGCGGAGCTAAACTGCGGAGCTCGGTCAAACCTCATCCGGGTTTGATTAAACGCATAACTGATCTAATGCTACGAATACGAACTGTAAGTACTGTAATGTATGTCGTTTTTCGTAACTGTAAGTTAAACAAAATGCAATTTCACTGTAGGGTTGGGGTCGTTTTCAACGATTTAACCAGGTCGGCTTTGTGCCGCTTAGCGCGAGGAGAGCTGCACCACGTATTCAAAAAGCCTCCGCCAACAACGGCTCCTTTGTTCGCCTTATCGCATGGTTTCTGGTTAACCTAGCCTTCAAAAGCGAATGAAATGAGCAGAGTTTGTTGAAATCACAGTTCACCTCCCATCGAGGCTGATGTGTGTGCTAGCAGGGGGACATGTTATGTGATATAATGGCCGAATAGACGCGGTGTCTCTCGGTAGCTAGCTTGTCAATTCGCTGCGACGTTTCCGTTCCGGACTTCATCCACCGTGAAGAGACGGAGTCTGAAAGCTCTGAATAGCAACGTTTTCTTTTCTCGAATATGTGATTGGAACTAAGTCTCGAACTAAGTCTCGGTGTCATATCGTTTTATTATCTTATCGATACCCTTAAACCTGATAATCAGCCAGGCGAGGGAGGGTTATGTTCCGTTAATGACACCACGTTTAACCCGAAGTCAATGGATGAGTCTGTTTGTCATCTTGTGAAATCCCCAACATCTTTAGTAAGATATGTTGGACAACAACCCTGCACAGAGTTGTTCCTCTAACTTGTTTTGTTTGTGTCTCTTGTCTTTTAGGTTATACCCTGGTAAAATGGAGGATAGTTTTGATTGCGACTGTGGCGAGCTTGAGCCACCTGATCATTGAGGGGGAAACATTACTTTGAAGACTTACAGGCCAGAATAATTTTCAGTTTTACAGGTGACTTGACTTACGTTTGAATTACAGGCTGATAAATAATTATAAACAACAACAACAAAAACGCATTTGGCTGCTCAGGACCAGTCAAACACTGAATGTATCTGCACTGTAAGGATGCAACTATATGCTTTTATAGTTTGCTATAGTCGCGGTGCTTTTTAATTGGCCTTAAAAATCATTCCATTGCAGTATATAGTTATTACTTTATTAAAAACTATTCTGTTTAAGATACCCACAAGTTTTTATTATTATTTTCTCCCATTACTCAAGATGGAACAAAAGTTTGACCACACATATCCACCCCAAATCCAACAGTGACAGGTAGAGAGGGGGACTCGGTAGTCATCTATACAGGGGTCAGTTAGCTCAGTCGCTGGAGCAGTGGAGGGGTTTATACATTAATTGCCCTGTTGGTGTTAATCTTGAACTAGAAACGGGCATACGACCAACTATTCAGAGTTAGCACAATCCTGGTGTGATAGCCGGAAACGGTCGCCATGGCGGAGAAGTTTGAGTCGCTGATGAACATCCACGGCTTTGACCTGGGTTCTCGCTACATGGACTTGAAGCCTCTGGGCTACGGAGGCAACGGCCTGGTGTTCTCCGCAGTTGACACAGACTGTGACAAGCGTGTAGCTGTGAAGAAAATTATCTTGACGGACCCCCAGAGTGTGAAGCATGCACTGCGTGAAATCAAGATCATTAGACGCCTTGACCATGACAACATTGTCAAGGTAAGACCCAGAGGGATGAGATCATTTGTATTGAGTTTATGGGGTCAGGTAAAACGTGTGCATGTCCAATTCTGGAAAACTGCCATAACACTGAAACAACTTGTCTCACCAGGTGTTTGAGACGTTGGGCCCCAACGGACGGAGGCTAACGGAGGATGTGGTGTCTCTGACAGAGGTCAACTCGGTCTACATTGTGCAGGAGTACATGGAGACAGACCTGTGTCAGCTGCTGGAGAGGGGCCTTCTGTCTGAGGACCATGCCAGGCTGTTCATGTACCAGTTCCTCAGGGGCCTCAAGTACATCCACTCTGCCAACGTGCTGCACCGCGATCTCAAGCCTGCCAACCTGTTTGTCAACACAGAGGACCTGGTTCTGAAGATCGGGGACTTTGGGCTGGCCCGCATCATGGACCCACACTATTCTCATAAGGTAGGGCCAGTCCATTGTTGGCTGTTTTAGTGTTGTTTGAGCAGAGAATGCTATTTCTTTTTTTCCCTATATATATATATATATATTTCTTTTTTTCTTTAGGGGTTTGTGGGATGACTTTGTGTATGAATACTGTTTAGACAAAAGCTTAAGAACATGTGGAGCAAATGTTTGCTCATTTGCTTCCCAAAGTTGAGTGCTTTGTTGCTTTGAAGCGTGATGTTCGTGTTATTGCCCAGTGACGCGGTTCCCACAAACGGGACAGTTGCACAGCAGGAAGTGAACAAGACGGGAAGTGTCGCCTGTATTTCCTCTGTCAGAAGAAGTCAGGCTGAAGAAAGAACAGCCGTGGGAACCTTTTTAGGGGAATAAAGTTTTAACTGAAAAGGGGCTCCGTTACAAGTCTAAATATACACATGAGTTTATGATAATTTAGTTGACAAAGATAATCCTTGTTCCCAATGTGAGAAAATAATCGGATGTAGCCTTTGCAAAACCTTAAGGTTCAGCCTGCAGATACGTTGTAGAGATGTTGCATTAGTTTGTGTGTGTCAGCATTATTGCCTAATTTTCACACCTGGTGAGAGTCAGGCCTGTTGGGTCTTTAGTGAAGGCTGTGCTATTGTGTTACAGACCATTTCCCTGTCTCATTGGGCACTAACATGATGTAAACTAGGCCAATGAGTGCATTAAAAGTCCAATGTAAATATTTGAATGCGCCCCTAAACCCATCATTTATTTAGTTATGCCGTGTAATATAAGCAGCAAAGTGAGGTTACGTTTGTCTTTAGGATGTTTTAAATGGAGCCTGGTGGAAGGCCCATCTTGCCCTCTCGTGTTTCCTTCACCTAATAAAGAGATTGGGAAATTCTAGTCAACAGCCATGTGGTGGGGCGATGTCAGGAAATCCAGGTTGGGAAGTGTCTCTGTTGAACTGCTGGATGTCTTTTGGAGCACAAAGACAATCAGATACTTGTATATTTCTCAGATTAGTCATTGGAGAGTTCATAAGTGGGCTCACATGATGCAATCCCTGGGGCCAGCTAAGCCTCATTCATCTCTCTTACACTGCCTGGATTCCTGGCACAGCGTGCATCACTCTGAGACAATCTTACGTACACCAGTTTCCCAAAACTGCTGATTTCCAGCACACCACCAAAACATTTCTGTGGTGTATTCACAATTTAAAGCTGAGCTTTTTATATTTTCACATAAGTCTGATCATAGGTGGAGACGAAGCCTGTCTCTACAATAGAAAGAAGGCGGCGATGGCTCATAGTTTCCGGGAAGAAGAGTTTGTCAGTTGAGTCACAAAACCCAGCTGCCCGTCATTGCTGCACTCCTCCCTTTCAGCAGAGCTTGCAGTGTGGGCTGTTTTCCCTCCTATAAGCGGTTTTTCCTGATGCAATACATGCAGGCAAGTGGGTATTGAAAAGCTGCTTGACAAAGGGGGGGGTCAGCTCTCCTGTGTTTGACTATTGTGTACTGTAGCACTGCGTCAGACTACTGCTGCTCAGTTTTTGTCAAAAATACAAATGCCGTAGTCGGGCTGACTTTAATAGGCTTTGACCCTGCTCTCGTTTCCAAACAGCATTGCTGTGTTTCGTCTGTCTCTTCTAATGATAACGTCTGGTGTGTCAGGCCTAAATGATCTCTCCCCAAATGACACTAGGGCAGAGTGGAGTGCGGAGGCGATGGTTTCAGTGTTGGCCAGACGTCACGGCACACGGCACAATCAGTGGCGCAAATTTGCCATCACACCCCCCCCCACCCCTCCCTCCTAGTAGAAGGTGTGAGTCCAAGCAGCTGGGTGGCCATGTGCAGTAGTATTAGTAATGTCTTGTCTGGATTCAAGAGCACCGGTGTTGTAGGCACATGGCATTTGTTCTGCCCTTTTCGCACATTTAATTTGGGTTTATTTAAAAACAGATTTTATTAATCCTAAACGATTGTTTTAAGTATACTGTGCATGTCCATTGAGAAAGCAGGTCGTTTCTGCCTATGTGACCCTTAAGGCCGGGCCTCGTGGTGGCCCAGAATCAAGAATGGCAAAAATTCACGTGCCTTCATCCAACTTTCCAACCCTGATTCCCCTGCGCTTCCCATCCAGCGCTTTTGTTATTGTAGGAGGCTGTCTGCGTTTCCAGTTGTCGACGACTTTTTAACAAGAGAAAGGGAGTACCCAGCTATTTAGGATTGGTTTAGGTTGTATTCAAGCAAGATGTTTTGGTCTTGAACATGGTTAACTGAGGCTTTTAACTACTCCAGGGTGGTATAACCCATTTAAAACGGGCATAAGTAAAATTATCTGCTTAGTCTGGCAACAGTCTGGTTTTTAAAGCGAAAATGTGTTCTACTTTTTACAAGTTTACATGAAAATCTCTATTAGATCTTTTGCAAAGTGATTATAACATGCACTCTGGAATGTTTTAAGCGGGTGGAAGCTTCACACAGGTCTTTTTATTCCACACCAAGTCCCAGCACAACGGCAAGAACACACACAACATAAATATTCACCTAGCAACAGGCCTTCCTTATGATCATCTCATGATCTAACTGTAAAAGGACTGTGGAGTCACCTAATGGCAACGGGGTTTTGCTTATTTAGAGAATAACAACACTTTGTCTCTTGCAACGACTGGTGAGGCTGCAGTGAACCCCCGAATCAGCCTATATTTACAGGACTGTCTCAGAAAATTAGAATATTGTGATAAAGTTCTTTATTTTCTGTAATGCAATTAAAAAAAACAAAAATGTCATGCATTCTGGATTCATTACAAATCAACTGAAATATTGCAAGCCTTTTATTTTTTTAATATTGCTGATTATGGCTTACAGCTTAAGAAAACTCAAATGACCTATCTCTAAATATTAGAATATTATGAAAAAGTATACTAGTAGGGTATTCAACTAATCACTTGAATCGTCTAATTAACTCGAAACACCTGCAAGGGTTTCCTGAGCCTTGAAAAACACTCAGCTTTGTTCAGTAAACTAAATCCCAAGTATGGGGAAGACTGCTGATCTGACTGCTGTCCAGAGGACCATCATTGACACCCTCCATCAGGAGGGTAAGACACAAAAAGAAATTTCTCAAAGAGCAAGCTGTTCACAGAGTGCAGTTTCAAAGCACATCCACAAAAAGTCTGTTGGAAGGGGGAAATGTGGCAGGAAACGCTACACAACCAAGAGAGATGAGCGCAGCCTTAACAGCATTGTGAAGAAGAGTCGCTTCCAGAATTTGGGGGAGCTTCAAAGACAGTGGACTGAAGCTGGAGTCCAGGTATCAAAAGCCACTGTTCACAGACGTGTCCGGGAAATGGGCTACAATAGCCGTATTCCCATGGTCAAGCCACTTCTGAACTCAAGACAATGGAAGAAGCGTCTGACTTGGGCTATGGAAAAGAAGCACTGGACAGTTGCAGAGTGGTCCAAAGTCCTCTTTTCAGACGAAAGCAAGTGTTGTATTTCATTTGGAAGTCAAGGCGCCAGAGTCTGGAGAAAGGCTGGAGAGGCGCAAAATCCAAGTTGCTTGAAATCCAGTGTGAAGTTCCCACAGTCAGTGATGGTTTGGGGAGCCATGTCAGCTGCTGGTGTTGGTCCACTGTGTTTCATCAAGTCCAGAGTAAATGCAGCTGTGTACCAAGAGATTTTAGAGCACTACATGCTTCCGTCTGCTGAAAAGCTCTATGGAGATGAGGATTTCATTTTCCAGCATGATCTGGCACCTGCCCACAGTGCCAAAACCACCAGTAACTGGTGTACTGACCATGGCATTACTGTCCTCGATTGGCCTGCCAATTCCCCTGACCTGAACCCCATAGAGAATTTGTGGGGTATTGTGAAGAAGAAGCTGAAAGACACCAGACCCAACAATGCAAATGAGCTAAAGGCCGCTATTGAAGCATCCTTGGCATCCATAAAACCTCAGCAATGGTGGCATTGCTGAGGTTGATTGCCTCCATGCCACGCCGCATTGATGCAGTAATCCGTGCAAAAGGATTCCCAACCAAGTACTGAGTGCATTAATGGACATTTTCAAATGCTTGATTTTGTTTTGCTGTTATAAATCTTTTTTTTTTTTTTACTTGGTCTGAGGAAATATTCTAATATTTAGAGATAGGATATTTGAGTTTTCTTAAGCTGTAAGCCATAATCAGCAATATTAAAAAAATAAAAGGCTTGCAATCAGTTGATTTGTAATGAATCCAGAATGCATGACATTTGTTTTTTTTAATTGCATTACAGAAAATAAAGAACTTTATCACAATATTCTAATTTTCTGAGACAGTCCTGTATAGTGTCTTGCTGTGTGGGTTACGACCATCACGCGTCCTCAGTCACTGGCTTCTGCCACGCGGCACAGCTTCATCCTGAAACTGGAGGCCGTGTCGGTGATGATCTCACTGACACTTTACCAATCGACTTTGCTGACATTTGGTCCGACGTGCTAAAGGTTACTGTGATAAACCCCCATTGAGGGAGCCTTTTAGAAGTCACTAAATGGTTGATCTGTTTGATTTAGATCAGGCGATTAAGTTATTCACTTCTTGCCACAGGTATTGAGACTGGCTTAATTGCTGCTTCTGTCGTTGTGTCACTGTCACTTAGAGCTCAGTAAAAGTAAGGGGCGACCTGGATTGTTCAGCTAATGCCGTTAGGCAGGCTAATCTGAGTCCATCGACACAGAATTGTCTTTATGCAATGACCCGGCACTCTTTCAAGATAATCTAATCTGAATATGTTGCCATTCTGTTAAAGTAGTTGCTGATATTTTCCACTGTGACAATAAAGCATGTCAAACGCATTTGCTCTTTCTCGGAATGAATGCTGAACTGCTTTAGGGAGTTTCAGTCTTGGATGTGACCTGCCCCGAAACTCCTGTCTATCTCTTTTTTTAGCTTTATTGTTAAAGCCACAGCTAGACTCGCACATACTGATTAGCTCTCCAAAGAAAGGAGTCTCGTATGCTGCCTACATGGCGAGTCATTTATGGCACCGGAGTGTGCGCTGTAGGGATCCTCTCAAGTATAGTGTAACATGAAGTATTTGCTGCTAACTAGGGGAAGAAACTAAAGCCTACCTCATTGGTGAGACAACCATTTTGGTCTCGCCACCAAAATGGTTCTCCTCCCTCCCCCCCCCCCCCCCCCCCCCTCACTCCATGTGGGGGGAGAGAGAGGGCCAAGCGGGTATTGTTTTACCCCCTACCATCCCCCAATATCTGTGTACGTGTGCAGGTCTGTTTCCTGTGTGTGTGTGTGTGTGTGTGTGTGTGTGTGTGTGTGCGGAGTAGTCAGGCTCTGTGAAACTGGAGTGCAGATGGGTGTCACTGGTCTGTGGTAGGGGGGGGACGGAGGGATTATGCTGCTCGCTCACACTGCTGACAGGTCCTGCACGTGTGTCTGATTCCCCCCACATGCCCTTTCATCGTTTTTTTCTTTTCTTTCTGGAGTCTTTGTCTCCATGCTGTTGCCTACGTGGAAAAGCACAGAGCAGGTCTGCCCTAAACTGCAAAAGGGGTTAACAAGTTTGGCACGGAGCAGCAGGCATAGTTGGTTCTGTTGGCAGCAGTGCTGTGTGTCATACAGAGGCAAAGTTATGAAAATCACATTTGATCTACTACTGAGGGAAACTGGTTTCAGAGACTTAAAAAAAAATGTCTTCTGCTTGGTAACTAAAAATGGAAATAAGGGTCCAACTAAATAGGCCATCTCCCCTTCTAAACACAGGGCCATCTCTCTGAAGGTCTGGTCACTAAGTGGTACAGGTCTCCTCGCCTGCTGCTGTCTCCTAACAACTACACCAAAGCCATCGACATGTGGGCCGCAGGCTGCATCTTTGTGGAGATGCTAACAGGGAAAACCCTCTTTGCAGGTAAATGTTGACTTGGTTTCTTGTCTGACTCACTGTAACACCTCATAAAAACATACGTCGTTGAACGAGACTGGCTGACTCAGTCGGTAAATATGGCACACAGGTTTGAGTCATACGTTCATCCTGCTCGTTAAATGTCTGCTCAGAGATTGGCCTAAAGTGTGTGTGCTTCAAATATCTCTATTGCTTCAATTTGCATATACAGCTGGAGCTGTGCGAGTGACTGCTTTGTTGAAATTGTCTTGAGCTGAAAACGCAACTAACAACATCCCTGTTCTTATGTACTCGGCCTCCCGAATAAACCCCCAGTCATGGCGTTTGTTAAATGTTGAATAACGCTTCAAAGAATGTGCCTCATGGTTTTCCTGGCTGCTGTTTTTAGGAGCCCACGAATTGGAGCAGATGCAGCTCATCCTGGAGTCCATCCCCGTACTGCGCGAGGAAGACCGACAGGAGCTCCACAGTGTCATCCCCGTCTTCAGCCGCAAGGACATGTCCAAGCCCCGCACACCGCTGGCCAAGCTGCTGCCCGACGTCAGTCCCCAGGGTAAAGACCACTTCCTCATTGAGTTGATCCAACACATTGTCATGGACACCGACCAAAGGAAGGGTCGGGATCTGGTCTCTGATCTCATCTCATTGCCTCCCTCTCTGCAGCCCTGGATTTCATGGAGAAGATCCTCACCTTTAACCCCATGGATCGTCTGACTGCGGAGGAAGCCTTGGCCCACCCCTATATGGCCGACTACTCCTTCCCCCTCGATGAACCTGTCTCTCTGCACCCCTTTCACATTGAGGACGAAGTAGATGATATCGTGCTCATGGACCAGAGCCACAGCCACACCTGGGACAGGTATGCTCACTCTCTGGTTCCATCTCAATCACCGTAGGTGGTGTATTTTGAGCTTTGTTTGGTTATTGAAGTCTATTTGTTTTATACTCATCAGGTATCATGAGAGCCAACTGTCAGAGGCAGACTGGCACTTACACAGCACCCACGACTCAGATGAAGTTCAGGTGGACCCAAGGGCTCTCTCTGATGTGACAGACGAGGAGGAGGTTCAGGTGTGTTTGAGTCTTCACACTTTTCAGTTTATTGCCGTTTTGTACGTTTGTCTAAATACACTTGAATGCTCTGAATAATGGTTGTATGCAATTGTGTTTCCCAAACGTTGGCATGTATTCTAAAAGAAACGCCTACAAATGTGTGAATAGCTTCCAGTGTTTCAACCCCAACGCTTGGTACAGATTAAATAGTTTAACGAGGCTACCTGGTGGCGGTTTGTTTGCAGGTGGATCCTCGTAAATATGCTGATGTAGATCGGGAGAAGTTCTTGGATGAGCCGTCCTTTGACTACTCCACGCTGTTCGAGCCAGAGCAATCCTGGCAGGAAGACCATCATGAAAACAAATACTGTGACTTGCAGTGTAGCCACACCTGTAACTACAAGGCTGTGTCTCCCTCTTACCTGGACAACCTCGTCTGGAGGGAGAGTGAAGTCAACCACTACTATGAGCCCAAGCTCATCATTGACCTCTCCAACTGGAAGGAGCAGCAGAGCAAGGAGAAGGGCAAGGCTAAGAGCAAGTGCGAGAAGAACGGGCTGGTGAAGGCCCAGATCGCAATGCAGGGGACGGAGAAGACCCAGAGCCCGGTGGAGAAGGACAGCGAGCAGGAGAAACACCTGACGGAGAAGCCCCAAGGCCAGCAGAGCCAAGGCTTTGACTTCGACTCCTTCATCGCCAGCACCATCAAACTGAGCCTGCAGCCGGAGCCCTGTCAGGAGGTGGTCCTCCTCCACGAGGTGGGCTTCCTGAACGAACTCAACGCTTCAGTTTCCCAGCTGGAAGCCGCCCGCTCGTGCTCCCTGTCCATGTCCAAGTCCATAAGTCAGGAGAAGGAGGAGAAGTGCCTGGTGAACACCGCCCAGTTGGGCGGAGGAGGGTTGGGCTGCGGCGTCGGGGACGGGGCCTGGCCCGCTCACCCCTGGGAGAGCTTCGGCTCTGGGGAGCGAGTCGGGGAGAGCGGTTGCTTGCTCGACGAGGCGTGTTGGGACATTCGCAAAGAGGACCAGCTCCAGAAGGAGAGCACGTACACCAGCTACCTGGACCACCTGTTCAGCAGGAAGGAGGAGGGGGCTGGAGACACTGTGGCCAGCTGGGAGACGGAGCCCTCGGAGGTGAGAGAGCTGGATGAGAGCTTCCTTGGCAGAACCTCGGAGATTGTCCTTAATGTTCAGCTGGACTCTCTGGCCCTGCCCGGCTTTGATAGCGCCGATGACTTGCCTCTGAAATCCATCCAGGCCTCTTTCACCCCCTGCGCCGTCAAATGCTCCCCACAGATTGCCCACAAAACCTGGGCGTCGTCAAGCATCTTCAAGCATCTTAATTAAAGATGAGTACATATCCTCAGTGCAAAATTGAGGCAGTTTTTTTTTTTTTTTAATAATACGCTATATTATTGAACTTGAATCATTTCATACATTTTTTTATTATGGTTACTTTTGTTTAGTTCTATTTTTAAGAAGTGAGGGGGTTGATTTATTCTATTTAAAGAGCTTTGGTCATCACTCTGAGCCTTGGTCACCGGGCCTTCGTGGGTTAATGTCAACGTCCTCATTGCTTAGCTGGCATGTCACTTGCACACTTACGTACTGTAGAAGAACGGAAAGCAGAGGAGAAGTAACCAGAAGAAGGAGGGAGGTTTGGAGAGGAGAGGAGTTGTCAGGGTGTGACATAAGGAAAGCAGCTCGACACTAACATTGCCTTTCCTGGGGGGTGGAGGGGGAGGGAAAGAGAAGGGGATTTCATGTTTGTCATATTTCTTGTTCGACTTCGTGAACTTTTTTTTTTTTTTGTTCCTGAGGAAAGCTTCCAAAATAACCCTATCATACTGTAAATCTGACACATGATGCCAGCAGCAACCATTATCGAAGGCGTTAATGTAAATGTGTTATCTACCTCAAGGTAACAGCCGCGAGAGACACTCGAAGCCGCACTAGTGCTTTACACACATGAAATCCTGTCTCACTTTAGCATTTACCATAGTGCGGTGTTTCAGTAATCATTATTTATTTCTAGCAGAGGTGCGATATTTATTTTATCAAAATGTGTTCTTTCAATGTGATTATTGAAGATTCAGTTGGACAGACTTCCATTTTCATTTCGGCACTATATGGGGCGTCTAAGTGTTCTTTGGTTTCACGGTAGGATGCAAATTTCATCCGTTATGTTCTAAACGAAGTTGAGGCTTTCCATTGTCCACCAATATTATCCAAATGGATATCATTCTTTTTGTTTGTTTTTATTTATAGGCGCGTTCTGTCTTTAACAGAAAAACTGCTTTATGGTTTAAAGAAGCGCCTAAAAGTCTTAATTTTTATCTTAATGTAATGTTTAAAAAAAGAAGGTCGTGCATGGAGGCAAGAGAAAGGTACATTTAAAGTAAAGTTAATGGTGAGTATAAAGTATGTCGGTTTTAATTGTACGTTTTTTTTTCTTTTTTTGTTATATTTCTATGTACTTTTTCCAGGCAGGCATGATAAATTAGGTTAAGGTGTAGCATATAGAACACGTATGGACTTCTTTTGTAATCATTGGTTCCCCTGTTCTACAAAATATCTCAAAATAAAATTACCGGCAAAGAGGTAAGCTTGTGTGTCTCCTTTCTTTTTGGTCTGGGATGAATCTGTTATCTCTGTTAAGTGGTGTTTTTGTAGCTTTCATGTTGAATGACCGCACAGCCTTGTTAGTGGCGAGGTAACACCGACACAAGACTCAATTTCAATGTCAAAGTGGGCTGACTAATTTACACTGCGAGCGCGAAGGACACACTCTTGAGGACCTGTCCCCTTGGTACACCGAGAGACACCAGCAGGATGACATGGCAAGGGGTTCTTTCATTCTCAACAATATGGAAAAACGGTGTGATGCAGTTAAATGTTCCAGCACAGGCTGCCTGTATTTCCAAACTGCTCTAAAACGTTACAAGCCTGAGAGGGAATCAAAACGTTTTAATGTTAAGTGTATAAAACCAACAAAGCACAATAACTACTTCTAAACTGTTAACATTCTCAAGGATAAGTCGGATGCGCTGCGATCAATCTAATATAGTTATTGAGCAAAACCGTCTTTATGGTGAACATATTGTCACGTGACAGTAAAGAAGCCTCTGAAGCGCTAACGAGGGCAAAGCTGTGTGTCTCCCCTTAATCAGCCACAGCTGCGCTCAGCCTTTTCTTTCTGCTTGGAGGATTGAGACCAGCTCTTTTTTTTCCTGCTTTCTTGTTAACAATGGAATCCTGTTACGAATTTAAACCCTAAAGGAAGCTGAGGTACGTAATTTGTGCCAAGTGACTGAATAAAAGGAGCGTCTCAGGACTAAATGTAGGTCAACATCACAACTTTGTGTGCTGGTTTTAAAGATGTCTTTCCTGCAGCGCCTCAATCTTTGCTCTCACAGAATCCTGTGATGCTTCTGATTGAATTGTCAGCTGTTCTGCTCCGATGTTGACACACTCATCAACATTACACCGGCTTCCTCTGCCCCGCCGCCCTGTGACCAACTGCTCCATCCTCCCGCTCCCATGCAAGGTGCTCCACCCGGTGCCACTGCATTTCCCTCCTCCCGGTAGGCCAATTAAAACTCAATGTTGGAGATTTTGGCAACGGGTCCTGATTAAGCGTCTACATAGTGTCCTGCTTCAATGCAAATGCACTGAAATAACCTCTTAGTGGTGGTGAGGTTGACATTCATGTGTCGACAAAGCTTCCAAAATATATCTGCTACAACCTCAGGCTTGTTGTCGCTCCTCTGCGTCAGAGTGTGTGTGTGTGTGTGTGTGTGTGTGTGTGTGTGTGTGTGTGTGTGTGTGTGTGTGTGTGTGTGTCCGTCGCCACAACCAGTGTAGTGCAGAGAGCTGTGTACTTCAGTTAGAACACAAAGTCCCTTTATAAATAGACACCACCTCTCAGACACTCGCACTTTGAAAAGCTTTGTAGTCCCGGACAGTCCAACCCATCAGCTTATTTTATACAGCCTTGCAGTTGATGTTGATGGATTAACATATTTCAAGCTTAAAATTGAATTGGATTTATGCAAAAGAGCTTCCAGAACCCTCGCGTGATTCCTCTTCCACCCGAGGAGCGTCACAACATCACAGTGCTGCACAAAACATTCAATCTGGAAAACACGCTTCCTAAAGACGACTACAGAGAAACTGTTACTCCACCTTCCTCTTTAGTCTGACTAGCGCAGGCCAGAAAGGTGCTTTGTAAATGTTATGTATTATCATCGTAAAATATAATCACCTCCAGGTAAAAATGTATGAGCAGGATCATTTTTAAACTGCAGACATTCTGGTGTCTGCCATCAGCATTGATGCTTGGTAATAGCTTCCAAAAATGTTACTCATGTCAATGCAATGGTGCTTTATTTTCTCTTGTCACCGTTTGTGAGTGTTTGAGGATTCATTTGTTACATTTAAAAAGTGCACTGCGATATTTAGCGACATCTGGTGGTGAACTGGCAGGCTGCATCTCCATGCACGTTGTACTGGCGGGTACCAGGGTCACAATGTGTGTAACTGAGTTTACAATACGATGTCATGTCGAGAAAGAAAGAACCGCCTCCCTGCATGACATCACAGACAGCATTGCTGTCCTCATTTAGATCTACTACACAATCCAGTAACCACTCAACTGCAGTTATCCCTCATGCACACACTAATGTTGGAATGATACGTTGCACTGCTGCCTCGAATGTTGGTGATGATGCTCTAATTTCTATTTAATGTAGATTAAAAAGTATGGCATAACGGATAAAAGTAGCAGCAAAACATTTCAGCAAAGAAACAAGACAATTCAGTACAACTGCAAAATGAAAATGCATGTGAGAGCTGAAGCGCAATAACAGACCCTCCATTGCAGAGACACAGGAACGGCCCCCAATACCTTTGGGTTGCCAGAACTTGAGGGGGGGAAGCCAGTGAGGCGCTTGTGTGCTATTGGTCCATTATGGCTCCTGCTGCGTGGAGTGGGCGGGATCTGGAGGACAAGCTGCTGAATTTCTTGCCCTAAAACCAAATATTCCCATCTGTCCCATCTGAAGGAGTGTATGAACAGTTGGTTAGACAGAAACAATTTGTTACATTATGAAGCTAAATGATGAAGAACAGACAATGAACTTTTTGATTGTTTTCTCTTCGTCCAGAGAAAAACACCTGAAATCAGACACGTACACGTTAAAGAACATATAACAGACCCACTGTGCTGCAGGTGTTGTGTTTATAGGTGGTCCAAGACACTGTTGTCTGGCTACAGAGGATCTCTGGAGATTTAACAGCAGATTCTCACCCGAGGATTTTTTCCCCTAAGAGCAGATCAACACAGTATGTATAGCTCGCACAGTTTGTCACACAGCCAGTAGGATTGGAGCAACACTGCGCTTTGCGCCCTGGACACCTTCTCCTTTTATCGTCAACCTCATCAGGCTTCGTCTGGGGGGGATTTCAGCCACACGACAACAACCCTTTTTGTGATCTTCATTGTGAGGCGAAGTCGTCGCTGCTCTTCAGATGGCTTCTTCTTAGAGGCTAAGATGAAGATCAAGGCTCTGTCCGTGAGGGAGTGCGCCTGGACATCGGAGGAGTGCCACCCAGCACACGAGCTGCAGGGAGACTCCCCCAAGGACCGCTTCCGTTTACCAAACCTATTTAGGTCCAAAAAAGTGAAGCCGCTCACGAGCCGCCGGACCGGGCCCACTTACCAGGTGTACCACACAGCCCGAGAACTGCTGCTGGAAGCTCTGGACCGAGGAGCCGTCCGGCAGCTGGTCAGGAGAGCGGCCGGCGTGAAGCCGGGGGCGAGCCGCTCGTCACAGCACCACAGCAGCCGGGAGCAGGGCGCAGACCTCTCTGAGGAGCAGTACGCCGAGGCGCTGACGTGGTTCTCCGTAGTGCTACAGGGCGGTCTGTCCTTTGGCTCCGAGCTGACCCTCAAACTGGACGGCTGGCAGGGCGTCCTGAAGAGAAACAGCTTTCAGAACGACCTCCTGTCTCTCACCCGACTGGAGGACACAGACAAGCTGGACGCCCTCTCTGCGTTCTGCGGCCACTTGGCCAGGCGCTACCAGGCCTTGTACACGCCGGGTCACAACCTGGCTGTGAAGAAGTATCGACTTTCCTACCAGCAGGGTCCTTGCTCTCTGCACCTCGCCCTCCTCTGCGATACCAGCTCCGGGTTAATCTGTAACATGTACCTGTATTGTCCGCAGCGACTGCGGACGCAGACGAGGACAACCGTAGTAGAGCTGGTGGTGGAACACCTGCTGAGGCCGTTCTGCAGCCACAGACACCGGGTCCAGCTGGACAGCTCTGCTTCGGGGCTCGCAGACATTTTCTCTGGCTTACGGGCGGATGTCCATTTTGCCCCAACCGCTGAAAGATCACCATCATCTCCACCCCGTGTGGCCCACCAGCTCCGATGCACACCCGAGGAGTCGGCGTCTCCAGGGGAGGCCCACCTGCAGGGCTGGACCGGACCCGCTCTGTTTCCTCTGTCGGACCCGAAGGGATCAGCGGTGGACGTGTTTCTGCCAGGCCTCTGGGTGACGCTACACGTCATCTGCATCAACACGTTCACGCTGCACTCCCTGCAGAGGGAGGGCTCCGGCAGCCCGGCCCAGCTGACAGAGTTCACCAGAACCCTGGCCTGCAGGCTGGCCGAGGACAGCAGCGTCACGGTGCCCGTTCTGTCGCAGCTACACAGCCGCTCGTGCCAAGAGGCCGGTTTCACAAATCATTCCAAGCAAAGGTAAGCTCTCACTATGATTTCTGTTCAAGCCACTGATGCACCGTATTACATGTTTGATAAAACAAAGAAAAGGGGACTTCTATTTTTTAAAAGAGTTTGATGTCTAGAAATACATTCGTATCAAAGCCAGCTGTGGATGTCTGTTATTCAGCTGAAACCATTTGAGAACGGCTCGACGTGGCAGCAACAGACAAAAGAAATTGAATGTGGGATTAAATTTCACCAGGACAAGGCACAACTTGACTATTCACAGTTGACATAATTATCTTGCACAGCTGTGTGCCAGATGTAATGCTAATTGTCATCATTGTAATATGAGGTCTGTGAAATGTAATTATTATAATTCATATGGTGGTTATTGTTTTTCAAGCACATAGTACTCTTTATTGCTACTCCATTTAACTGCCATCCAATGTAAACAAGGGTTACATTCCGGGTCCCTGGTCCTGCAGAAGCAGCACCATCAGCCCCGGGCAGGTGATGGAGAAGGAACGGCCGGGCTGCAGCTCTGCAGCGCTGCTGCACGGCTGGAACCGAGCAGGCGTGTGCGGTTTGGACAACTCGGGCAACTCGTGCTATTTAAACGCCGTGTTACAGTGCTTGTGTTCTACGGTGCCCCTCGTGGAGCACCTCCTTAATCGGGACACTCGCAAAGAGCTGGGAAGGTAACACCCACCCCTCCTTTTTCTGACCCTTGTTGACCGCGGTGTTCCCCAGCTGCTTCACCTCTGCCGCAGCAGGTCCGGGTGCCAAGTGGCCCAGATGTTTGTCCGCCTGCTGGAGGAGATGTGGCTGGGCTGCGGCTCCAGCTGCGCCCCTGCGGAGGCTCGCTCCGTCATGTGCTCCGTGCTCCCCCAGTTCGACAACTACTCCCAACAAGACGCGCAGGAGCTGATGCTCTTTCTGCTCAACGCGCTCAACGACGAGTTGAAAAAGGTGCGGCGGCACGAACGAGACGCGCATCTACTTCTCACGCGCACAGACTGAGTGGACCCGTGTGTGTGTGTGTGTGTGTGTGTGTGTGTGTGTGTGTGTGTGTTTTGTGCACAAGGTCGCAAAGCGCCAGATGCTCTCCTCGGTGCGGCGGACGAGACGAGGCCGAGACAGAAGCTGTGGGGCCGCGGCGGAGTCCACCACTATCATCTCACGTTTGTTCGAGGGCCAGCTCGGCTACACGACCCTGTGCACGCACTGCGACCACCAAACGCACAGCACGCAGACCTTCACCGTGCTCTCACTACCGATCCCCAAAGACACCATCAAGTGCTCCATTGAGGTGCTCGAATATGGAGGACTAAAAGTGCCACAATTAAATAAATAAATACATCATACTTAAATGTGTCATTAATTAATTCAAATTCCCAACTCCCTGGAAAGTTCACGGAGATGTTTCTATCGAGGTACTCTCCTTCCACCAATGCAATGGATCAGACGAGATTAGCGTTAGCCCCGCCCACTGGCTTTGACGGGTCAGTTTGACAGTTTAAGTATTTCATGAAGCACTGCAACGCAGGATCATGAAATGTAAATAATTATATATAACATAAAATTAATCGGTATTTGAATTAATTAATGACACATTTAAGTCATTATTTAATGATGTATTTATTTATTTAATTGTGGCACTTTTAGTCCTCCATACTCTGCAGCTGCCGCTTTGCACCTCTACACTGGGTTATATATATATTTGGACATTTCTCCTAAGTTAAAGCCTCTATGATTGTTCATTCATTCATACAATTTCTCCATATACGAACAGCAATAAAACCAAATTCTCAATAAGTCCGGACAAAGACCAATGCATGTGTGTTAAGGACCTCCAGGATGTTTAATATGAAGAGATTTCTTCAAAGTAAAAGCACCATATTTATACAGTAAACTGATTTTCTATTCAGCATAC
This sequence comes from Apeltes quadracus, assembly GCA_021346845.1. Taxonomy (NCBI): domain Eukaryota; kingdom Metazoa; phylum Chordata; class Actinopteri; order Perciformes; family Gasterosteidae; genus Apeltes; species Apeltes quadracus. The sequence goes on from CM037918.1 coordinate 6,135,122, forward strand.
TAGTCGTCAGGTCATTAACATAAGTCTAGAATTGGAGAAAAGTATTTTTATTGCACTTAAAAGATGGAGAAATTATCCTTTTGAAACATTGAAATATAGGGCTTTTGCTTTAGATGAAGTATTCCTTTTTTTGTAAAACAGTATTTAGAATGGTCCTGAACACACATACTTCAGTCATTGTCCAGAATCTTTGATTAAATAACTTTTATTCAGCGTCTGCCGAGTTGTTGTTGGTGGGGTCGACCTTTTTTTTATTGTTCCGTTTCCTCTCTCTGTTGTGCAGGACTGCCTGTCGCTGTTCTTCGGGCAGACCATCCTGACCGCAGCAGAGCGGGTGCTGTGTTCGGTGTGCGGGCTGAAGAGAGAAACAGCGGTCCACACTTCTCTGGACAAACCCCCCGAAATCCTCATGCTGCACCTGAAACGGTGGGTCGACACCCAACAGTTTGTTAAAAGGAAACGCGGGTTAATGCCATTGATGGGTTTTGGGAGAAAAACGCATGAGAATTAACACTTGAATAATCACTGATTAGGGACTTTTAGTCCAAGTTCAGTTTCAAACCTTATTCTTGAGCTTTAATGACACTTTGTCATTCAGTGAATAACTGAAGAAGCCTGTGTTTGAACTATGCTTCAATACCCTGGATGTACTGGAGTCTTCTCAGCTGTGGAACAATGTGATCTTCCTCTCTCCTGCAGGTTTAGTTGTAAGGGGAGGAACCAGGTGAAACTGAGGACTAATGTGCTCTTTGCCTCCAGACTCGATCTCTCCCCGTTTCTATCCAGCTCCATACAGAACACCTTTTATTCTTCATACCGCCTCTACGCTGTTGTGGTTAGTTAACGTACATAAGCTGGAGGAGCAACCCCATGCGATTTATATCACAACTTACTACAATAACAAATATATACAAATTCCATCTGCGTGAAGCACTTGCTAATATGAGTAATGAAACCAGAGAATGATATTCGTGTTAAATGATCATTTATGGGCCAATGGACTTTGACTCTCCACGATTTCTCTTTAAAACCAACAACTTTTGTGGTTTTTCCTTTTCTAGAACCACACAGGTCATCTGAACATGGGTCACTACACAGCTCTGTGCCACAACGCCTGTACCAGATCCTGGCACTGTTTTGACGACTCAGCGGTCAGAGAGGTGCAGGACAGCCTCGTTCAATCTCCAAATGCCTACGTGCTGCTTTACAGCCACAAGCCATTCCAAAAGCCAAAGATCCACGGACTGTGAGCTCTCCAACCCTTCACAGGACCTCTTGTTCCATCAAAGCTTTCTGCTGCAATGTTGGTAATGGTATTGTTTTATATCCGAAGAAAGTCACTCGGGCACAAACAGTCATTTGAAGCAGTTTTAATAAATATTAACAAGTTGTTTTGAGGTTAATGTAATTGTTATATCTGAAATTGAGCATAAAGAAATAAAATCAACACGCACAAGTTAAAAGGAAACAGAATATAATCTCATGCTTGGCCTCAGATCTCTGGTCCATTCAGAAGGTGCATCTGTGTACTTGTCAGACAGGGAATGCAGCCGCTAACGCTCTTGTGTGAGTGAGGTTGAATCTTCATATTCTTCCAGGTACAAAGCAATCTGATAAATCTAAACGACAGCCTCCCCGAAACATTCAGAACCAGTAAGCTGAGAAGTTACCCCAGTAATTTGTCCTCTAAATAGTGTTTGAATATAATGTAAGAAGTTACATATGTTTAACAGAAAACACATTATGGAGGCAGTTTTTCCTCACTGCCTGGACCAAGCATTGGTGTTTTAAAGCGATTTGAGTATTCATGTGTTTCACAAAGACAACATAAATCGATTGCATAATGTGCACGTGCAACAATGTGGCTAATATGAACAAGCAATCTCCAGGAAGAACACAGAAGTCTCCTCTTTCCCCTTTCAGATCAAAAGGCTATGAAGTTAAACCCCTAAAGGATATCATGATGGATGCTACTATAAAGAAAAAGAAACAACCTAATTTGGTCACTTAACAGATTTAACACCTCACCCTCCAGTATTTACATTTTTCAATGCGTAGCATCAGCATTGGTAAGTATGAAAATGGCGTCTAGCTGTTAGACACAGCACAAGGCAGCTGTCCACGTCCTGTTCAACAGCACCGAGGCCGAAGAGCATCTGAGCCGGCTGTCAGCCTTACAACGAAACCATCGAGAAGCAGTAACAGCGGCAGTAATACGAGCAGGCGGGCATGTTTTATACAGGTATAAGGTCCTCTAAGTAGCTGAAGCATTGTGTGTCTGCACATCCCTCCGATCTGACGTGTGCTTGTACACAACTAGTTTACCTGCACTGGGTCCTCAGTGCAGGTCCTCAGCTGTGATTTTACGGAAAGAAATCGGATCAACCTGGAGGCTCTGGTGTGTTATTCTCTCTTGACGCCGACGGCTCCGTCACAGGGCCGAGTAAAACAGGATGTAGGCTGCGGAGGACTTGACGGTGGGGGTGGAGATCTCGGTCACCTCGTGGTCATCAAACTTGTACCAGCGCTGTTTGAGGGCATTCTTACAGAAGGCGGTGTAGTGGCCTCCATCTAAACCCCCGTAGTGGTTCTAGCAGGGGAAGAGAAGAGCGTTAAGCTAACCTATTTAATTATTTCTCTATCAACTTAAAAATGAGGTAAATGATCTTTGTATTCGATGAAATCCTCTTCACATACCGATAGTAACTGATAAAAGAAATGCTCGGACAAATTGTGTCACAGCAACACACACAATGTATTTTGTTTTTTTTGCATACATAATTAAAAATAATGCATTTGTTTTATTTATAATTTCTTTCTGGAAAATATACATTACAACCAATTTAGTGTTTACTTACAGACACTCCATATAGGCAGTATTTTTTGAGTGTCTGCTTTGGTCCAATGACGTACTGGCCCAGGTCCAGAGTGTCTAAAGGGAAATCCACGTAGGTCTGCAGCTTCTGCTTCCATCTGCCCTCGTAGGAGAACCTGCAGAAAGGAAAGAAAAGAAGTGTCAGCATGCACACAGCAAGAAACAGTGAAAGTGTGTATTTAGATGTATCAAGTAAAAAAAAAAAAAAAAAAGCTAAAAGTCGTTGGCTCATCAGTGGGCAAAGGCAACATTTGTCTTGATCTAACATGAGTACAGACCGTTTTAAGTGCACCAGGACAATAGGTGGGACCTTCCAGATCTCCAGTTTCTTGGTGGAATCTCTGTGGGCTTTGCAGTGTCTGCAGAACACCTTGTTGTTGTCGGTCAGCTTCTCTTCTTTGGAGAACAGCCTCAAACAATCCTGCCAGGAAACGGAACAAATCAGTCAACTTACTTTTTATGTTTTATTCATAGTAACATTATAACCCCACTCAAAGAGCCATGTGAAAATAAAGGTGTTCAATAAATACACGCTTTGATGCACACGTTTCATGTGTGACCGACCTGCAGGGAACACTTGCTGGTGGAGGCCAAAGGCAGCGACAGGTACATAAAGGTCTCAAATGTCCGAGACTTGCGGTGGCAGGTCAGACACTGCACGGTAGACTTGAACTGGCCCTGGAACAGGGCCACGATGATGGACTCGTTCAACAGCTTGTGTTTGCTCCAGGCCAAGTCGGCTGCTGTCTGATCGTCCATGTGGTCGTTTTCCTCCTCCTTGTACCGCTTCCTGTTGTCCGCCTGACATCAGAGAGGGAGAAATGTTGGTAGAACAGCCGCTGCTTCATGACTCATGCTAGATACACAACATACTTGTGATGATTACAATAATGTAGTTAGCATTGAGAAAACAGAACTCAAAAAAGGAACCGCGGACTAAATAACAAAATGATAAAAACTGAAAGGGTGAATATCATGATATTAAATCGTGGTGAAAGCGTTACTTGAACTCAACCCCAGGTGGAGACAATTGTCTTAAAGCTGGCTGTTTTCCAAAGAACCATCTCAAACAGCATGTAAAATGTCTTCAGGCGTCGCTGTTTAAGAGCGTATGAAATGATCAATTCACTTCGTCCTTTCGCCCTTCAAATTCACACAAGGCCAATAAAATAAATTGAAAGAGGCAATGGGGCATGCCGAGCGTCGTACATGCACAGAGGTTCTGTCAGAGCATCAGACCAGACAGATGCGGATACGCCACTCACACCGCTGCAGGAGGACCAAGGACACACATCTATTTACTTACTCTCTAATCTTCCCTCAAAAAAATAGGAAGGGAAATACTACAATTTAATTGTTAGCAGGCATATGTGCAACAACATACGGGGTTGCAAAGACACGCCATACAAAGCCACGATTTAAAGGAATATATTACTTATTCACTCTATATTTAATTGATTGTGGACTTTGCAATCCTAATTTGGCATGAAACCAGCATGTGTGCTACCTTGTTGAGGTCCTCATGGAGCCCATCCATAAGGAACAGCAGCAGCTCCTGGGAGTCTTGCTGGTCACAACCAGCGAACTGGTCATTGATCTTGCCTATGGTGATCTTGAAGTCCCGCGGACTGATGCACTTGTAGAGGCCAGCCCACAGAGCCTTCATGATCACACCAAACTCCTCTGCTACCTCCCCCTTATGGCCCAGGACATTGTGCCTGGCAGAGGAAGAGAGCAGAGGCACAGGTGTCAAATGCTTGCTTTTGCAGGCTTCTCCATGGAGAGTAATTTCATATCCTGACCCTGACCTGTTGATGTCCTCCAGATAGTAATTGTTGTTGAAGTACTCGGCCATGCCCGGAGTGTTACATAGACACTGCAGGATGGAGTTCATGTAGCAGGTGTTGCCCATGTTACGGAGGCCAGTCAGCGATGCACCCAGACCTCCAAATGAAGGATTCAGGTTGCGAATTTTAGCAGCTGATGGCCGCACGATCTCCACTTTAGAGTAGACTTTATTAAGTGGTCTGAAAGGCAAAGGGGCACAATGAGAACATACCAGACTAAAAGAAGGGCATTGCACAATAACTCCAACAAGATACACTGAACTTAGATGATGAGAACCGAGGGACTCGCCGTGTATCACGGTTGCTGGACTGAAGTTAAACATCAGTATGCCTTACTTGGTCTCCCTATTGATGGTGGGTATGACGGCAGCAGTGGTCGGTGCGGCAGCCTTCATCTGGGCCTCTTCTCTCAAGTCCTGGCTGATATCAGGGGAGGAGTAGGATCGCTTCAGCTTAGACTGTTCCCGCTCTTGTTCCTGGCTGGTGTCTGGCTCAGCCGGTCGCGTTGGTTTCTGTTTGACGGTCGGTGGCGTGGAGGGCGGGGTCTGGGGAACGGTAACCTCAGGAGGGTACAGGTGGACGCGGTTGGTTGGGGAATGGTAGTATCGGTAGGTCCCAGTCACCGTGTCAAGGAACTAGCCCAAAATGGAGGGGTGAACATGAAAAGAAATAAGAGTCTTTAAGGGAGAAGGCATGAAGAAATGAGTATATCTCAATTCAAACATACATACGATTTTTGATTTTTGACTCCAAATAGCTGTACATATTACAGATTTAAGCATCTGGTACCTTCATCCAACCAATTGGGAGGCCTGGTACGCTCCTGCCCATCTCTTCGCTCCTCGCTCGGGTCAGAGGCTCCTTCTGTGGGATGAACACAAACACAACATCATCATCATCATTACTGAACAAAACAAACATTTGTGTTTTTGTGAAACTTTTAAAACAAAACAAGTTTTAAAACATCAGCAACAGTAACTTGTGGGTACAGCAGTCTGTAACAATGGCCCATTTGTTGTTTTTAAATCTATTTTATTAACATAAAAAAGTTAATGACGTCATCAACCAGGCTCAGACAGACAGTGAGGCTGGTTAAACAAACAACGGCGGCCCGTCTGATTGGAAAGAGCGGGACAGCGCGAGTTGATGGGTGAGTCAGAGAGAGAAACTTAACTAACTCAATTCTGTCATTTTGAGTGACTAAACACTTAAGAGTCCCAATGTCCAGTCTGTCACCACACAGGCATCTTTTTAAAAAAATCCTTTAAAGAGTAGAGGACTCACCTTAATGTCATTAACAATATGGTTGGGGGGAGGACAGTCCAGGGACATACTCTTAGGAGTGTCCATGTTCTGCTCCTTACCCCTCCTCTCTTTGCAGCCCCACACCCTCTTCTCTTCATCTTCCTCTTCCTCGGCCTTCTGCCTTTCCAGTTTCTTTTTCTCTTGAGGCCCCGTCTCCTCATCTTCCTTCTTTCTCTTCTCACTTTGCTCTCTTTCCAGCCTTTCCTTCTCCCGTCGCTCTTCCTCCACCCGGCGCTCCTGGTTGCGTTTCTCCTGCTCTTCGCTTTGCCTTCTCCATCCCTGCCACCGCCTCAGAGTGTATCTGGCTTTGTTCTTCTTTAGAAAGAGAAGTGTTTGGGGCGAGCGATGGTTTCACAGAGCGATCGGGGGCATGCGGGCCATTCGGCAGGGAGTCCTTTGCCGACCCGTTCTGGCTGGGCTTGGGATCGATTGACACGAGCACAGAGGGTTTCTTGGTTCGGTCAAACTGGGACGAGAGAATAGGAGGATGAAACAAATCATGAGTAATGTTTAGCACAGTCCTGAATGATAGAGTTGTCAGGGTAAATAAAATACCTGAGGAAAGGCCTTGGATGTCGCAGGCGATGGAGTGGAAGTTCCTCCTGCGGTGCCCTTCAGACTGAGATCTTTCCCAGAATGCATGGCGCCCGGCACAGTGAAACCCACAGCATCCGGCAGCCTGTCGGTAGCCGTGCAAGTGTTCGATGTGGGGGTTTCTGCTGGTTGAACTCCGTTCACCAGCACAGGAGCTGAGGGTTCTCGGTGCTTGAGTATCACCTCAGGCTCTGGTTGAGGTGGGGTTGGAGGCTTTGGTTCCTCAAGGGATGGGTAGCTAAAGTTCACTGTTCATCAAGAAAAAAAACAACACAAGGCTCAAAAATAGATTTTGTGGCGAGTATAAAATCAGTCTTCACTATGACTATTCACTATCTTCATCAAAGTCCAAAATAAAATGATTCCTATTTCTTCTTAGTAACCGTATGAATTTGCGGTTATCGTTTCTAAAACAAATAAGCTGCCTATATAAAACAACATGCTGTGCAGGTAACACTCACACTGAGGAATGGAGCTGATGATATTCTGTCTGGGGGGGCGGACTTTAGCATTGGTTGTGTACATTGGGTAAAACAACAGCCAGTTCTCGTAGCCTCCCTCCAGCACCAGCGGCTCACTGCGCAGGATAGTGATGTTGTCCCACTGGGCAAAAACAATATTATGCTTTACAGGAAAGTTCTTCAGGAGTCCCACGTAAGCATGTGCAAAATAATTGCCACAACAACTGCGACATACACACACTTCAGTTACCTTGTAGAGGGCATCCTTGAGGCTCTGCAAGGGGCTGCCGAGTGTCAGGTCGGTGACGGAACTGAACCAGTCCAGAAGGACTATATAATCCATGAATGCCCGTCTTTTCCAATGCTCTTTTGACACTTCAGGCAGCTTCGCCTCAATCTGATTCACAATTATTCTAAAAGGGCATGACATACGAGTTCACGAGGTCAGTTTTGAGAAATGTTACTTTAGTTAGATCATAGTTTGATGGTTAAAGACAAAAAAAATAAGTTAGTGAAATAAGAACATGACAACAAGATAAAATCTTAATATCCATCCAAAACCAAATTGCACATTTAATTTCCTTTCTCACCCTGGGCTGATGGCCTCCTCAGGCACACTGAAACAGGTCTGGCCTGGGACCTGAATGTGAGACTCCTCAAAGTCCTTTTGGCTGCGGGCATCCATGACAATTATGGTTATCGTCTGGTCCTTCATCATGTGGAAAAGCCTCTCAGCTGAAATCCCACCAGCTGGCACCGCAGCTACCAGATAAAGCCATTCAATCAACACACAATATGGGTTTAAGACTAAAGACAATGTCAGCGAATTAGTTCCTTGAATTATTTTACCCTCGGAGACTTCATAGGTTCATCACACTTTTTTGTGTTATTCTGCTTACCTTTTGAAGGTGCATTCTTGAGTTCATTTTGTTTTCCTTTCACCTGAAATACACAGAACACAATCATCTTGTTAAATTGTTAATGTTGATTTGTTTCTAATATAACTCCATTATAAAACATGACTACTTACTATTACACTTATATATGTATTGATGACACTAGTACTGTTGCCGTTATAAAATGAACTTATGTTCTAAAACTGTGCATTCAGGGAGAATTCAGGGAGTGTATAAGAGTGAGTGTGTTTGAAAATGCAGAAACCATAAGAGCACATCTCTACCTTCTTGCTGTCCTTCTTGCTTACTGATGAACCTTTGGGAGAGCTTCGGCCACCATCTTTCTCTGTTAGTTCCTCCCTCCTTTTCTTCTCCTCTTGTCTCTCCATTTCCTCAAGTTTTTTTCTAACCTCAACTTCCTCATACCTGTTGAAATGTAAACATAAACAGTGAGTTAAGAAAAACTGTCCGCCTTACTGCTTATGCATTATTAACATTGGGACGATGCAAGACGAGTCTCCCACCTGAGTTTAAGGCTTTTAGAGAGCTTCTCAGCTTCTTCAATGGCTTTCTTAAAGCTGTTTGGCCCAAGTATGGTCATGTAATACTCCTTTGATAAAAAGGAATAGAGAAAAATTATATAGAAATAGACGCTACAGAATGAATACCCAAGAAATATACCATTTAAGAACTATTAGGTATACCAGCTGTTGCTTGAAGTCTGGTCTTTCCTTGATAATTCCATAAACTGTTAAATACTTCATGTACAGCACATAAGCCTTCTCCTCATCTCTGTCCAGACGACACTCCTCAGCCGCCTTGAAGATTTTGCAGGAACTCTGAACATAGCTGCAAAAGCAATAAAAAAAAAAACAATGTCATTGCTATTGCTGTAAAACCCTTGATTTTGACCAGGGGGCTTTTGTGGTATGTTGACATCTTTACTCCCCCTCAAGAACAGTCTCTCTGTGTAACGAGTGTGTTTTTACTGTATGACTTATTCCAAAACACAGGTAACGTCACCTTCTGGTGTTGGTCTTGTCCGGCTTGATCTCAGCCTTTCTATTGAGTTCACCCAGAGACGTGGACAGGTACAGCTCTTTGACCCCGGTGGACACGGCGGGCATCTCTGCGGTGGGGCTCGGTCAGAGCTGCAGACACGAAGCGAACATACCTGCGCGACACAAACGGGACACATAAAACACACGCTGCCTCCGAAACATCCAACGAGCTCGTCTTGTTCACATGTGTTTTTTTTTCAATAAAGAAAATCGAAAGCGTTAATTTAGTAGAATAATTGCCGTTCCACTAAAATAACATAAGCGGGATCGCCGTTGGATTAAACACACGGAGTGCTCACTTGTTATTGCCGTTTGTCTGTCATGGAGCCTTTAAAAATGGCCACAATTAGTCCGGTCCAAAAGACGATTTGTTGCTGATACTTTACATCAGCGCTCTCATGCGGTAGCTCTTACTGTTGTTACTGTTAGCTGACTTGTTGTGTCGGGACATGACGTGTCAACATTGACGACAACAACAACAACAACACCGGATATGCCTGTTGGGTAGCCAACAGAAAACAATATTGCTGTGGTTTATCGTGGATCCTACGCCAACTATTGCTTGTATATACACACAATCTAGCTCGCTAATGATATGTAGCCTTAGCTTAGTTGCCGTCCGAGCTAATGTTAGCTATCGTACGCTAGCGGTTACGTCAGTTAGCGAGCTATGCTCACAGCTCGCGCAGTTAGCTCAGCTAAAGTTGTCGGCTATGAAAGAAGCTTACGTTAGAAACACAGGTGGTCACGGCTACAACCACATCGACCAGTAAACAGACACACTTTGGTAATAATGCCAATACAGGCGTTACGGCTGACTGTTAATAAGATGCTGGTAATTTTAAAAGTACCTCTTTCTTTGCTTACACTTTGGCTAACTTCTTTGACAGCTGATTTCTTGTTCCGCCTCCTTCTCCTCTTCTGCTTCTTTTTCTTCTTCTTCTCTGTCGTTTTACGGCAGCTTGTGTCCTTGATGTTGCCGTGCTGCCACCTCCTGGAGCGAATCCTTCCGCTTCACTGACCAGTCTCCTCTTTCCCCACCGGCTCACTGCTGCGAACTCTCAGAATCTCCAGGAGTTTTATTCACGGATAACAGCGGTGGTTTTTGTCAGTAAACATGCCCTGTGTGCAGGGGCGTAGCAAGCTTCAAAAGTTTGGGGGATGGATGTTTTGTTTATTAACAATAAAACGATGAATACAATGACAGAAGCATACAAAAGGTATAACATACAATATATAAAAAGCTTCCCATTCAAATGATACTAGAAGAGTATCAAAACACACTTAAAACACACAGAAAACAAGTCAAAACTAGACTTCCAAAAAAAATCTTTCAATTTCACTTACAGGATTTCTCTTGAAAAGGGTGTCAATCTTTTCCTGCCTCTTTCTTTTCTGCATCTTAATAACACTGCGTCACAAAAATACAGTGGAAAGCTTGATAGTGGGTCAAACATGACTGCTACATTTTGCTTACTAGTGCCCTGAAAAGGGAGATATTCTAAAAAAAACGGCCACACAAAGCTTTTTTCTGGTAATGTTACACTTTTCTTTCATAGATCTTGAACAGGTATTGAAACGGAGGAGCGACTGTAGTAAGGCGTTTGTGCAAAAACTGCGGGAAAAAGTGCTGGTGTTGAACCCTCTCACCGGGAAAAGTGTGGGTGTTGAAACCATAGACATAATATACATAGACGCCGCATTGGCCGCTACCGCCTATCGGCACTGACAAGAAATGCGGCCGCCATCTTGGAACGGTCGCCCGCTCCGCTCAGTGTAATCTGTTTGGCAGGTGCAATAAGCTGTGAGCGCATTCAATGAATCATACCGAACTGAATATCGAACTGATTTTCACGTGGTTTTTTTTGCTGAAAAGGTCATACATGCAGCTATGACACAGGCCAAATAGTTCGGCGTATTTTAATATTCATTGTGGACTTAACAGTAATGTAATATTCTGATATATGATGTGACATAGACTATGATAGGTATTTTGAAAATCACACACTATAATTTTGATAGAGAAGCAGAAAAACATAGTAGTAGTAAAGTCAGCCATTTAATAAGTTAAAAAAACAATACAGGATTATATTATACTTTTTATAATTTTATAATTCGCACGCACACTCACACAAATAACTCCAGAATCAGATGGAATTCCAAAAAATAAAGAAAATATAGGTCAAATTGAATCATTAATTACTTACAACACACACACACAAACTTAAAATCAATGTGACGTTTGGCGTTGTGGCGCCGGTGTCAGCCAAAAGAGATGCTCGGTGAAGCCGGTACAGGGAACCAAAGAAAAAAGGTTTTGGGTTCGTCTAAAGCTGGAACGGCCCTAGAGAAATGTTAAGGTAGCCTACACTTACCTAGACAGTTTAACAGGACATACACGTCTGAATCCACTGAGGGTCAATATCACAATAGTGTTTTTGTTTGTATTTTGGCTCATGATTCCAGCTATTTGGAAATTACACCCTGAATAAGAGCTTATGAATAGTACATACATTTTTGGATTTTTGACAGATAATTACATCTTGTAGTTGGACTTTCTCCTCAGTGTATGAACTAGTCTGAAGTATGTACACTGATGAGCCAAAGAAATTGAAGTAAATATTATCAATAATCTTCCTGGTAAGGGCATATGACGAGGACTGAGTGGAGTAGAGGCTATGCGATCAATCAGTTATTGTGGTCAACACACTACAATTAGTAACGGGCAAGGGCAAAGATCTGAGTGATTTGGACAAGGGCCAGAGTGTTATGGCCCAGCAATTGGGTCAAGGTATCACTGAATAGTCAAGGCTTGTGGGGTGGTCCCGTTTAGCAGTGGTGAGTACCAACCGACAGTGGTCCTAAGACATACATACATACACACACACTAAAACCCCTGAAAGAGGACAGTCTTGCAGAGCTTCTTTCTCGTGCTCCCTTTTTGCAATTGTGCAGCCTTAGCTTGAGAAACACAGACACAACCAATGAGAAGAACAAGTCCGAATGATGGTTGTGGATGCCAAACTGTGTCTCTTCAATGTGTTCCCCAAGCAGAAAAACATCCTCCGTTCCAATCTCCTCTCGGACGATGTGTGTGGCTGTCGACACCGTAGGAGCTTGTATTGTTGAAGCTCGGCGGATCACCCTCTCTGCAGCGCTCAGCACCTTATAATAATAATAAAAAAAATACATATTTATATAGCGCTTTACACAGTGCTCAAAGACCCTTTGCATAACAGACAAAACAAAGCCACCATAATATACAAAGATTTTAAAATATTTAAATATTTTAAAAGATAAGATAAATCAAACCTTTACTGTGCCTTGTGATAGAATTACTAGGCCGCCGTTGTTTTTCAGCACTAGAAGGTGGTAGCTCTTGTCAAATGAAGAAAAGCACCGATGGACCCTCGCAAAGTTGAACGAGTTTCTTTTGTCATGTTAGATAGAATTTTATTGAGAAAGGAATCATACTTGTGTAATGTGTTAACTGACATAACTATGTAGAGCATAGGGCAAAAGCATCTTGTAAAAGCACCGATAAATATGTTTGGAAGTTCTCCACGATACGCCCACCGAAAACCAGTTGTCTTGGTTCACCCTGAGCCAAAAGGTTTCCAGGCTTCTGATAGTTGACACTTTGATAAAGATCACGGCAGACCGCTAAGCTCTGGTGGCCGACCGCATAACGCAGTTGTCAACGAACATCTTGTACTTTTGCTCGGCAGAGTTCGAATCCAGGTTGTGGCGATCTTTTTTTAAATATAGTTTTTAAATTACTTTCTTAAGTGGCTATGATGCAGGTCACTGTGTGACAGTCCGAACATTAATATCACCTTTTGTCCAAACGCGTCGGTGGTGCCAGGCTGCAGCCTCGCGAAAAAGTATTGATACACATGTTTGGAAGCGCTCCACGAGTCGCCCACCAAAAAACAGTTGTCTTGGTTCACCTTGAACCAAAAGGTTTTCTAACCGCTAACGATATAGAGTTAAATGACAAGTATGGAAAACAGCCATGGCGTTCCCAAGGTTGGTTGGCCGACGGCGTAGCGCAGCCGTCTGATGATATTTTGTTATTATGCTCGACAGGGTTCGAATCTAGGTTGTGGCGATCTTTATTAAATATATTTTTTTCAATGTATTTTTTTATACGTGGCAGTGATGTAGTGCTCACTTGTAAAATCGTAATCGATTCAATGAAAATGTGATGCATTTTGAACATTTTCAGCAATATGTTTGCGAATGCGGGACAAATCACATGACCAAGGCAGACGACATCTGCCGCTGCACAAACACGCACGCGCAGGCAAACCAGTAGATTCAAAAACCAGTAGGGACGTAACACCGGTCGACAGCACCCCCCCAGCCCGCATGCCGACACCGGCAGCAACCCCCCCCCCCCTCTGCTTTTCTGTCAAATCGCACCCTGTATATGTCCTTATGTTAATCAAGTAAAACCTTGCTTTGACCTTAGGTCAAAGCAAAGACTTAAACTGAGCTCTTCCCACAGTAGATTAATATGTATACTTTTGTATTCCTTCGATGCATGTCTACGTTTTCTGTCTCAGTCATGATTTCGTTCACTTCTTATTCACACACACCTTCTTTAAAAATACTATTGAGCAACTCCAGTCGCACTGTCAAAACATGAACTTTGGTATTTGCAGAGTAGAGCAAAAAAAACACAAGTCAGAGTTTTGTGTAATTCTGTCTGTCTTTTGTGGTCCACAGAGTGGAGAACTATAGTGTTGTATATTTTAGGGCACTTCTTTATCAAGGCAAGGATACTTACATGCAGGGTGCGATTTGACAAAAAAGCTACTTACATGCAGGGTGCGATTTGACAAAAAAGAAGAGGGAGGGATTTTTTTTTTTGCTGCCGGTGCCGGCATGCATATAAAAAATAATTTAGCAGAGGGGGGGAATAGGAAAACCAGAGGGGGGGAAATCCCCCCCATCCATCCCCACAAATCGCACCCTGCTTACATGAAGTAACTTGTTACCTTGTACATTGTGATTACGCTGAAGTGGCATTAAAATAGATCACCATGATAAATGTTTCCTGGTCCATTGCATATCCACCAACAGAGTTTGGGTATTTTTTTGCTTGAATTTGTTCATTGGGACTTTAAAGCAGAATGCAACAGGTTATTTTTCATTATAATTAACACTTCACACACATCCACAGGTCAGCCTGTCCAGTGGGTCTACAACCTGTCAACTCTCTAATGAGGGACTAGCAAGTGTTTTTCCCGTAACTATCTCAGATTTTACCGCCAGTCACAATACAAAGTATAAAACTAAAGGTGTGTCATAACACAGCAAAATTGCAGTCATTCTAAAGAAACATTGTCAAACCCACGCTTAAAGTATTCACAGAAAGTCTCATTATTGGCTAGTGTGTATTTTCTGCCTCTGCTAATGTCAAACTGAGTGGCCAAATCCAATCTATGTGAATTGTGTCTGACTTTGGGTTGAAATGTCAAGCCCATGGTTTTTATTTCTATTTTAATAAAAACAAATAATAGTGTCCATTAGGATGCACTTTGACTTTGATGTCATGACACCAATTACGCAATTATGGTTAAGTCTGCTTTCATCAGGGTCAGACTCCCAGACGGAGGCACTTAAAGAGCACAATAGTCACAGTGTGTTTCATTCTACGTCACATAGCACTTATTTACATGTATTGCACCATACACACACACACTCACACACACACACACATACACACACACGCACACACACACACACACACACACACACACACACACACACACACACACACACACACTATCCATTCATTATTCTATTGCCTCCTACCGGCTCAGTGCCTTCAGCCGGATCAAAAGTGATGGTCAAACAAACATGTTGGTCAAACAAAGAAAGTCCCATTCTAAAAAGTGTTTGTCAAACCGTCAAATGTATGAAAAATAGTACAGAACAGATAACATAAGATATTGAACAAAATGTATTAAAAGATTTTGATGGTGACAATGGCGGTGCCAGATCCATATTTTAATCAGGCAGGATTTTACTCTTTTCAATCCCCGAGAACGGCGTGAAGGCCCCCACATGTGAGCGCAGTGTGCAGTCAACAGCACAGTGTGTGAACAGTCCAGCTGCAGCACGACTTTAACCAGGGGGACTTCTTATCCTCACGTCTCTTCTTTTGCTTCGAGGTTCATTCATTGTCCATTTGTTTGTTCGTCTCTAAATGTCCTTATTTACCTTTCTGTTTTCCCATGAACAGTCATCATTCAATACAAATATTGATTTGTTTTTTAACTCTTCTCTAATGCGTTGATGGTGGATGAGTGGAGGAAATTGGAGAGATGTATGAAATGTATGAAAGGGCCCTGTTGTTGATGTATCATGTGCACAGTATAGACAATAAATCTCTTGAAGAAAAGAAAACAACGTATAGTTGTATTTCCCTAAATATTTGATTGATAGCTTTAGAGCGATTTCACCTCTCAGCGTTTCTAACTATTTAATATACACGGTTTTAGGCCCATATTTTACCAAAAAAGGCAAACATTAGGGATAAGGAGAATGTGAAGTATTTCTTCCGTGCTCCTGAGATGTAACACCTAACATCTTGGAGGGGGCCTTTACTCATAAAACATGTATTGGACTAAACTACCAAACTGTGTATAAAACCAGCTCCACCTCGACCTCCTACATCAGTAAAATGATATGTGCACATTGATGCATGAGATGCCCCCTATTCATTGCAAAACATAATGATTAGTCGTATTATTATTATTTCTTTGATTTTAGTTTTTATGGTAAAGACATTGTAATGTACTGAAATAAATCTGTAAAATATCTATATTTACATTTTTTTTAAGATACATTATTATAGTTTTAAAATGGACACTATATTTCAGATACACAGGCGGCATATATCTATATAGAATTTGTTATAGCGTTTAAAATAATTACACATTGACATTTTATCTCCGTGTAAAGATTTATTCCAGGTGAAGACGGATTGATGTGTGTTGCAAAATGTTATCTTAACAATCAATTTGACCAACGCCGGTATTGTCCATCACGTTATAAAGAGCATTGTGTGACTTAGATGTGAATGAATGAATCATTACATGCAGTGGAGGGTAAATATTTAGTGCAAATGTGGAGTCATTGACTCCAGTGATAGAAAGAACATGTGATGGCCATTTGTTTAGTGCCTCAAATGCGTCACCAATGTTGGGCGTGTTCTTCACAATAGGGTCCTTATAGTCCTGTGAGCTCTGCTGCAGAATAGCCAAAGCATCATTACAGCCAAAAGTTAACCCAAAGAGCTCCCATCTGAAGAACAAAAAAAAAATGCAGGCCGAGGAATACAAACGGAGAGGTAATGGTAGCTTCCCTTTTGCTGCTTTGAATTATTTTGTTTGTGTTGTTATGTTTCACTGGAACGAATGATTAGTAAAGAATAGATAAAATGGAGGTAAATTAGTACTTTCAAGAGGAATATTGCTCCAGCTTTTCCAGTGTCTGTTACTGCTTAGGTAAGGAGCTGGTGGACTACATCACACAGTACCTGGGATCCATCAGGGACAGGCGGGTGATTCCAGACGTAAAGCCGGGTTACATGAAGGAGCTTCTCCCCGACGCCGCGCCCACGGAGCCGGAGGACTGGGACAGTATCTTCAGGGACATAGAGAGAGTCATTATGCCAGGGGTGAGTTCTTTGTGTCACCCACTGTCATATCAACCATTTGAAACTACGGAAAGGAAGCTAGTGTTTCCTCTTGTTACTTCCCAGGTAGTTCACTGGCAGAGCCCCCACATGCACGCCTACTACCCCAGTCTGACCTCGTGGCCCTCGATGCTCGGGGACATGCTGGCCGATGCCATCAACTGTGTCGGATTCACCTGGGTACGGAGCTAACTCGCACTTTGTTTTCTCCACTTTGTGTCAACACAACAATGAGGTAATTTCATCTGACGGATGATGTGTCTGTGCTGGTATTGAACAGGCCTCCAGTCCGGCGTGTACAGAGCTGGAAATGAATGTGATGGACTGGTTGTGTAAAGCACTTGGGCTCCCCTCCTTCTTCCTGCATTACCATCCAGACAGCAGAGGTGGCGGCATCCTGCAGGTTTGCAACAGCCTTGATCTGTTAGTCTTAAAACTCAAACCGTAATAGTTTGTGATCATTGTTTTGTTTTTTTCTTGCTCACTCTCATGTTAGAGCACAGTCAGTGAGAGTACACTAGTGGCTCTGCTCGCTGCCAGGAAAGACAAGATGCTGCAGCTGCAGCCTCAGCTCGAGCAGGACGTGGACGACTCGGTCCTCAACTCCAGACTTGTGGCGTACGCTTCAGATCAGGTCGGTGTCACCACTTCTTCTTCTGCGGCGACTTGCTGTCAGTCAGATGAATTAAAGTGAGGGTCGGCCCTGATGTGCATGCACAGGCTCATTCCTCGGTGGAGAAGGCGGGTCTGATATCTCTGGTGAAGATCAGGTTTCTGCCCACTGATGACCAGTTGTCTCTGAGAGGAGACGCTTTAAAACAAGCCATACAGGAAGACCGGCGGATGGGACTGGTCCCTTTCATGGTAGGTATCTGACACAAGTTTAGGTGGAGAACTTGTTATTATTAAAATTAAATTGTACAATATGGCACCATTTCTTCTGAAAAATAGATATTTTTTTTTACAAACAAAATAAATACATTGAATGTCAAATCTTACATGTCGTAATTATTTTCTCCTTTGTCCAGCTGTGCGTAACTTTGGGGACTACAGGAGTATGTGCCTTTGACAATCTGCCTGAGCTGGGACCAGTCTGTACGTCTTCCAATTCCCTCCCATTAACGTCCGTTGCACTGCCTGCAAAGTCAAGCATTGTGTCGTTGCATTGAGATGCATTCAGAGGATTGCGGTACTTATTTTCAGGTGCAGAGGAGGGACTGTGGCTCCATGTCGATGCCGCGTATGCTGGATCAGCCTACTTCTGTCCTGAGCTGCGTTGGTCGCTGGAGGGCATTGAGTTTGCTGACTCTTTTGTTTTCAACCCGTCAAAGTGGATGATGGTCCATTTTGACTGCACGGCTTTCTGGTGAGTAAGAAGACTGAATCTGATCTCACATTATCGATGAAGCTTGGTGGTTGTAAATATGATTTTATTTGGTTGTTTTAGGGTCAAGGATAAATATAAGCTCCAACAGACATTCACTGTTGATCCAGTTTACCTCAGACATGAAAACTCCCATGCGGCCACAGACTTTATGGTATGATAATGTCCCTTTTTAAACCAATCAAAGAATCAATTGTGGTAATCAATCGCTTTCTGCGTTGAAATGGCTTTTTTCTGTTTTTCAGCATTGGCAAATTCCCCTCAGCCGGCGCTTCCGTTCTCTCAAGCTCTGGTTTGTGATGCGTTCATTTGGACTGAAAAACCTCCAGGCTCACATCAGGCATGTAAGTGCTATCAGTTCCCTACATGCAAAGAGTGTGAGGAATACATATCTTTGTCAGACAATTTTATTTTAGAATTTACATGTACATTTATTTTGTCTTTCCAGGGGATCGAGATGGCAAAGCTCTTGGAGTCTAACATACAGAATGAGCCACATTTTGAGGTCCCTGCTAAGAGGCACCTCGGGCTGGTTGTTTTCTGTCTGAAAGTACGTACTGCACTACACAGGAACATATCTTTTACTGACTCATCATTGACAAAGGTGAATAACTGAATAACTTGTTTTTATCAAATACAGGTAAAGGTCAGAGCAAAGCCAGAGATCATTGAGAAGAGCTTAAACATAGACTCAAAGTTTCTGAAAATCCTTTAGTTTGGAAATCTTTTTGGAAGCTCAGCGACATTTACCATGATTGTCATATTTTGTTTCATTCCAGGCAGGAAACGCTTTGACCCAGGAGCTGCTGAGGAGACTGACGCGGTCGGGCACCATGTACCTCATCCCTGCCGACATTCACACAAAGCGCATCATCCGCTTCACAGTGACCTCGCAGTTCAGCACCGCAGAGGACATCCTCAAGGACTGGAGCATCATCTCCAAAACAGCTTCCACTCTTCTAGCGGAGACACAGACTGTGAATAACGCGGACCAACCAAAATCCCAGAACGATGACGTGCTACGAGAAAACCACCCCGGTGACTCAGGCACCGAGTCCGAGGGGAGAGAGGACGCCGCCTCCGGGCTGGACAAGGCTGAGGTGGAGCTGTGGATTGACAAAGCTTGGATTCGACCTCAGAGACCAATGCGCTCTCTTAGCTGCAGCAGCGAGCCTCTGCCGTACACCTGCATGGGTCCGCTGTCCGGCTACAACTTCGAAAGGAGGCCCAGTCTGAAAGACGGAGCCCCGAACGTTCCGTCAACGGCAGGATCCGGTCCCATGCGCAAGATCAGAGAGATGCCTTCCAATCGTCTGGGTAAACAGGACCTGAAAAAGCTGACAAAGTTCTACAGCGTTCCCTGTTTCTGCAACCAGTGGGTGCAGTGTGCCCGGCACCAGCCCTGCTGCCCTGTGGACGTTTCACAGGCCACTCAAAAACACTCGTCCGCCACCTGCAGACAAATAAACTGTAGGTGTTCTTCCCCTGTAGCAAACACAGCTCCCTCTCCTACTCCCCTGGAGACTGCTCCAAAGCTTCAGGAATGATCCTGAAGCAGCGAAGGGTAGTTTATACTCGCACAGTACTGATAATTAGGCAATTTACTTTAACAGCTGGGTTGGTGCTAGACCTCTTGGTAATGTTATGGTATTTCTGGGTCCATGATTTTTAGATTTTATTAGCGAATTTAAAATCATGTTTTAAATATATATATATTTTAAGTTTTATCCTGTGAAATATTTCAGTAGACAATTTTCCATAGAAGCTTGTGAAATGTGCTGTACATAAATGATTCTGCAGGTAATATATTAATTTTGCATCCTTTGTTATTTAAATCAAATGTACTTTTTGGAAAGTGGCAATACAATAATAAACACTCAACTCATTCAAAGTCTGATTGTCCCCTCTGCGATAGAGCTGAATATCTCCTGAGTCATGGGTACGTAGCCCTTGCTGTCCTCCAGGTAGAACAAAATGTCTCTGATGTTGCCGGGGTCAAAGCCCTCCTCTGCAAGCTTCACCTTCATTTGCTTAAACGTCCCAGTGACTGCCAGTTCTTCCTGGAATAGCAACACAAGTGGTTAAATCATTATATGATATTTCCTGCATTTTATTTGATGAGTTATAATATTTTGGGGAAAAAAATGTTGTTCACCTGTATGCGAATGAAGCGTGGTCGTGCGTAGCTCGGGAGGAAGCTCTTCACATGCTGATACATAACTTTGCCTTCAAAGTCCATGCCTTCTTTGAGCTTCAGTGCTGCCATTCCGATTCTTCCCTCGTGATCTAATCCGCCATGGTTAAAGTATAAAGACGAGTATAAAGATGTGTTTCATACAATTAATGGTTAGTATCAAACAATTACAATGGTCCCATGTACAATACAGGCTTTTACTGCAGGGTTTTCACCAAGTTCAGCCATTCCTTTTTTTACACTTTCTCAGATACCATTTAATGAGTACGTCTTTCATGTATCTTTTATTGTTTCCAACCATGACATCATTACCTGGCACCTTCACACCGTAGACGTTGGCCTCCTCAACAAAATCCACCGCAAGTAAATGATCAGCCACCTCTGTGGTTGCCACATTTTCTCCTTTCCACCTTGATGAAAAACAAAAGACGGTGCTGAAATAATAATTAAAGGGCTATTTTAAATGGTAATTTTAAGACATTTAATACAGTTAAATGTAACATTGTGTCCTACACCTTGAATCCAGTTATTCTGTGATTGTGATTATTGTGTTTCATCCACTCACCTGAAAGTGTCTCCAATGCGGTCCTGGAAGAAGACAAATCCCTCGCTGTCTATCTTTAGAAGGTCACCACTGTTGAAGTAGAGGTCTCCCTTAGCAAACACGTCCTTCAACTTCTTTTTCTCCGTCTGCTGGTTGTTCTTGGCGTAGCCGCTGAAAGGTGTCCTTTCTCCAATTTTTGCCACCAACAAACCGGTCTCTCCTGCAGGTGAAAGCAGTGAGCATGTGACTTTTCAATGGGCGGTTCCCCTTTGGTAGGAGGTGGACTCACCTCTGGGCACTTCAATACAAAATCCCCTTGAGTCTTTGACCGGCTCCTCTTTTTCTGTGTCGTACCGTATGAGGGCATACTGACATCCCATCTGAAACACAGTTTGAGAATACATTTTGGATAATAGTTTTTCATATGAATAATCTAGTTTTGTTACAATTGATAATGTAGGCTACTGGATGTAACAAAGTTACTTGTCTTGGTTGAGTAAAATGTTCCAGCCAACACTGCAAGGTTACCCCTGGGTGTTCAAAACATCTTATTTACACAAGAAAAAATAATCTTACTTTGTGGAGAAAATGTTCTTTGCCGATAGCTCCAACTTTGCCACAGTAGTTGACAAAGCCGACATTTCCTTCTGTCGCTCCGTAGCATTCACAGATAAAAATGTCCCCGAATCGTTGCAGGAATTCACCCCAGATGTCGGCCCTTATCCCGTTTCCCAGAGCCAATCGCACCTTATGATCTCTGTCATTGTCTCTCTGGAACAAAGTGAAGGAGCAGTGGGACCAGGATATTAAACAACGCATGAATTTGGGTTTTGATTTCAAAGCCGCGTGTTCAAATGCTGCAGGTGTTAGCTGCCCATGCACATTTCATTAGAACTGTGCATTTGTTAATGGTAAAACTTTAACACTAAGGTTTACCTTCGGTGTGTTGCAGAGGTAGCGCATAATTTCTCCTATGTACTGAAAAACAGTCACGTTGTACTTTCTACAGTCATTCCAGAACTGGGAGGCAGAAAACTTTCGTCTTAAAACAACAGTGACACCTAAAATTAAGAAGCACATATTTCAGCAACACAAAATGTCCCAGGCAGAGCCCAGGGAGTGTAAGCGCTTTGAAATACAAACAGTGGAGAGTAAACACTACCCTAGTTCAACCTTTAGTGAACTCGTCAGAGTAGTATTACGATCTACCTTTCTCTATGGCTCCACATAGCCCCATCAGAAAGCCAGAACTGTGGTAAAGAGGCAGGTACACGTAGATGATGTCATCTGAGCGTACGCCTGCAATAGTCTGCAAAAAAGTTGTCAACCATAATCTCTCGTGGTTGATGACAGCAGCCTTCGGAAGCCCTGTAAGGAAACAGACGTAGTTTTTACTGTCCCAGCTCTGCAGGTCAAGGCCTCCACGCTGTAAACACCAATGCAGATTAGAGGCGAAGGTCACGTTACCTGTGGTTCCTGAGGTGTAGATGTACAGCGCGGGACTCTTCATGGTAATGCCGGCCCGAAGCTGAGGGGATAGAGGCTGATCCGAGGCATGCCGGATTTTATCAGAGAGGCTTTCAATGCCCTCCACATCGCAGTCCCCGCTAAGGATGAACACACGGACGCCCTGCCGGCTCAAAGTGGGCAACACTTCCTCAACGGCCCCCTGCAGCTCTGAGAGATAAAAGAGAGCAAGTAAAGTCCTCATGTAGGGCAGTGCACAGGCAATAAAATAGAAAGAGTGTGTCAATTCCGTGGCTTGTCCACAAGAGAAGTGCTTTTTAAAATTTTAAATGTTATATCACATACATTTTTAGATGTCAGAGTTCCATATCCAGATCGTTCGCCCGTGTTAGAACACATTATACTTATAAATTATAATTATAAACGTCCACAATAAAACCCCAGTATAGCTCATGTCATTTTCAAATGTAATTCACTTAAAAGAAAAAATCTAAATGGAAGAAATGAATAAAGAGGAAAAGTGTAGAAAACCTGACATCACAAAAGGGGATTGACGCAAGGTCCTTTGGCCATCTTACCAGCACCGGCGACCAGCACCTTGGCGTCACAGCAGGAGAAGCAGTGCAGCAGAGATTTGGACCTGATGTTGTGGTTCAGCAGAGAAGCGGTGCAGCCCAGCTTGGCCACAGCGAGCCAGATCCACACGAACCGAGGCTCGTTGCCCAGAAAGAGGGCCACGGTGTCCCCCTCCTTCAGGCCGTGCATGCGTAGACAGAGCTCTGGCCACTTTGTTGCTCTCCTTGTCCGCTTGGCTGTAGGTGTACGAGTTGTCCTCGAACAGGATGAAGTTCTTATGCGGCTGCCTCGCTGCATGGTCCAGAAAACGATCCAAGATACTGTAGAAGGGTTTCCGCTTCTTGAACCGTCTCAAACACACGGCGATTTGAATTGCAGAAATCGCGTAGCGTACATCTTGGAGCAAATATGGGTTTATCAGGTAAAGAATGACTGGTAAAATGGCTAAACCCGTTAGAGCGGTATATAGAGTATATGCAAGCATTGTCGATCTGAAGAAAAGCGTCAGTCTGGCGGCAGGATGAATGCTGAATGTTTCAACTTTACACAGCAAAGCCTCTGTAACCAATTCAGTTTACGCCTCTTGAACTTTGCCCTCCTCCTCTCAGGGAGTCATGAACGGGGGAGCAGTCTCAGTTAATGCTTCTGTATACCAACATGAATAGAAATTATTTATAGTAGTGTAAATGTGATACTCACAAAAAGGGTTTCGTGATTCAAAGGTATATTTGTTTTGAAGTTTTTGAATTATTCTGCCTTGAAGATAGACTTTCATATTGTTGGGTACATTAATTTACAGTTTAACCCTTTAAAAGTAAGATGGGAAATAAGCTCAGATGTAAACTCAGTCTCTTCTGTTATAAATAGAAATAACTACTAAGAAATGGTGAAAGTATTCACAGTAGACACACCTTAATGAGAAGGCTGATGTGTTAAGGTACTGTATATTGTATGAGTAGTCTCAACGAAGTTATAATATACAAAGACAGATGTATGAGATGTTTTGTGTAGACAAGGGTTCTATTTGTATAGCAGTGAGGAATAAATATGTTTTGTAGCTATGTAACTGATGTAAATTTGTTTATGTACTGCTACATTTTCCTTAAGAGCTATAAGAGCAATATATGGTTTTGACCAGTGCATTTATGCAAAGAAATAGTATAACAGAAAGAGGAGTATTCATGTGAGAAATAAAGATAATCTAGTTGAATGGAGAAGGAACAACGCGTCGTCGTGTCTCACTCTTTATATGTACTTTTTCCTGCTGTTACAGGAGTATCTCAATAACCTGCTAACGGGTGCCAAGCTGGTACCTGTTACATAATCCCCTTTTGATCTCATGGAAACGTGTGTTTTGAATACGACTAATACTAGTTAGTGACAGTTTACAATTAATCAAAAGTTAAGGAAAATCACAGCACACCTTCAGGCTAAGTGGTCGACCGCTTATCGCGGTCGACTTCTAACGTGTTATTTCGGTCGACGGGGTTCGAATCCAGGTCGCGGCGATCTTTCATTAAATATACTTTCTGAACTTACTTTCTTAAGGGGCTGTGATGTAGATCACTGTATGACAGTCCGAACATAATATCCCCTTTTGTCCTAATGGGTCGGTGGTGCCAGACTGCAGCGCCTCGCGAAAAAGTACCGATAAATATGTTTGGAAGTGCTCCACGATACGCCACCAAAAACAAGTTGTCTTGGTTCATCTTGAACCAAAAGGTTTTCTGACCGCCAACAACATATAATTAAATGACAACAATTATTTCCCAAGCTTGATTGGCCGACGGCGCAACGCAGGCGTCCTGGGACGTTTTGTTATTTTGCTTGAATCAAGGTTGTGGCGATCTTTCATTAAATATATTTTTTTATACGTGGGAGTGATGTAGTGCTCACAAAATCGTAATCGATTCAATGAAAATGTGATGGATTTTGAGCATCTTCAGCAACATGTTTGCGAATGTGTGACGAATCAGGTGACCGAGGCAGACAACGTCGGCCTCTGCTAGAAGAACACACACACACACACACACACACACACACACACACACACACACACACACACACACACACACACACACACACACACACACACACACACACACACACACACACACACACCTCTCTGACTGCCCTTATACCAACGAGGAACTCATCTACAAAAAGGTCTGCTGAGTTGACAAGGGAGATCTGAGTGCTTGCTTCGGTGATTATCCACTGTTCCCAAAAGAAATACCCATACCCAGACATCTTTGGTCCAATTGTTGTGTTCATCTGCTCAGGACAGATGGGTGATTGGCGTGGCCATTGGGACCTAAAATCAACTCTAGGGGGCACCATGTTGCCATTTTTATACCCAAATGCAAATGCACGATACCTTTGGTCAGATTGTGAGCATAAATAAAAACCAGAGGAAAAAGAATCAGTACAAGAACAGTGCAGTTTATACGGACTCATTGCCACACATAAGGCCTGTTGATGACACCAAAAAAGGTCTCCAACAATCATTTCTCATCATTAAGAAATGCTTTTCAGACACATACATGAGCCTAAAAATATGACAGTAACAAGTAACAGTAACAATAAAAAAAGAGAAACAATAAAATCTCATTGACCTTGAGCAAGTGATCCCATTGAGCAAGTAATCAAATCAAAAATAACTTTTTGTGTATGTTGCCATGTTTTCCATCTAAAGCAGCAAACTGTTCATAAAGTAGCATATTTTCCTAAATCAGGACTGCTAACTCGAAGTGAATGTGAGGTTGTCAAAGTTAATTTTGGGCCTGTGTGGAAGTTAGAGGGCTGTAGAGATACGCTTTCACATCGGGATCAGGGAAATAAACACAGAGGCATACCTGGCACTGAGGTACCTAGTCACCCTCGCCTAAATGTGTCCTTGTAGTTTGTTCATTTGTTCCTCCTTAAAGTGCTTATGTTGATAGTTTATCAGTGAACATCCAAACTAAACCACAGAAAATATAATTGGTTCCATGTGCATTTGTCTTCACCTTGTGGTTTCAACACCTTTGTCACTGTCGATATTTGTCCGAGCTAAATCAGAGTACACATGTACATGAAAACTGGACCCGGTTTATTAGTAAGAATTACTTTTATTTTCAGAAAAGCAATTCCAAATGGACAGATGTTGTCACAAAAATATAGAATCCGTCAAAAAATCCTGAATTACATGCATTGTTATAGCTTAAACCATTACATGCTACATGTCTAAGTATTCTGTAGAGAGAGTCCAATAGCCATTGTCCTAAATGGTTTTCTCATCTCAACAAAGAATAGTCTGTGAATACTCGTCCTCACAGTTTGATGTTTCCTGATGTGATGGAGCTGTAGACCTGAGCTGTCAGCGGTATGTAACTTTTCTCTTTATCATCAAGGATGTAAATTAGGTGCTGGATACGCCCTGGATCAAAGCCCTCCTCCACTAGCTTAACTTTCATCTGCTTGAAAGTCGCCGTCACTTCCACTACATTCTAGACAGAAAACAGGAACAAGACGTTAACTCAAGTACAGTATCCAAAATATCACTTCTCATCACATGCAGCAAACACTGCGAGAAAAATGCATCAGCATTGAAACGGGATATAAACATTCAACCATAATCTCTATTTTTGTAACCTTCTTTTAACAACAGAACAATGTTTGCTTCTCAAATAATATGCAGTTTATTCCAAAAGTGAGATTAAATAAACGTACCTGTATTCTTATGAAGCGAGGTCGAGCATATGAAGGCAGGAAGTTAACCAAATGGTTGTATATTCTACTGCCATCAAACTGGGCACCTTCCTTCACAGTGACAGCTGCCATCCCGACCCGCCCCTCATGTCCTACATTCACAAACACAATGGAAGCAGACGAAGCATTTATTTACCGATGAATTAATCCACGTCTCTCTGTAATGTTCTGCCGTTGGAAAGCCGTGACTGGACAAAATGTGCAGAGGAAAGTGAACGCCACCTGGCACTTGGACTCCATATACGTTGGCCTCTTTGAGACAATTACACAGCGTCAGGATGTCAGACACCTCGTTTGTGGCCACATTCTCACCTTTCCACCTGGAAAAAGAAAAAAATATATATATATATATTGATTTGGCTTATGAAAAGTACAATTTACTAAATACTTGCGTAACGTAGAGCTTGTTTCATTTAAAATGTGTTAATTAGATTAAATTAGAACTCTAAATTCACTTCATGAAAGTGGCAGACTGTCTTGAACCTGTTGCAGTTGAATTAGCGAGTAAAGAGATAACCTCTACATTAGAATAACCGTGTACACGAGTTCTGTACCTGAACGTGTCGCCTACACGATCCTGAAAGTAAATGAAGTTGTCTTTGTCGACCCTCATCAGGTCGCCACTGTTGAAGTACAGATCTCCTTTCTTGAGAACGTCACGGAGTCTTTTCCTTTCCGTTTGTTCCTCGTTCTGCGCGTAGCCGACGAAAGGAGCGATGTCTGTGATCTTTGACACGAGCAGCCCTGTCTCCCCTGCAGGACAAAGACAAGGCACGTGTCAGTCGATGCAAAGGGTTAGGTAATAGGTAAATAGATACATGTTTAATAAGTTCAAGGTAGAGTTTCTCCACCTTTGGGCGACTCCACACAGAGGCCGTTAGCATCTCGGATGGGCTCATCTTGCTCTGTGTCGTACTTAATGAGAGCGAAGGGAAACAGCTTCTGCAGGTGCAAAGAAGTAAACACATTCGTGCTGCTTCATGTGCAGAATACAGCTTTACTCCGGCAGTTTTAAAATAAATAAAAAAAATAATAAATTGACAGACATAACATTCTAACAAATTACACATAAGTGATGTGTGTGGATATATGTATATATATACACACACATTTGAGGATATATTCCTAATTATATATATATATATATACAGATACATATTTAATATATCTACATATATGATTAGGATGAATGATTAGGATTTCGATATGATTCATAAGAATGTTGACATTTCTTTTCCATTTGTACCTGATGAAAAAAATTGATTCGACCAATAGCTCCAATCTTCCCTGCGTAGTTGACAAATCCCACGTTCCCCTCGGTCGAGGCATAAAACTCTCGGACCTGAATGTTCCCGAAGCGATTGAGAAACTCCCTCCATATCTCTGCTCGGACCCCGTTTCCAATGGCCAGTCTCACTTTGTGTTCCTTGTCATTTTCTTTCTGCATTGTCACAACAAAAACAAAATAAGAATGAAAAGATTAGTTATTTTGCAAATATTACAAAAACCCTGATTTGGTAGTGAATCCATTTAATAGACAGAAGGCTGAAGTTGACTAATTGAAAGACGTTCAAGTGTGAGACGGCACTGCTTTTAAACACCAGTGGTGACAACTCATCAGAGTGCAAAGGTGACAAAGAGGGGACCACCCAGGAAGATATCAACTTAAGGAAGGTTGACTTATCGTCATTGCGGATTTCACTGTAATTCAAGAGGTAAGTTTGTGAATTCACCCTGGAATGACTGTAATCTTAACGCCTCCCTCGAGAAGAGAAAACAGGGACAGTGTAAGGAACGTGTAAGGCCAAAGAAACTCTACACGATGATCTGATTAAGAGGCTAATTCATTTCTTTATGTGAAAATTTGTAATTGAAAAACAATTTCACAAATGCAAAAACCCGTTTGATACTATTTTCTCTAGAAACAAGCTAATATTATGAAATCAATGGGACCCTAAAGCCTCCAAGTCCAGAGTAATCCGGTTGCCAAGTCACTTGATATGGTCTTCCTAAATTAAGGCATGCATCTATTCCTAGTGGTGACCAGATACAGCGAAGGCCCTCTTCTGACTCGAGGTCACATGGTAAATGGAGACTGCACTTCATGTGATGCAATTAGATACTCTGAATGGCCATACATGTATGCAGAATGTGTACAGCGCTCCTAAATACAGCGGTTACATCTCCGAGTGACGGCAAAGTATGGATAGTCACTTGAAAAGTGTCCATTTATCATACACATGGCTTCACGCTGTCCAAACCTCTACAGGTAATGACGCAGAAGGCTGCAACCGGATAGCTGAGATTTTCTATTTAGGTAAGCCAGCTGTGCATTCTGTGGGAATGTACTGATTTGGAAAATTGTCTGTCTCTCAGCGGTGGCTTGCTGCAGCGGGTCAACAGTACTTAGGCTCATCAAAGCAAGAGGGCAAGAAAGGAGGCAAGAGAGGAGCCGAGCTCTTATGGGAGCTCTTGCCTAATCACTCTTGTAATTAAAAAACTGTCTGTCAACATACATGAGCTATCAGGTACGACAGTTTACTTATGACATATTGACAACTCCATTGCAACCAAAGATGACAAAACTGCATTTTGTTACATGTGCATTGTCCCATAAATTAAACATTCTGTCCCAAATGAAGAGGGACGGAGACCTTTTCCCTCTGCCAGCCCCACAGGAATGCCAAAGGTTTAGGTTTCAGATGAGTGTTTGTCACATGGTCCAGACGCTGCTGCCAAGGCTTTTCAACAAAGAAAACCAAGTGGGTTCAACATGGGATCACTTATATTTAGAGGCATATAACTAAAAGTCAACTTCAAAATCTGCAAAACTAATATTATTCCCACTTAACCAATGTTGAAATATGTTAAGCCATTGTGTGAACCATATTTAAATCATGGTGTTTTGTGTGATTTGATGTGTGTTCATACCGGTTTATTTAATCACAACTTTGTGCATCTTGTTCATGCTGTGTGACTATGACTAAGTGAAAAAACGAGGATAACAATAATAAATTTACCTTTGGCGTACTACAGAGGTAACGCATCACCTCTCCTATGTACTGCACAACAGTCACACTGTATTTCCTGCAGTCATCCCAAAACTGAGAGGCAGAGAACTTCCTCTTCAGAATGATAGTTGACCCTTCACATTAAAACAACAAAAAAGAAAATAGGATTATGAGCTAAACAGCATAGAAATATGAAAACAAAAGATTCAAATTAAAGTTCTTCACTATGATTTGAAGATTCATTTCTGCACTTGTGTTAAGCTTGAACATTTCCAAAAGGCTCAAGCCAACAATATTAAACTGTAGGTACTTTAACAGCATGCGCCGCACAACATGTGATTGTTTTGCAGCGGTGTTGCATGTCTCCTTGACGTGTGTAACTCAGGCTGCGAACCTAGACGTGCAATAGAGACGTGAACTTTAACCCATTTAGAAAGAAGCAGTTTAAACATCAGAGGTAATCTGGCTGTGGTTGACCCAGCTCTGTTCAGATTACCAGTTGGCCGCGACAAAGGACCCTTTCATTCGGTTTCCCACAGGCACAGAAAGACCAGCAGGAGGAGGAGGATCAGGGGCATCACTTTTTGTGATGAAACAAGTTTGAATCGGCGCACAATGTTACTGATGTAACCTCATATTAAGGGTGCGTGTGTGAACCCAATGACGGTCTCAAATATGCACAATAACTACAGTTGCAATCAAAATTATTCAACCCCCATTGCGTATTAGGCTTATTGGCAAATTATACCATTTTTCAGTTGTTTGCAATAAACAAAGTAGACAAGAACAGTTGAAATAGTTAAATAAAACTAATATTTCCATGGTTTATATCCAAATTCAACCTTGAAATGCTACTTTTAATATTGCGGTCTCAACCCCTTCATGACAAGCATCTTCAGTACTTAGTAGAGCACCTTTTGAAATCATTCAACTCCCTGTATCAAGCACACCTGGTGCAACTAATTAAGGGCGTCATTAGTTCAGGTGTGCTTGAGATAGAACCCATAAATACCTAGCCTGGCTAGGGGTTTGTTGAGAGTGATTCTCTTCAAACATTGTTTGATTGCATGTTAGAAATATGGCTACTAATTCAAAAGAATTGTCCAAAATGTTCAGAGAAGAGATCATTGCTCTTTCACAAACAAGGAAAATGATACAAAAAGATAGCAAAAGCACTGAATGTGCCTAGAAATACAGTTGGAAGTTCAAAAGTTGAAGGAACAGTGGCTACACTAGCTGGACGTGGCAGAAAGAGGAAGCTATCAGCGGCTGCCACCAGATTCCTGAGGAGGCAAGTGGTCAAAAACCCTTGAGTGACTGCAAAACACCTGCAGCAAGACTTGGTGGCAGCAGGCACTGAGGTTTCAATTTGCACAGTAAGGCGCATACTAAACACTGAAGGGTTCCATGCCCGGACTCGACGCACACTACTACAGACCCAAAAGCACAAGAAAAGTCGGCTCCAATATGCTGAAAACCATATAAATAAGCCACCAAAGTTTTGGAATTATGTTCTGTGGAGCGATGAGACAAAACTGGAACTATTCGGGCCTATGGATCAGCGGTATGTCTGGAGGAAGAAGAATGAAGCATGTGCTGCCTGGCTACAGTGAAGCATGGCGGTGGCTCAGTGATGCTCTGAGGCTGCTTTACTGCCTCTGGCACTGGAAACCTGCAGCGTGTGGAGGGCACGATGGATTCAGTCAAATAGGAAATCTTAGGAAAAAACGTCATGCCGTCCGTGATGAAGCTGAAACTTGGACCTTCCAACAGGACAATGATCCCAAGCATACTTCAAAGTCCACCGAGGCTTGGTTTCAGAAGAATAAATGGACGATTCTAGAGTGGCCGTCACAGTCGCCTGACTTGAACCCCATCGAAAATCTCTGGTGGCATTTGAAGAAGGCGGTTGCAAAACGCACACCAAAGAATATTACTGAACTGGAGGCCGTTGCCCGTGAGGAATGGGATTCCTTAGGAACGCTGTCAGAAGCTGGTGTCTGGCTATGCATCACGTTTGCAGCAATGTCATAACAGCAAAAGGGTGCTCTACTAAGTTCTGAAGGTGCTTGTCATAAAGGGGTTGAATAATTTTGAGACTGCAGTAAAGTCATTAAAAGTAGCATTTTGTGTGGAATTTGGATAAAACCTTTTAATATTAGTTTCATTAAACAACTTAAACAATTCTTGTGTCATTTGTTTATTGCAAACAGCTGAGAAATTGTATATTTTGCCAATAAACAAAGTGCAATGGGGATTGACTAATTTTGCTTGCAACTGTAAGTGATTTCCTTCTATGTGCTCAGGGATCACAGGCAGGATGCCAATGAGCGATAATTTTTTGCCAAATTATCCTGTGATACCCATGAATCTCAGAAATATATACTGTTTTTTCACACTAGGACGTTAACATTCAGGTTATATTAAAATAAGAAATCAGCAGCTACATTCCGAGCCCTTTTCGGCTAACTGGGTGAAGTTTAGGACTTAAATCAAACTGTGGCAAAGACTTCAGATTACCTACCTCTCGCTCAAGCCTGAAAGAGACTAAAAACTCCATGTCAACATGGTAAACTGGGTATCCATTTGTCACTTGGGTCTCACTTGATTTACGTTCTGGTCTTAGCTTGTCCCACCTGTCTCAATGGCGCCGATAAAGCCAACAATGAATCCAGCTGTGTGGTACAGAGGCAGGTTTAGGTAGATGACATCATTGGAGGTTACACCGTTAGCAGACAGAACAGCCAGGGCAGTTAAGAGGCGGTTCTGATTGACCACAGCCGCCTTCGGCAGACCTGCAACACAAGTAGACACAAATAGCACGAGAACAGAAGTTGCGCTTCGTCGTGGGAGCTGATTATCACACAAGACCGAAGGACAAACCACACCTGTTGTTCCAGAAGTGTAAATATAAACTGCAGGACTTTCGAGTGTGATGTGGGATCTCAGGTAGCGAGGGAGCGGAGCGTCCGATGCCTCGTCCACTTCATCAGAGAAGCTCTCGATCCCAGGTGTGTCACAGTGTCTGGCCATCAAGAGGACAGTGACGCCCTGCTCCTTCAGACCGGGCAGCACATCCCTCACCGCTTCCTTCAGCTCTGGAAATGGACATGCAGGATAATCAGAACCACCAAGTGATATATTCTCAGGTTAATAGGCAGACATTGGCCCACTATCGGCCGTGGGAAATTAAACTTCACGAGACATGTGGTATTTTGAGAACAAAATGGACGGTTTGCTTCCCTGACTCGTTTGAAGGGAGGTTTTTTTAGGTACCACAAAGGCAAATGCTGAGACCCCTGGGCAAAGTATTGCCACGCCACCAGTGAAATTCTTCATAATCTAAAAAAAACCCTCTTTATTTTTCACACAGGCTTCAAAATATAAACTTCATTGTGATATGAAATATTGTTTACTGGACAGATCCCCGCTAGTGCACATATAGCACAAATGATGATGATTATAATAACGATGACTGCAAAAGATCACTGTTTAATAATGAGCTAAAGTCCTCCTGCACATTGTTACATCGTGTGAGGAGAAATCCCTTTCCATCTCTGATTAAATACAAAACAGCACCAGCCACTTGGCATGCCTGAGATGGAATGACTCAAATTGAAATAGAATTGAATCAAAATCTGCACAGCGTGCTGTGATAGTCTGAATCTTCCACTTGTTTATTTTAGTTTTGCAATACACATTGCACCCCCCCATAACCCCATCCTGTTTAAATCTGCAGGCATATCTGAAGAAATTGGGCCTGACCGCCTTCATCATTTGCTCTGCCTCGTTGCACAGATGCGTACCGGCAGCTGCGATCAACACCTTGGCCTTGCAGCAGTTAAAGCAGTGCAGCAGAGACCTGGTGCGGATGTTGTGGTTCAGAAGAGCCACGGGAGAGCCCAACTTGGCCAGGGCCAGCCAGGTGAACATGAAGGCGGGCTCATTCCCCATGAACAGGGCCACGGTGTCCCCGGGTTTGTACCCCGGATGAGACCGCAGCGCGTGGGCCGTTTTGTTGCTCCTGAGGTCCGCGCACGCGTACGAGTGGCTTTCGCTCTCGAACGCAACGAAGGTCTTGTGCGGGTGCGCGGCGGTCTGCTCCAAGAAACGGTCCAAAACGAAGAAGAGCGGTCTCCTCCTGCGCCTCGACAAGAACTTCACCAAGATCCGCAGCAGATCTCCGAAATACAAAAGATCCATCCAAAGATAGGGGAACACGGTTCTGAGCGCGATCGGTAGGATGAGGACGCTTCCCAAAACCACCGAAAGCAAATAGACCATCGTGGTGTTTTCTTCTGCAGCAGTCACGGGACGTGTACAAAGGAAGTGTACAAAAGTGCAGCTCGGGGCTGCAAAATGGGGAGTGTTTCTGTTCGGATTTCTGTTCAGTGGGGCGGGGCGGGGTTTTTTTCTTCCAAAAACGAGGTTCACTTCATGAGCAAGGGCGGATGTTGGAAATATCCGGAATGCAACGGATTGAAATGGGAACTTGTTTAGCAGCTGTGTGTGTCGCTGTGTTCCAACGTTGTGTCTCCTGCAGCCCTTAGTCGGACCCTGAGGGTCACGAGACAAAATGCAGATGAAATATGATTTAAGCAACATGTCTGCCCCACAAACATGGAACAACACCAGATATTGGAAACGTCCCAAGGCGCCACAACTGCTGCAGTTTTATGTACGTTTAGTGTGTTTTTCTAAATGAACTCATTCTGACCCTATTAATAGTATTTTGGCCTGTGACTTGTGGTGGAGTAGGAGTGTCCTAACATGTACCTCCAAATGTACTTAAATGCAGTACTTGAGTAAATACTATAACATAATAGTATTATTTCTGGCACTGGACATGTGACCTCCCTAAATGGCATGTACAGTTTAGATAACTGTATCTATCTGCATATGAAGGCCTACACAGACGTTAAGACAGACCAAAAAACCACACACAATATGAAGCGTTTAATCCTCAGGTGCATTTTGTGTCCATAGAAGCACATTTGAAACAGCAGCTGTTCAAAGGTACGAACATCTGCCTACTGGTACCTTCATCAATCTCAAAAGAACTTGTTTAATTAAACATTTTATAATTGTTTAACAACTTAAAACATAAAGGTGCAGTTTAATGGGGGCTAATGGGTCTGGCTATTAACTGTAGGCAACATTCTGAACTCATATCAGCCCTGCACTTAACCGCTTGATTGGATGCTCTTTGAATATAAGTCACAATGTTATCTTTGTGACCGTTGGACAAGTAATTAATGCTACGGAGCCGAAGGCATCCTTGGTGCATAATCTGTAAATCCTGAGCATCGGCCAGAGAGTTCTGTTTTTTCTATTAGAGGGCGGGGTGTCAGTGGTCATCGAGGTCATTGGGTTGTGAAACTCTTGTGAGCACAGTCCAGCAGAGCATGTGGTGACGCCGCCCGCACAAGGCTATCTGTTTCTTTGATTAGGTTATCAGCTCCTTTTAGTTTTAGTGTCCATATTGTTTTTTAGAGGTATAGTCCTATAGGAAACTTTTTTTGCGCCTTGGAGCCCCGATGATAAGAATTTGCTGGCGTCGGGGATTGAGTTTCAGAAATGCATCCCCCTCCTCACCGCCCTCCTCTCCCAGTGACCAATGGTCTAAGAGGCACGTAGACCCACCACTATAAAGCCGGCTTTGGCCTGAGGCGTCTTCATTCATGAGCAAACTTGGAGGGGGATCCTGCACTGCCGTTTGATTCCACTGACGCGTTCACTATTGGACAATGCTGCGAGTCAGGTGTCTGAGAGGAGGTAGCAGGGGGGCCGAGGCTGCCCATCTGATCGGAGCCATGGTTGGTATTGTGGTGGTTTCATATCTTCTTTGTGTTTTTTCTTTCCTAAAATGTACGGTTTAAAAAAAGAAATTGGGTTAAAACAGGAACATATCAGTAAGAGGGAATAATAAAAAAAATATGTTCAACATTTCTTTCACCGTCCGAGCTGTTTCTTCACTTGGAATCAGTTTTACTCATGACTTTTTTTTGTGTGGGTGTGTGATTGAGCATTGTGGTTGCAAATTACAACACTCCACTCAGAACTTACTGAAAACATGCATTTGTTTCAAACTGCTGAGAGACGGGTTTTTCTTTGGTATTGAGTGACAGAGAACAGCTGTTTGCCACAGATGCGCTCCCAGACTCAGTGACACTGGAGCTGATCCTGAGTCAGCAGATGACTCTTTAGGAAGATGGCGGGTTGCTACAACACGTGAACTTTAGCACCTTTCTGAAGCAGATATCTGTTTTACCTCTCAGCCTTTACGGTTGTACTGTGTGCAGTACTTGGCCTTTGTGTGCATGAGGTGCCATCCACGTCATAAATTGAACTTATCTAATTTCTCTTTATATCTGGAACTAACATTAAACATCGACAACAGGCACAGCTAGTTTTGTTTGTAACCAATATACGGATCTGTTTGATCTGAAAACCTGAGTGTAACTTTTCTGTGCTGAAAAAATCCCAATTCATCCCCCCCCCCTCCCTCAGCTCGGCCGGGCGGTGACTGGATGGGTGCATCGGGCCTTCCAGAGCACTTCCAGTGCAGCTGCTGCGCAGCAACACCACGCTGTTGAACATGTTACTGAGCCTGTGCAGCAGGAGTGTCCTGTGTGCAGCTACAATGAATGGGACCCTCTTGAGGAGGTGATCGTGGGTCGTGCTGAAAACGCCTGTGTGCCTCCCTTCACCGTGGAAGTAAAAGTAAGGCCTGATGTCCAGAGCACTACTGTGCACCAAATCACACAAGAACGCTCACCGCCGAGCCAATGCTGTGCTGGTGAAGAGCTGCTGCTGCCGTGAGACAATTACATTAACTCCACGTTGTCAATTTGTGACCCTCTCGACAGGCTAACACATATGAAAAGTATTGGCCCTTCTACCAGCAGTATGGGGGCCAGCAATTTCCTGCGGACCACTTAAAAAAAGCTGTTGCTGAGATTGAAGAAATGTGCAATATTCTGCAACACGAGGGCGTCACTGTGAGGAGGCCGGAGCCCATGACCTGGTCCGAGGAATACAAAACTCCAGACTTTGTTTCATCAGGTAAAGAACAAGACAAATCAGAAGTATCCCTCACTCATTATCCTTTTACATCTCTTTTCATAACCTGTTAATGTACAAAAAAATTCCAATGTGCGCAAGTAAAGTTCACCACTCAAAGGCAGTAATCTATGTAGACACAAGTAGTAGTACAATTATGAAGTACCAGGCAAAAATACTATTAAATAGAAACTAAGACTACAACTTTACTCCACTGTATTTATCTGACAACTTGAGTTACAAGTCAGACTGAGTTCATACAGAAAAACAGGATAAACGTATATATCAAATACTCCCAGAACCATGGTTCTCGATCCATCTCAACATCTGGGCTGCAGCTGTGTACATGTGGCCCCTGGAACCTTGTGTCTGGTGTTGTTCCATATTTGTGGGGCAGAATCCAGCTCAGGGTCCCACTAAGGACTGCATTGAATTCCCATTACAATCAGTTGTATTACGGATTATTCAAATATTTGCCCTTTGAACCTCTTTTTTAAGAAAAGGTCCTGCCCCACTGGACAAAAATCCTTACTGCCACAACACACTCAATTTGCAGGACATTCCATTCACTGCAACTTGTTCTTTTACTCCACCATAGTAAAGAGTAAAATATTGTCCTCTTTACTCCAGTCCATGCTTTTCACAACTGCACTTACTAATTACTCATTTTGCATTTTCATTAAATAAGCCATGCAAAACCATAAAATGACTTCCTGAACCAGCAACAACATTAAAGTCCTGTTCTCTTTTTATTGCATCAATGTTAATTGTCTAATAATATTAGTATATAACTTTAACTAGGCCTATTCTACAGAAGATTTATCTGATAACGTATGATATTTTACTTGTAGACTTTTTTTATTTTTGCATTACGTTAACCTGCTGGTCACTCATTTTTCTTTGTCATAAACAAATATTGTTGTGGTACAAATATTTTTTTTGCATGCTAATGGTGTACTGCTGAACCTGTTGCAGGCATGTATGCTGCCATGCCCAGAGACATCCTCATGGTTGTGGGGAACGAGATTATCGAGGCTCCAATGGCCTGGAGGGCGCGGTTCTTTGAGTACAGAGCCTACAGACCTTTGATCAAGGAATACTTCAGAAACGGTGCAAAATGGACCACTGCTCCTAAGCCAACTATGTCCGATGAGTTGTATGATCAGGTGAGGCCTTATCTAGTGAGATTAGGACAGCGCATGTTGAACGCTTTGAAGAGCGGACTGTATGGGACGAAGGACTAATGTTTTCCAAGGATAATGTTTCTAACCAGCACATAAAGATAAAGCTGCACTAAAA
Organism: Apeltes quadracus; assembly: GCA_021346845.1. Lineage (NCBI taxonomy): Eukaryota > Metazoa > Chordata > Actinopteri > Perciformes > Gasterosteidae > Apeltes > Apeltes quadracus. The sequence continues at coordinate 6,173,159 of CM037918.1, forward strand.
CACATAGGTTCACTATATCACCACAGAGCTCTGTGGGTCACACCCCAATCAATTTAGTGTCAATCATTACCGCGCGGGGTCTTTCAGGAATACCCCATCCGCACCGTGGAGGACAGACACAAGCTGGCCGCCGAGGGGAAGTTTGTGACCACGGAGCACGAGCCCTGCTTCGATGCTGCCGACTTCATCCGGGCTGGGAGGGACCTTTTCGTCCAGAGGAGTCAGGTACGCAAGCTGGAACACCAATGACTGCGTCTGCCATCCAATATGAGGGGTACTTTTCATGAAAGCACACCATGTAGAGTTACTAACATGCACAGCATAGACGCTGTAACGCAGGTCACATGCAGAGCAAATCTTTAGATGACAAACAGAGGTCTCTGTGTGCATGTGAACACCAATTCAGCATGTATTCACTCAAACCGATACAGGTCAACACAAGTTTTAGAACATACAGCTCAACCATTTTTTTCCCCGCAGGTTACAAATTACATGGGAATTGAGTGGATGCGCCGTCATCTGGCTCCAGACTACAACATCCACATCATCTCATTTAAGGACCCAAACCCCATGCACATTGATGCAACTTTCAACATCATTGGGCCAGGACTGGTGCTGTCAAATCCTGATCGGCCATGTCGCCAGGTACTGCAGGACACGAATAGGCTGCCTCTCAAGCCTCACAGTGTCCTGTGATGCCCTCATGTGGACGGAGGAATTAATTCCATGTCCTTTTCCTCAGATCGACATGTTCCAGAAGGCTGGTTGGACTGTTGTGAAACCTCCGACTCCTCTTATTCCCGACGGTGCGCACTAAAACTCATCTTCTCCTGCATAAAGAAACTGTTTTAGGTTATTCCTGAAAAATATCTCCCTTTGTCTTTGTAGACCACCCACTGTGGATGTCCTCCAAATGGCTGTCCATGAATGTGCTGATGTTGGGTGAGAAGCGCGTTATGGTTGACGCCAACGAGAGCACAATTCAAAAAATGTTTGAGAGCCTCGGTGAGTTCCTAAATTTACTTTACGTCTCCAGCATTTGACAGATGATCTGATTTTCCCAATTATCTGAATGAAACTACTGTGTATTTAAGGACTGAATGTTTTTGTTGCAGGTATCAAGACCATAAAGGTGAATATACGCCATGCAAACTCCTTGGGTGGTGGATTCCACTGCTGGACCACCGATGTCCGCCGCCGCGGCACTCTGCAGTCCTACTTCCACTAGCCGTGCCAGAAAGAGGCAGTTTTTATTGAGCTTTGAAGATTAAAGCAACAGTTTGGAATCGTGCATCTACTATAATTAATGAATCTTTATTCATTTTGTATGTACAAATTAATCAGAGACCTTCTTCTTTGGAGAAGTAGTTGAAACTAGTTTCTTTAAGGTCAAAGCAGTCTACTGTTTAAACTTGCCTTGAACCAAACAAAAATAGGACAATATTATCTCATTATGAAGTTCATTGTGGGTAATGTGTCATGATGCCTTAAATGAAATTGTATGAATTATTGTAACATTGCTGTGCGTGCGTCACATTGCCTTTGCAAACAGCTTTGTGCTGATATATCCATTGTTATATCTACATGCATATACACATGCTCAATAGCAACAACTGAACATTACTTCAATCAGTTATCTTAATAACAACTGCACTCCTGGCCCGGCTATCGCTATTTGCTACGTGAAAGTCACCAAACAAGGAGGAAAGAAGCTACCTCCTAATGGAAAAGTCAGACACCATATTTTTCCAAAGTTTTAAATCTTATTTTAAACAAATGTAAAAAGGTTCTTAAGTAGATTATTAAACAATATAAATGTGTTAACTCTAGTATATTGTTTTGTATAGATTTTAATTGATTTCACAGACAAAGTTATATTTATATTTTTCATACCCATGATTGGATTATATATTTACTCAAAAAGTTTGCGGTCCATATCAGCTATTGTGTACCTTTTTCCTTTTCTTCTGTTGCAAATCTGTGCCAGTTAAACTTGGTACTAGTATGTAACTGATTGGCTGCTTCTGTCTGCAAAGCAAAAATGCCTAACGAATGAAACGTGAACGTTTTTGTGAAGATGCTTTGTGATTCCTTCGATGTGTTACTTATGGGATGTTGAAGTCTAAAGATCTAAGTGAATCTCAACAGACAAATGCAAGGGAAATTTTGTACGATGCAACATTATTAAATGTAATTACAAATAGTTGTGTGCGAGTTTTCTTTAATCATTATTTGTTTCATGCGACACATTAGTGTTTGTGCATATCAGAAATGGGTGAAAGTATTTTACTTAAAAGTATAAACCCTCCAAGCTAAAATGATAAACGTTCTGCAGTCAAAAGTTTTACCTGAATAAAAGTATTATCCGCATCTATGCACTTCGTACTAATTGCACAAAGTGAGTTCTTTAATTCATTCGTTTTTTGACTGCCTCACATTCTGTTAAGCAAATGGATTAAGGGTTTTATATATTTTTGAAACATTTGATCTGAAACATAACTAACTAATAAATGCAGAGGAGTAAATAGAAGGATATCTTCCTGAGAAATGTAGTTGAGTATAAAGTAGAAGTATAAAGTAGCATAAAAGGGGAAAACCTTCTTATATATGTAATTAGGTGGTGGTAAATATTCTTATACCACACATTTACGAAATAGGTCAGTAAGGATCACAGAGTATCTATTTACCTGGCTGATACAGTTTGCATTCACTGCAACACCTTCATTTCTGTAAACATTAACCAGGCTGAAATATTGCATCATATACATCATTACGTAAACCGGAGCATTGCAAACAGTCATAGAAAGGGTGACTGTATGTTAAAAATAGAAAAGTTAACTGATTTATTCATTCATTACTTTTGTTTAAGAAAAAGGCAAAGTCTTCAGATGGATTCTATCAAATGGATGGCTTCAGGTCATTTACAGGAAAAAAAATGTAATACTGAAAAAACATTAGTATTTTAAAAGGCGTAATGAAGGGACCAGTAGATGACAAATTATGAGTGCACCTCTGACCACATTCATTTCCTCTTCAACTTGATCCTGTGTATTTATTTGGTGCTCTGGCCTGAATCATATGCTGTTTACAGGAGAATACACAATACATGAGAACGATTGATGAAGGAACAATTTCATTGTTAATCTCAAAATGTACCAGTAGATCTTATTGAAAGGAGTAAACTTGCGCCAAAGAGGCAAAGAACATACAAGACAAGGTTTATTATTCTGATCCAAGTCTTAAAAAACCTGCCAGCTCAATGAGCTCAAACAGTTGCCCGACCTTCCAAATGCTTCTACAACTTCACGTAAGAAGTGAACACCTTTGTTTACTCCCTCTCAACCTTTTCTTTTTGTTTTCCTCCTTACTGATGCGTGGACAGCTACTTGAGGATGGATGTACAGTGTATTCTTAAGGTCTGGTTGACCTGACCCGGCAGGCCTTTATCGGGAGCACAGCGGTTTGCAGCCAGCAGACACATCCGGGGTATCCTACTGCACGCTGCCTTTTTCACTGCTTCACCCTTTGTCACAGTGTGTTCCGGTTCAGACCCTGCAGGGGGAAGGCCATGAGGCTGCAGCTGTGGCCTGAGACCATCCCGCGGCTGCCTCCTGCACCGATACGTGGCGTCCAGAATCCCCCTGTGGCTTGAGGGCGACTGCGGGTCAGTGGCAGGTCTACTAGAAGCCACGTGGCTTCTCTTCACAGCTGTTCGGTCGTACATCTTTCTTTTCCCCGCCTGCTTCTCTGTGAGTTTAGTCTTCTGCGGATGGATCGCTTGTTTGTACAGCTGCCTAATTACATAACACTGCGGATGCCTCAACAGCCTCTCCGAAGGGGAGAATTGTCTGTGGGAATCAAACTCCTGTGGGAAAGCAGTCGTCCTCTTCTCGTATTGTCTTGACTATGTGTGACTTAATGCCTGAATTGGGTCCAGAACAGTCGGATCCAGATGTTCAAAGCTTTGTTAGCTGAAGCTTTAAAAGATGACCATGTTGTTGTACTAAAGAAGAAAACGCAATAGGCAGAAAAGAGGAAAACCTTCGGGCAGGGCTAATTGAAAACATCTTTCAAACCCCACGCACTCGCTCTTTAAGGCAGGGTTTTATTATTTGTGGACCGCCTTGTGGGACGTGACGTAAAAGTCAAAGAAGTTATTTAATTGTTTTCACAGGCTAGACTTTTCACACCACAATGAGAAAAGTGACCTTTAAGTGTAAAAACAGTTGCAAGGACTCTCTGATGAGTTAATCTATATTCACTAATTTCAAAACAAAACCCCTTCTAATTATAGGCTCATAGTAAAAGGAGTCACAGCACTATCCCTGATATATAGTAGCCAACTCACTGTAACATCAGCTTGATGTTATAATCTAACTTTGCTGTTACAATTTTAGGAAAGCTCAGCGTTATTCCACTCTTTGTCTCCCGTACAAAACAATGTTCTGTGTGGAATTTTCCGATGGTTCGTCTTTTAAATGACAATCTTCTTTCCCAACAACAGCAGATACTATCTTCATTTCCAGAATCGTCATAGATACCTATGGCATAAAACAGAGTTACTGGCAAATGCTACGCTGCTCAATTTCCACTTATTTCTGCTGTGATATCCAGGGGGTTGGCAGCAAATTCAAATGTTACAAACTTTAGAGAACACTGCGTCAGTAAACACAATCTTATCAGGTGGAAATCTGGACCTCTGGGGTACTAAAAAACACTTTCTTAGTTGTATTGTTAAATATGCTTTCAATTTGACATAATTCAATAGTTCACTGCCGTTAGAATAAAAGCTCTACATTTTGTACACTTTGTCGTTGTTAAACATCGCTGGTCAGACAGTAGGGATCATTTTTAAACACGTAGATGAAGAGAATTAAACCCACTTATTTGGCGTCCCCTTGTGGATTAGAACATACACGGAAGTACACTTTATGGCATTTTTCCAGAAATGATGATGGGCACAATTTGGGTGAAGTCTGTTGCTAAAACAAATGCGGAATATTAGAGGAACAAAAGAGGAACATGTTTTCATGCAAATACTCATTCTGTTTACTTTTAGCACATCCATTACAGCAGTATTGCATTTAATTGAGACTTACAACTTTGTGATAAGATTTCACCTTGAACTTTGACCCTCTCGCTCGTATATCTTACCGTGTAAAACTGCACAATGAGGACACGAGACTGTGATTCTCTCTTGCTGCTCTCTGACTGCTCGTCACAGTAAGCGTGTTGCGTCACTTCCTGCTGGCAGCGTGCCTGATCTCACCTAACTTTTCGTAGCTCTAGCTCAGTCGACTGTGCCGTGGTATTTTTCAGTACAAACGGCGAATTATCTATTAACAATCTTGCAAGTGTTTCATTTTTATCAAAATAGTGGCTTAGACGTTGTTTAGCGTCAACGTTACCTCCATTAGCATTAGCTTAGCAGCTTACCATGGCAGCTCAGTCGGTAGCTACTGTTAACCTGCCCTCAACCTGCCCTCACCCGTAGCCGGTGCGGACCACATAGACGTAGCGTTCGCTCCTGATAGCCGTCCCCCGGCAACCCCCGAGCTGCCGGGAGGGTGGGTGACTGTCCGGAGGAAGCATAAGTCTAAGTCGAAGCCCACGGTTAACCACTAACCACTTCACGTTTCAAGGCACTTCTCCCCACTCAGCGACACACCCGCTGAGACGCCAACTCTGGTGATAGGTAGCTCCATTCTGAGGAACGTGAAGTTAGCGAAACCAGGGACCATAGTTACGTGTATACCAGGGGCCAGAGCGGGCAACGTTGAGTCTTATCTTTAACTGCTGGCGAAGGATAAACGTAAATACAGTAAGATTGTAATACACGTCGGCGGTAACGACTCGCGGTTACGCCAGTCGGAAGTCACTAAAGTTGACGTGGAATCGGTGTGTACATACGCTAAAACAATGTCGGACACCGTAGCTTTCTCTGGCCCCCTCCCAAACTTGATCAGTGACGACATGTATAGCCGCATGTCGTCATTCCGCCGCTGGTTGTCGAGGTGGTGCCCAGTAAATAATGTGGGCTTCATTGATCACTGGAAGACGTTTTGGGGAGAGCCTGGTCTGATTAGGAGGGACGGCATCCATCCTACCCTGGATGGAGCTCAACTCATTTCTAACAATCTGACCCAGTTTCTTAGTGGACTTAATCCATGACCCAGAGTTCAGACCAGGAAGCAGAGTCGCAGTCTTACACACTTCCCTGCGCTTCCATCTGAGCAGTCACTCACCCGAACCATAATTAACCCTATAATTAATCCTATAGAGACCGTATCTGCCCCACAGGACACCTTTTTGTTAAATTAAAGGTAAACAACTGAGGAGTTATATTAAATAACTTAATTAACATGACTCTTCCGAGTCATGTTAATACTCATATCCCTCGAGGCACAGGCCGAGAGGGTGGAGTAGCAGCTATTTATGACTCTTTCCTAGATTATAACTCATTTGAAAGCCTGGTTCTCAGTCTTTCGCAACCAACCTGGAAAATATTCCAGCCGGTTCTCTTTGTAATAGTGTACAGGGCGCCAGGTCCTTATTCAGAATTTGTATCTGAATTTTCACAGTTCTTAACGAGTTTGGTCCTTAAAACGGACAAAGTAATTATAGTGGGTGATTTCAACATTCACGTGGATGTCGATAACGACAGCCTTGGTACTTCATTTCTTTCATTATTAGATTTAGTTAGTTGGTTTTTGTCGGAGGGTAAATAAACCAACTCATTGCTTTAAGCACACACTCGACTTGGTTCTTGTGTATTGTATTGAGATAGAACATTTAACAATCTTTCCACAGAATCCTCTTTTGTCGGACCATTTTCTGATAACCTTCGAATTTCTACTACCGGAACCATCTCCTGCCAAAAGTTTCTACAGTCGATGCCTATTGGATACCGCTGTAGCTTCATTTAAAGAAGTGATTCCTTCTGCTCTAAGTTCAGTGTCCTGTTTCAAGATACCGGACGACTCCTATGAAAACTTCAGTCCGTCCCAAATCGATAATCTTCTCGATACTGCTACAGGCTCTCTGAGAGTAACGCTGGACGCTATTGCTCCTCTGAAAAAAAGAATGGCAACAAGTTTGCACCTTGGTATAACCCTCAAACCCGCAACTTAAAGCAAACTGTGCGGAAGCTTGAACGACTATGGCGTTCCACCAAATCAGAAGGATCTAGGCTAGTCTGGCAAGACAGCCTTAAAACCTATAAGAAGGCTCTCCGGAGCGCAAGAGGATCTTACTACTCATCACTAATGGAGAAAAATAAAAACTCCAGGTTTCTCTTCAGCACTGGCTAGGCTGACAGAGAGTCACAGCTCTGTTGAGCCATGTATTCCTCTGGACCTCAGGAGTAACAACTTTATGAACTTCTTCAATGATAAAATTCTGACTATCAAAGAGAAAATTGATGGTCTCCTGCCCTTAACAAGTGCCGACCCGTCCTGGGATGTAGGAACCCTGGGTGCAGCAGTGGGCCCTGATGCCTACTTGCATGGCTTCTCTTCCATCACCCTGGATCAACTGACTTCTACAATTTCGAAGTCTAAATCTTCTACCTGTCTCTTGGATCCTATTCCAACTAAGCTGCTTAAGGAAGTTTTTTTCTTTTAATTAGCACGCCTTTACTGGATATTATGAATCGGTCCTTGTTGACAGGACATGTACCACAGTCCTTCAAGATAGCTGTAATTAAGCCTCTTCTTAAGAAACCTACTCTTGCTCCGGAGGTGTTGGCTAACTACAGACCGATCTCTAATCTTCCCTTCCTCTCGAAGATCCTTGATAAATCCGTCGCAAATCTACTATGTGACAAAACAATGCTTTGTTCGAGGACTTTCAGTCCGGATTTCGAGTGCATCATAGCACAGAAACAGCCCTGGTGAAAATTACGAATGATCTCCTACTTGCATCGGACCAAGGACTTGTCACTTTTCTTGTCTTGCTGGACCTCAGTGCCTCATTTGACACCATCGATCATCGTATCTTGCTGCAGAGACTAGAACATTTGATTGGTATTAAAGGAACTGTAATTAGCTGGTTTAAATCCTATTTATCAGATCGATCCCAGTTTGTGCTTGTAAACGGAGAATCCTTGAAGACCACCAATGTTTGGTCACTGAGTTCCACAAGGTTCTGTGCTTGGACCAATTTTATTTACCCTTTATATGCTTCCTTTGGGCGACGTTATCAGAAAACACCGCATCAACTTCCATTGTTACGCAGACGATACTCAATTGTATCTTTCGATCAAGCCAGAGGAGACCGAACAGCTCGTTAGACTTCAAGAATGTCTTGGAGACATCAAAACTTGGATGACCTGCAACTTCCTGATGCTAAACTCAGAAAAAAACAGAAGTTGTCTTGATAGGCCCAGAGCGCCTTCGAAGTCAGCTGTCACGCGATACAGTTTCTATGGATGGAATTTCTCTGGTATTCAGCAGCACCGTCAAGAATCTTGGAGTTCTCTTCGACCAGGATATGTCCTTTAACTCTCATATAAAGAAAACTTCATGGACTGCCTTTTTTTAATCTACGTAATATATCAAAAATCAGGAATTTCCTGTCTCAAGGTGATGCAGAAAAATTGGTTCATGCATTTGTTTCCTCCAGACTGGACTACTGTAATTCTTTGTTTGCAGGGTGTTCTTGCAAATCTCTTAAACCTCTTCAGTTGATTCAGAATGCTGCAGCACGTGTATTAACAAGAACTAATAAAAGAGACAATATCACGCCTGTATTATCTGCTTTGCACTGGCTCCCTGTTAAATCAAGAATAGGATTTAAGGTTCTTCTCCTCACCTACAAGGCGCTTGCTGGTGAGGCACCTTCTTATCTTAAAGAGCTTGTAACACCGTACTGCCCTGCAAGGCAGCTGCGTTCTAGAGATGCTGGGTTACTTGTTGTTCCTAGAGTTATTAAAAGTAGGACGGGAGGCAGAGCCTTCAAGCTCCTCTTTTGTGGAACCAGCTTCCACTTTCAGTCCGGGGGGCAGATTCAGTCAGCTCCTTTTAAGATAAAGCTTATGTTTAGGGCTGGCTTAGGTTTTCCTGGACCAGCTCTTAGTTACGCTGCTATAGGCTTAAACTGCCGGGGGACTTCTTAGGACATCTCTCTCTCTCGCTCTTTCTCTTTCTCTCTCTCTTTACTAAAATCCACGTTGCATTAATGCACATGACTAATTCAGCTCCTTCCCGGGAGTTCTTTGTGCTTTCTCGCCGAGCAGGTCTCTGCAGATCGTAGTTCCGTCAGGACCCTGGTCCTGACTCCGGCCGTGGCCCTGCTGCTGCCGTCAGTAATTTTAAATATGATTCATATCACTATTACCCTTTCCTAAAATCTTTGCTTTCCCTCCCCACATTCTTCTGTGGATGGTGGTTCGATCTGATGGTGGTGGCCCTTGCAGTGGTCCTGTCGTACACCTGGCCGGCTACTTGGAATTCTTTGAATAATTTCTGTTATAGAAATTGAATGTATTCTACATCTGTATGAGTCATTCTGTACACATGACATCCATTGCAGTCTGTCCATCCCGGGAGAGGGATCCCTCCTCTGACGTTCTCCCTAAGGTTTCTTCCCTTTTTTCCCTGGAAGGGTTTTTTTGGGGAGTTTTTCCTGTGCCGATGTGAGAGTCTTGGGACAGAGGATGTTGCATGTGTACAGAATGTAAAGCCCTCCGAGGCAAATTTGCGATTTTGGGCTATATAAAATAAAATAAATTGAATATCTTCGTTTAGAGGATTGAGGGTCAGAATGGCGAAAAAAAGCCTGGCTCACTTACTGCCAAATGTGACCGGCTGCAGTAGGACTGGTACCAGGATGCTGGTATTTTTGGCACACTGCATTTGACAAACCGCAAAATACTCACTCTTGCCCTGGCTTACTAAATCGTTTTGTAGTAAAGGTATTGTAACCCGAAGCAAAGAAGGGAAAAACCACACCTCCAAAATGCCAGACCGTTATGCTGCAGTTAGAGGCCATTGACTCTTACATTGAAATTCAACTGCAATCATACTGACAAAATTCCTCTTAAGCCTCTTAAGATCTACAGTCGAACAATTTAAATTTTGCACAGGAAGCCCAGAAGATCCCAGCACTCCCCAGCAAAAATTAAATATTGATTATTATTATTATTATTAGCTTTGATTATTATATTAAGACAGTGATTCTTAGACTCAATAAGTGGACCTCTCCGGTGCTCGGTGAACTTGCGGTTCCACTCAGAGCTCTGGGTTCTGTGGTGATCAATTCAAACTCAAACTGAATCTCATTTTGAAGAGGCCTCCGTCATGTAGTCATGTGATCAGGTGATGTTTCTTTCATAGTCTTGATCTTTATAATCTACTGAGTTTGTGTATGGGATGTGTCTTGTGTATTTATTGTTGAACTTTAGGTCCTTTAAAAGGCCCATCCAGATACAGGCAAATAAGTGTCAACTATAACACGGTGGTGTGTCCAGACACAATTAAATGTAAGATCATTACCTCATTAAATAAATCAAAGCAGCTTTCTTTGTCTACATGCATTCGTGGTTGTAATATCTGTAACCTAACTGATGTACAGACATTCCTTTTCTTCCTTTACTTTAGCAGATTGACTCCGTGGCCCCTGGTGTTCTGTCACTAAAAGAAGACGAGACGAAGACGAAGCGCTATTGCAGCGGTGCACACCAATGCATTCTCTTGTGCAGTTCCTTGCAAGGTTTTCCTTCCATGCAGGCTTCTTGATTTCCTATTGCAGGCGCAGAAAGAACAAGGAAGGTGACTTAGGATAGGAAGATTAACCAGGGCTCAGCTCCTTTCAGTGAATGGAGCACTTAAGCTTCGTACTCGTTGACAACAGCCTTCTTCAGCGGCGTAAAACATGTATGCTACGGATACATCAGTTATCTTTAAATGGAAATTTTCTACAACAACTACAAATCTATTCACTGTTTAAGAAAGGGAGAGGCGTCTCCAAAATTCTGCAAAATAACACCAGCGAATTGTCCTTAGAGGAAGACTCAGCAGGGAGATGCTAATGTTTACAGTGTCTGGACGAAGTTACATTCAGCTGTTTCTTTACTGTTATCTCAGTCTCATCTGGGTTCTAGTGGTTAAAGGGAAATTTAAAAAAGTTGGTGAAAATGAATATTGACATTTAAAGTATAATATCAGATATTCAGCCGTTTGTTCTATTCTGAAAAGCTACTTTTATTTTGGTAAAATTTGAAAAATACAAGCTTAAGACAATATGCAAATGTGATGTGTTATCATGTAACTCAATGCTGGGATCTTTCTTTGGTTTATGCTTCTTCAACTACTGGTGAAAAACTAACATTTTCCAAAGGAATGTTATCAGAACAATGTTGAAAGACACGACTGACACAGAAGCAAACGTACATTGTACAAAAAACCTGCTGCTGTTAGTAAACCGCATCATGAGTTTACGATCCTACAGAAGCCGCATAAAGTACCATAATGATTACTGATAAACACACCTACTGTACACGATAAAGAGCTCGAAAGGCAACAGTAAACATGTGATGCTTAAAACTCGATGAAGCAATTATTATTGACACTAAAAAACTAGGCTGGGTGAACTATTGTAAATAATCCTGATTTCAGGTTGTCAGGTTTATCTTAAATTGGCATTTTACAGCTGCGTGAAAGCCAGGCAGGTCTAAAGAGAGGGAGGGTGGGGCTCTAATGAAAACATTTACTGCATTATGGGAAATGTAGCTGCATTGTTTTAGCGCTTAATAGTCAGGGCATCGCTGCCTATTGATTCTTAATTTCCTTCTCAGTCTCTTGAAAGCCAGCTTTATGAAAGTACTGCATTGTGAGTAATCCTAGACCGTGTAAACTGTGCCACACACGCTCCGTCTGCATTGAACACTCAGTGTCTGGTGTGGGCTTCAAATGAGACGTGTCAAGTGACACAATGCTTTGGGATGCCAGTCTCACCTTATGGGGCGATATTAGCGTCAAAGAAGTGTTCAAAACAGTGTTGCTAGTATATGGTTTGTCCACTAGAGGTCGATGACAACTTTATTTCTCAAATATCAAATGTTGTGATGAGTGCATAGTGCATAGTCCCAAAATAGCATTTTCTTCTTAAAGGAAAAGTTGGTTATGTTATGTGTTGATTCAAACAAATGGAAAGGGGAACATATTTAGTTGTGAAATGTCCAATACATCAGCCGTGCAAATGAAGTGCGAGTCAGGCTGTCACCGCTTGGGAATAAAGAACTAGAAAATGTCTCTGACTTTATTAAGGGTGGAATGGATTATATTTTCTAAATTGTTTTGTTTGTGTGTTTGTTTGAAAACTGAAGCATGTGAAAAGTGAGTTTAAAACAGGAAATAGCATCTTGTGACACAGTTTAAGCCCCACAAGCAACAAATGTCCCACAGGCCTCTTTAACCGGTCAAAAGAGAGAAGGACCACAAATAATGCAAACAAAGTTATCATAATTACCAGCCGGAATAGAAACCTTGTGTGTTATTAACCTTTACAGTACCAGGAACTACAAGAGAAGAGGTTCTGAGTACTTTGACCATCTGATGTGCACTTTGCCAAACACAACACTTTAAAGGTCTGGTATTAAAATAAAGGCAATACGGTTGGAAATAAAAGGGGCGACTTGTATTCTTGTGTCACCCTTTATTGTGTTAAAATGGTGAAATAAAGATAAATAAAATTGTGGAGAGCGCGCATGGGCGAACGTAAACAAGGGCAGATTTCGAAAAGAAAAACATGTTACTCGGAATAAAAAATAGACAAATACAAATGCAACTGCTTTGAGGAACTCCAAAAAAAAGACGAAATGTAGTTATTATTATTATCGATTAACAAGCATCAGACGAACAAGCAATCAAAAACTCTTGGACCATTGGGGGAAAAAGCAGGAAACGACTTCTGATAAGCATCCTTTCATGTCGTATCAGCAAACTGAATGCGTGTTTTTTTAATAATACTAATTTGATTCATATGTCTGTATGTTTTATATTTATTTGGTCAAATCAGGTGCCAATATATGTAATTTATTAGACAGGTTTATGCATAAAGCTCTGGGGTTTTTAAGGGGAAAAGGGGGGAAAGAGTTCCATTGGCCGTTGCAGAGCGCGCGCACCTTCAGCCAAGTCAAGTTGTGTCGCTGTTCCGTAGACACCCTGAAATCCCGCTGCCAAAATCCTTGTTCACCCGGTTTACATATGTGCATAGCCGCAACAACAAAAAAGACCCAGTCGAGCCAGCCAACCTATTACCTGCCGCCAGCTCCGCGTTCGCCTGAGCGAGTCCCTTTTCCTGCGTTCAAAGTTCCCACGCAGAGCGAAGGACCACCCAGCGGAGCCGAGCGCGCCGCCGATTAGCTGCGCGCGGCTCATTTGCATTAACGTCAGCAAAGGCTGTAGGTCAATCCTTGCGGGTGCTTTTATTGGATGTGCCGCTGTCAAGCAGCGCTGAAGAATTGGAAGGGCAAACGCCAGAAAAAGGCAGAGAAAAGAAAGACACAAAATCAGCATTATGTAGCTCGGTCCTGCCTCGCCTCCGCTCGCTCGCCGTGGACAGTCGTCCCCGATTTCACACGCGAAACTTGTGGACACGGAGCGGTCCTTTTTAAAATATATATTTATTTAATTAATACATTTTTTTTTTTAGATTTTTCAGTGTGCCTCTCAAGCGATTGCATTCTCCCGAGGCAGTACCTCCACATATGAGGCTACAACATGACAGCCCTCTTCACATCCTTTTTCCCCTCCCGAGTGAGAGGACACCGCGCAGCCTGCTGACACTGTAGCCAACTGCACCCGGGTTTGGACCTCTTCTATCAGGCGGATCATCCTCAGCCGGACGGCGGATGTCTTTATGGGAGATTCTGCAAGCCATCCAGCCAAGATTTCCCCGCTTCCCAAACTGGCGGATCGGGTCCGCTAAACGCAGCGTTGTGTCGGACCGCATCATGGCTTTGCGTTTGACGGGAGCTCGCCTGACATCGGGGCGACCGGCCAGGATCACACCCCGCTGTGAGAAGATCTAAGCCTGTTGATGATGAACCGCTCAGGACCGGAGCAAAGGGTCGTGAGAACCGGTTTGTGGCCCGTTTCTCGAGCTGAAGTGGCCAACCAGGTTGTTTAAGAGAGATAGAGAGAGAGAGAGAGAGAGAGAGAGAGAGAGAGAGAGAGAGAGAGAGAGAGAGAGAGAGAGAGAGAGCGCGCGCAAGGCGGTTGGGGGGGGGGGGGGGGGGGGGTAGACAAAAAAAAATAAAGCATAATTTTGATGGCTCCGGGGTGGGGGGGGGGAGAACGACTACATACAAAATCCCGGACACAAATTATGGATCCCACTATTGGATGAAGCTGGCGGGGGGACCGCGTGCGGTGTCTTTGGAAACACGGGCTACTTGGTGACACTTAAGTTGAGTAGAAATGAGAAAACGGTGATGTGGTACGAAGAAGGCGAACACGGGAGCTGCAGAGAGGGACACAAGTCGCCCAGAGGGATCTGAGCAGCCCATCTGAGGAATACTTGAACCCAAGTTTTCAAGGATAAGATAGCTACTTTGATTAAAGAACCTGCAATTAACTTCATGTGAAAAGGAGAGGGGGGAAATCAGCTTCCTGGTCAGGGGGTGGGGGATAGGGAGATATATTATTCATGCCTTGTGTTGGAGCCGTTGGAGAACGGCTTCACTGTGGCCTAGATGATACATATATATCTATTTATATGTATATATAAAAATAGTGAACCTTAAGAGGAAGAGTGGACTTTGACAAACGAGAAAAGAAAGGGCGGATGACAGTCGGGTAGCCTCAAAGTAAATCACTTGCGCAAAAGGCTAAAGTGGGTTGAAGCATGGGCTGTGCTTCAAGTATTCATATCTCTGAAAGGGTGGGCTACCAAAGTGGAAAAGAGTCAGAGGATTCCCACTCACCCCAGCAGACCAATACCACTCAGCATCAAGGAAATCCTGCCTCGGGACTACCCCTAAAACCCACGAGCTGCAAGGTGAGGGAACCCACATTCATTACATTCACACTGCGTGTGTGTGTGTGTGTGTGTGTGTGTGTGATGCATTTTAAAGTTCTACAAAAGGCCCTCTTTTCCAGAAT
Organism: Apeltes quadracus; assembly: GCA_021346845.1. Taxonomy (NCBI): domain Eukaryota; kingdom Metazoa; phylum Chordata; class Actinopteri; order Perciformes; family Gasterosteidae; genus Apeltes; species Apeltes quadracus. The sequence goes on from CM037918.1 coordinate 6,188,263, forward strand.
AGAAAATAAATGTGTAAATCACATGATGATGTTTAGGACGCCAAACAACCAGGGTTCATAAACCACCATATGTTTATGTTGAGTACAACAGGCATAACCTGCCTGCATTGTTAAACTCCCTTGAACCCAAACATTTCTATTTTTCCCACAACAATTTAACTGCGAGGACCTACGCCATGATACATGCTCCGTTAAAGGTCGCAGGGTCACAGGCCTCCACAATCTCCTGAGGTATTGTTCTCTTTGTAGATGTTACGCAAGAGCCACAATAAAGCCAGCATTTGGAGCAGTTTTCAGTTGCCTCTGCTGATATACATCTGCATGACCTTACAGCGGTAACAATGCATTTTATAACACCCAAATCTGACATTTTCACTCCAACACTGATCAGTTGAAGGGGCTTTGGCCTCCGCTGCAGCATGCTGCCAGCTCTGCTAGAGGATGCCCTCTCATATGCAAGAGGCCTAAAACCCTGTGTTTCAAGCATAAACGCATTGATTTGAAAGTGCAGGGCTGTATTAATGCATAGTGTGAGCAGGAATTGATGAGGATTGAGTGACATGACGGCGTGAACATTGCTATCTTGTGTTAATTTAACGCCACCGATAACGGAGCCATTTCTGTGGTGGACCACATATAAATACACCAATGGAGGGCAACCGAATGTGCTGAGTCAGCTTGTATAAATCAGATTATTATGCTGATTTGTATACTGCGTAAGAGGTCACACGAGCAACCTACCACCAAGGCCGATGTGGCTTTGGCGGTCGGAGAGATGGAGTTTGTCGCAGGGAACTAGACTTAAATTCTGATTCTGAAAAATCAAAAATACCACGTCCCATTTGTAGTAAAGTGTGTATTGAGCTTATAACTGTTATTCCATCTCTAAATGAAGAATAATTATGCGGAGGCCCGTAGCAGTGGCACAAAGGAAGCTCGCACTGTAATGTTTGCATGTTCATCTGCACACGTCTGCCATCACAGAGTGTCCGTCGACGAAAAGGGGACGTAAGCGTGATCTTGTGAATTTAGCGCCGGCTCCACGTGTGCATTTGTCTGACGGACCGCAGGCTATTTGAGGGACTCTGTCAAGCTGAATTGTGTGGCAAATGTGAGTGCAAGATGCAGTGAGGAGTCAGTGTGACAGACGCCCCCCTATGTCAAGACGCCCACCGTGCCTTTTGATTGCATTAGTCCCGTGATTGAGTTAGCCTAATGTTATACAAATCTCCATCGGCCGGAGATGGTTAATCCCCGTCCCACCATGGGACGTCTTCACTGTCCTCGCGCCCAGTGACGGGCCGACTTTTAGGGTTTTACGACAACGTATAGAAAAGTAAGTTATATTTGCTTTCATCAGAAACATTCCTGTCTCAGCTCTTTTGATTACTTCACACCAAAAGAGATCAATAACGTCCATTGATATCTGTGCAATTGCGTGTGTTCCTGCCTCACCTAGATTTAGATCACATCTTTTGCACAACACAGTCATATAAAAAGCAAATGTCCTGCATATAATCAGGAACATACTGGTGAATAGAGACGTTGAGAGATGTTGTTTTAATAGTAGAGTGAGCAGATCCCGACTTGAAACGTTTGCTGATTGAAACTGTTTTGATTCGATTTTACTTTCAACTTTCTCCGGCTGAAGCGCCTTGGATCAGAGTTTGCTGCTTTTCTTTGTCGTGACTTTGAATAGAATATCGTGGGGTTTTGGATTGGTGCCCCGATGGAACAAGGTTTTGTGTCACATTTGGCTTAAGGAAGTCAGTATTACAAATAATCATTTAGTGTGGGCCTTGGTGGAAAGTATATTAGATCCACATCATCTGAAATAGTTGTTGTTGTATGATTATTATGTTTTTATAATGGACTCCGGCTCTTTGTGCATGTTTGTGCTCTGGTTTCCGTCGCTGCGATTCTGAAGGGAGTGCAGTGCACATATGCGCCTTTAAAGGCTGATCCTCTTCATCCACATCTACACACACAGCTGGCAGTTTACTACAGTTTAGTGCACGTTGAACGTATTACAAAACTGAATAAAGCATATATATGCCTTCCTTATTTTTGACATGAAAGGCAGAGAGAGCGATCGTGTGCAGTCGGCCACAGTCTGAAAAAGACTGAATAGAAGTTTGGGAGCGTGAGTCTTTTTCAAGAGTACGTTTCAATCTGGGCTGCTCTTGCGATGATAAGGCTCAAGTACAAGGTCCCGTGATATTTTTTTTACATTTTTTTTTTTCAGTATGGCCAAACAGACAGAGAAAAACGTCAGCCAAACACAAAACCATTTATCTGGCCTTGACTTTTCCCGTCTGATTGCGCCCACTCAAGGAAATCCAGTTGCCCCCCCCCCCCCCAACAGCAAATGTAGAATTTGTTTTACTGTTGCCTACCACTATAAAAGGAAAGGGCAATAAAAGGTGCTAAGCTTATAAGTATCTGGAGGGTAATACCACCTCGCTGGCTGCCTGATTCCAGCCTCTCTGCATTAATATACCGAACCTCAGACTTCCCCCATCAAGCCCTCCCGGCCCCGAAAATGACAACGCACAAAGGGCTACTTTTCTGGGGAAACACTTAACTGTTGCAATAACTCACAACAAGGGTCTCGTACGTCTCGTACGCGTAGCGAAGACATGATGCACCGCTGACCTGGACGGCCTCTCCTCATTTGAGGGTTTTCTCTCCCACTGTTTTTGTGTGTGCTCTCCGGTCAGCGTGTGTGTTTAGTCTAAGTTGAGAGTCATTGGGTAATTTATTCCAGAGCAGGGCAAAAAAGCTCAGCGTGATGATGAATTAATCCACTGTGCTTTTTCTGCTGGCTGAGAGGAGGGAAACTGAGATTGGCTCTACGTTCTCTCGTTCGGCTAATCAAACTTTCTGAGCTTCCCTCTCGTATGTTGCCTCTGTTCTTGGATATTCACTTGTAGCCGTCCAAAGTTAATACATTTATCTTCAGCTAACTGACAGCTGTTTTCCGTTGTCACTATCCCGTATATGATTTAATGTACAATAGGAGCAGTCTGTTTGCGCTCGCAGAAATGCCGACGTTCAGTTGACTCCGGCGGGCCTGCTGTTGTCTTTGTCTGTACAGCGACTGATTGCATTAAGTGATGGACTTTGCTTATCTATATCTATCAAGGATGTCATGTATATGTGAACAGTGGTCTTTTATGGCTCAGAGCATGGCACAGTGCCATTGTTAGCAGTTTGATTCCCACTGGGGCAACGTTTTGCTGCTGTTTGTCCCTTTGAACAAACACCCTACACGGTACATGTATGTAAAAGGAACATTTGGACATGCTTATCTTTCTTGCTAGACGAGAAGACCAATGCCGCTCTCATGTCTGTTCACTAAATGTGCAACTGGACACAAATTGACATTTTTGTACATTTGTATTACTTTGTAGAGCTTTTGAGGCGCTGATAGACTTGTGTTCCATTTGGGACTGAGCTAGGCCTGCTGTTTCCACCCATCTACAGTCGTATGCTAAGCTAAGCTAAGCTAAGCTAAAAGGTCGCTGGATGTATTTTCAAATCCATTCTTGACCAAATCTTTAAATTTTCAATGTAGATGACACCGTGATGGCACTCCAAAAATATTGTAATTTAGGATTTTTTGTTTTATTCAGTAATTCTGGGCCTTTTTCCTCTCTTTGAAATTCACTGACATCAAAAGAAACTTGATAAACATCACGAATAGAGCCTTTAAATATGACATTTGCTGTTTGTTATGTTTTATTTAAACAATTTTGTCAGCTGCAGTGTGACCCTGTGTTTCCCTTCCTGTCTGGAGTGTCTGCAGAGGCAGCAAAGGGGATTTTCTTTTTGCTATGTCATTTATCTCGACTGGGCCATGAGCAAAAGGAGTGGAGAGGAAGCAAGATGGGGCCCACGGAGCACTCGCGGTCGTCTGATTGATGTATTGGCAGCTCTAGAGCTTATCGCCCTGCAAGATGTTTGTACACAGCAGCAGATATGCAAGAGTTCAGGGTGAAACATGACGTTAGCACACTATTTCTTCACTTTATTTCTTACAACGCATGTACTCTTGAGTGTTAGGCGCCAGCACTTGATGTAATGACACCAAAGTCTCCTGCTGCTGTCAGGCTGCATGTTGATCCTCTGTAGAAATCAAATAAGGATAATATAATAAATCCCTTTGTCACCTTATAGTGGGTCTCTTCATCTCTGGGAGGCTGTACTCTTATCAGTTGTCAGTTGGGTGTATGTACTTGTGAAACAGAACCTCCCATTGTTTTTGTATTAGTCTTAACAAATAAGGCCACATTCAAAGCTTGTTCTGCTCCCCCTCCAGGTTAAGACTTTAGTATCATAAGGTCAGCATGTGATAGTTTCATGAGATTATGGAAAAAGGATTCTCCCCCAAAAAGTGTTTACTTTGTAGCAGCGCTCTGTTCTCTTTCAGAAGCTCAAAGGAATGTGGATGAGAGGGATCCAGGTCCACTAGTGGCCTTTTCTGCTTCTCCTGGACTTTGTCTCCACCATTTTTCAGCGGGGGTGGAGGGGTCAGGCTGCCAGTGGTGTATTTCAAGTGCAGTAGTCATGGGAGTTTGACTTTTTAAATAACTTTTTCATGTGCCATACAGCGCCAAAATAGTAGAAGAAGACAAGATTATATTGAAGATCTGTGTCAAAATTCCACAGCGCCACAAGAATTTCCACAGTTCCTAGCATTTTGTATATACTCCATTTTGAAAAGTTTTTGTGTAAAACCGCCAAACTGCAGCTGCATTATGAACCAGACTGTATAAGTGATTAGTTAGCTGTGCACAAAGCAAAGATATTTGTCTTCACTCTGTTTTAGTCAGAGCTAAAAGGATTTTTTTTCGCCTTTCATGTTAACATATACCCTTCAGAGACCACAGATGGGATGCTCCTGCCTTATATACAGGATCTCTAGAGGTCTTAATTCCACGAAAGCGTGGTTTTGAGAAGCACATCACGTACAGAACACGCCGTCACTGTTCCTCCAAAGTTCATCCGAGAGTCCTCCCTCTGTTGCATAGTGTCACAATGTTGGTGTCCATAGGCTGGTCTTTAATCTCCTCTGCAGTAGAGCCTCATGCGTCGCTTGTGGATTGCTGCAACCGCGCACAACTCGTCACGTTAACAGTCATGGTAACGGCGTCTGGTTACGGAGTACTTTGGCCGTTTTCACGCTCCATCACACCAGCTCCTTGCAGCCAGAACACACTAAAGAAAGGTGGTGTACAGTACGGTGGAGGCTTCATGGGGCAACATTTCTTTTTGGATATAGTATTCAAATGTAAAGCTGATTTCACTGCAGAATGGATCTGAAACTATTGTGGAATCTAAAGACTCCAGAGGCTTTGACTTCATTTTCGCTAAAGAAGCAGTGAGCAGACCGGAGACTCGCTGGATTTAAGTGGACAGTCGACCGCTGGTTCACCGCGTTATGCCAGCAGAGCTCGTCTCCTTCTTTGTTTTGATGGACGCAGCTATGACGCAAGACTCTCTTGAGTGTGTCCTGCCTTTTGCTCTGAAGATGTACCGCACCCTTCAGTTGATTTATCCCTTTCAGTTTTTTACGGGTAAAAGCACAGATGGTGAGCGTTGTTCTGCTAGTGGGAGGTGTGTGGTTACAAGTAGAAATAAAGGGGCCATCACGGTAATTTAGTACAAAACTTTTAACGGTTTTAGTAATATAGTTATTGTTAGTCAGCAATATCAGTTGCCCCCGTTTTTGACTTTTGCTCCTGCAAAGATCAGGAAATTATCATCATGTCGCTGAACTGCGTCAATACAACATTCCTGCACGTCTGTCAAAACTGCTTGCGTCATTTATTGTACCTCAACCTGTCTGATTACATTCCTCACAAGTCGGTGTTTAACTGTGTACTCTGTAACCGGATTAACAGCTTGTGACTACAGGACACGTTTGTCTGTATTATACTATTTTAATTTTCTCCATATTGTTCCTGCTTTGCATGAAAGCCAGGACAGTTCAAAACATCAGTTCACCACTGCAAATCATTTCCGTACAAAAGCAGATACCACAAAAGGCAAAGTAACTAAAAGGTGGAGCTTTTAAATGGTCTTCTAATGGCTTGTATTGTATCTATATTGAGTGTTTCATTCAGCATTTAATCAAATGTTTGTAATCTTAGTTTCATATTTTTCTAAAAAACACTAATGTGAATATAATGTGTATATTGTTCCAATGCTTGGTTAAACATTATTATTGAGTCTGTGGTTTTACTATAATTAATAGAAATAAAAAAAATGTAAAAGCCCTATTTTTTTTAAAGAACTTCACGTAAAATAATTATTTACCTTTTTTTTCAAATTTGCTTAAATATAAACGAGTTGATGCACTAGCAAAGAGAAACATGATTTAATATAGTTTAATGGCAAATATTACATTTATTCTGCCAGGAGAATCAGCCTGGTGTAACCAATTTTTGTGTATACTGCTTTTTGTATACTGCTGTAAGCTTCCATTTTTATAATGTACTGTATGTTTAAATATTTTTTCTTGCTGGTTATTTAGGTAAAAATCTTGAATCTTTTTAGTTTGTAAAACCTTCTATGAGTGTGTGTTGGCATGCAGTCCTGAAATCCTCATTTCTGCTGGTGTGTGTGTGTGTGTGTGTGTGTCTGTGTGTGTGTCTGTGTGTGTGTGTGTGTATTTAAATCAAGTGAGGTTTGCATGCCAAACCTGGCGCTGCAGCTCGTGTCACACTGATCCCTCATGCAACGCTGACATCATTGCTCCTGTTTTAGCAGGTGAGGGGGTCCGGTGTTTATCTAATGCTCTCCCAGCAGTCCTGAAGAGCACCAGAGAATCGCCTCTGATATTTCCAATAAACACCTAAGCTGAGCAACTAAACTGTGCAGCCTGTAGATCGAGAAGGGGTGGTGTGGTCGCCCCAATCGTGGGCATATTGCTAATTCTAATCCCGGCGAAGTAATTTGGATTGTACAATTGGGTATGGCCACACTGGTACGGTGCGGCTCATAATCTCTTCTTCGGGCCCAACGGTCTTATTGTTCGGTGTGTTGGCCGGACTGAGGAGAAGAAGTGGCTGACTGCAATGGAAGGGTTCCCGGTAAGATTACAGTAGACTGTAGTGTCCCACTTAGCCTCACTGAGCTTGCTTAGCTTGTTCTATGCTCTATTGGCCTTTGACCTTACCTGGAACCACCTAAGAGTGGAAGGATCCACAGCTGCCAGGGACTCACCGTGCAAAGCGGGAGCATTGATGGCTAAGAAAGGCACAGGGACACGGGACAAGAAAAATATAAACAACTGTTCTTTGATGTGCTTTAGGTACTGAAAAATCCACATTTTTATATTGAACGAGAGGCTAATTGAAGGAGACCCGTACGCTGGTCTGCAGGCACAGTGGTGTTGAAGGAGGCTGCAGGGGGCCGAGCAAGAGGAGGACGTTTTAATGTGGGGCTGCTCCACAGCCCTGCGTGGATTAGGATTGTGCAGGTCTTATAGGGATTTCAGGGTAATCTGGATAAGGACAGAAATATCCTGAAGGTGAACATTGGAGAAAGTGCTTAACTTCTTGCAGATCTTTGATTAATTTAATCACACTGGCTGTGCATACAGGAGGCGGCTTGTTTATATTTCATTTTAAAGATGCAAGCTCTAAAGATATACAAACAAACTAACATTTAACAACAGAATGTCTAGAAGTAACATTCCTGACGTTATATCAAAGACGTTGAGGTTTTCTGCTAAAAATAAGCGTGCTAAGATAGTCGAGGCCGGTCTCGTCTTGTAATACGACGTGTTCCTTGAGAGGCGATAGAGAGTCAGAGATGGTCAGTACTAAGTTCATGTTCCGTGTACGTCTTGATAGTTATAATACAATATAATATAAAATAAAATAATAATAAAATAATAATTTATTTGGATTAAAACAAGCATTTTCACACCATTTGCAGTCACACCCATGTCGATGAACAAACTATCAAAGGTTAGTTGAAAAGTACTGCCCTCAGTTAGCGGCACAAACACGTATAAGGTTAACTATGACAATGCCATTTGTCAGTTTATTAGTTTGTTTGTTAAAAATGAAAGTATTTGTCTAAATTGAGCTTTTTCTTACCTGGCTGTTAGTTGTGGTTGGCTTTCCTTTAATAACTGACGGCGGTAACTTTAGATTTTATTTACCTACCAGCAGTAAAATTCTGCATGCTGTTTCTTTTAAAGCGTGTGTCTAGGGGTAACCTGTGCACTTTTCAATGGGAGGCTCTATTGATCTTTTTCATCTTTTTTTATTTAATGGCAAAAAGTCTGTTTCACATTGTAGGTGTGGGAGTTGAAATAAGTTTCAGTTAGGAAGCAGAGAAAGTCTAAGGAAAGATGCTATTGCATCGTGGGTTTTGGAGCTTCACTCGGGACCACAACATTTTTTAAAACATCTTTCTGTTCCCTAACTTGAAAGAGGTTAGGTAACTGCATTACCTTACAACATGCTTGCTGCTGTATAGCTTCTGGATGCTGCCTACCATCACCATACCAGATCAGGAGATCCCAGATTTAGGATTCAAAAGCTAGATTTTCCTCCTACTCCTCAAATTCAGATTTAAAAAAGGTGTTGGGATCATACGTTGTTTTTCAAACAAGTCATTTGAAAAGCTGGAAAGTAGGGAAAAGTGAGAGAAAGTTTGATGGATAAAGCCCATTAAAATCTTTTGAATGGAAAGCACAAAAATCCCAGCTTCAATTTCATCATTGTAGTTTGGCAGGTTGCCTGCACGCAGCGGCGTAGCGACCAGTATTGTCTCCGCGTTTAATGAGTGCGTCCCTCCCCTGCTCCTGCTCGTCACTGCATGTCCCTCCGGGTCTCTCGTCCTCGTCACTCGGCCACTCGGCCTGTCGGCAGGGGCTGCTCCACCGCCAGGCCTCAGTCACTCTCCTTGGCATTTACACTCGCGCCACGCACGCAGGGCCAGACAGCGTCACCAGCTGAGCCAACCATGAACTCCGGTGTCGCTTGATGCAAAATGTAAATGCGCATTGTATTTGAGTGAAAAACCCCATCAGATTTTCTGTGTAGAAGCAGAATAAAATGTTTAATATCCATTTCTAATTATTCCTTGTTTAACAATAAAAATAAATAAAAGTGATTGCTGAAGTGCAGCAGTTGAAGTTAAAGTGGAAGGGCTTCAGTGTGATTTGCACGACGAGTCATGGAAGCTGTGGAACACCAGTGAGGAACCGGGACAGGTCACCAAGGATAAAGTAACCTCTCCATTTTCTGCAAACTCTATATTTTTAAACCACGGACGTCATTCAAGGGCGTTTGGGACCGAATTCCAGGACAAGTTCAGTCTCCTGTGAGCTACTTGTGTGTGTGTGTGTTCATGCACATTTTTGTATGCTAGAATTTCCGCACTATCTGGTGAGGTAGGAGGGATGTCACTGCAGACAGAATAAAGGTCAGGGCGTACTCTGGAAGCAGTTCACAAAAAACAATGTGTGTGTGTGTGTGTGTGTGGAGGGAGGGGGGGGGGGGACACTTTCGACTGATTAGAGATTGCTGTGTTTCGGGGAAGAAGTATTCATTGGGGCTTCTAATCCTTCTCTGAGTTTACTCCAGCTTGCCGCGTTGCTGCCTCTGGCGGGTATTCATTATCTACGTGTGTTTTCAGAAGCTCGCATTGCCAGCATACAGCCTTTTTACCCAGATATATTACCTTACTATCTATGGTGGTAGTTAGTACATAGAGGACTACCTTTTGTGGCAAGTCTTGATCATATTTTTATTACATCTGCTTTTTGTCATGATGTCCAGTAAGATGCTTTTCACAGTGACATTTTTTGTTTATTTGGCCCTGGAGGTCGTTCTCACCTGCAGTGGGTAATGTGATGGGGTTTTTTTTTAATCACTGAAAATTCTACGATGAAAAATGGAATTCTCCCCAAAGCAGTGCTGAAAGAATTACCGTAAGTGATTAGTTTATTAGTTGATTGACTGGAAACAGGTCAGCAGTTTTGACTGACTGATTAAATTGTATTTTCAAAGAAAATGGATACATAGTTGCCTCTCAAAGTATGATTGATTGATTTGTATAATATAAACAACTTTAGGTATGATTGTAATTATTCAGATTTTTGCTCACATTTTACAGATTAAATTAATTACTCAGTAATATGAAGTTATTTGTTTTTAATAAGAGTAAATGTAGATGATTTCATTTAAAATGCATTCTTATTTAATTCAGACAGGTTTTCTGTAAGGGCCCACACATTGTTCATCTCATGATGTTGCATCTGACACACATTGAACATAAAATACATTGGGGCATATTAAGTAAGCAAAATTATTTTGTTGAATCTAGTTTTCCCATTAATAAATATTAAACAAACCAAGCGTGTTCTTTACCAGACTTTGTGGTTCCTGTTACAGGAGGTCTTTCCTCCTTTGTTGTGCTCAGACAGACAGACAGACAGAGTCAGAAATACAGAGAATGCAAGGATGTTCTGGGGCAAGCCGATCCACAGTGGCCTAGTTTCCTTCCCTCATGCCAGTGACTCAACTAAAGTCTTCTGCCTGGCTGACTGTGAACTCGCTCACCATGGATTAGACATGTGGACTCAGCCAGAACACACATGTTTGTTTTTTTCCAAACAAATGAACTGCAATTACAGCAACGCGTTTAGGTAGCGGAGGGTGTCCTTTTCTTACCATTCTTAACCGCAGAATAATGAGACCGGATAGAAATCTTTGAATGCTTGGCTTTGAGCGTAATAGAGCGCAAAGGACAGTGTAAAAAAAAAAGCAAAGATAAGAGGAAGCGCTAACGTGGGTTGTTGTATCACTGTCTGGACTTCTGCCGTCCGGGCTTCATTACTGACGAAGTAACGGTTTCATGTATTTACTTGTAGAGGGATTACATTAAATCCATTCCACTCCAGGCTCCAAGTGATCAATGCTTTTGATTACATTTAAAAGTAATTAACGCTATGAAACCCCCTCTGATCTAAATTCTAGTACATAATTATCACTCTGCCATTTAATCATCATTGGCTTCACATTGGGCTGAGAACCAAATGTGGGTTAGATGATAATGAAATAATGATGCATCGGATTTGTTTACCCTAAAAGAAAAATTGTTATACTTTTGTAAATGTTGTATTGCAGAGACGAGTGTCCCCTTATTTATGTATATCCATCTCTACATTTTCTACACAACCTTGACAGAAATGTAGCTTACAGTATTTACTGAGCAAAGATTATACCACAAAACATTATTTGTATTTGAAATGCATATTTTGTCATTTGTATGTTCTAAAAATCCATCGTAATCTGTACTAAAATACCTTAACCCTAACCCAATTAAAAAATAAATTCTTCAGTCTTCAGATCTTTTAAGTTTAAAGTTTTTTTTTTCTTCTCGATTTAACACAAGCCTCCCCTCTCGGGTTCCGGTTATGAGACTGTTTTTGTTTCAGCACAGGAGACGGGTCAATATTTAAAGGTTAGTTGCTCTCAAAGGCAACTGAACTGGCGACTCATGGGTCTCAAGAACATAAATGGTAGCATTATCATGTCATTGTGAACTTGTATGAGAGGAATAAGTAGGCCACTACGACATTTGTGGGATTCACCAGAGCTTTGTGGAACATTATTAAGCCCAAATGCTGCAATTCCAAATTGTGAGAAAATCCCCCCAAAAAGTATTTCCTATATTTTTACTTCAAAATACTTCAAAACTTGAATAGTTGCCAACAGTTTTTTATTTAGGATAAATAGAGGCACATAGAGGTTGGCTATCCCAGCATGCATTGGGTGAAATGCATGAAAACCACAGGTTAGCCTCTTATTTTTGTAAAACACGTTGAGGGAATTACTTCAGATTAGGCATACATATGAACCTGAACATGATGAACAGATTAGAAATGATTGCTCAAAGATCACGGTGACCCCACAGAACGTGTTCATATGCTAACTATGATAAATTCACACTAATGTCTGGAAGGCTCATCCAAAAACCGGTGGTAATCATTTTAACGGTGGTGCGAATTGATCTCACTACATTGGGTGATGTGTTCGCCAGACTGGACGTTTGCACGTTTTAAAAGCGCATTGTTATCAATTGTTTCAGCGCAGGTTTACGCACAGCAAATGTAAGTGGCCGCACATGAAAGTGAATTATTCCATTTGAGGTCACAAACGCAGCATGGGCAGCTCGCACTACTGTCCGAGCGGCTCAGCGTGTGGCGAGGCCGATCACTCTGTGCCATTTAGCCCGTCGCTGAGCTCAGTGTGTCTGAGAGTCACTCACTGTGTGCGGCTGCTCTCCTCTAATCACACCTAATAAAGAACATTGATTCGTCTCCATCTTTGATTTGCACTTTTAGATACACGGCAACATTGTTGTAGCGTCATTAGCTCTGCATATAACACTCCACTTAGCCACATGAGGAAGAGTTCTAAGTTGGGGACAATATGAAGAAAAAATGGTACCACAGAGTGGGAGGTGGCGAAAGTGCGAGCCCTTAAAAGTGAGGGATCCTCACATTGTCCCAAGGAGCAGCAGCAGGCATCCCAAGATTCCCTGCATCCTGGTCCCAGCTCTAGAGTGGAGGAAGCTGTTTACGCTTTCTATCTCTCACTGCTGACGTCCGCGCACCGAACAATGTCATCCAATTTCCTGTTTTTCACTTTGGTGGAAAGCCACTCTCCCAGTGAGTGTGGTTTGTTTGAGCGTGAGACCGAAAGGCCGGTCGGCTGGAGGAGAAGAGGAGGTGGAGGAGAAGGAGGAGATCCGTGGGGCCGGATACAGTTGGAGCAGGATAAGGGCTCAGAGGCTCCTCCACTGTGTAAATGCATTAGGTGTATTGAATGAGGGTAGCAGGAGGCTGCAGACTGTCCTGAATGCTGCTGGAGATGACTTTAGACACCCAGCAGCTCTCATGTGGTCGCATTGGCTGGAGCCCAGAGCAGTGGGGTAGTATCACATGACATCAGACCGTTTGAAGCTGTCAGCCTGGAAACTGTCACCTCACAGATTTACCTTTTCTTTCTTTTTTTTTATTAGGTCACGCACAAGCTTTCAGGTTTTTTGAATTACGGCGTTTAAGATGATTGAATGTTCGCTGGTTTCCCAGCCAGGCAAAGCAGGAACTTTCCTCACAGCCCCCAGACCTGTGGTGGGCCCGGCGCAGGCTCACTTTGTGGACATTGGCTTGTTATAGGTTCGGGGATCTAGCTGTTTGTCGGTTTGGTATCCGCTCAAATCCCGACTTAAACAAATTAAACAAATATTCTCTTGCCGATGATGTGACCGATGCACCTGATTTTTGCAGTATCTTTGTCCAAGATCATTATGAAATTCACGGTGTCCTGCTATCAGACATCAATCATTTTAATCCAATAACTCACAGATTGATATGTACACATTTCAAGTTTGGGAAAATGAGAGTACTGGTATCTGCTCTGTAGTCTATATTGTTGAAGTATTTGAAGAGAGCGCTTGTTGCAACCTAAATGGCATTAACCTTTCTGGCAATACTTAATAAAATAAAAGTTCTTAATTTTACAAGTCTGGCTCTTTGAATTGAGAGACACATGAGTGTTGTTTTAAGACTAAGCTTTAAGAGGTCACTATATACAACAATGAACAATGATGAAAAGCACATTACTCAAATAATCACGATATTGTACGACTCCACATTTCTTTATCCAACTGTCCGTTAAGTCAAACTACAAGGCCCAGAAAGCCTTGCATTATGCCCCGCTGCTGCAAAAAACTGTCTGATTAGTAAGTGGCTCATGTGAACAAAGAGAGGGATCCCAGTGTGACTGGTACAACACGGCAGTACATAGCCGGAAGGAGGGCCAAGGATTACGTAGGCATACACACCACGTCCGTACTCCTGGCCTGCCTGGCCTATGCTCACCTCCCCAGCTTTGTTTGCCCCTGGTCCGGTGCCAGCACCATGTTTGCGGGATGCAAATGCTTGGCTCAGTGATTCATTGCAGTGTGTGCGTGTGTTTACTGTACAAGAGGAGTGCGTCGCCCGAAGAGGCTGGCAGACTGGTTCAGGAGTATGTGTGTGTGTGTGTGTGGAGGGGGTGGGAGAGCAGGCTATTCTAGTTACACAACCTCAGCTGCAGTTGCGTTGGTTGTGTCAGTGTCAGTTACAGAGGGAAGTCTCCCTGCGTCGGGGCAGACCGCTGCTACAGCCGGGCCTCTGTGGCTCAACGCCATACGCCCAACCCGCTCCCCGGCACACAGCACGGCAGTGGAAACTTTGACGTGTGGTACATGTTTTGTGCGGCCCCTATCTGTGACATTTACCCAGCAGTACTCCACTAATGAGTTTGGTTTCACCTCCGCTGGAAAATGAATGGCTGGTTTTAATCTCAAATCTGAATGAATAAAGCTGAGTAACTGAGTCATTAGTTCTGACACGAGTGTTCCGAGTCATTGAAATCTCAGGAAAACCGGGTCTTGCTTGGTCAAACCCTTTCGGAAAAGAATGTGGCATTTCCATACGTTAGTCCCTATTATATAACCACACATGGGCAGGCGAGCGTGCACACACACATGCATGCTGTCTCTGGAGTGCACATGACAGCCTGTCATGTGACCAGCTCCTTGTGTCTCCGGAGGATCAGATGATCACACAGCATCAGCTTGTAGCTATCCTGATGCCACACTACTTGTTTGCGGACAGCTGCAACAAACGGCCTACTGTCATGATGACGTCATTTGGATACAACGGAGCACTAATCAGCTTTTTTTCCCCATCACCCCCCCTTTGTTGTTTCAATGGAGCTTTCAAAGCGGCTTACAATTTAGCAAGAAAGTGATTTACGGCTGCTCGGCAGCGTCCTCTATTCCAAAATTCCTCTCTGTATTCCTCCTCACATGTGTAGGTTGTTTACAAAGAAGAGGAATTCTAGAGGGATGGCGGTCCATGAGGGGCTTGGTTGCTATGGTAACTAACCCCTGAGCTGGGTTGCATTTAGCAGGAAGGAGGCTAAATTATTTGCAGACAGAAAAGGGTAAACTTATGCACGGAAAGAGTAATGAGCTATTCACACTGCATTTAGTAAATCCTGGTATTCCGATCCTTGTACTTGAAGTCACCAAAACATTTTGTTTGGGAACAAAAAAGATGTACATTGTTTTTTCTCCCATTGCACTGGTCGTTACGCACACATCAGTATCTTGCTCAACAATGAAGAACAGTTGTTGTTTCCGCAGCAGCATGCTGGCTTCACGCCGCGTGCCTGTACGGCCTCGCTCAAACATCTGGCTGCTCTAAGCGCTAATCAATATCTGAGACGCGACGTTGTACTGTTTGTATGGGAATCTGAAAATATGTGGAATCAAATAGCACTGTGCTGTCCTAACTAATGGAGTGAAAAACGCTAGGACACTTAAATTTCTTTTGTCTGTGAATTGATGCTTGTGAATAACCCAAAGCTCACTTGAATACTTTTCTACATCATGTGTTTAAATGTCTGAAACTGATTTTGTTATTATTATTATTATTATTATTATTATTACGCACACAGTGGGAACCGATGTAACCCAAAACAATGATGAATTTAAACCACATATCTGAAATAACTTTATTTTTCTAATACTGTATTCTTCTTGTTGTCTTTCAGACCACATTAACAGAGGTGCAATTTGGACCAATGAAGTTATTTAAAGACCCACTTCAGGTATTGTAAAACAATAGCAAACATTGGAATGATCGATGGTGGTGTGTGTGAATGCATTAAGGCTTTCCATGGAAATAACCGCTCCAGGGAAATGTTTATGCTCGTATCATTTAGGGGCTTTTAACCGCGCTGCGCAGCTAAACTTTGTGTGACTGTCAATATTTGGTAGCATATTCCAGTATTAGCATATAAAAACGTCACCTACTTGTGTTTGCAGTTCAGACTAATCTTGAATTTCTCAATGATACCACACCTCAACAAGAGATAAAACAAAGAAAAAAAGCACCAATGCAAACATTCAAAGAAGAGGAAGAAAAAAAAGAAACTGTCAACGGAAAAACTGTGTGCAACGCCGCCCTGGGTTGTCACGGCAACAAAGCCAAACATTTATGACCAAGAACATACCATAATGAACAATGCACGTTTTGGAAGAGCGGCACAGAGGATCCATGGAGCAGTTTGCGCGCTGCAAAGAGCCTCAATGGTTCATTATTCAGTTTGGTGCTGTGCGTGTTCCTTTGGCATGCGCTGCTGCTGGTTGAGGGACGAGCTGGGGTCTTCGAAAAGTCCGCCTTTTGAAAGATAAAATGTATTTGGATAGCCTACATAATTTCATTTTTGTTTTGATCAATCATGCTTCATGCCAAACCTGCTGTGTCTGTTTTGTAGTTAGTCCTAGAGATCATAGCATCCTTCATTTCTCATGAAACTAAAGATTTCTAAAAAAGACAATAGCAATAATGTTATGGAGTCACCGCCGGTCAAGGGAAAAGCAACGCACTAGATGTCCTGTAATTTACTGCCTAAGGGCTCTGCTTATTGTCCGATGCGCTCCAGTGTGGCACCGGTAGGAAAGCGAGGTAGAGAGATATCCCCTTCCTGTTTTTGTCACTCACAGCTGATCCTGGCATGCCCTCCTACTCTCCACTCCTCCTATTTTCCCGCGGCTCACAGTATCTGGCCGGCCCCTCTGTGTTTCCAACAACGCTGCTCTCGAGCCGGAGCGAGCAGACCCTACCGAGCATGCGTGTCTGGTCTGAGCACGGGCACCTGGAGAAACTATCTCGGCCTACACAACCCTGTTTCCCCCACTTGTGCGGGAATGTTGACTTTTCTACCAACATGCCAATGTGGAATTCTGATCTAATGCACCTCTGTGTACTGAACAGAGCTGCGGGAGTCAGTGGCGATGAGCTGGAGGCGTGCCGCCGTCCGCACGCTGAATATGGTTCGCATTAGTAACGGCGCTCACAGGCGTAAGGGCTCTGTGCTGCAGGCCTGTGACTGCATACTGAACGTAAAGCCACGCTGAATAAAGGGGACAACTGTCAAAACAACCGCTCCTCTACCCTTTGTGTGGAGGACACGCGCTTTCAGTTTTCAACCAACAAAGTTGAGGCGTTTTGTCTACCGTACTACATTTTACAGGTGTGATGCACACTCGAGTGCGCAGAACAAACTTGACGGAAGCCACAGCGTGTTCTGCCACAGCCTTTGCGTGCCGGTGGGAGGCGCCGCGGCCAGTCAAGGCCAACTTGCCTAATTGTGTCATAGATCACGGCGGCGGACAATAAAATCTGTGACGCACCCGACTACGAGCTGGACCTGATCAATCAGGGCCTGTCTGCTGCAGGCCTGGGGTTGCACGCAGGAGGCTGATCAGCACGACGGGCGCAAATGAGCATGAATGCACCAAGGATCAGATGCCGCTGCATATCGGTTATTCCATCTTTGGAATGTTCTATCATAGATAATATTTCTATCTCATTTGAAACACTGTAGCTTCAGGGTAAAAAAATCGGACAAAGCGGCTATGTACGGTAAATATAGCAGTACATAGCCGCACATCAGGTACAAGTTTGATGGGGAAAACGGTCAACAATACCTTTTTTTCAAAATTTTATCAAACAAAAAATATTAAATTGATTTTTCAATTGTTTCTATTATATTATCATTATTATTATACATATTCTGCCTTTTTTAGATACTTTTGAGGTTTTTTTCCCGCTTGCATGCAAAGATCGATATGAATCGACACAAAATGAAACTAATTGTTACTTGCAGCTCTCAGTCTGTTGTCATGTCATGGAACCCCTCATGCAGGTTTACTGCATATTTCAAAGCTCTTTTTAATACTTGTTAGTTGGTTTTTAAACCTGACTTTTTTTCCACTCTTCAATAACATGTTACTCTCCTTAAATGTATTCTCTCTCTTTGCAAAGCCCCTTATTTATGTTTCTTTTCGTGGTCGTAGCAGGACATTGCAAAGAGGTTGATTAAAATGAGAGATTCCTCAGTCGGACATGTGTGCTTAGTCATCTCTCTTTCTGCAGGTACTTTTAGTTTTTGCCAAAGAGGACAGTCAGAGTAATGGCTTCTGCTGGGCGTGTGAGAAGGCCAACTTCAGGTGCAGCACGGCACGAACACCCGAGTCGGCTCTTGAATGCTTCTCGGAGAAGCATCACGATCTTGTCATCGTTGACCACAGACATTCCAGACAGTTTGATGCAGAAGCACTATGCCGGTAGGCCACACCCACACTCGTCATCAAAGTGTATGTCACTATTTAATGTTGTGTTTCTACAATGACGCTGTGCAGTCCTTCCCAGCTCCTTTTTCTGTCTGACGTTTCCCGAAACATTCCTGTCAAGTGAATCCTAGTTACACACCTCGTGTTCCAAATGTGTGCATTTCAGTTAAGATGGTTGCTACTTAAGACTATTCATTATGTACAACCAAATTTTGCTGTCAATGGTACAGTCAATGATAAGGAAGGTAAAGTCAAGCATTCAAACGACCCCTGGAGAGTTTTTCACCATTTTATTCACTAACCCTGTTTTATCAATTTGCCGCACCTTACCATTTCTCAACTTTTAGCAAACTATTTGAACAATGTGTCCTATTTAGGCGTGGCTGTCTGCTTTGTAATTACAGTAGGTTTCACATACTTCCAATCCCTCTCAAAGACTTCATCCTTTCAGGTGCAACAGCTGAGTCATTATATAAATTAAACTAACAAAGAACATTGTAACTTTCTATTTAGTTAGCTGAGCTGCTCTACAATTTCTCTTGATACATGACATATTGGACTAAATCCTGTTAGTGACAGTCATCTCAGTACATAGTCCAGACTAGGAGATCTTGATACGGTGCCCTTTTTAACTCTGTGACGCGTGCGCTTATGTCTTTGCGCGGGGCTGAAGGGCCAGCTCACTCTGGACTTGCGGGCTTCCATCTTGTTCTGCCGCATGGAGTTATGTCAGTCCTGAAACGAGCAGTGCCTGCCCACACCACCCTCTATCTTTAGCCTCTGCCCAAACCAAAAACACATTCACAAACATTCATTTGCCCTGCCCGGCATGTATGTTAACCCCATTCATTTTGGCCAATCCATATGTTGAGTTTACACGCAGAGGCTCCAAAGGGGAACTGAAGGGCCTTTATGGCTGCTGGCTGGGGGAAACCACAGACGAACGAGTGGCCCTGTACACTGCATTCTTTCAAGGGCCTGCTCGCCGAGCTCCACCGCTGGGCTCTGCCTGCCGGGGAGAATCGGAGCGTGAAAAACTAAAAAATACATTGATTTGATGCCACGGGTCTTCTCGCTGGCTCAAAGGGTCCCTCTGTTTACCTCCAGGTCAATTAGAGCGCTCAACTCTTCAGAAAACACTGTGATAGTCGCCGTTGTGAAAAGGTAAGTACAAATCGCTGACCTCCCCCTACCCCCCCCCCCCCCCCCCTCTCCTTCTTTCCCCCTACATTGACATTCTCCCGGTCTATGTTTAGAGGTACCTAATGATTGGGAGTATTGTCCGAATTTAATCGTCTCACTCAGCTGATATGAAGCCTTGTGTTTGTCATAACAAGATTTGGGTACTAAGATGTTTTCTCTTTTTAAGGCCAGACAGAGAGGAAGCCTCTGTGATGCCCCTGATCAATGCCGGCTTTAATAGGGTGAGCATCATTTGAAGTGTGTGTGTGTGTGTGTGTGTGTGTGTGTGTGTGTGTGCGTGTGCGTGTGTGTGTGTGTGACTGCTTCTGCCTGTATTTGTATTATTCTTTTTGAATGTTTTTTTCCCTTTATTTCCCAACTGTCAACACTCGCTGTAAGGCAGGAATACAGATTGTGAATCCTCTGTTTGCTCAGGAGACGTCTGCACCGAGTTCCATTTACCTGAATCATTGTTACCACTAAGTCCGACACACTGACATGAAAAGGGGTTTCATTTCATCTGTCTTTGACTGACCCATGTTGCCCTGTGACCCTCAGAGATATGTAGAGAATGCCAATATGATGGCGTGCTATAATGAGCTGCTGCAGCTGGAGCATGGAGAGGTGCGGGCGCAGTTCAAACTAAGGTGAGTGGTGTCGGTGTTGCATTGACCGTCTCGATCAGTTGCATACAGTACGAACTTTTTTTCAAAGTTGAGCTTGGAGCAAAACCTCAGACAGAGTGTCTGCTTTTAACAATGTAACTTTTTCTTGCCAATATTAACTCAATATAAACAGAAGCTAGACCCTCTGCTCGTTGCATATGTTAACAACTATTGTTTTCTCCTTCAAAAGGGCTGGAAATGCTATTTTCACAGCTCTAGAACAAAGTCATGAGGCCATTGAGATCACTTCTGAAGATCAAGTAATTCAGGTGAGTTTCTAATAAGCTTCTGGTAGCTTTATTGTGCAAGTTCTTCACTCTCCTTCACTGTATCTTTCTCCTCTTCCTCTCTCGCTCCTTCTCTGCTGTTTTAGATCCTGTTTTGTGATCCTAGATCTCAATAGTGCTAGCTGAGGTCTCCATCCGTCTGAA
Organism: Apeltes quadracus; assembly: GCA_021346845.1. Classification (NCBI taxonomy): domain Eukaryota; kingdom Metazoa; phylum Chordata; class Actinopteri; order Perciformes; family Gasterosteidae; genus Apeltes; species Apeltes quadracus. Next base: position 6,208,766 of record CM037918.1, read on the forward strand.
TGGCTCCATTTGTTGCCATCGCAGCAGTGAAATCTGTCGTTAATTAATATCACCTAAAATATGTCTCTGGGCTCATTTAAACAAGCAAAAGATGTGTTGGCTTCTCTGAATTGTTTTGGCCGGCAATGTACCTGGAATGTTGTCATCTTGACTCTTTGTTGATGTTATAAACAGTCGTCACAGTCAACAGACCGAGTCTGAACACTGTTGCGTTCTCTCCTTCGCAGTATGTGAACCCTGCCTACGAGTCCATAATGGGCTACCAACGAGGCGAGCTAATAGGGAAGGAAATAAAAGAAGTGCCTAAAAGTGAGAAGAATAAGCCTGATCTCCTTGAAACAATAAATTCCTGCGTAAGGAAAGGAAAGGTAAAGTGCATTTGTTAAATTTTCTGGTCTATACGTTTCAGCGTGGTTTAGTTAATCACCCCTCTTTCTTAAGATAAATCATCAGCTTCCCTTGATTGTTGATGCTCCTACTTACAGTTTTGACATGAAGACTAGCGTTTCTCAATCAGATCACTCTGCAGATTTCTGCCTTTAATGCGTGCGTGCGTGCACGTTCATCTGTGTGTGCTGTAAATGTGCACCACTGTGCAGCTCTGTTCCATGCGGTTGATGGCGGCACTGTAATCTCACTACACATAGAGGGAAGGTCAGTCTGACAGGCTAGCAGCGGGACAAGTCTTTTCAAGTTGCCGCGTTGACTGATCCGTCGAAGCACCATGTTGCTCTCTGAAACTCTGTTCACCCTTTGACCTAAACCACAATCGCTACCATGCTGCACCCAGTCCATCAAATTATTCTAATTACTGTTTGGGCTCGGTTGTTATGAGAATGGTTTCTGTACATTTTGTGTCCGCATGGTTCATGTCCTCTCTCTCTCTCTCTCGGTTCTGTGCTGTTGTGTTACAGGAGTGGCAGGGGATTTATTATGCCAAAAAGAAGAATGGAGACAGCGTTCAGCAAAATGTGAAGATCACACCTGTAATTGGACAGGGAGGGTGAGTGAGAAGATGTCGAGGCCTGGCTTGTACAGTCTTGCTTCATGAAAAATAACTTTCCAGTAACTGAACGGCTATACTGGATGGTTGTGTGTTGTGTGTCTAAAATCTAATTAGAGTTTTTTCCATTCACAGAAAAATCAGACACTATGTGTCTATCAACTGGCCTTTAAATGATAATAATAAGGTGAGATTAGTTTTTACTTTTGACAATTTAACAATGAGTGAAATAGGGTGGTTTTCTGGCCAGCATGCATCAATGTCCTTCTCTATTCTGTCCATGCAGATTGATAAATCCACTGAACGTGTGCAGGCAGAGTCTCAAACAGGTAAGATCCAAGCTGTAAATGACTGCTTGGTCTTAACTCCCAATCTGATTACGGTTACAGGTGATGTATCATGCAAGTCTTGCAGTAGTTCAGGTTCTCTCTGCTGGGTAGTTGGCTGCATTAGGGATGGACGTCCTTTCCACGACACATGTGATCTGGGATCTGTCACATGGTTGGAGGATGTGAGGTCCAACAGTGTGTTTGTCGTTAGGAAGCCGCGCATTAGTTACAGTTTTACGCTGATGATTTTAACTGCAAAATATATATGCAAGACATTTTCAACAATAAATTGCAGACACATTTTGGAACCTGCTTTGTAAACTCAGAATCCCTGTATTGAACCATGCCAGAAAACCATTGCTCTCTTAAATCATGAACCAAATTCAAACAGAAGACTAAGAGTGCACAGTGCTGCTTTATCGAGCTCAGAAATACATAAAAAGAAATTTATTAGGTCTTTTGTTGACCTTGAAAATGTTGTATCCAGGTGTCAAAAGGCAGCAGCTCTGCTCCTGACAGGCCAACAAAACGGGGATTGTATCTCAGCTGCGTTGACGTCATTTCACTAGCTCACAGAAAAGAAGTGACTTACAGCACAGTACATGTCACAATTATTCCTGTATAGCAGCCCTGCGTCCTCTAGGTGTTCTGATCAGAGGGTTGACTAAGCTTCTAGCTCCGGTGCAACGCTGCTCAAGTGTTTAGTCAGCAGATTCAAAAGAGAATTAAACTTTTTTCTTCACTTCAGTCTTTTAAAAGGACTGCAGTTCTATAATGTATTTTGTTTCTTAATTCACTTCTTTTGAGTTATAATCGTGACACAATTTAAAAATGGCAAACACAAATGTAATGTCCATATTTTCGTCATTTAAGAATGATTGAATTACGCAGTATGTACAGCTACTCCACGAAGAAACAAATCAACATTTTCTGACTATGTTTTATTACTTAAAGTAATGTGGACAGACAGAGAGGTGCATAGTTACTCACTTACCCATGCATGATTCTCCTGGCAGAGATCAACCTGTTCCTCTAAATACATGGGATAGAAAACAAAATAGATATAATGGGTACTCCTTTTCTGAGCAGCTTTGCAATGAAGAATGTTCAAAATGAATAAAATTCACTCCGAGTGTGAGTCAGAACTCTCACTTTTTTTATTGCACCTTTTACTCTATTGAAAATAAACTTTTGAATAACTGCCAAATCAGCTGTGTTCAATTTGTCACTAAAGTTGAGCCATGTTTTTGTTTGCCTGTTAATGTCAGGTGTTTTATTTTCCCCAGACATCCAATCCAGTAAGCACAAAGACCGGAGGAAAGGCTCTCTGGACGTACGATCCACAACGTCTCGGGGGAGCGATGGTGAGAGTGAAGGGAGACGCATGATGGAAAACTCGTCAGCTCGTGAAACCTTCCCTGTTGTCTTTTTGCATCAAGTGTTGATTGGATACAAACACACTCGTTAAATGCAAAACTCCAGCTTAATTTGTTGTTGACTTACAATATGGGTCTATCTTATTGTGCATGTGTATTTTTTTTCCCTGCCAGGGAGCACACAGCGAAGGCACTCCTCAATGGCCCGAATCCACTCCATGACTATTGAAGCTCCCATTACCAAGGTGAGGTCCAATCATCCCTCCCGGCTTCGACCACATGATTACCATTTTGCACTGAAGTTTTGTATCTCATGACTGAACTCTTGGGTTATAAAACTGCCACTAACGCCATGATCACGTCTTGTGCAGCTACTGGCATCAAAGGCTGGAGGCCATGCATACCATGTCAAGTGCAGATAGGCTGATAAAATGCCACAGTTGGTGCACAAGACAGGGAAGCATGTAAGAGCAGGATGACGTGCTGTTTCACTGGTGTATGTAGTGTGCAGCCCGGCTTGTCAGACAGCGAAAAGTCCCCAGGGATGGGTCATATGACACACAGCGGTTCCACTGCTGTATCATTTGACTGCGTAGTCAGTCCCTGTAGGCGTCGTCCTCTCCAGAATAAAGAACTCCTGCAACCGCTGCAAATGTGTGTGTGTGTGTGTGTGTGTGTGTGTGTGTGTTTGTGTTTGTTCACTCAAGAAATATTTTGTAAAATAAAAGATTTAAAAAATAAGATATTTTTTCATGTCTATCCGATATGCTTTTTTCCCCTAGTTATTAGAAGCGTTTTGCTTTCATGACGGGGAATATATCTTCAAACTTACTTTAATTTGACCTGAATAATCTATTCCTTTCATGAATGTTATCAGAACTTGTTCACTCTGGTACTTAGTGCACTATCTTGTATTTTAGGTAATAAACATCATCAATGCAGCGCAGGAAAGCAGTCCTATGCCCGTGGCGGAGGCCTTGGATCGGGTACTGGAGATCCTGAGGACAACCGAGCTCTACTCCCCACAGCTGGGCACCAAGGATGAAGACCCCCATACGAATGACCTCGTGGGGGGGCTGATGACGGTAAGCAGCAGGCCTTGTAAATCACAAGGGTCCTTTCAGAAGTATGAAACACCCAAACAGCTTCCTTCCGCTACGAATGAATCGACTCCCATATGATAAAACGCGTCACAGTGCTTGCAGAATTCCACAGTATTAACGTGCGTGACTACATGAGTGTTGCCTCAGCACGAATGCTCGTGATGATTGTCGGATGAAAGAAACGGAGGGTCAGGCGAGTCCACGGACTTTTTGTTTTTGTGAGGATCTCTGCACATATTCAGGAAAGGGAGAGAAAGACGGAGAAAAGAGATTAACAGACGCAACGGTAAAGTACAGAAGTAGAAAGAGTGCCAAGTTGGCAGTCTTGGCAACGACCCAAGAGGAAGTGTTAGATTGTCCTTTGTGCTCCTGTGGGCTGGAGAGGAAAGCCTACCCCGCCCTCTTTTTCTCCCTGAACCCCCCCCACCCTCAGTCTCTCACTGCACACCCTCGCATGAAGCTGGTCCTCTTGAATCCACAGGCATGGAAACATCCTGTTCTTTGCCCAGATGAATACACATGGCTTTACTTAAACATGTCCTCTCTAGATACACCGAGACAGGGAGGCATCACACACAGTCCTTCCCCAGAAACATTTGTTCTGCATAAGTGATAAAAGCGGATGAAACCAGAAAGCCATGAGGCGTGAGTTGAAGTTTGGATTTATTTATTGTTATATGTGTTATTTATGTACAACCATAGTGGTTTACGAGGTGCCTGGTTGCATACGCGTTTGTTAGGGTGAGGTCTGAACTTTGTTAGAGGAGGCACTGGAAATGAAGAGAAGAGCTGTCGCAAGTCTTAAAATAACCACTGTGTAAAGAGGCAGTGCCACATTGAGACAATGCTCGGGCCAAAGATGAGCCAGTCTCCTCCTCTTTCCCACTTGGAAAGTAAACATTTTCACTCTGCAACACACCCACATACTCACCAAAATGCTCACTGAATATATATATAGATATAAAATTTGTATTGCTACCCAATTACATAATATAGATCTATCAACCAGATATACAGTAGCTGACAAGTCTTTTTAAGGTTTTCTATGATCTTTTAACACTTTCATTACACACAATAGCCTGAGGGCTTCAACATAACATATTTATGGTTGGATACACTCATACAATGATAAACAATTATAGCTCTTCAGCACAGTTATCTTTTTCAAGAGACACATTTTAACAATATTTCCGTAATGATCAACTTTAAACAATGGCAAACTGCTGCAGTGGTTGTTAACACAAAACAAGAGCCTACCGGAGCGTTTGCTCTGTGCGCTGACGGCTAACGAAGCCAATACTTCATGTTGATGGTACATGGCGCGTTGGCATGTTAAAGCAATGCGATACCCAAGTTAAAGCTGCCACAGATTTGTTCACGGACATTGGTCCATTGGATCCATCCTCGGGGGATAATTGTTATTGTCTTAACCACGCCACTAGTGTGTGGCTAAAAACAATTACTTTAATCCCACCTAGTTTACTATTCACAGCGGATACAACCCACGGCACTAGAATGATCGGATCATTATTCTTTAAGTCTTTGATTATTTGGGTGATGAAGTGACGAGCCCCATTTGCTTTCACAGCGTGCGGCGCTGCCCACAGGAAGACGAAATGTCCTGATTGAATCATTTGCTGTGGATTGTCTGACACATGTAAATTAATTATTGTGGCGTCATATCTGACATAAATAATGATGTTCCTAAACAGCTATATTGATTTCATTAACAATCTTGTCTCCACTCTCCCTCTCTCTGGGTTTGAGGAGTTACATGAGGTGTCAACGTAGCAAAGCTTCCAACACATTGTGTCATTGCACAGATGTAAGCACGCTTATAAAAGGTTTAATATAGAAGATCTGCGTAGTTGTCATGTCTTATTATTATGCTGTTGTGATCAGTTACACGCTGGACTTCTGCAACCTTGTCAAAATGCGGCAACAACAAATTCAGTCCCACAGTAATATGATTAACAGATAAGATTTGTTCTCTTTCCTGGTAAAGTTATTGAGCTATTAGGGCATAGCTAGTGATCAGGGATTTTAGTTGGATACAAACCCTAATCTGTTCGAGTATGCCTTGTGCTCTGACAGGTTACAAATCAAATCTAATCTATTATTGGTAGGACTTCTACCTGGCATGTTGAGTGGGTCAATGAACAGCAGTGATGGTTGATCATGCGGGCCCAGTAACGTCATCTAGCTTTCTCCACTCTGAAGTCCAAGCTGATGTTTGTGCCTGTATTTGGGCTTCTGAAAGCGTAATCTAGCACAGATTAATTTCTTACCAGCACTGATTGAAGAGCAAATGTCTCCATAGCAGCCAAACATTTTAGGTTTTGAAGACCATTGCAGCTTTTTGACGTGCTGTTAAAACTCTTTGCTGAACTCCTCATGTGGCTGTAGGTCTTTCTACCTCACTCCATGGTGTCTTTCCTTTTCACAGGATGGTTTACGCAGATTGTCAGGAAATGAATACATCTTGTCCGCAAAACGTAAGTATACATACAGAGTACAGGGAGGACGACGCAGAGTGCTGTGCTATGTTTAAACAGCTCTCTTTATCCTTCTGCTTAAAGAGCCCCACCCCAGTCACCTGGCCACTCCTTTGTCTTTGAACGACATCCCCCCTCGTATCGCCGCGGCCATGGAGAATGAGGACTCGTGGGATTTTGACATTGTCAACTTGGAGGCTGCGACCATGAAAAGGTGAGGCCATAACACAGTTGCAGACAACCAGACGATGTGTAATTAGTGATGCACGTTTTGGTGAAACAACAATGTTGTATCCTCTTGCAGGCCTTTGACTTACTTGGGCATGAAGATCTTCTCCCGATTTGGGGTCTGCGAGTTCCTAAACTGCCCGGAGGTCACTATGCGCTCCTGGCTACAAGTGATTGAAGCCAACTACCACTCCAGTAACTCCTACCACAACTCTTCTCATGCAGCGGATGTCCTGCATGCAACGGCATACTTTCTCTGCAAGGAGAGGGTCAAGGTGAAAAACTAATAATCTAGAATACCTTTAAAAATACCAGCCAATCTCACAAAAAATATGTGTGCTTTTACTCCCTTTTCATCTTGTGAAACTACATACAAATGATTCCTTTTTTAAATTAGTGGACAAAACAAGCACATCAGAGACGTGACATTGGGATTTCCATGTTTATTTAAATATTTAATCAATTTATTTAAATAAATAATCAATGAAGTAAATGATTGAAGAATGAATAGCTGATGAATTCAATTCTTAATTGCAGCCCCTTGTTTTTTTAAATCATTATTAGCCTTTATGAAAGAGGCTTTTGAAAGTTGTTTATTCAATGAAATGCATGAATACAATTTTTGTAAGTATGCCATACAGAACAAATGCAAACTTTACAGCTCTTAAACATTTCTAAGCATTAGTGTGTGTTGGAGGCTGCATCCCTTTGTTGCTCTCTGCACTAAGCTGATTACCAAACTGTCTATTTCTGATGTTAGTGGAGGAATCTTTCATTGGCTTAGCCAGTGGTTAATGAATCCCTAGAGATCTACTGAGAGGTTAGCCGTTCTGCTCAGGGGAAGGTTAAGTGTTATCCTCCTAATTATGAATCACAACTAACTTTCACAACGAAGAGCTACTTCCCGGTTCAACCTGAAAAGCTAAACTCCAGGCACGTCACAGCGCGATGTGACAATGTAGTTGAAGGTTTAATTTGGCCGATAGTTGTTCATTCAGAAATCTAAAACCAGCCATTTTAATTCCCAATCATTTGTCAAATCTGCCCCAAAAGGAAAGTTTGGATCCCATCGACGAGGTGGCTGCTCTTATTGCTGCAACTGTGCACGATGTTGACCACCCGGGACGCACCAACAGCTTCCTGTGCAACGCAGGAAGCGAGCTGGCCATCCTCTACAATGACACCGCTGTGCTAGAGAGCCACCATGCAGCACTGGCCTTCCAGATCACCACCAGAGATGATAAGTGCAACGTCTTCAAGAACATGGAACGGTATGTGATTTCACCACGAGAGGAATAGGCCACACCCCAAAACAACTGACCTACTCCTGCCCTGTTCATTCTACTCCTGCCCTGTTCATTTGTCCTTCTGAGCTACTGAAATCCTGTGTCTTTAGAAGTATGCTGCTACGAGTCCTGAAAGACCAATCCGCACAAAGACGTACTCCATTGCAACCATCAGTTTTAAAAGTGCGCCGTGTGGTCAAAAGACAATGATTCACTGTAAGCTTGCGTCAAAACATACATGACGGGGTCGAGAAGATCTTTGCTACATTTGTATTTTTGGACTGAACTATTTCTTTAATTTCGAATGAGATGGATTTGCTCACTTTTGTCGTCGTCATCTGAGGTATCATAAGGGGATAAACTAAGTCTGCCTGTGTGCAGATGAAAGCAGCACAGTGTGTGTTGACAGCGGCGGGATATTGATGTGATTTGAGTCCCAAAGTAGAATAGCTCACATGTCCTAGTCCCCTCAGATGGGGGGGAGGTGAACAAAGCATCCATTCATTGCCACTGTCACTGCAGTGAGAAGGGGAAAACTGTTCACACAGGTTTCCATGCTACATTACCACCACTACATTACCAACTCCCCCACTCCGTTTTCTCTTCTCCTCCTCTCCCGGCCTCCTCCCTCTTTTTCTCCCTGTCTCTCTCTCTCTCTCCCTCTCTCTCTCTCTCTCTCTCTCTCTCTCTCTCTCTCTCTCTCTCTCTCTCTAGGAATGAGTATCGAACACTGCGACAGGCCATCATCGATATGGTGCTCGCAACCGAGATGACCAAACACTTTGAACACGTCAACAAATTTGTCAACAGCATCAACAAGCCACTGGCGGCTCTGGAGGAGAACGGGGTGAGATTAGATTTACTGTAACGCTTTTAACGGTTTTCATATTTTATAGCTATGTAGAAACCGCAGTTCTAATTTTGGCGTCTTCTTTTTATAGCCAAGTGTTTGTCAGAGAAGAAAGGATACACAAGAGCATTTAGACACTAGATAAACACAATTCTGTAATCTCATTTGGTTACAGAGCACTGCAACAGTATGCAAGCAACAATAGATAGAGAGATGGAGATATGTAGATGGAGATGAATAGACATGGATAGAGATGGTGATAGTGGTTCAGGGGACCTGTGGCCAGTTGTCGCCTGAGCACTGATTTCTTTGAGGGGAGAGAATTTAGCAACTTGGTATCATCTTTCTCGTCCGTGTGTGGAATGCTCGACACAAACATTTAAAGGTCTTCTCGCCCTTTAAAGGGAGGAATGGGCCGAATAAATGATTTTACACAGAAAAAAAGCCACTTTTATAACATTGAAGCGTTTGATGTAAATTGTATTGGAGTTTAAGTGTAGTTAAGGGGGGGAAAAATAAGCCCTTTGTGTCACATACCGTGCGCTTTCCTTCAGTTAACCTCGAGACTTGGATAAAACAGAGACCTCAATCATCGTGGCTTAAATGGACTGTCTGTTCTTGTGCGTAACATTATTATCAGTGAATTCAATTTTGGACCAAAGCAACCATGCTCTACTGTTTTACATGTAAGTGTTGGAGGAGCCCATAATGGCCGCGTGCTGAATACAGACTCTCCATAAAGGAAATCTTTATCAGCTGTTAGTTCCATATTTCAACTTCCCCGTTTGGTTCACATACAGACACAGTCGGTCAGTTATTTTTAAAGTTGTGCAGCTGCTGTGTGTGCTATAAGGGGCGGTCTATTGCCACTGATAAGTAGACCTTCTGCTGTCATTGTGCTATAAGTGCATCTGTCATTTTTTTAAAATTTTTTTTAGGGAAACAGTGATGAGGAATCTGTCAAAAGTGTCCTTACATCACCAGAAAATCGCATCCTCATCAAGCGGATGCTGATTAAGTGTGCAGACATCTCCAATCCATGCAGGCCTCTAGAGCTCTGCATTAAATGGGCTGGACGGATCTCAGAGGAGTATTTTGCACAGGTAAGGAGAAGGGGAGAATAACACCGTGCTCTTGGTTGGGTAGAAGGTTCTAGCAAGCAGGAGCCGTCACACTTTCTTTGTTTTGTTTTGTTTTTTGTACTGGATGCATTCATTGAGTGTGATGATCCCTTCTGCTGTCGTTTCTGGTGCAGACGGACGAGGAGAAGAGACAAGGTCTACCGGTGGTTATGCCCGTGTTTGACAGAAACACATGTAGCATCCCAAAGTCCCAGATTTCCTTTATCGACTACTTCATTACGGACATGTTTGATGCATGGGACGGTAAGGCTGCGCAGCATGATGCAACACACCGGAGATACATGTACCGCTGTAAATCTGCGTGATTAGTTGTAAGATCCTATTGATAACATGCAAGATTAACAATTATAATGCTAAAAAAACTTCATTGTAATGATTAACTTTCTTTATTGTGAGTATGTTTAACAAAGCTGTCAATTTAGACAAGACAAGTTAGAATCCTCTTTTAAATGACATACTTTTATACCTACCCCAATTTGATACCGGCCCCAGGTATTGACTGTATACCCCCAAAACTATCCTCCATTCATTCTTAAGTCTTCCACGAAGACAATATGTTGGCATGGTGGATGATGATGAAACCGGCAGATCTAATATTGAACTTCTTTTGCTATCTCTCCAGCTTTCGCAGACCTCCCCAATCTTATGCAGTACTTGGACAACAACTTCAAGTACTGGAAAGGCCTGGACGACAGAAAGCTGCACAGCCTGCGACCGCCTCCTGAGTAGGCCACTGCGGCGTTCGGTCCTGGTACTCTGGAGTCCGGGCAGCCCTCCTCTCTCCTGCTGGGGCGTCTCTCTCTCCCTGCCAGGCCAGCCAGCCAAAAAGGCCTCCTCGCCTCCACTCCCGGGCTTCTGTAGCACACCGGGCATCCACACACAGGGGGACATCCTGACGGGCAGTTTGCAGCGGTGACACTGCTGGCTTCACAACCCTGTTCAGATGCAAACTGTGACAAACAGACATGGACACACAGCATCCTTACAAACTTCTCGTGCCTCTCGGCCATTTGCAGTCTAGCTGGTATGGTGACATGACTGAGAGAGGGTCCTACAGGCCTCTTGGCAGAACATCCGTCCCTTAATTACCAGATGGGCGCACATTGTGAAGTTGCTCTTTAAGTAAAAACTTGTTTACTGACAGAGCGAGCAGGTGTGTGGATGGAGATGAAGGTGTCCAATTCTCGCCAGGCCATATAATCACCTTTGACCTCCACCGCTGTGCTCACAACACGACAGGACTGCTCCTTCTGCCCCTGGAAGCCAAACCATGGAATAACACTCCACTTCTCCTCTTTTGGCAATATTTTCACGTGTCTTTCAGAAAAACATCTACGTTGTCACAATGCTTCCATAACAGTGGTGTACGGGAATGCTTTCTTTATGGGTGAGGGAGTGGATCTTTACTTAAGGCCACCGCTGAGAGACGAACGACTCATGATTATAGGTAACTAATTACAGATGATTTGATTTGTCTTTTTTTCTTAGATGTTCCAGATTTTCTTTGTTAAGATTCACAAACAAATTAGTTGATAAATAAATAACAAAATGTATTTCAGAAAGAGAGAGAGAAAAGCCAAAGTTGAAGAAGACAAATACTACTATAGCTCTAAAAAAAACAAAACACAATTATTATTCATATGAAGCATTACCATAATATACATTATTTTCTTATCAAAAGCAAAGTACAGTTTTGATTGAACACTTTTGTATTGCACTGTAAACATTATTACAAATATCTACGTCTCAGTGATTTGTCCAGGGTTGGGATGTTGCATTTTAGAATAAGCTGTTATTGTTGATCATCAGGAGTTTGTGTGCGAGTGTGTGTGTGGGGCGTGTTTGTGTTCATGTGGGTGCGTTTGGGTCGTAGCTGTGGGTGTATTCGTTGTTGCAACAGTCCCTTACTCTTGGTTTAATGCTGTATACCGCTTGACATTTGACAACAGCAGAAATATGTGAAAACATTTTGGACTTGAACATTTTTTTCTCCCAGAATTTTTTGTATCTGGTTTATCCTACTGAAAAGACTGCCTTATTTTATACAATATTTATACAGTACATCCCACTGTGCAACTGCAACGGACATAGTCGGAAGGTTATGTTCAAGTAAATCTCAATATTTTTTATAGACAATGAATTTTACACTGGATTTGCAGCAAATTGAGATCAACCATTATAGCTATCTGAATACCTGTGAATTGGATGGTCACACTGAGCATGTATACAGAGAACTAAATGGTTAAGAAGGATGTGGATCGCAGAGTTGTCTATCACTGTCTTTAAGCAGTCTCCTAGAGGCCAGCTTGCATTGAATTTTGATCAAGCACCATTCTATATTTGGCCACTTGTCCCACACCCTTATGCACAGACCCAGGGAACGGCTTTATGTTTAAGGGTGGTTTCAGTTTGGATACTAATATATGTTAAAGGTTTTCGCTTGTTAACAATATTTCCTCTTTAAACAGTATATAAATGCCATAACAATTAAGCAAATTATGGTTAATGAGAAGTTTTGACCAGTCATCTTTGTTTCTCTCGTATGAAAGAACTGTACACTCAATCAGGGGATTGTTGTTTTTTTCTGATTCATGTCTTGGTCCAAAGGCACGAGGGGAAAAAATAGAAACTATTCAATGAAAAATAAAATAATTTCAATTATAAGTTTATAAGTTTATTTTCTGCAAAGGTTCAACATGTGTCCTCTTTTCTTGTCTTTTTTGTCTCATTCTTTATTAGCCTACTATATACCTTGTTAATATATTTGACATTTGCACTCAGTCTGTTTTGGTATCTAAATACTTCATTAGATTTCTTGTTTTTCTGGTTCTTCGAGCAATCGGAAAGGACCACCAGTTTTTTTATAGAAACAAAGATGTATCTCACTCCATGGTGGCTGATTTAGACACCAACTGCACCTCCTATAAAGCACATAGGAGAACACAATTAAACTAACTTCCATTCTTTCAGGCAGTCTAATGTTCTCATAAGAATACCTGATCTCAGCAGCCTTATTCACCTCTTTAAGGTCTCTCATTATTTATCATTTGAAAACTTTTTTCAAAGAACATAATGCTTAGTGTATTGAGGAATTTAACTTTTCATTTGTAACTCGTTTTTTTAAAAGACTGATTATTAAATGTTCTCGCTTTTAAATTGAGATTAAGGAATGTTCATGGTTTGGTTTAAAAAAATACTATTTGATCAAGATTAGAAAATAATTGTGGTCATAGTTAAAGAGCAATATGTTGGCTGGTAAAAGAGGAAATGGAAATTATATAATGGTCTGCCATGTGGACCGATCCGTCTTCCTCAAACTCTTTCATGGTCTTTCAAAACTAAAAAAGTCATTCAACTTCAAAATATCTTCCTTGCAAAAAAAGTATCAGTAACTGTTAACGCACCCTGTTATCTAAATAAAATACATTTTTAAGCATTTTGACAAATAAATGGGTTCTTTTTTTCATATATGCATTGTAAAATATGTGTAAAATTTGTCATTGCTTATTTATTAGGCACACTTACTATCTGTGTGAACCACTTGTTTGATTACTTCATTGACATGGATTGTTAAATGTGTCTGAGGATGGCTTTCTATTAAAAAAAATTGCACCACATTCAGGCCTAACAAACAGGATGAGATGTAACTCCTCTGATGTAATGTTTAAATATTGAGACAAGCGATCACACACTTTAAACAAGCAGGTGATGCTTCAGTTTGTAAACCAGTAATAATGCTAATTTTACTCTTGTTTTTAATATTTCCTGATATCAGAAAGAGAATGCCTGTCTTAATAATTTGAAGGTGGTTACAAAATTATTTCCAACAACAATCTGGGCTCACATGCTCTCTATTGTCCCCACAAGTTTAACACACCGCTCATTCAAGTGGTGCCACAACTGTTTGGAATGTTCTATACTTAATCATTCATCTTAAAACAATTGCATGGAAACCCTGTCTCCTGTCCCCTGTCAGCCAATCTCGAACGGTATTGTCTAATGATGTTAATGAACTACCGGTCTCTAAAAGATTGTGTTACGTAACATGAAAACAGTTTAACTTCCGCCACGTCAGATTTGCGACATGTCGTCAGAAGAAGTCGCCGGCGCCAGAGAGAGCAGACCGATGGCTTCCTTCGTCCAGCGGCAACTATTATATTAGAAAGTATTTTAATTCACCACAGATTGGTGCTATGTCTTCAGGAATGACTGGACATACACCGTAAGTTTTCCGTTGATTGTGAATAAATTAGGTATCCGAAGTAATATACGCTGTTTAAAACACTTCATATTTGCATTAAGTAGTAGCTAGCTAACCGAGACTTATTCACAAGCTAGCATTCGTGGCTGCGGCCTGCTAATGATTGTTTTAGCATGCGTGGTATTATTTGTGCACTGCGAAGTGACACGCCAAAGTGAATGCTACCAAAACCATTTAAAACGATGTTCCTTATAGTATTTTCTTGAGGCTTTTTTTCTGTTTACACGATGTTTCCCAAAACGGGTTCGTAACTTCCTTTAGCACGTTAGCTAGCTAGTCGTGCTAGGTATGGCTTAACTTTAGCATGAGTTAACGCCAACGTTAGCTATATTTGGTTATTGTTAGCTTGGCTCACGATTAACAATTAACGTTAGGCTGTTACCGCTCCGGTTTATTATTCCCTAAATACAAATGACGTTGGGCTCTTCTTCAAATCACAAATGGTTTGTAATCAAAATGGCTTTGACACTTTTAACGCAACATGCTGACCTTAACATTTTACGACTGGTTGCAATGAACCGCCTTCAACGTTATCAGTGCCGACTGAAATGTATGGTTTTTGTATCCGTTTTTTGAGATGTTTCGAGTGCAACGGAACTGGGCAAGTTTAGACAAATAATGTGTTAGTTGGCACCTCCTTCAATTTCATCAACGCAGTGCTTAGTCTTAACTGGATCGGGCCTATCTTACGATCTACTACTCGTTCATCAATTTTTTTGAATTTTTACTTCCCAATTTTTATCTTTATCTTGAAGAGGTTTTGCCACTCTAACATTCCACACGTCTTATCCATTACCCAATAACTTTGTTTTCAAAACATTTGCTAAACGTGATTGAGTTATACTTATTTGTTTGCATATTGTTGTCTTCTATTTTTTCAGGTGCCTAACCAGCCGATGGGATAAGACGGCCCAGCCTAAACAAAGTGTGGACGTAAGGCAGCAGAGGAGTAGTGAAAATGTGGGCCGCTCATTACCAGGAGTTGCCTGCCCCGCCGTTTCAAACAGCCCAGTTTTGCAACCGCCAAAAACGGGAGAAAAGCCAGCGCCTCAGGGTGGAGTTGAAATGGCAGCGGCAATGGCTGCTAAAATAAATGCCATGTTAATGGCAAAGGGAAAGCTTTTGACTCCTCCACCGTTACTTGCAAAGGTACATGTGATTTAAATGTTTGTAGGAACCAAGTTTTTCTTTGTGGTTATTATTTTAGGACCTGTTATTGCATTTGTCTTGCAGACTGCCCCAAATGTGCCTGTGCCATCAGCCACAGAGGAAATGGCCGTCACAGAAGTCGACATTAACAATGTGCCGCTGAATTGCCGGGACCTTCTTACGAAAGGCAAAACGCAGGAGGAGGTGAGTGGACTGGCCATGGTTGAAAGTTGGGGGTAGAAAGTTATTCAGAATGCTCTAAAACAGCTTTAAATAATCCATATGTTTTGAATTTACCATTACATTCTTTTATTTTTCAGATCCGACAGTTTAGTGGAGCAGTCTGCTCAACGAAAGGTCATTACATGCCTGATCCTACAAAAGGAAAAGCAGGGTATGTAGTAAAATGTTCTATTTTCTACTTGTATTCGCCTAAAGTAACGATCTGGTTCTTGTAGTAATAATCTGAATATTTGTTTCCCATTAATCAAAAATCAGATTAACTTGATGTAGACAATGAATCAGTTATTTTGTTTCAATGAAAAAATATGTTCTTATCATAGTTTTGATTGGTAGTTGCAAGCTAAACAATGGTTGTCCTTCAAATCTTTGCAAATTGAATGGTAAAATGTCTTTCATTTCCTTGCATTATTGCTCTGACAACATCTCAACGTATTTACCAGGAGTGCAATACACATATACTAAGGAATCAGTTAAAATACCAACAGTTAAAATTCTCAAGTTGAAGAAATAATTTGGAGAACAGAAGTTGTCCATTGTCCTTGACTTTTCTGGTATGCTTTCTTTTAGACAAAGACCGTTGTATTTGCATGTCCAGGGCAAGAATCAGGAGCAGGTCAACAGTAAGTAGCACTTTTAAGATAAAAATGGTAGTTCGGTTGTTTTCTTACTCTAATGTAGTTGTGAGCTAATCTTAACTTTTAACTTTTGCATTAGAGGCTGTGCTGAGGATAAAGGAAATAATCACAGAGGACCTGCTGAGGGCCTCAGCAGCATCAGGACAACAGATGCCTGTCATGCCTCCGCTCACGCTCTACCCTCAGCCTCCTCGCCTGGTCAACAACCCACCCGTGCCACGGATGCCCAACACCAACTCTGTGCCGGGACATCGACCATCAGCTCCTCATTCTGGGGTAGGAACATGATTTCTATAGCAAAGTACACCCCTCTTTTACATGACTGAATGTTACGATTGCAAATATTTTTAGAACATGCCTCATCCATTATCAGGTCTTTCGATAGATATGCATGGTTGGCAAAATAAATAATTACATGGAAAGTAAAATTTGTGTTTTTCTGAAATACAATTCATGGCACCGTTCAGGTCTTTAGTGTTTATTTATTGTCTGAGTTAGGATTTTGTCAATGGAGGTTAAGAAAGTGGGGCAAATGGAGACTATATTGCCTTCACTGATACCCACCTCCCAAATTAAGCAGCAGAGAGAACGTCCCTGGTCAAAAGGGAAAGGCCTCGGATTTCTGCATCTGCTAACAAAGTCTTGTTGTAGATGTTAATGTACAACCTAAATATGCAGCGCATTATAATATATCATGTATGTCCCATATCCAGAGTTTTGTGCACACAAAGATTTTTGTGGGACTGGACCAGACTTTCCCCTTTTTCAACGTGAACGAAAAGATCGAGGGGCCAGGAGGTTCGTACCTGAGTCACATTCAGACAGAGACGGGGGCCCGAGTCTTCCTCAGAGGAAAAGGTTCTGGCTACATTGAACAAGCTTCAAAACGAGAGTCTTTTGAGCCTCTTTATGTCTATATCAGGTAGGTTCATCCCAAAAGCCCACCATTATTGGAACTAGTTCACCAAAGAGGAAGAATCCTTATTGCACATAATACACAAACACAATGTCACTACTTTAAGTTTAAACAAGTTTATTTTAAAGGGAAACTCAAACAAATTTTCCTTGTATCATGACTTAGTTACTAGTCTGATTTTAATGAAGTCAAGCCCTAGTTTCAGTTTTGGTTCATCTCAGCCTTGCTTGCATATGAATGCCAGACTTCTTTCCATCGGTTCCACCGTGTTCAACAAGTTACACCTTGTTTGTTGCAGCCACCCAAATTCTGCTGGTTTGGAGTCGGCGAAGAAACTCACTGAGAGTCTGCTGGAAACTGTAAGTTCATGATATCCCTGTAAAAAAAAAATCAAATTGAGTTTAAACTGAAATTAAATGAGCCAAATGGGAGGTTTAAGAAGGTGTAGCTATTGAAGTGTATAGCTTTCACTGATACCCACCTCCTAAAGTGAATTGGTAGCGTGAACCACCTGATCTCCAGAGATAGGTTTTGAGTGCTCTGCACCTACCCACAATGCAACTTGGCCCTCCACAAGTAAATAAGCGCACTTTGTAGATTGTAATCCAGCTGCTTACCTAGTTTTTTCCATTCTTTTCTGGTTCTTCAGGTGCGAGAGGAAAGCGCCCGTATGGTGTCTACATACACGGCCACTGGCTCGACACAACGTAAGTAATATTTTAAATCTTGAAACTAATTCCAACAGGGTGGCCAAATATCAGGTACTAGCGTACCACATTCTTCTTGTGGTGATAAATCATCCCCTGACGTCGTCAGTGGGTCAACAATAGGTTGCACTATTACCGTACAGTTGTTAAAACACCGTTATTGATTCATGTGATATATGCTTTTAACTCCAGGTTCTATACTTTCATTTCAGCATACGCAGCACATGGATTTCCACCTAATAGCAATTACTCTAGCCAGGGGTCCTGGTATAACTACCCGGCAAATGGGTATGCTGGAGGCTATTCAGCGTACTCAGGAGCCAGTGGTTATTGGAGTAATGCAAATGGTGCCCCAAGTCATTCTAACATGTCGACAAACCCTCCATCTTCTCAGGCAATGGTTCAGTATCCGGTGTGTCCTAGGAAAGCGCATCCGTATCTCGTCCAGGTAAATGCCGAAGATTGAGGCTGCCCGGAATTATTGATAACAGTGTTTGATTCTTATCTAGCAAAATGCAACTATTTTATTCAAAGACCTGGGATTAGTCTGAAAGGTAAGAGTAGTGATCTCTGCATGAATTTGGACCTGTGGATGTATATTCCTCTTTTTTTTTAAACGTGCAGCACTTTATTAAAGGAGTAGTTAACCTGCCTTTTTATATAAAGAAATGAACGCTAGTAAATATTTTTGTATAATTTATTAATTGACTTTATTTAGACCCCAGGTAATCAATTGACCAGTTACTGCTTTTGTCACCAGTCTAATCTGCTCGCCACAAACTCGATCTGTGACATCATTACGTCATCGGTACTTTTTTTTTTTTTTAGCTTTTTTAAAATGCTGCTGCATTGGTGTGTATGTTTGTTTGCTTTGCTCTACTCAAGGATCCAGGCATCAGTGAGACCGTGGGGCCTGAAGGATCGTTAAACACCCTCCTGGACTCGGGAAGTCCCAGGCGTCATTTCCAGGAGGGGGCCAGGCAAGACTCGGTGAGCTGTAACACGTGTTCATATGACTGAAAGTCTCATTTTAAAGTTTTGAAATGTTTTAAATGTTTTGTACTTTGTTTAGCCTCCCAGCAGGTCTCCAGAGGGTTCTGCTGCTCAAGAGTCTCCTTTTCCTTCAACCAGTGTTGGACAGGAGAAAGAAGTACAAAGGTCAGTTAATAGACCTCATGGTCTTTCTATATTGTTCGTGGTCAACATGGTGTAAATTGATGGTTTTTGTCTTCAGGATTCTTATGCCTCCACCGGCGCCTTTCTTCGTGGCTCCTGGCCCAGTCGCACGCAAAAGGCAGAGAGACCCGGTGACAGAAGGTTCAGTGGGGCCGTCTGGCAATGCCGTGTCAATGGGTAGGCCTTTTTAACCTCCAGATATCCTCAAGTTGTGAGAACTTAAGACATGACTGTTGCATGAAATGGCTTCTCCTCCTAATGGAGGAGTGAAGGATAAACCCTTTACTCCTTAATGGGTTTCCTTTTTGCGCCTCTCGCTTCTGTATTATTGTTCCAATACAGGTGTTAAGGACAAGGTGAGCGAGAAGAAGTCTAAAGTGGAAGAGGATGCTTCCGGGCTTGTGCCATACGGGGGAGATTCCTCCGACGAAGATGAGGAGAGGACACGCAGCTGTAAGGCTGATCATTCATAACCCCTGACTATCCATCGCCAATGTCCAGGATACCCACAGACCAAACGGCTGCTTTGAGTGCATCATGCAAGTCTTGAGATAAAAGGAAAAATCCACCCTCACAATTTCCTATCTTTTTTAAGCCCCTTTTATTTCAAAGAACAAATGGGTTTTGCTGACTTTTCTTAACAAAGTTTGACGTATCTCCAAGTAGATGTTTTGCACGGATCGTACTGATCAGGACAGGTTACTGGCCATCGCATATTGTCAATCTGAAATAGAAACACGGGTAGTTTCGCCAGATTTTCCTGGAAAGAGATTTTTTTTGGTATGCTTGTGTAGCTTTATCCACTTCTGTATTTACTTTTCTGTAACCCCCCTACTGATGGGAAATTAAAGCCTCTGTAAAAATAGAGGCCCCAGCCAACTAGTTCATTGTCTATATGTGTGTAGCCATATGAGATGACAGAACCAATTAGGAAATAGATTGTTTCCAAATTCTCCTGTTGGTGCTGATTTGGGGAGATGTCTTTTATTGTACGGTTTGAAATTTAGAACATGCACTTACTAACGTCTTAAATATATCAAACTCTTCAGGGTGGGTTTTTCCTTTTTAAGAGTTTAACGGTTGTACAATATCTCAATGGATTTTCATCTGTCAAACTCTTGTTTGAATCAACACTTGGGCTGCTGCAGCAGTTACTGATGCTATGAATATATTGTAAACATTTCACTGAATTTTTTCTTATCTTGGAAAATGGTGTATGTCTGTTCCCATGGAATACAATAAACACCTGAAAAGCCCTTGGATACTACCCCTTGTTGTTTTGTTGTCCTTGGGGCAGCCACCCAGAATAAAACAATTCTTCAGTTGTAGGTTTTATTCCATGCTAAATGAATGCATACTCAGGCGCCTCTATGCCATTGTGTACGGTGAGAGCTCCTGGGTTATCCAGCCCAAAGCACGGTTTAACATAGTTATGGAAGTGACATCGGAAGGTGTGCAGGTGTTGTTCCAGAGCCACATTAAAAAAGGACAGAGTCTCCCTCTCGTAGTCCAGCGCCACTCCGATCCGCACAGGGTTCACTGTGATCCTCAGGTCAGGGCTCCAGCCGTTGTGCAGAAACTCATATTTATGCCTAAATGGAAGGAAGGCACGCGTTATGGTGGGGTGAAGCAATGTGGTCCTAAAGGTAAAGCATCATCCGGTTAGGATCACGTTCCGTCAGCAGTTTGTAAAACATGCTGTTTGAGCCAACATCAGGATTTCAAATGGCTGCAGATCAAAGGAATTGAGGTATGTGTGTAGGCGGGATCACAGATGACTCCCACTAAAGGAAACTCATTGGATTATTTGCTAAATGTGACAGTTCAACTGCCATGCTTTTTTTACCCCAAAACGTTGCCATAGCAACACTTGTGAAATAACATTAAACCCCCGGCTTAGTGTTGCATGGTGCGGATGCACACTTTGTTTTGGAAAGGAACATTTCTGGTGGCTAAAAATAAAGTTGGCCCAGTTTTCATGTGCTGCAGTAGTTTTCCCCTTCGAGGATCAGCGTCGTATTTGTAATAAGGACCCCAAACGCAAAAATAAGGTTATCACTTTCCACATAATTGCCGTGTTACCTGGATGGAGTGAGAATGTGTCTCATACACCAGGAGGTGGTGTTGGCGCCAAGGTACGAGTTCCTCTCCGTGTCCTCGGACGCAACTCCAATCCTAAATTCCGTCACATCGTCCACCTCGACCTCCCAGTAATGCCGTCCTCTCACTGGGATCAGATCCCCGAGGACGGCTACACACCTGAACCCATAACAGTCTGATTTCACATATGCAACACATGACCTTATGAGTTCACATTATCTCCTGTCCCACCAAGCGGCTTCACCTCGTAAAAGCGTTGTTGTCCTCTAAGGCCATGCCGCTAATTGGCAGCTCCTCTTCTCCATAAGCTATGGTGTAGCCGTCCTCAGAGACGGACAGGCAAGGATGGGCAGTGTCCTCCAGGAGGGAGAAGAGAGTACCTGCACAGGTAAGTGATTATGAGGGGAAAGTAAGTTAGTGAAGTTCTGCACTTACACACGATTTATTTATATTTGATGCGACTTGAAACTTCCAGTTCGCTGCAATTACTGAACAGCTGCATCAAGTTTCAATTAAAATGTAAGGTCAATGAATTTGAGAATCAAAATGTGGTGTGATAAAAAAGTAACATTAAAATATGCAGTCAAAAACTAATACTATGTTTAAAAAAATAATTAAATTAGTCATAGTCGATAAAAAAAAAGCTCAGTGTATGATGCAAAAAAAGAAACTCATAAGTCATATTACATATTTGACTTAAAGATACTTCAGTGGTTCCCAACCTGGAGATCAGGACCCACACAGGGCTTGTCCCACTCCACGTTGCGTACTTACATCAAGCTTAAAGTGCATTTTGTTGCTCACAGAACAGCACCGTGAACGGGCCGATCCACGGGGCTGCTCACCTGTTGTGGACACGGTGATAACTTCACTCCTGCCACTGGGCCCGCCGATGTTGACCGCTCTCACAGAGATGAGGTAACGGCGTCCTGTCTGCAGCTGGATCAGACACCGACAGGTGGGCACTGCTACTACAGACCTAAAAAGGATTAACCAATGAGACGCAAGGCTGACAGCCTTTTCTCATCAAAGTCACTAAATGCACAATGGTGGGAATTTTTTGGTCTCATTTCATTTTACCCCCCTCTGTGCACAGAAACACTAACAATGGAAACAAAATGTTCAACTGTTTTACCATGTGGTCAGATATGAAAAATGGAGAACATCCCGAATGTGACGCAATGACAGTGCCGCAGGAGCTGAGGCTAATTATAGATTTTTCTAGGACGGAGTGTGTCTTGATCCAGCAGCTCTATAACCACGGGACCTGAAAAACACTAACACAGGCCCGTTTATGGATGAAACTGAGGCCTAATTAAAAAGGACAGGCCACGGAAGATAAATATCATGTGGTGCCGCGTCTTTGAAGCGCCGCAAAATCCTCTGGAGCCTTTTTAGTTCCATCTGCGATATTTTTAGTCTATTTCTGGAAAAACGTGACACATTTCAAGAAAAAGCCCCGTTAAACGTTGAGCTGGTTTTCCGCTGTGAATTCCCCCCCCCCGACCACAGGCCAATAACACAGCTCTCACTCGGCGATGCCGCTCTCTGAGGCGTCCGCGCCCGTCTCCCTGAGCTCCACGGTGTAGGAGTCCACGGGGTCGGTGTTCCCCGACTCCCAGCGGATCAGAGCAGCCTCGGGACAGCTGGTGCACTCCCTCTGCTTGATCACCGGAGGCGAAGGCACTGGACAGAGGGAGAGACCGACCAATCCACCGCGCTTATTCTCTCCGACGTCGACCGTGCGAGTGGCCACGAAATACGAGAGACAAATGCGTTACCTGTCATGTATAAGGTCTTTTCGCTCGCCGGGCTGATGCCCGTGGTGTTGGTCGCCGTCACCCACAGTTCATACTGAGCGTTCGGCAGCAGCTGGGTCACCGTGCAGTGGGTCTCCTTCACTTTCACCTTGCTCACTGAAAGAAAGGCTGAAGATTCCCACGTCAGCGGAGGGGTGTCGTCACGCCATGTCAAAGCGTCGCCGCAGGTGTCTCCGGGCTTTACCGTGTGGTGCGCAGGTGCGGTCTGCTGGCGTGTCCTCCAGCACTGGCCTGTAGTAAAGCTCGTAGTACTCCACCGTGTCGTCGGAGAACAAGCTCCAGCACACGCGCAGGGACGTCTGGGTGGCCGAGTTGGGCGTCTGGGGGTTGATCACCGGGGCAGACGGTGCTGTTTTTAGATGGGTGAACCATCAGGATGTTATTTATCATTCAAACTTTCAAAGTGTTTTACACCAAACAGGGCAACTGACCATAATGATTAAAGTCAAAATGAAGATTGATCTTGTGTGTAAACCAGACCTGGGACAACGTTGATGGAGTCCATCATGGTTTTGACATCAGACAAGTCAGCCAGCGGGGTGTTAAACCCCAGACTTGTAGCCAACGTGAGGTCAACCTGCTCCTCGGCAAACTCCTCGAATCTGGTTGAACAAATGAGAAAAATAGGATGGATTACCTGGAGTAAAGCTCCACTGCGGCATGTCAAATACCATCAGTAGTTTGACCAAGAAAATCCCAAAGCAAAAAGCAAGTACGAGGACTTTCAGCACAGATTTTAAATGTCAAATTACTTTTTCCGAGGCAAAAAATTCACTTTCCTGCTATAAATGTATACTGTAATAACATAACATAGCATAACACAGGAAACAAAAAGCACACATCAACAGTCATGGCCTGGGCCATTGGTGGTTAGTCATTTGAAGTCACACGGCAGTCCCACCATGAGGAATACTCACGGAGCAGCTCCACACTTACCTTCTGATGGTTGGCATGACTGCCTGTCAATAAATGGCAAACAAAGTAATTGGACAAAGCCAATAAATACTCATTATTTCCTATGCCAGATCCCATTTGTTGTCTTTTCATTTTTCCCCTACAACAGGACTGTCCTCTGAAAGGGTTTCTCATGCACATGGCTGGAATCTGCAGGCCACCACAAAGCGCGCGAGGGGAGAGCGTTGGACACCTTGAGGAAAAGCCTCTCGTCGTGGCAGCGGTAGACCTCCTGGGCCGTCTCGATCAGCTCCTTGGAGGCGTCCATCGCCTGACCACAAGCCAGCAGCTGCTTGTACAGGGCCTCCAGCTTGCCCTTCTTCTCCTCCTCCAGACCTGCCGCCCGGTCGTCATAGCGCTGAGACAACGTCTGCAGCACGTCGTTGTAGTGCTGCTCCAAGTGCTGCTCCTGGCGGCCAAAATTCTCCTTCACACACACACACACACACACACACACACACACACACACACACACACACACACACACACACACACACACACACACACACATTTATACGATGTGATTTATATGGAAAGAAAAGAAGAGTGAGGAGGGGAAGGCAACTCCCACATTTCTGTTTTGACTTTAATAAAAACAAAAAGTGTAATAAAAAGTATTACGCTTTTTATTACGCTTATTACGCGCATTACTTAAAGCTCAGGGAGAAATACGTACATAATAAACACATTACAAGCGGTCTTCGCAGACGGCATTTACCTCCACAGTGAGAAAGATTTCCTCCAGATGACTTGCAAAGTTCTCCATCTCAGTGACCTTGCCTTGCAGCCGATTCCTGATTGTTACGATGTCACTCTGAAAACAATAGATTTCGAACCAATAGAAAAACACTCCACAGCCTCCAGAAAAAGTGATTTATCTTTTAACAGAAACAGTTGGCGAAAGTCAAGTTGGGGTTCCCACCTCAGTATCTGCCACTTTAAACACATCACAGTCAAGCCCATCTTCTGCCCCGATGGGGGATGGAAGGTTGTCCTCGCACGGCTCAAAGCAGAGAGACTCGTCGGTGTCAACGGAGAACCTCTGGAAGGTGGAAACTGCTCGGGTCGCCCCCCCTCCTCCGTCTGCCATGTTGGTGGACTCTCTGCTGAACTCCTGGTGCTCAGCTTCTTCTGTGATCACATCCAGTCTGCCTCCTCTGGTCTCATGCAAGTCCATGAGGAGTGGCACTGTGGAAGGTCTACAATCCATTCAGGAGTCAAGATACTGACACAAACATTTTTTTTTCTCATTTCAAGCCCTTTTTGTTTCAACCTAAAATAATTAGGATCAACAAATCTACATTCAGTAAAAAACACGGAACAGAATGATCAGTGTCAAATCTGCACTCTTCAAACTTCCACCAAGCAACGTGCGTGTGCCGATCAGCCTTTTCTTCAGTTATCAATAACGAACGAGCAGCAGATAGCATATTTACCTCAATAATACAGCAGGCCAGTCGGCTCTCAACAGCCATTTCAGGCCAACAGGACGTCCCGACCAACCGGCTCTGCCACAGAGTCCAACTCTCACCCACAAGCTGTGACAGAAATAGACGCAACTCGGATTGCTCAAATGTCAGCCATGCCACAATGTTAGAAGTTAGTATTTTATTGATTAAAAAAAAAAGAAAAACATTGGCCTATAAGTCGTACTAATTATAGTCATCAGTTGGAGGCCTTGAAACTAGTTTTCACCAGCTTTCATGTATTGCGGAGGTGGAATTTCCCTAACATGTGATTCAAAAGGTCAAAGTTGAATACAATGCAGGGGACATGTGGTGCCTTCAGGGCCCGTCGTAAGCTTCAAACTAACTCTCGTGTGTTCCATAAAGATGTGGACGAAGCCCTGGCTTACTCCTTCACTAGGTCGGTAATAGAATGAAAAGGTGGGGCTTTTTCCGACAAACGTTGATTGACGTTAAATGTAAAATCAACACTAACCTGCTGAACAGGAAAAGTAAAACATGGCAATACATGTAGTGTAATCAATTTCTTGACTAAGTAACGTGCGACGTGTATCAATAAACGTGACCGCAACCCTACATTGAGCTTGTGTAATGTTGACGAGCCGTTTTTCGATAGTTCTGAATATACCGCGGGTCCGTGAAGGCGGCTTACGTCACGCAAATGGCGGACGTTGTAAACACAGCCAGCAGCTTCTCGGAGGCCAAAGTGAAAGATCTCTTTTCAAGATGAACAACGTGGAGATAGAGCGGATGGACAGCCTGGACGGCTGGGTGGCCGTCAAAAGTAACATATTTGAAGAACCCGAGACGTTTAAGCTGGGCTTTATCGTGCAGTGGAACGTCATCGAGTGTAAGTTCGCCGTCACCTGCCACAACAGGACGTTACAACGGAAGAAACGCAGAGCCGAAGGAGTCCCCGGCGACCCCCAGGCGAGCTGGGCCGGCCTCTTCTCCGTGTGCGACCTGAAACACATCCACCGGCAGCTCCAATGCGTGGCGGACGTCTTGGTGACCTGCTTCCCGGACCTGTCGGAGTTCGAGGACGGCAACATTTGGGACTTGCTCTTCCTGAATCGGCGCTCGGATCCGGAGGACGATGACCGGCGGGATCTCGATGCGCCGTGTCGGAAACTCGAGAAGTACTTCAGCACGGCTATCGACATCTGCGGGCGGAAGATCGTGCTCGAGACGTTGTTCACGCAGGACGAGCGCGATGTGGAGGAGTACTTCGAAAACCTCCAGGAGTTCAAGAGGAAGACCATGCAGGAGGAAGCGTCCCGCGCGAAGGGCCTCTTGCGACAGGTGAGATCGGGGGGTCACAAGTGGTGACATCCGGGTGACGTACGCGCACCAACAACAGCCGTGAACCCAATACTTGTGGTGATCGTACTTGCGGGAGGTTCTGATATGTTGTCAATATATATGATAGAGTGGCACAGCCAAATACATTTTGTTGACTTCATTTGTTTCCATGAGGATGGATAACACATGTAGCCCTGTAACCATGTGAGAGTACACTTCTTAAAGCAGCAAGTTAGTTTTATATGTGCACCATTGACACCAGCTGTACTGAGTAGATCTAAAAAATTCCATAAAACCAGAGATCATGTTTGTTTTGATGATGCAATATTACTAGATTTATGCTCTTTTTCACACATCATTGTGTCTCGTCTGTGTGTATCACAGCGGCTAAGTGACACACAAAATAATTCTATCTTTGAGGTACTCAAGCATACCTGCATAAGCCAGACCATTATTTCTTCTTATTTCTTCCTCTGTAGCAGGAACAGCGCCACATGGTGGTGAATCCAGCCTGCTGAGACACAGCAAAGGTTTGACTCGCTTGCGGTGTAGAACCGAAGCTGAAGCTTGTTGCTGCACTGTTTGTCTTTCACAGACGTTTGCGCCTTTTCCCAGTTGTTGTTCAAAGAAATGTAACTTGACAGTCCCATTAGTTTGCGACACAAGTAAATATAATGGAGAGATATGCGCTGCAGGGATCATGACAGCCAACATCTCCATTATTAAAGCCCAGAGATTTAAGACAATGGAGAAAAGTAAAATGTAAACGGCATGTGTACATCACAACGAGCTAAATACCAACTAGAGGATGCGATGCTTTTGTTGACACCGTGTCAGAGCAGATTTGACACCAACGCTTGTTGCGTTATTGTATTTAATGTTTTATATCATACAGCTCAACCTTATTATTGGTCCCTTCAAATACGTAACCAAGCTGCACACAAGGTCTGCGGTCTAAAGGTGTCTAAACCTAGTGCATTTCCTTCTGATAAAGACTAATATGATCTCCGGGACCTAGCTGTGGGCTCAGAATAAACCCAGGTAAAGGTGGACATGTCTTTCGATGCTCGCAGATCCTGCAGCGTCACGGCAGTGCGGACCGAATGGTGGCGCTGCTCAGCATCTACGAGGAAGAGGACGAGGCCTACCAGGACCTGGTCACCGTGGCCACCACCTTCTTCCAGTATCTGCTCCAGCCTTTCCGGGACATGCGAGAGCTGGCCTGCCTCTACAAGATGGAGATCCTGGTAATTGCAAACATGTATTTAGCAGCTGTGGCTTTTTCTTAATATTGAATCTATTCTCATTAGGAACTAATGATGTTCACCAAAGTATCCAAAGAACATCCCACTGAATCATGTGCTACATTCTCGTTACGACCTGTGCAACAGACTGGTTGGTTAGTGGAAGGACTGGCCTGTGCAATATCACACTGTTACACTCACACACACACACACACACACACACACACACACACACACACAGATCAAGGGATTTCCACAATGGAGAGATCCAGTTGTATTTTCTCACTTAACAACTTTGATTAAAAGCTGAATGTATCAAGTTGTCCCGTATTTCTTCTTGCGTTGGGTCTCTGCAGAAGTCTTTGGAGTTCGAGGACTTGGGTCCTAAGAGAATTGCCGCTCTGGAGAAGGAGGCAGAGGAGTGGAGGACGAAAGCAGCCGATGCAGTCGCCTCCATTCAGGACATCACTGTCACATACTTTGCACAGACATCAAAGGCTCTGGCTGGTAGATTGCTGTGTTTATTTCTCTTATTTGTGCATCAATGAATTATTGAATTAGTTTTATCTGTCATTCCTCAGCACAGGAAATTAAGTGCAATAGACTCACATGCTGCTTTTCAACTGCAGACCAACAACACATTTATGATATATGTCCTCTAAAAGTCCATGAAATACATTGTAGTGCTCATCTACATTAAATGAACACCTAGTTGTGCTGTAGGACAAACGCCACATGTGGAAGTTATTTGACTTCCCACCTTGATCTGAGGGAAGGGATTCACAAGAAATAACCCTTTCAGATGGATGCACTCATTCCACAATCTATGAAGCTAGCAACTGTTGCAATGTTGCAAAGTGCCTGTGCTCCAGCATTCATTAAAAGCAACACATCCATGCCTAAAAGATTATGCCAGGGAATTAGGACAAGGGAACTCAAAAGTCACGTAAAGGTTTTATGACCACTGAAATTCTTTAACTGACTCGAATATATCCGTATCCATGGGTATTTGGTTCTGGTTCATACATGTGTTTAATCACTAACTTAGATGTGCTTCATGTGATGCCCGTGTGTGTGTGTGTGTGTGTGTGTGTGTGTGTGTGTGTGTGTGTGTGTGTGTTCAGGCATGTTGAAGCAGATGGAGGAGGATAAGGGTCGTTTTGGAGCTGCTGCCTGGGCGTCTGCAGCCCCCAGACTGGAGAAACTGCGCTTCCTGTTGGCCAAAGAGTCGCTGCAGCATATGAGGGCGGCAGAGATGTGCCTCAACCGCAAGAAAGAGGGCATCAGACAAAGGGTGTGTGCTTTGTTTGTTTTTTATTAAACCCTCCCCCCAACCTTTTAGTGAATTTGGCTCTGAATTTAGTCACCGAATTCTTCTCTGGTATTCAGGCTTTGGTTTAGTTTAGTCCGTTTTTATCTCTGCTTTTGTACTGGTGGTAAATCAGATGGGATGTGACACTGTGAATATTGCACTTGGTATTCCAGTCTGACATATATATATATATATATATATATATATATATATATATATATATATGGCTGCTGTAGTTCTTTGATCTATTTATGAAGCCTGTGAAAACGGAGATACACCCTAAAAAACCTGCGTGCATGAATATGTTAGTGGGTCTGTGTCTATATATCCATATTCTGAACGTGTCAGCTGCCGTAAATGCATTCCTCTGAGTACAAGGGTGGGGACAAAGGGTATTTGGGGTAAACGGCAGCAAATAACACTTTCAGCACCTTCACCTTCATGTGGCCGAGTCATTCACCTGATTAAACTCTTTAGAGATCTCAATGCAGAGGGAGACAGCTGGGGGAGATCAGAAGGCTGCACGTTATGAGAGTCATGGAGCTATTTTCAGGTACACATGTATGCTTTGAATGGGTAAGGTCATTAACTTCATATCAGGCATACCTAACATTACTGTCCGACCTTGCGGGTGGCTGCTAGTTGTGGTGGAAATATGTGGATTGTGGAACCAGGTCAGGTCACAAGTTTCTCAAGAAGTTACTGAGAGACTCACAACATGCAACGGATTCTCCCCCGACATCAGTTTCAATACCTTTCATCAGCGAGCAGGTGATCCATCACTGATCCTTCGCTCTTCACCTGGTAATTGGAAACAGATAGCACTTTGAAAACTCTCTGTTCTGTTTAAGAACACTTTCAAGCGTTCTCACGAGCAATTGTGTCAAGAAATTTGTTTCAGGAGGCAAAAAAATTAAAATCACAGACGGGATCATGTTGAGCCTCTTCCCCTAAACATGTTTCAGCTTGACAGCTGACTTTCAGCTTTGATCATTCAACGGCTTTAAAACCCAAAACATTAGCGCTTATTTTGAACTGCCGGATCTCTCGGGAGCAGTTGGAACGGGTGTCTGCCTGACGGGGGTTGGCGGGGGGGAGGCGTGCAGTTAAAGAGGCCTAACAGCTGAACGCCGGATGCTTGATCCTCTCATTTGACGAGGCCAAACCGGGCCAGAAAGAAAGAATTTGGAGAAACGTTGATTTGAAATATTAAAAAAACGACATTAAAACAGTAAACAAGCCAAATTTGAAATACAAGATGCAGTGCAGTTTATGAAATAAACGGTAGTGCATTTCAGAAGTGCAGGCCTTTGAATCTGGTGGTATTTAAGGCAGCAGCATGCGGAAATGTCTTCCGTCTTCATTTTAAGCAGCTGAGAGTCTCAGCAGACCTGCAGCTGTTTGTTCCAGATCGCTGCAGCAGAATACGTCAGGCTGCTTCTCCACGTTCGGTCCCAACTCTCTGAACAGAAAGGAGACCAGGTGACCTGAGGGGTCGGGGTGGTTCATGCGGTCGCAGCAGGTCAGACACGTATTTTGGCCCTAGACCATCCCGGGCTTTACGAACGGCAGACGATCCACTTAGTTTCAAGTGTTTATATTTGTTCAACGCATTAATCCAACCTGTGTATGGGATTATCGCCCCCCTGGAGATGTAGTCGTGTAAATGTTTGTGTCATTTCACTGTTTCCCCTCTGTTCACAAGGCGTGAAAAAGTTGGTCAAAACTAACCGGGGGTTGTTACAATGGTAGGGGAAACGCATAATCTGAGGCAAGGCGAACTCCATGAGGATGAGATGAGAGTTGTTACGTTTAGGAGGTTGGTTATGGCGAGTTGCAGTAAACACTTTTGCTTCTACCGTTTTGTCCTCCTCTGGCGTTTTGGAGGATAATGCAACAAACAAATCTCAGAGCGTTGGTGCTTTTGTGCGTGTGGACCACGCACGGGTTCATTGTGTGAGTATCGACAAAGCTTTAGCACAAACACACACAGACACCCATCCCAGCACATACCAACTTATTTTACCTGTGGACAGACACAAAGGTGCACACTCACTCACTCAGGGACCCACACGCAACCCGAGGGAAGAGAAGGAAAGAATGGAAAGCAGCCGCTAATTCAATTAAAATGTATGAAATGTATTCGGTAGAAGGTCAGCCACGAGCACGCGCAGTCCCGCCCCTCATTAGGCTGCCGTGTGCAAAGTGTGATCCTTTTGAAATGTGTCTGTTGTGGTGCAGTTGGGCGGCCTGTCTGGCAGACTCGGGAGCCAAGGAGCTGATCCCAGGTCTGCGTGTGAGGAGGAAACGGTGGACCAGCTGGAGCTGAAATTCTACGAAGCGCAACTGGAGCTGTACGACACCAAGTTTGAGGTCCTGAGGAATGAGGAGCAGCTGCTGGTGGCCCAGATAGACGCGGTGCGACGGCAGATTAAAGGTAGGTAGAGGACGCACAACGCCAAGCTGCTTCTGTGAAAGACACCGGTGTCCCCGCAGTTCACTTTAGAACATTGATTTGGAGACACACAAATCATGAGTTACACGATCTCCTTTTAAAGGAAAGCATAACACCAGAAGCCATAAATACAAAACCGCGTCGTTAAGTAGGAAACCACAGAGAAAAGGCTCAAGGTCGCCGCACACTGTGAATCCCATCACAAACATGCTTTCTGTGCCTGAACAAAGTGCGTTACTGTAAACACACCAGCTCAAGACCTCTGCCTTATAAAAGCCCTTTAATAACTACTAGACTAAGTTAAGGGTCGCCTTAGCAACACCAGTTGCAGTTTTCCCTGTACCCACGGATGTACATAGGAGTACTTTGATAGGGGAGAAAAACAGGATTATTCACAGTTTGCGAACTTGTAAAAGAGGGCAAATGGGTTCTCCATTCAGTTCTCTTTTTCTTTTGGTGTACTGGCACTTTAATAATAGGGCCGCGTGTGTTTTTGTGTTAATATTTGATTGGACTATGTTACATTGAAATATGTGTCCTACACATTCAATAGCGCCATCGGGTACGACGCCACGTTGCACTACACTTCCCAAAGAGCTGTCGGCTGGAGATCACCATGTCACCACGTTTCCCATCCTCATCACACAAGCAATGTTCATGTAATGTAATAATGTACATCATGACATTCAGGGGCTTCTGTTTTTCTGGTCTCTTGGTGTCCTGTGCACACGGTTTACTTTGGGGAAATATTTTGTGCCTGTAAATATTTCCCTAATTGCGCCTCGTGGGACCAGGCACGTTTGCTCTGCTGTGGTATGTGTGTGTGTACATGCTGTTTTATTGTGTCCGTCGCTTTGGCTCTCGCAAGGTCAATTTTCCCAACCTAACAGCAGGAAGGTGTCCTCGTTCCAGTTGCTGGATATAATATGAGATGTGTCACATCAAAGGAGAAGGCTGGATGTATGAAGCCTTTCAATAGAGTTCAAAGTTTATACTGTCACTAAGATACCCCTCAATGGACAAGGTTTATTTCCAATGCCCTTGTAGAAATATATAAATGATGCTCTTAGAGATCTCATTAATTTTCACACAAGTGACACAGGTCATTATGCAGGCAGGCATGTAACCATATTCTAGTCAGATTGCGCTAATGTTTCTCCCTTAATACTCAATGGTATTCGGTTACTGTGTCACTTGTGTGAAAATGGTATACTGCTGCAGTGGTACTTGCTCTAAAACGCCTCTTTGTCATGCAAAACCTTTGAAAGCGGCTTGAAATCTCAAAGAGGTAACCTGGTTTCCTGCTGACATGTTGTTGCACAAGTAAGTCTAGCAGCAACACGTAGTTGACGAATACAAAACCAAAATAATATATAATAATAAGCATCATGTCCTCCCCGTTGGATACAGAATGGAAAGTTAGGATGTCAGACGCGCCCTTGTTTGAGCTGATCGGATCTGATCGCATCTGTGTTGCAGAGCTGAAGGACGAGGTGGTGTACTATGACGTGTGTGAGGATGCGGAGGAGCTGCATAGCTTGGTCCACACAGGCGCTCAGCAAGCCGACCCGCCGGCTGTCAGTCATCTCAAAAGAAGCCTGCAGGCTTTGGAGACCCAGAGAGGCAGAATCTGCGCCCGGCGGGCATATCTCCGCAACAAAAAGGTGCCCCTCTCTGCCACATCACAAATGATTTTAGATTGTGAACATACTTGCCCAAGAATGTTTTCAGCATTGATATATTCACGTCTGTGTTTAGGATCAGTGCATCGAGGCCAATGAGCGGAAGCAGCTCCCCGCCAAGCAGAGCTCCATCCTCTTCAACCAGCATCACCACGTCCACCTGGTACATCTCCGCGGCAACGAGGCGACCCCTCTGCGATGCTCCCTGCACAGGCGGAAGCCGCAAATGAAACCGGGTCCAATTCTTTGACTGTTGATGCCCTTGGCTGTCTCCCCCTGTTGTCCGCAGAAACGAGAGAAGAGGAAGGAGGAGGAGCAGAGGAGGAAACAGTGGGTGGACGAGGAGCGGGAGAAGACTCTGAACAGATTACGCTCCTTTAGAGAGGTCAGGTCTTCCCCCCTGCAGCTTCTTCTGTTAATGAAACCCCAGACACCCCTGCTTTGTGCGCGCTCGATTTAACAGCTTAAAATCAAAACTCACTCGTTAACTACTGGACTCGGGAGGCGAGAGGTTTTGGCGCGTGCCACAACCATGATGTCGCTGGTTTGATGAGGACATTTGTCGCTGGTCACATTCTGCTTTCTCTTCCCATTTTCCCGCCTTTCTTTTCACCGGGACGAGGGTTTTACCAGAGAGGAAAGAGATACGTTTAGGAACTGGGTTTTTGTGGTTTCGTTGAATAAGCTACATGGAGCATTGATTGGCCCAACAAAAAAGTAATTCCAGCCAGTGCTGACAGCGTTGATATCAAACACTCAACATTTCTTCCTAAAGATGTTCAAAAGTCACTCTGTCCATGTGGCCGGTCCTCCACTTCGGTCCAGAATGAAATATCTCAAACTCTTTCTGTAAATTCTGTACGGTCATTTATCCCTCAACCTTTCATCACTATTGCATAAAACTTTCAATTTATAATGTTTGGATTATTGATCCAACTGGAGGATGTTGGGATTTTGTGCACATTCTCTCTGTCGCTTCTGGTTAAACTCGATACAGTGTGAGACCTGTATAGAGCGAAAGAAGACACAGAAGATTGGGCGAGCGTCATCTTGTGTCCTTGTGGGTTTAACTCCGAACAATGTCCGGCTTTCTGCCTCTTCTCCCATCTCTTTCAAGAAACGACCGGGCCAGTTCATCCTGAAGACTCATTCGCGGATGTCTCCTGGAGAAGTGCCGTGTCCCTCCCAGCCGCTGTCCATTATCAGCCTCGGCCCCCCTGAAGGACCGCCCCCCTGCGTCCGTCCTGCACCCGGACGCAACAAAACGCCAAGAAAACAGCGGCCTGAGGACATCCCTGTCCAAATCTTCTGTGCGACGTCACCTCCAACGACAACCTGCCCTGCTGCACCTGCGCCTCCCCCCCCACCGCCACCCCCCCCACCTCCACCACCACCACTGCCTCCCGCCATGCCTCCCCCATCCGTCCAATGGTTGCCTTCCCCCAAAGACTCACCGATGCCTCTCTGCGAAAAAGAGGACCCTCCTTTTCCGGCCAAGAACACGCTGACACAGAATATAGGTGAATATAGACACAAGAATGTTTATTTTTTACAGAATCCTCCTTGTGGATTTAGAAAAAAATGTGTGAATATGTCAGAAAAGCTGTGAGGGGGAAGTGGAATCTCCATCAGCAGTGAAGCTGCAAAATGACACCAGTCATTCTTTCTTACCAACGGCGCTCGTGTCCATTGCCTTCGTTGTTACCGTAGGAACGATGGACGAGGTGTTGGCCTCATTGCAGCGTGGACAGATTCAGCTTCGGAAGGCGCCCGCTCCCAGGGCTGCGCCCCCTGCTGGCGACACAAGGACCAGTCTGATGACGGCCATCCGACAGGGAGTCGCCCTGAAGAAGGTGAGATGATCCACGAGAACACGCAGCAGCCGACTCACTGCAGATAGTCTCGTATCTGTGCGAGTGTGAGTTTCAGTGGAGAAGTGTTTTGTGTCCTAAAATGACAGCATGGAGACATATGTTTATCCCACTGTGGCTGTGATCCATTAGGCTGCTTGTGTTCCCGGTGCTCTGCATGCAGCCCTGGACGGAACAGAGCCACCATTTATGTTATCGTCAGTTACACCTGTGCTTCCCAATTAAGTCTAAATTAACTGCATGCAAAGAGATCAACGACACATTTAAGAGCACTATGTGATGTTGAGCGTGCTGAATGGACTCGTGGTCGTGTTCTAGATGGTTCCCGCTCGGGCAGAACTCCACAGCAGCGGGGACAACGAGCTGGAGCGCAGCATCAAAGCCGCCATGATGAGGATGAAGAAGGTGGCGGCGGATTCTGACGACGACGACAGAGGAGACAACGACGACGATACACAGAGTACAGACTGGGACAGCTGAGGACCCCTCCCCTCCCCTACACACACACACACACACACACACACACACACACAGCAGTGAAGTTGTTCTTTTACAATCGGTTTTCTTCACGGTTCTGAGCTGCAGCTCAGGTTGCTGCCAGACAAAAAGACGGATGGGATTACGCCTCCTCTCACGTAAACATTGCAGTTTTCAAAATTGCCCCGAGAAGTTGCAATACATCCAAATCCGTGGCTGGTTTTTCTAAAATCCTAAACTTGTGTGAATGAGGCAGGAAGAAGAAGCAGAATTGCAGACTTCAGCCACTTTGAATGTAATTCAATCTGATATTTTTTTTATTTGACTCAACTTTCTCCCCCACTAGGGCTGCAGCACAATGAGTTTTTTTGCATTTTGTTACTAAACAAAGGAGAGTTGTGTCCTGAAGTGCAGCAGTGTGAATGATTTTCAGGCAACAGGTTTAAAGTCCACGTCACTGTTTGTGTTACGTTGGATGCACTGTCTTCCTGGTCCTGTTTTTCCTCTTTGTGTTGGATTGATGGGAATGTGCAAGGCACTTTTGTGGTGTAATATATACGTCATCTGTTGTTTTTTTCCCTGTGTGATTCCATGACAAATGAAGTTAAACAAACTAGACGCTTGGTTTTCTTTTTCCCCGATAGCTAACACTTATATGACACAAAGCACTTACCTGAGGAGACAAAGCTATAATGTATTAAGATATGAAACTTGATTCGAGCCGCTGTTGGCTGCGGCGGAAACGCACTTCAACTGACTGCAGTTTTTTAATAATAAAAGAAGACATGTGGGCTCATGAGCCGTTTGTTGGAAGAAGTTATTTTCCTGTGGTTTGCTTGTTGTGTTTCCAGAGTGCCACGACTCCGCTGTACCTGTGTGACGTTGTCTTAACGCGTGCCGGTCATCAGGTGTGTCGCCCACCTGATGACGGTGATGGTGACGTCCATCACGGCAACCGCCTCTCCCCACGCGGTGCCATTGTGTTCATTGAGCTTAACAGTCTTTACAGAAGAAGCTGTTAGCAGAGTTGGTTATGGACGTTCCCCCTCAGCGTTGTCAAGGGGATCGTCCCGCACACGTATTTGTGAGCATATTTGTGTGTGTGTGTGTTATTTATCATCCAGGTGATCTGGGTAGAACACTAGTCGTGGCCCTCTGGGAAGTCTCTCTCTCTCTCTCTCTCTCTCTCTCTCTCTCTCTCTCTCTCTCTCTCTCTCTCTCTCACACACGTCAGGCATGTAGAGAAACCAGACGGCGGAGCGTCAACACAAAATTCCGCCGCATGTTACCATGGCAACAGGAAATCTCAGTTGTAGCAGCCTGCAGTACAAGCTCTCTCTCTCTCTCTCTCTCTCGGACGCATGCAAAGAGCAGCATAGTCTCTTAATGATGTTTCACCAACTCGCCCACTTCGTCACTGGTCACACAATGAGCCCGGCTGAGAGAGTTTGACGCAGCATGAAGAGCAGAGATACTGCTGTTGCCGCTTCCCCACTCCGTGTACATTTGAGTTCAACTAATACAAGCAAGGTTTCCATTTGGTTTTAAAGCTTTCACTTATTAAAATTGAATTAGTCAATACAAATAGAATCTGGATAGCTACCAAAATGTTAGTTTGCTTACAAGTAAAAGAGACAACCATTTGGTATTTTTGTTTGAAAAGTAGTCTTCATAATTAATTTGATCATCAAAATAATTGCTTCATCCAATACATGCATCCACCACACAGTGATTTAGCTTAGAATATGATAATGTGAGAAGCTTCCCAGAATGAGGAAGTTGGAACCAAAAAATGTTCTCAAATAATCAGTCAAATCAAAAACGCTGAACATTCTGTGACTGAAAATCAGCAGCGTTTCTCTGTTCCACAATTGATCAATGAAATACATTTGTAATCCCCATTGTTGATTGAACAAAAGAAACAATTTCAATATATCCAAAGGGATGTTTTTCCTTTTTCAATTTAGACTTTACATATGGTCAAATTAGTTTATTAGTGAAAATAAGTCCTACAAATATTTTCCATCAGCTGACTTAATTTCATCAATTCTTTAAGCCCTAAACGACTGCTTAGTCTGCATATTAATAGTTTTTCACCCTGATGCACCCGTGGCTTCCAGCTGATTTCCCAAAGTGGAAACAAGTACAAATTAGTGTCTTACAAAGACCAACATCAAAGAGTAAAGACTGACTGTTTTGTGTCATTAAGGGATTCATTGTTGGAAAGTTGCTTGGTCTCTATACTTCTTGTGAACAACAGTTTGAATGATTGACGACAACAAAAAACCACAGGGATTGAGTTGCCAAGGAAACGTGTCCCCTGATCCAGCACTGCAGCCGTGTCCTCAGCGCCGCGATGACGCTGGATTTTCCATCTCTCAAACAGGCTCATGTCTGTGTGTTGCTTCATTTGTTCTGATCGGACTTGTGTCATCGTAGATCAATCCCACTTGTTTGTGGTTACGTCTGTCTGGATTACATCTATATTTATATGAAAATCACCGGCGGAGACAAAGACTTTTGTGCCTAAGCCTCGACGGCCCCGTAGGTTCATTCCACCTCCTCCTCTGCGATCCTCATCCAGGAAACAAATCCCTGAAGACTTTAATTGCGGCATATTAGTGGGCTTCAACAGAATTTTGGTTTCCTACACAGAACCCGCAATGCTGATTGGTGACCAATTAGGGATTAGGGGAACCGCTCCTCTGTGTGGAGCTCTCAACAAAGTGCTCCATTACTTCAATTTCAAAAGAAGACACCAGGCTCAGTGTTGTAATCAAACTAAATTTTAACAATTTTCATTTCTATTGTACAATATTGAACAGGAGTCACAAAAGTGAACAAGAGGCATTAGCCTGAAAAGAGGGTCATACTTGGTGTTCCGGGCTCAGGAGACTTAGAACAGGTGGGGTTGAACAGAGAGAGGAGCAAAATGTCCCTCTCTAGGTCAAAACAGAGCTGAAAAAAATATAACATCATAGTATCACCTAGTAAATATGCCTTTGATCTCAAATGTGTCATGATTCAGAATAGACTTGAAAAACCCTCAATCACTATAAAACCTGCGATCCTGACAGTTTGGTTTATTTGATATATTATTGTACATCTCAGGACTTCAGCTGAAGGTTGATTTTTCTCAGTATGTTCTAGAAACACTAGTTGCAGACAGGCTCCAAAATAAATATATATGTAAAACAGAAGAGTCCAACAGTGCCAAATTAAATGTCATCAGTGAAGTACATTTTCATATTATTCACCCCCCCAGCAGCACAGAGTCCCCCACCCCTCCCCTCCCTAATCCCCCCCCCACCCTAAAAATGCAACCACCACCACCATAAAAGTATAAGAACTAGTGTGAAAGAAGCACGTCAACAGCCTGGGGGACGTCTTTGTTTAGCACATGGACAGAAACACTATTGCATACACCAGGTCCTCAGAACACTACACTGCACATCACAGGAAAACGGGGAACCTATTATTCACTTTTCCTTTTTAGGAGCTCCGTAAGCAAAAGAGCAAAATATAGTCAAACCCCCTACAAGACAGTTCATGGCTTCCTGCTGCGGTCTTTCCTCGGACTAGTTTGTCCAAACACCTCTTTTGTCCGCTGAGCTTCTCGCCCTCTCGCCCCGTTAACTCCCATTAGCATCCTCGGGATGGGATCGCCTACTTGCGCTTTCTTCTCCTCTCGTTTTAGGAGCGTGTGTTCGATGTTCATCAAGTTATTATTATGGTGATGGTCATCACTTGGCCAGTTCTCCTCGCCAGGTGGGTTTAGACTCGCCTGGAGGCACTTTTATGTCACGGCCGTTTGTCACGTATATGTGCGTACGGGCTAATCAGTACAAAGCGTCTTATGATACACCTGAGATAGACGAGAGGCCACGGCGAGGACGGTCGGTGGAAATCATCTGTAATTCTCTGAGGGGAATCGCGAGGATTGTTACCGGTTATTATTAGAGTGATGCTGATCAATATCGTCTTTGTGTTGCTCATTTTAGCCCTTTCAAGGACCCTCTTCTACTCTAAGCTGCCGGTGAAGAAGTGCTGTACCCTTAAAAAAAAATAAAAACGCAGATGAGCAGAATGAAAGAACCCACCACCCTCCCAAACAGAAACGGATAAATAAGCTCATGTTGTGACTGTTGATTTAGTTTCAGTATACCAGGGCACAAAATGGAGCCATTTGGTGGAGCATGCCGACCTTCCTCCTGCCAGTCTCTCTCCCACTCCAAAATCCTCTTTTTCTCGCGTGGTAGTGTTTATTAGAAGCCAAAGCTGATGGTGTCCGAGTGGAGAGCAACTTGGGAGAAGAGGTGCCACATCGTTTCTGAGAACACACTGTAGTGAATCCTTGGTACCCGACCTCTGACCCTTTCAGCTCAGTGCCACTTCACTTAGTTATCAACACCCAGCTTGGAGAGGCCCTGCCTAAACTCGTGCAGCTCGTCTATCTTTCCATCCAGCATATCCATGAACTTCTTCAGCTCGCCCTTCATGTTGCCCTGCTTCTGTTGGCTGTCTTCTATGTCCAGCTGGAGACCCTCAACTCTCCCCTCCAGTTCCTTGTTCTTCATCTCAGCAGTCTGTGGAGGATATCAAGGGAACAAAATAAAAACAATTACATGGCAGCAGCTGGTGGACATAGGAAAATCCAGTTCATGTCTCATGAGGGACGCCACATGCTACGACCTTTCAGGTGCCGCTTAGCTGAGAAGCCAAACCAAAGCTACCATCAACCATTAGATTGAAGTAGTTGAACTCAGCGCTTACCTCCCTGGCATGGAGAGTCTCAAAGTGTTTCAGACTGGCAGACAACACCATTACCAGATCACACTAATGCCATCGAGGGGAGGGGTTTAAAATAGGAATGCTAAATTGGCGTCCACCGTCTGCCCTGGTGGACTCCTGAAACCCGACCTCCACGTGGGGCGTCCTCTTTAAATAGTGAAGAGCCATGGCCACACACACACACACACACACACACACACACACACACACACACACACACACACACACACACACACACACACACACACACACACACACACACACACACACACACACACACACACACCGGAGTAGAGCAAGGGGATTTTATGTAAGAAAAAAACCCAACCAAAAACCAACCAACGGTTTCCCTTTACGCGGTAACTTTTATCTGAATAAACTGTGGCTGCGTTTTCATTTTGGGGCTCGTGGATGATCATCCATACGGGGTATTCTGCCTTGTCTATGCTTCAGCTCAGTTTGGGTTGGTTGGCTAAATAAACTCTTTGCTTCAGCCGGCTTTGTTGTCACTGCCGTTCATCCAGCTGGCTGTTGCAGAAACGAGCCGGGCGGTGGAGCTTTGTGAAGCGCAGGAACTTCAGGCATGCCACTGTTGGTTTAATTCTCCTTCCTGCCCCGGCTTGAAACGCAACACATGCGTGACAGCTCAGATGATTAAATCCCGCTCAGAGTCGGTCAGAAAATGGGATGAGCGATGAGCAACTCATGTCAGACTTGGCCCTGATGGGGCGAAAAGTTTGATATTACTCAATGAGGAATCAGACTGGCCGAACAGGTGCTCCCAGGGCGCCGGGAGGGGATGGGCGCGAATTGTTGTTGTTTATGGCAACAGCAGACTCTCACGCCCAGCAACCCACACACCTACAGACAGGTTACTAGACATGGAGGAAAGCTCTCAGGCTACTTTTGCTGTTGTAGTAGTCAGCAAAACTGATCAACCAATCTGAAACTAATTAGCCATGACAAAGACGCAGGATCTCACAGATGAGGAAGTATCTCTTTTCAAAGAGGCTTTAATCCACTGGGGGAGTGCTGGGGGTCGACCTTTATTAACAGACGCATTAACCACGGCGTGCGTTAGTACGTAGACACGTGAAGGGAATGTTGTGTCACCAGCCCTCAGGCAGAATGGTGACTAGGAACTCTGCTTCCCTTTCTCCGTGTGAAGGCGCCGCTCGCGCCTCAGAGCCGGCGCGTCACCTCACTGTGACAGACTTTGTGTACTTGCATGTGCTGCACGCTCCTGCGTTTATACCCTGCTGTTAATCACAACTGAGAGAAAAGGGAATTTTTTAACACACCTGCAGTTTTGCAGTGATGCTCTCACACTCTGCCATGAGCTGAGGGATTATCTGTGCCTGCGTCCTCAGGTTCTCCAACTCCTGGGGAAAATAGATACAGAAACATGTTAAAAAAAAAAGAAATAAAAAAAAAGCCATAAGGTAAACAGCAGCATCCGGGTGATTTAATAAAAGAAGCTCACATCTTCAAATGTTGCAATATTTTAGGAGGCAATTCTCTCTCGCCGAGTTTGTTCAGAATATTGAAGCCAGTCTCGTATCAGGTCGGTTGGATTTCCATTCGCCACGCTTACCGAGGCTAAGTGCTTTCAGCTTCACATAAACTGTAGTGATTGTGTTCAATTGTCTAACTCTCAGCAAGAATAAAAAGGTAATAGCTGTACGTGGAACCGAAAGTTCAGTTTCCTTGTCAAACTAACACTCTTAATGTGCTGCGGCAGCTGCACAAGAAACGTTTCTTTGACACAAACAAAGATGGCAGCAGCACAAAGCACGAAGGAACCACGCAAGGTGAAAATAAGAAAAACAGACGAGAATGAATACAGAGGCCTTGATTAGTTTTTTTTTTCTCTCTTATGTAAATATGTTTTTTCCTCAAATAAACATATATTATTGCCCTGAAAGCTTCATCTCCCCCCCCCCCCACACACACACACACACACACACACACACGCGCGCAGTCAAGCGGCTTTGTTCTGTCAGTTTAAAAGTGGCCAGTGGATGCCAGTGGATAACAGTGGATGCTTAATCATTCATAGGCTCCTTTTTAATTGGAGGAGTTGATGAGTCACTGGGCAGAGGAGCCTCTGTAGACTGTTCAGACTGTGGAAACAGCGAAGCCCCTGAAGGACTCATTGCTCTTAAACTTTCAAAATC
The DNA here is from genome assembly GCA_021346845.1 of Apeltes quadracus. NCBI lineage: Eukaryota > Metazoa > Chordata > Actinopteri > Perciformes > Gasterosteidae > Apeltes > Apeltes quadracus. The sequence goes on from CM037918.1 coordinate 6,251,316, forward strand.
AGCTCTAGTTCTTTGAACTACTTCCTTCCTGTGGTTGTGTAAGGTAAACAGCCCCCGAGGAAAGATGCATATGTTCTATTAATACTCCGGCTGCCTGGTGCTAAGCCGGAAGATCCCAGACACGCCGTTTACCTCTGAGCATTTGAAAAGCTCTTTACAGAGTAACGGTTTGAACGTCATCATTATCAACACAGTTGAACTCTAATTACAAGATTAGTTGACAATTAGACAAGTAGACAATTAACTGAAAAAACAGCGAATCTGCAACCATCATCTATTATCCCTTGAAGTCCTTTTGTCCCCCAAGCAAACTCATTTCGTAATAATTAGTGGAATCAGGAATAAAATTAAACAATTGATTAAATCAGCTTACGTTTCCTTGTTTTTTGTATACAAAAACTAACAGAAATATTTAGCAGATGAATTGAAAATGAAACGGTTTGTTAGTTGAAGTCATGATGAAAATGTTTTTGGTGCCTGCAGGTTTCTGGAAATTGGGACAAACCTTTTTTTGCCCTATTTAAAAAATGTCCATGATACAGACATCAAATCATTCTTAGTGAGAGCGTAAAGCTTCATCTGTTGCAGGGTCCCGTTTACAACCTGTAGGTCTGTGTCACTTTTTCAGGATTGAAGTAGAAAATATTTTAAAAAAACTTCCAGATATGCAATAAATAGCTAAACACCACTGCGATCAGCAAAATATACTTAGCTGTTGTAACAGAAACAACGCCTCAATCAACCATTTTCCTCACAGGCTTTGTCCACCTGTCCCCTGTGCTACACACGGGGCTGATGGCGTCTTCTTTCCATGACGGTGATGGGGAGACAGTCGCTATAGAAAAAAGGCAGCCAGACTCTCACAATTTGTTCCTCATCTTTGGTCTGCAGACGGAAGCAGCATTTAACCGGCGACAGGCAGAGGTCAAAGGACTGTGTGTCCGTGCGGGGCTCATCCTCATTAGCAATAACAGCAGCATCAGGCTGGCTGACAGTCAGCTAGTTTGGATTACAGATGACTGAGGGAGTACGCGTGGGGCGACGCCGCTAATGGCATTCCTGCCAAAGCTCCCTGCTGCTCTGACTCCAGACAAAGTCAGCGGATGAATTACACCCCCCCACACTGGTCAGTCTATTTTCGCAGTGGAGTTCTAGTGTACCAAAGAGGAACAGACAGGGCGTAAATTGCTTTAGCAACGAGCACAGAAAGAACCCAGAAAGTAAGATAAAGGGGAGAAGTAACCGTAGAACAGTCTGGGTTTAGCCGGGGAGTCGTAAAGTAACAACACCAAGAGATGATCAGAGGAGGTAGAATAACCTCCGCAGGGAAGAGGAGTGTACAGTGAAGAGACACACTGAAATGTTGGAGTCAGGAATAAAAAGTATGTCTGCGAGGAGACATAAAAAATAGGATTTTTATTGTGATGAAGGGGACAGAGAGAAGCTCAATCTTCCACTTCTGTTATCCACACTCCTCCAGACCCCCCAGCCAGCTAATGCATTGTGCCGCAGACACCTCACCTGCTCCTTTTCCTGCAGCTCAGCTTCTAGCTCCTGCACCCGAACAGACAGCTGGGAGTTGTTCTGCTTCTCCCGATCGGCTTCGTTACACTGAGCTTCTAGTTTGGTGATCTGCAAAAAGAAGCAAAAAAGGAGAAGCTATAGGGAAAAATGTCCTGTTGTTGTTGGGAAAAGTAGTCAAATGTGGACAAGGTGTCTTTAGAACATTTACATATAATAAACATTCCTAAACATGCTGCATTTTACAGGTGATGTCGTTTTCAAAAACTGACATTTGAGTCGGACAACTTGCAGCCTGTTATAAAATGAATAATTGCAAAACCAGCCCAGCTGCAGTAACTGCTCCTATCAATTTTGAAACTAAAATTATTCCATTTAAAATGGACTCTGTAGCAGGGAAGAAGAAAACTAATTAAATCTGTAATACTTTGCCAACTCAGATTGAAAAAAATACTTGTCAAATACTCAAATACTTGTTAAGCTATCAGTCCTAGATCAATCGGTCACTCAAAATCTATAATCTACTCGCTATAAGCTGCAAAACTGCACTGCGAACTGTAACGCTGGCTGCCTGCAGGATCAATGTCTTTGTCGTGACAGTGTTTAACTTCCCTCTCTGCATTACCTTCTCCCGGAGCGTGTCGCTCTCTTCTTTGCAGGCGCCAAGTTGTTTCTTCCAGCTCTCTACATTAGCCGAGGACTCCTGCAGTGCGTCTACCAGCCTGGCATTATTTTCCCTTAAAGTCTGCAGCTCCGTTTCCCACTTCTTGGCATTGGTGTTGCTGTTAGACAGGAGACAGAAAATCCAGGAGGAGAGTTATTAATGGAAGAAAAATGTAGACAGGTCACAGCTGGAGTACCTGGGGCTTGTGCCCACCGGCGTGACACATAATGCTAGAATATCCTTCTAGTCGTTATTATGCAATTAGATGGGACTTATATGCTGCTGTCAAGAGGTATTTAAAAAAATAAATAATGATGAGCTGCTGCCTTTTCTTTCCTTAGCACAGAGTGTATTTCTGTTTTATCTATAAGGTCGAAGAGGTTGTGATGTATATTTAGTATGCATCGCTGTTCCCTTCCTTGTGCATGGCCGGTTTGAAGCGTGCTGCTCTCCGTTAAAAGCGGACGGACGCGCGCCGCAGCCTCCTGCAGTCTGCGGCTGTTTCACTGCTGTGACACGTTTACAGAAAACTAAATCTCGAGCCCTTGTGAAGGCACAAAAAAGTTCTGTGTTTCAGACCGCGCTCCTTGAGACGTTCAAAGACAACGTAAGCTCGATGCACTGGTTTGAAACAAATGTTCCTCCTTTACCGATGTTCCCTGGAAAGAACAGAGACTGTTGCTTGAGTTTGGTTGTCGAAAGAAATGTACTCAACGGAAATTGTCAGTCTAAAGTATTATCAGGAAAAGTCTGCTGGTCTTTTCTTTATCTATTAATATGAGAAAGCCCCCCCCCCTCACCCCCACCCCCCTCCCCCTCTTCTGATTAAATATGTCTGTTTCTTCAGTAAGTGTAGGTGCGGACATTTTAGTTGACTCAGATGGGTCATTCCCATCCCATCTGGTATTTCATGCATTTAGCGTTTTATACACCGAGCATCTGGATTGTTGAGGCTTTATAACCAAACTGAAGTGGAACATAGAAGCTCACTCCTAAGATGGGATCAGATGATTTCTGAGCCCTTAGGGGCCATGGTATCGTCCCAGTGGCAATAAAATGGAGATGGAGAACATTTGAGCACAGTTTGGGGAAGAGACAAATGGAAGATAAGAAGGAAATAGCAATGAGGGGCGATGAGGAGCCGCTGTGAGTTGAAATGATGTGATGGCCCTTAAAGGGAGTGCTGCTTTAATGTGAGATTATGTGGCATGTGGTGGAAATGCATTTAGATAAAGGTCACCTTCAAGAGGTCGTTGTGAAGGCGTCCATGAAAAGAACCCTTACCTCACTTCTACTGCACTCTTGAGACGTTCGTTCTCGGTTTGCAGCACAGCGGCCTCCGGACTGACATGAGAGATTTTCTCATCATCTGTTCCATTAATGCTGGATGCCTGAGGGCTCGACTGAGTTTCATGTCCAGACTCCTGCTAAAGGGACAGCGTTATGGTTAAGGGAGGGTTTAGTTTCCGTCCACCTGCAGCTTTCTCAACGTTCTGATGGGTTGCACCATCAACGTGTCTCATAAATCAAGCCCCGACGGCGGAGTGGGTCTTTGACACCAAAAGAAGCCCTCAAACGTTGTAAACACCATGGACACGTCAGCTGTGACAGAAGAGGTGGTGGAGAAAGAACTGAGGCCAGTATTCATCATGTCATCTGGCCCGGCAGCCCGGTCTCTCAGAGCCGAGTCGGACTGCAGGCCGGGCGGGAGAAGGCCAGACTGCCGGGTCTTCCTACAATCCATGCCGTTTACTTGACAGAATTAAAAAAAAGTACATCGTTTGCGCTCAACTGAGAAAGTTGTATTGCTCCGTGGCTCTTACTGTCTACCTGGTCCTCTTAATTGCAGTGGTGATTGCTGTTGTATTAACACAATCTATTTTGGACACAACCCTCATAGGCCTGCGTTCATTTCACTATTTGAACTGATATATTTGAACATTAAATCATGCCGGAAGCTTCTTTGAAACACACAACAGCTGGTATTGTTTTTTCAGGAAAGCAACCAAAGCTGACATTTTTTAATTGCTTACTTTCTTATCAGTGTAACAGGTTTCTCTGCTTAGAGGCCCCTGATGGCTGGGAAGCAGACATGAAGTACATGAACACACAGCAGAGAAATCTCATTTACCTCGGAGTGATTACTCAACGTGTCCACCTTGTCTTGAGATTTGTCCCTTGCCAGCTTGGCTGCCTCTTTTACCTCCTGGAACTTCTCAGAAAACTGTGAATTTGAGAGAGGCACGAAAGAGCTGTGGTGATAATACAAACTGTTCGATGATCAGACGCAGTGTGGCTCATCTGAAAACATTTCGGGAGAAGGGAGCCAATTATCTAGTGAGGATGAGGATTTAAGAAAAGACATCCGATTGCTTTGTATCCCCTGCGGCTGTCTAGATGATTACATAACCGTGCACTGTTGCGCTCCAGTTTTAAGACAAATACCTAAATCAGTTGTCTGTAAGCTTTCTCATTGTGATTTCACGCGATGCAGCAGAGATGCGTCCTCTCACCTTGGCCAGCTGCTGCTCCGAAGAAAAGCCCAGCCCGAACACGGTGTTGGCTCTGCTGTCTGCCCACTGGCCGAACTTCTGCGATGTCTTGGTGAACGTCATGTTGGGTGTGATGGTACTGTTGATAATCACCTGTGAGGACAAGATGACCCGTCAATAACATCCCAGCGCTAGTGGAGAGGCTTCCGGTAATCAATAAAGAATCCCACCATGGCTCTCAGGTCCATGTGATGATCTCTCTGTCTCTCTCTCTCTCTCTCTACATTAATGGAGCTTGAGCATCTGCATTCACATGATGGATCGTGCTATTGATTAAGCAATGGAAAATCCTCTATTGGAGCTCCATTCATAGAGAGCAACAGTCTTTCACCATGCCAACCCTCAGTTTTCTGAATTGGCGTATTTATATATATTTTTATATATTTTCTTAGAGTGATCTGCTTCATGAATACTGTCTGATTCATGAACATTTTTGAGAACCTTTCTGTAATACAGAGCCATTTTGTATACAAAGCAATCCTTGGATGTAGTCCAGCCGATGTTGCTGTATTGTGAGTGTCACAATGTCGTGATTCAAAACATCTTCAATCCACAAACACTGAGGCTCCAAATGAAATTTGATGTAACAGAATTTATCCTCAATATTTTACAGGTCACAATCTGACGAGTCGGACTTGCTGAAGAAAAGCTGGCAACCTCATTCATTGGGAAGCTTTTTAACACAAGGGTGTCAAAAGGTTTGGTTTGAATGGAGAAAATAATAATTCACTATTGCCACAGGCAAATTGTTAATGGAGTTGTAATTGTAGATTTTACAGCTGCCGAAAACCTTTATAACGTTGGAAAACATTGATTTATGTTGATATACATTTTTGTACCATAATTTGAAGCATCTGAAGATGTACTCACGAATAGCAAAGAAAGATTGTCAGACACAACCTCTGAGAAGTCAAATTACAGTCTGCATATTGGCTACAGGAGACGTTCACCTGTCGTCAGAGCCATGCAGGAAATCAGCTGGTGGAAAACTTCCAACACCCTAAAATTGGAACCAATGCAGGAGGCAACAACGGTAGAAAGCAAAAGATTCCTAGAGACCATTTCAACATGAGCCAGACTGCATCCACTTCAGTGTTTTTCTGCATCACTGCCGAAAACAAACGCGTCTTGTCAAATTTACAAAGAGGTAGACGTAAACACAAGTAGTTTTTATTTATTCTGCCCATGTACAGAAACCCAATGACACGACCGAGCTATAAGAACCTAAAAACACATACTACGCAAATTACCCCGACAATTAAGAAACAATAGAAGACAGTTTAATCACAGTGCGGCCCTCGTTTCATAGCAACATGGGTCTGATCACAGGATTCAAGAAGATAAATTGCTGACAGACTTGTGTCCCTTTCTACGCCCCCTCCGTCTCCATCTCCATCTTTTGTTTTTCCACACATTGCACTGCATCATTACCGGACACAGAGACCCCAAAAGCAGAGACGGAGTCAGCAGGAAAGAGAGCGAGGACTCTGGTAGACAGTCAACGGCCTCTCAGGAATTCCAATATGTGCAGAACGATGCCAATGGATCCAGAGCAGCGAGATAACTGCACGTACACAGAATCCAGCGTTATCAGTGTCATATACTACAGGTTTACAGCCACAGCCTCTGATTAAGGCTTTATTCCCACAACCAGGGTTTTTAAAAGGACAGTGGCAAAAAGCCATAGAGGCGGTAATCTGATTAAAAAAACATCACTGATTCAGAAGCGTTATCAAAACAGAGATTACCTCATTTCTCCTGGAAGGGAACCTGAGTAAAGCCTGATCAGTGTGAATATTTAACCCAGCTGGTTGCGTTGGCTCAAAGAGAAGTGTTGAGATTAGATGAAACTTTAATGACCATTGTGAAGAAACTGGGCCGTTGCTGCAGAATGAAACAAAAACAAGGAACCAATTTTCCTTTCAATATGTTGTCAACCAGAATATTGACAGTCTCTTTAGCTTGTTGGAGGCCCTGCCAGAGCCTCCTCTACATGTCATGTTCAGAAGTACAGCTTGAAGTTGGACCCTGTGCTTTCTTCTTAGAATGGTTTCTCTTTGGCTGTTGGAGTTGCTAAACTTAGTAGACTAAGCCACGTACTGTGTAAGAGGCGGACGTAATAATCATCATGTCAGCCATTGGTTTGTCCACTACACGTTTAGCAGGTTTGGCATATTGGACGTCACCATCTTGTTGATCCTGTTTTTTTGTTTAAGTGTGGTGCCAAGTAGGACAAGACATTTTAGAAAGCCAACAGGTTACAATAAAGTTTAAAGATAACAACGCGACTGACTACTCCCTCACAAGAAACCGCTGTGGTAGCAACTTGTCAATCACATGGTGTCCGTGCACCAAAAGACTCCCTCTTATTGTCTACTTCACTGAAAACGGGAGCATAATTTACAGAATTAACATGATGCTGGACTGAAGAAAGCTTGACACTAAAAAAGGAGACTGTACACTCATGTTTACCAAAGTGAGAAGAAGATTCATTGTCACATAGAGCTGTGGCAGGAAACCCTGCATTGGCTCCACTCTTCATACACTGAGGTCATATGAACAAACAAGAAGCTTTTTTTTCCTCAAATGTTACATCACATGAATTGAACTGGACATTGAATTCGATCACATTGCGGAATTGTGGATCAACACCCACAGAAGCGTGGGAAGGAATGAATATCAACACAAGCATCAACAGAAATGGACGAACACAAATGATGTGGAATCCCAACTAATCATCCGTGAGTCGATGTACAAGACTACCCGATCGCCCACGTCTTTGTGGGCCCTGTGACTCTCTCCTGTCATCTGTGAGTGCACAATGAGTGAGCGAGTGGGAGGGCGGGTGAGCAGAGTGACGCTGGCAGCTGTGGAGCCGAGCTGAGCCGAGCCGCGGATCAAGTGGCACAGGAGGCGCAGAGTGAGGCGGGGCCGGACCAACGGCCCGAGGAAAAGTTAGGAGCTCTGAGACAGCCAGGAGGTTACGGGAGACATCTCACGCGTCTGCACCGGGCTTAGAATCTGCAATGTCAGACCATTGGAAAACGCAGTGAAGCGCTGAAGAGGAGTCTGTGGGAGGCAAAGCGCTTTTGGCACTTTGGCAAGCAGCAAATTACGTTGTCATAGCAGGAAGAAAGGATGGTGGAAACTTAAATACTTTTGTTATCCAAAGAGTCAGGGTTAACTTGTGACTCATAACATTTGAGTATGTCACAGTTTTACAAACTAATCTGAAAACAGTTTTAGTCAGTGAGCTGCAGCTGAACGTGTGGCACATTCAGCCTAGTTAATGAGGGATATATTGAAATAATAGTAACAAATGAGTGACAGAGATGAGGCAGCGGCGTCATAACGGGAACGCAGCCAAACAAAGTCCAGACCAAAGCAGAAAGCAAAACGCAGAATTGTGGTCGCTCGTCAAGCGGAGGTGTGATGGGGAGATGAAGGGAAATGTTAAATATTGTTATTATGTGTCTGCGAACCACTTTATATAAGGGACTGCAAAAACACGCTGCTTACTGGTGGCAATGACGCACGTTTGGTTTCTGAGGGCAGAGCAAGGTCACCTTAGAAGGAGTCGGGTGTGCACCAGAACATTCCAATTCCTTAAAGTGATCTGAATTTATGCCAGGTGGACGTGTTCCTTTCATCACAAGTGGAAACAATGCCTTTGGGAATAAAGCGTTATGACACTCGGGTGTACTTGCGGTGCAGCCTGTTTTTATAGGGGAACACGGGGACGGTTACACCGGAGAATTGTCTGTAGCTCGTCTTCACAAAGAGGAATTTAAATTATTGTTCTTGGCAGGGGACCAAATTAAAGAAAAATGAGTTAATTAGAGGGAGACCCAGATGTTAGATAAAAAACTTGAGGAAAAAAAAAAGGCACCAAAAATATTACATTAGCTCTGAAAGTAATTGTAAGTAAAGACACTTTGGAATTATTCATGAAGTACAGCAAGAACCCTTCCCTGTGTTGTCATCGCGGTACGTCGCTGTATGAAAAGTGCGATTGAGGATAAGGAAGAGTCAGAAGTGCTGATGTGCTTATCTACTCGTAATATTATCATCATCGTTGCCCGGCCTTCACGCAGAGACCAATGTAAGCCGACGGTCCGTCACAGTCCCCCGAAGCTACCGCACATGACACAAACTATGTCTAACATTCATTGGATACGACTCGGTATTTCCCCGCTCTGCTTTACTTTGCTCATTCCAACATAACTTTGACTCATCTCTGATAACGACGTAACATTTTATATAATGCCAATCATCATAGCTCACGTATGGGACATATTGTATGACGCACACTGCTCTGTTGCAGGAGTGTGTGTCATCAACAACACACACACAGACACACACACACACACACACACACACACACACGCTGTTCATTATTTTCTGCCATTCTCTTGATTTAACCTTTTTCTTTATAATCTCATTTTTACTTGACGCTTCAACAACAATGTTCAGCATACATGCCGAATTGAGTAAAGAGACAAGAGAACATGAAGGGTGACGTGAGTAGAAGAGCAGAGAAAGGACTTCTGGCCCTGAGGATTTACAAACATATGCATCCCTGTAGAGGGAAAAAAGGTTTTAGAAATCTTACAAAGAAGGCAGTTTTTTTGTTAGATGAAAGATGCAAGTAGTGTTGTGAGTGCTGAACCTGCATAAGTGCTGCTTGATGACATAACAGATTACAGTCTTGCCTCTGGTTGCTAGCTGTAGGAAAGGAGCTATTTTGAACATATTTTGACTCAACAATGCTCTGTGGAAATAGAGAAATAATACATTTTATTTTATTTGTAACAATATTTTGCACAGGAACCTATTCTGACATCTCATGTGTCGATGGAGTCCATTTGTTCCTGTTAGGAAGTCATGTCCTGCGCATAAGCAGAAAATGCTCGCTATGCAAATACTCTACATTCCCATATATCCATGTTGAGAGACCCACCCTTCAGCTGTTGGTTTGGTAATCCCAAATCTCAACAGGCCCCTCGCCCAAACAGAGAGGTGCATGGTAAAACGACCAACCATGGGATCAGAAAGGGATTAATACATGTTTGAAGTGGCTCCTCAGGTAATCTGTCTGATTTGAGATTGTGCGAGAGGTGACTGCTCGACAACGTCTGCAGAGGGATGCCGCTGTCATAACCCTCCTCCGTTTTTCACACACACAGGGAGGTATCTGATCGCCATGGAAACACAAAATCTACTCTTTCAGCGGAGGAAGAAGGTGTGAATACGGTACAGAGGCAGAATCAAATAATGTTTCATCCAAGGATCCAGGATCCTTGTGACGATCAATCAAATTTAAGGAAATTAGCTGAAAGTTTACATACAGTACTACGTTATAAAAACCAAACGGCACACATGGCTGAAACTAAATTCAACAGAAAAACCATCAAATTGGATCCAAAATCAGTGCAGCGAGTTTAAAAGCTCTGTCGTCCTCAGAGGATGACGACTTCTGGCTTGTTGTTGAGGACTGTCACACTGAACAGGTGTGCAGCTCTTGGCTGTATATTTGCTGAAGCAGTGTTCGATCGTGCTCAGACTTTGAGTTCAACCCCCATGTTACTTTCCTGTTATGAAATATGGAATTATGTCTGTGTCAAATATTGTTTCCTTAATGCATATCCATCTCAAGATTTTACGCAAGAATTTAGGGAAGGCAGCTGGCGAGTGTAAGCCTCAGTATGTTCATTGACATCAGTATGTTCATTGTCATAGAAAAGCATACGGCAGATGCTTGAGATATGTAAATAAACACACACTTTTTTTTGCTGCATTCACCAATTCTTCTGCTTTTTTTTTTCTTCTGACTTTTAGCCAAATTATGTTATGGTGGATATTTCTTTTGGACTATTCAAACAAGAGCTGAAAAGTACAGACAGTCAATACATCAGTTAACAAAAAATTAATCTACAACCATTTTGATCAGTGATTAAGTGAGCATGTATTAATATAGACATACTTAAAGTACTTAACTGAAAATAATTAGTTACACAAGTTTTAATTGTGATTCAAAAACATAAGTTAAACATAAGTTAGACCTGAGACAACGTTTTTGTGACATCTGGTATACTTTGAGTCGATCATTTGCATACAAGTCGATCATTTGCAACTACCCACATCTGACCAATACAAAGGCGTTTAAAATGTGCCGTGATTCCTCTTTTGACACAGATGAAGAGTTTCATGTAATGCAACAGCAGTTTGATCATAAAACGATTATTAAACAAATTAATTTTTAATGGAATTCAGTTTCTCAGATTAGCTCTAGATGACCGTGGAGGAACACGAGAGCACAGAAATATCAAATGGTCCACAGTTAAGTTGTCGATCAGTGGGAGCATGTGTGTCTAATTTATCCCCTTTTTTTAAATTCCTTTTCTCGTCTTCCAGTGATTTTCCTGAGCCTGCACTGTCTCTCCTGAGAGCAGTTAAGTGTTGCCCATTATGCGTTTCTCATATGGTTACACACACACACACACACACACACACACACACACACACACACACACACACACACACACACACACACACACACACACGCACATACCTTGGATCCATCCACGCTGATGATGCGGTAGCTGTTGCGTGTGCTGTCGTAAAAATAGGAGACGGTGACAGCCTGCTTGCTGGCAGGGACCCAGTTCTTCTTGGTCGTTGGGTCAATCTGGAAGACATGCGCCCTGGTGGTGTAGATCGGCTGCTCCCTGCAGAGCAAAGGACACAGCAGACGGAACGCCGCAGATTAAACTCATGTAAACAAAACAAAACAAAAAAACACAGGGACACTGTGCTTTGTCCTGACAGTCAGACTGGCGGGTGATGATGCAACAAACGCCGAATCTTTACAGCAGACCAAAGCCAGCCTGATGACGCCGATTTGTTTTTTCTTTTGACACCTATTGCTTCGCGTTTGCCACTCGGGGCTCATTTTATCAGAGGAGCAGTTCAGCTGAAGATGAACCGTGTCAGTCATAGCCAGCAGTTACACCAACAAAGTAACAGGGATTATGAACAGAATAAAATAAACTCCAACCGACATGAGGACAATGAGTAAATTAAAGTAGCCAGCACATATTTTAGTCCTACTGGTAAAGTTATGTCTGACATCTTTATACAATCAAAATCCAGTGTTGAACCTTCTTTGAATGCAAATTATTCAGAGTCCTTTATACAAGAACAGATTAAAATTGGTTTACAAACAAAAGCTTCATTTCGGTGGTATTCTGCCTGCAGCTGTACCTGATCCAAAATGTCATTAGCTTTTTAAAGCAACAAAGCCTGTAATGGGTAAAAGTTTGATACAATGTCATCTATCAATTGAGAGTGAGAAGCAATCTGCCTCACGGCAACGAGCCTGTTGAACTCCGATGATTGCACTCGGAGAAAAAAATACTCAAAATGTTTCTCCTTAATGCAGTTTCTCTCATCAAAACAAAAAACGTGTGTGTGTGTATATCAGTAGCCAAAGGTATGTGCGGTTTGTTCATGTTAAAACATTCTAAAGAAGAGAATGTTCTGTGTCATACATTTCTTGTTTTACCAGTTTTGACCTGTGAGCCAACCAGGAATTGTTCACACACATCATTTCTGGAATGTAGTGGTGCAGCTTGTGGTGAAACTGTTAATCCGCTGACATTGTCAGCTCCATGCAATTGGAAGAACACCAGATGAAAATATAAAGTTTCCCTTCTTTAAGTGGAGGAGGTCCCCATTGTCCACCAGAAGTTCTCATTGTGAAAAGGTGAGTGAAGGTGGTTGTGATGAGCGAGGCACAATTAGGTGCAGTGGCTGGATGAGAGGGAGCAGAGGACACCTTAAGAACTCAATAATGGATGCCGATGAAGGACGTGGGGGGAGACAGATGGGAAGTACTTATGTGAACGGGAAGGTGTGTCTTTCAGAAGGGGCAAAGTTTACTGGCCACTCGCTGCCTCACACTTCTCTTTATAGCCTACTTGACAAAGTCGGCATATCCCCTCTGTAAGTCGGTCTCAGAGTTTCCTGAGGCTTCTTATCTTGTTATCTTTTATGTTATTGCTTTGTCCTGCCGTCCCGTCGGCCCAACACTTATTTTCCCTCCCCTTCTTCCTCACTGTGCATCGCTGCATGTAATGTAGTCCACCTCTTTAACTCGATCACCTGTTGAACAGCACGGCAACGATTGCTTGAATGAGACACGCGTATGCAAACTTGATTAGAATTTGAAGGTGCAGCTGCCAATATGCCAGCTCGCTTCCTCGTGGACTCTCCTCTACAGTCAGTTAAAAATGTAAAAGGCACCAACAAGATGCTAAATGGTTTAAAAAGAAGATTTGCGTCAAACCACAGGATGGTTGTCACTTCCGACCACTTGGTTACAGGGGAGCCCATTAGTCCTGATCCTCTTTCCCTCCGTGGCCTTTCATTTACTTTAATGAGAGGAAAGATTTCAGTCAAACAGAAACTATGGTTAAAAGTGGGAACCAGGTGGTTGAAATATGCACAGAGGCACAGCAAACATCATTATGAATAATGCATTTTTTAGGGCAAATGGATGGGCTGGGAATCAACAGCAAGTGATTCTTCTAAGAGTAACAAAAAGCGAGCAGGAACCTGTATTTGCCTGGTTTCATTACCAGGGTACAGAGGGGCATTGTTGTTGTAATGCTATACAGCAACCGGAAAAGGAGAGTTTTCAAGAGGACAATCTGTCCGTTCATACTTTTAGTCACTATTCAAAAGGTCCTGGTGAAAATAACAGACAAACGAGCAAGCGAGCTGCAATAATTCATGAGCTAATAAAGCTTTTACTTCTGCTGGGATTACGGTTGTAACAGAAATGAAAGCCTAATAAATTCACTCTCCTTTTTAAGCCTAATCTCATCTGCTTTGGGAACAACAAAAACCCATTATACAGATCACTGTTGTCGCCTTTCATACGCACAGACGCACACACGCTGACCTTTGCAGGTCGTGTCTGGAGCCAGCTCACACTGGCAGGACGAGGGCTGTGAAAGGACACTACTGAACACATGGATGCACTCAAACAACTGTTGGTGGAATCCACTGATCTGCTTTACTCAGATAAAAAGCATTACGTTGATTGATTTAACTGGATGACAACAAAACAACAACATTTGGGACTTTGTGACGGCGGCATTTTTGTCTCTCGTTGACTGTCAGGGGCCTCTGTCCCCATCTGCTGCTTTAAATTATTCACAGGTGTGTGCGAGTGTGTGTTTCTGCGGGGGAAGAGCCAGTTTGAGTAAGTACTGCACTGTCAATGCCCACATACAACTACGCAGCTATGCAGAATAAAGTAGATCAGAGGAACGTGTTCATCCAGTTTCGTGAAGACAACGTCAAACTGTACCTAGAAATGTCAACACATTTTAAAAGAATCTGTTTCACAAACAAAAGTTACATCATCCAACAACCATAGTTTCAATTCTGAGGAAGAGAAGAGTTTCAAAAGGCTGCTGTGTCTAAATGATTGCATGGCAATAACTTTGAGCAGCAATATTGTGAGTGATGCACAGAGATTTGTTACTACCTGTGTTTTACCCAAACCTCAGGCTCTCCAGAGATTAAGCAAAGTTTGCAGAGGCAGGGATGATCCTCCTTAAAATGATGCAGAATGACACCGTGCCCTGAGAGAAAGTGTGAATAGCAGCAGGCGTCCTCCACCTTGGAATAAGAGTTAGGATAGAGATTTCAAAGCAAGGGGCTGCGGTCACGTTGTATTTGAGGTCTGCTATAGACGTAGAATTCAGGTACAGTTTGTTTGACCGCCTCTTCCTGATTTTTCCCTTTAAGAATTCACTCCAGGCAAATTCTCCAAACAAACTTCCCCCATCAGTGACAGACGTCCACCTGTGTCCAAGTAAAAGGTGACACAGGTAAGCTGTTTGGAACGTTTGCTATTGATTTGGTCATCTGAGGTCAAACACAGACAGAAAGAAGCACCATCAGCACCTCGAGGACTTCTCAATGTTCCTCAGGCAATTAACTAAATGTTACTTTACCAACTCCACAAGTTACACACATGCACACGCAGCATATAATTAGACACATGGGGATAAATGAGAGACATGAGATAAATAAACAGACATGCTTATCTGTTCCCTTCCCACTATAAGCTGATGGCTTTCTGCTGTGCAGTGAGACTTGTTTTTTTTCTTAACTGGTGTTGGTATAGAGACGTGAAGTGAGAAGGAATCAAGTAGTCAACATGCCGGTACTTGTAGGTTCAGGGCCGCACACTTTAAGATGTGAATGAGCCTATCCCGCTTTGAGAGGATCTCTTCATTACCAATGGGTGCGTTGCTCTGCCGGTGGGACTTATAGAGGCCCGTTGACAAGCACGTTTCCACGTTTGTTTCGTTAACAAACAGCTTTGGGAGCATTGCAATTATTTTCTCAGGAAGCCGATCGAATGCACATGATTAAAGCAGTCTGAGTGGTCTCAATATGACGGACACTAAAGCCAGAAAAAGCAAATCACAGGGCTGCATCAGATATTTAAGGCGATAATATTAGAGCAAAATATGTGTGAAATGCTGTCCTTGAATCTAAGGAGGCTGACTAATACATGGAATTTGAATTTCTGCCTGCTTAAAGAACTTGTATTAGTCACCTGTCAAATATCTGCAGTAGGTGGATGAACTCTCAGCTCGGGCGTTTATTCTTCCCCGCTCTCTCGACTGCTGCAGACAGCAATAAACTAAGTTACAATTATAAGTCTTAAAAGAACATCTTCTACCAAACCTCCTCGGGGGAGGAAATGAGAAACATGTCAAAACATCCAATGACTATGGCTGTATAAGAAATAAAAATAGCACATTTGTGCAGCATTCATTCGTGACCATGAAATGTAATAACTTGGGATTCTCATTAGCTGGTGTAATCTTGCTCGTATCAGATGAACAGAGTTGGGGCGCGGGGCCGTTTTTACCTGCGAGCCATCTTATTAGTGAGAGGCAGGTTTTTGTCTGAGTGACGGAGCAAAGTGTGCAGGACAGGAGCGCTCCACGAGATCTTTACTACAACACCACCTGGGCTTTCATTGCATTAAACAAAGCGCGGTACTAATGAGGTCTGAAAGAGCAGTTAACGGGATTGATGACGCCTCGACAGAATGCCTTCATCTCTTCCTGACATTTACACAAAAAGGGAGCATGTACAGCAAACTCAAAGTAAATATTTTCATTTTCAGCATTTTTCATCCACCCGAAGGCTAGTTTAAGGTGTAGTAGAGAGGGACTACGCAGAGAATCGTTCTTTGTTTGATGTCTTTCATCTTGCCCTTAATCATTTTGTAAGAGATTTTTTATTTTACTTAAAATGTTGACTTTTACCAAAATTACTGATTTATAACAAGCTCGGGTGAAATTCAACAAACAGCAACTCATCGTGTGTGACTTTGTATCACTGTCATAAATATCCTTCTTCATGACTTCATACCACCTTTTTGGGTTTAGTTTAGCATCATTATGAAGTTTACTGACAAAGCATTGATCAACAACAACTTTTGGTCGCTGATAAGTCACTGAAGCAATTGAGAAGTCCAACATGTGAAACATTTGTTTCTTTTGGTGATGGGCTATTGGCTTTTTGTTTGTGAGCAGTTCAACAGGAAAGTGTCGTTTTCTTTTAGGAAAAAGGATGCAGTACATCACACGGCAAGGTTTTTCTCTATTGTGCCATTTTACTGCTGTTGCTAGATTAGTCAATAATGAATCCATCAAATCTAAGATTCCGTCCATATTAAACCCTATACTTGTTTTTTCCCTGTTTATAAGTGTCCTTCGTTACACCTGCGTTTGGGCAGCATAAAGCCTCACGCCAGCACAGTTCATTAAACTGAAGAGAGAATCACCTTCCAACAAAAGCAGGGGGCCAGATTCAAACCAGCAACCACAGCAGGTCCTCCTCCACCACACTAAGCCGATGGGAGTCAGAGCCCAACATAACGTGAGAGCTGGGAGGAAAAAGGAAGTCTCCACAGAAGCACAGCTTGGCAGCAGATGGCCTCCTAGGCCCGAACCATCTGGTGGAGGGACGTCCAATCCGCCGTCAGTATGTCCACTTTCATCTACTCAGGATTCCTAAGCAGCAAAGAGCTGCTTTCTGCTCCCCCGCTACACCTCTGCAACCGTCCCACCAGGCCTTTCACCACGGGCAAACGGAGCGTGCACACTCTGCCCAGGTTGCACCCTCCTTACCCGGGCAGCCGAGAGACCCACCGCCGTGTCACATGTCACACGGCCTTATCAATGAGTGTTAAGCCTTCGGCGGTCACTCCCTGGCCAGCCGGCAGATTAACATGTATATATGTGTGTGAGCCCCGCTCCCCGCATGGCTTATTTGAAATAGCAATATGCTGATTGCGTTGCTCTCGGTGAGACTGCTTCTTCACTGGGAAAGGGCTGCCGGGCGATCTGAGCTGCAGCACTCAAGCTGGACTGAAAAATCACGCTCCGTTGTTGTTATCAGTATCTCCTCCAACTCTTTATGTTCAGCCACCCTGAGATACATGCATTTGATTTATTGGGCATGCTGCACAATATTAGACTTTGGGCTAGAATTGTGCTTCAAAATCATGTGATCAATAACAAAGAGGGCGCTGATTGATCTGAAGAAAGACCTCACAATTTGTAGTTAATCTTTAACTCCATTTAGGACCAAAGGGCAGGCACCAAACGACACATGAACTCTGCAAAAACATGACAAAGACTGTCTAGTTGCGACCACACACACACACACATAAAATTCCTTTAATCTGTGTTGACTCGTCACAAATTGTGTCAGCACACAATGTAATCAGGGTGTAATATGTGGGTTTAAAGAAAAATGTTTCAGCTTCTCAATATTGAGGATGTCTGGCTTTCCTTATTGTATGAGAGAAGAGTTTTAAAGAAAGCTGTTGTAGAAATGATGTGTTGGTCAATTGTTTAGTCAACTGACTAAATTGAATGGCAACAATTTATTAACTATTTAAGTCATTTCTCAATCAAAAGTGCCAAACATCGGCTTCTTCCAAATGCTATCAGATCAGTATTGAATGACAAAAATCCATCTGTAAAATGACAGCACTGGTCGCCACTGACTGAAGCCACAGGGCCGGACAGTGGAAACTTGTCTCTGCCATTAGGTGTGACCTGCTACTTTCCTTCACATACCGACTCCTCCAACTTTCAAACCTGCTGGGTCAGTATCAGTATCACAAACATCACGACTGATGAACTGGTTTCTTAAAAAAAAAAAAAAAAAAAAAAAACAGCGCGTCAATCACTGAAAATAAATGCTGCTTATTGTTCACATCTTGGCTTTTCAGTTGCTTCCAAGCGGGTGCATTCAGAAAGTTACACTGAGCTGCGATTATAGTGATTTCCAAGTCAAATAAATCTGCACTATATGTAGACGTGAAGGGAGCTAATGATTGCATAACCGTGGCATTGAGCCACAGTGTCAATATTCACACACCACAGCAGACTGTGGGGGCAAAACAATTGTGGGAGCTGTGAGAGTGCACCGATACCTCCAGTTCTGTGGACGGCAACACGCGCCGGAACTGTACCGGTCGCCCCGCTGTACTGCTGGCGAAGAGCCGCTCACACATCCAAAAACAATCTCACACACAGCGGAGACCTCGTGAAGTCGCCTCTTGAATCGCCAACATTGACCTATCGGGCTAATGGCTGGAAGAGTGCGCTTCGGATGAGCGTTGTCTCGCTACGGCGATGACAATGTATTCAGATATTTACATGTCAACTACACAGTTATCGAGAGACACGTCGTTTTCACAAACACACAGACACACGACATGACGGTCCGTGCAGGTGTCACGGGCAGCGCTCTCTCCTTTACTCACCCCATCGCCGCGGACTTCAGGAACAACTCCCTTTTCAAATATATAATATGTATTTATTTATAGGCTCTATAGATTGCGCGGATATTGGTTTTTTTAATAGCGCGGTCAAAGTCCACCGATAATTAGCGGTCCAAAGAGTCCACGAGCTTCGAACAAGTCCTCCTGCTGCCGAGGGACACCGAGAGACACCGAGAGCACTTCGCCGTAAACTCGATTCACCGGGTCGTCCAGAGTCTCTCTCTCTCTCTCTCTCTCTCTATCTCTTTCCCTCCCTCTCTCGCTCTCTCGCTCCCTTTCTCTCTCTGATAGAAAAATACTCTTTCTTTACTTGCAGTCGAAACAATTAATAATTAAGTTTAAATGTTCGCTTTCCCCCCTACTGGGTCGTGTTTCAAGCGGGGCTCGCGCCCACCAAAATATGTTGGAATAATAATGTTTAGTTTGCTTATTACATTAAATGAAGTTGCACTTACATGTTCGAATTGACAACGATGGTGTTTCAGCAGTTGACACTTCCTCCTAAAGAATATTTAGATTAAAAATACTCTCATTTCGTCCTGTTTCAGACTGATAGATATAGCTATCAATCCATCAGTGACAGGTGCGCGCGCTACCGGAACTTTTCAAACGAGTCGGTCCGTTTTGGGGGGGACGGATTTCAGCGACGTACCAGAAGAAGTCGCGTCCGGGTTTGTTATATTCAAGCGACGCAAGCCGCGTTTAAGTCGTGTAAAGGTATGTCTTTTCTTTTTTAATTATGATGTCTGTGTTGCGATGATCTTTAGGTAATGCTAAACCGCACCCAGATCAATCTGGTTATTCTAGTTCCGCATGAGGTCACACATATTAGCCAATCTAAATAGTACAAGTGGATGCTAGCCGTGTCATTAGCATTAGCTGTTGTGATATTCAGTCCATCTGCAGCGTTTTATCTGTCGTTGCAGAATGGCCGAGACCACAGAAAGCCAGCGGAGCTACGAGGAGATGTTTTCCCACAGATTTTCATCGGACGATCAAGAATATCAACAGTATGTAAGCCGTCCAGCTGACCCTCCACCCATTGTGGAGAACTGGAGGAGTCGTGGAGGTGGAAACGGAGGCAGAGACAGGTAATGTCACATGTTAATGTTTTTGCTTTGCAATCAACTGAAACAACTCAGTTCCAACATAACTATCCTCTAGTTTCGTTTAATTTCTAAATCTGGATGAGACATGAGGGGAAACTCTGTTATCCCAGCTGCATTTACTCTGCAGGCATGTTTTCCTGCTGCCTTGTTCCATATAATAAAGCTATTTGCGTTAACTTAATTGTTCATTTTTGTTGTTCTCCACTTAGGTACCAGGACCGTCGCGGCCGAGGCTGGGGAGGAGGCCGAGGCTGGGGAGGGGACCGGGGTTGGAGAGGGGGCCAGCATGGGCAGCAAAACTGGCACGACAGAGATGGGGATAGAGACCGGGATCGGTACAGAGACAGAAGTAGAGACGGGGACAGAGACAGAGACTGGGACAGGCGCTCGGGTTGTGGCGGCTATGGCGGTGGTCATCGATCAGGTCCTCCAAGCTACAACGATGGATATAACTCCAATCATCAGAGACCCCAATATGACCGCTACTGATCTCTATTATTATCTCTCATCTGTTATCAGTGTTTAAAGGATTTTCAGTCCCACGCCTTTATTGTATTACCATCTTTTGGCAATATTTAACCATCTTTTGTTTAACTGTCCACAGCCTCATATGCCAAGTTTGAGCAGTATCAACCATGACAATTTACAGTTAACTATTCTACTTAAGTTTTCTACTTAACTTTGTTTTCAACTGTTAAAAATATTTTTTTATTTTCTGAGTGTATTTGCTTTGCATTTTCAGATTTTTCCCCAAAATATTTCTTTAAACACATTAAATCTTAACTCTTGACGACAAACATTTTTCCTATTTAATTCAGGTATGTTGGCTGTATGTTTAGTTATTATATTATATTTAAGGGATGCTCTGATATTGCAGTATTACAGATCATTCAGTACAGTATTGTTGCAGACTTGATCACAATTTCCTGAGAAAATCTGTTAATAATACAGCTTTATTTTTCTGTGTCTCAATATGTAAGTATATTGATGAACTGTTTTCATTAAACGTGTATTTTCTAAAGTAATTTTATTTCGCTCAATGTGTAACCGGATTGGACGTTGTCAGGCTTAGTTAGAACAATGTCTGGCTTAGAAGGGAGAATTGAGATTTGCACTCCAAATTTCTAAGTGGACAGAATAACCTGATTGGTGTCATCCAAGTATTTTAAGTTTGGGTCCACTGGACACCAAACAACATTTTAATTCATAAAACGCATTTAGACCACCTTCTGTACTGACAATTATACAATTGCAATAAACGCAAGTCTAATTTAAATCAAAATCCTTTTTTACCTGGAAGATGTTTTTACAGTGATTTAACATCCGTCACTTTAGGCTCAGAAATGAAGCTCATATCTTCGACTAATGGATGGCACATTAAACAAAGTGGCCTGAACAACTGTACTGTGTGGCTCAGCACAAGCCACAGACTAATAGTTCAAACTGTGAAAAGCAACTGAAATATTTATATGCATCATTAATACATTATTGCTACATGCATCATTGGCTATGGCGTATGTAGCTCATTGCCCCAAAAGATGTCGGCGCTCACAGTCCTTTCGCAGCACATCTTAAATGACGTAACAAATATCATACTATTGGTCCAATTCAGTGAAGCACAAGACAAGTGGACAAGCATTGTTTTATTGCTGCTTGAATGCCATTTCTATTTATGGCCGTGGCAGAGATGGGGTTAACAGTTCATTTGGACTTCAGCAGTTCAATCAGCTGTGATGACAAGAGAGGCAGGGGGTTGTGTAGAAAGTGTGTGTGTGTGTGTGTGTGTGAGGGGGTGTGCTAAAACTGGCACACAGCGAGCAAGGCTGCCATCACCACTGTAATCAGTTTAGATTAGAGCTACTTCACCCCAGATTGCGACGTCTTCACAGAGCCGAGATTTGCTGGACACAAATAGTAAAAATGTAACTGCTTTATTGGTAAAGAAATATCAAAATAGAGGCTCGGAAAATGAATAGAGTCAAACAAGAGTCAACAAATACATAGTTGAGCATCTGATGTTTGTACACTTAGGTATAGGGCTTTTATTTTGTATAATTCTCTTAATTGGCACAGTCAAATTATTTCACACACATACACAAGTCTTTGGAATAATTGGTTAAATAGCTTTCATCGAACTTTAAATATTCAGACGTGACCCTTTTCTTTCTGCGCTCGCTGCACAATATAGGTTTGAATGCGTTTACCGTGATTGTCAGCAAATAGGTTCACTAAAATTTACAGAATTGACTGCAGTCAGAGAATATTTCTCAAAATGTTCCTGAGTAGGTGATGGGAACAGTTGAATTCAGGATTTTGGATACATTTGCAAAATTGAAATATATAAATGATTAAGTATGTTTTCTTTAGTGTATACTCACCTGATAAAACAATAGCGTTTTCTTTGCATCCGGAGAGGGTCCATGTTTCTACAGTAGCCCCGAGAGGACAAACTGAACACTGGCTAGTGTGGTAGTGCCATGCGTGCTTTGACTTCGGCCTCCACAGCTCTGAATCCCCCGATGTAACTCTCGAGCCATCGTGAGGTTCCCTTCGGGGTTTTGAGGGAAATGTTTTGAAAAGAAGTTGATGGATTGTCCTTAAACTTGACCATTAAGCATCAAGTTATATGTTACATCTTTACTTTGTTTAATGTCCAGATGCCTGCAAAAATAATACAACTCGCACCAGCCTCAACAGCATTTTTTGGGAAGTACTGATTCCATTTTGTTATCATTGCAACATTAAGAAGAAAAACATACTGCGCTACAACATTGTTCATTCCGCTCAGGGTCATTGAACTACTTGCTTTCAGCGCCTCATATTACGACATCCTTGCATTGTAATCACAGCAGTAAACCGTTCCTACAAAGTGAGGCTTGGCGGACGCACAATAAGTAAAACAATAGAGAGCGGCACGGTGACGGAGCCGAGTCTCCTCGGCCTGGTCTGCCGGGCTGTCAGGCTTCATGCGGCCTGTTTGTGGCGATGCGATGTGACAGCAGTGGGGACGCGGGGCCGGGGGCCATGTCCTTGACGATGAACTCATCCGCTACAATTGCTCTTTCCCCACCCCTTTTTTTGTAAGTGCATACAGACTTATACACGTGTGCCTACCAAACAACCCCCCCCCCCCCCCGCCCCCTGCAGCACTGGGCGACCTACATCTGGCGTTGGAGCGTGCGTACGCGGTGGGGGGGGGGGGGGTTGGGCTGCGGTTGGCGCCGGCTAGCCGACCCCCAGCAGACAGTGGGGAGTGTTCACGTGACGTGTGACGCATGTGAACGGCGGAGTATTGAAACAGACGCCCCCGGCCTTGCGCCGTCCAGGTCTGAGCTCGGTTAGCGCCCCGTCACATGAACGCACACGTGCAGAAGGAGAGTGAGCACCGATACGGGCACTTGTATAGCTGCTGCTGCCACGCCTCATGCGGCTGCGTTGCTCTGTTAGCTGATCATGCAGCTGCGCATGTGTGGACAGCGGACGCTGCGGCCGAGGGAAGCTCGTTGGTCTGATGTGCACAGAAGGAAGCGCTCAGGGCCTTTACTTGAGGACAAGTGGCAGTACAACGACGAGAAAAACAAACACAAATAAATATTGTGTGAATGTACAACAAATGAAAGTATCCCATTTCATTTGAACTTCTTTTATTTATGGGGTAGGTCACAAGAGACCTGAGGGGTTTATGAGATGATTAACGGGAAAGGCAACAAGAAAATTGCTTGCGAGAAAAATCAGTTGTTTAAAGGAAAATGTGTGTGTGGCGGACGAAACAGTTCTCGGCTGGACCTGCTCGGGCATCTAAACACAGTTCTACTATTCCATATACATCAAATAGTCGAGACGTTTGGGAAACAGTGGGTTCATCTTTAACGATATAATGTATTTGACAGTTTATATTTTTTATATGCAACTTTATATGGGATACGGGAAGAATCTTGGTAGCGGCAGCTGTGCAATGAATGCAGTGGGGTAAATGTTTTTTCGTTGAAAGGGAAAAGCTTGGGCAGAAAATGGAAACACTCACGTAATTTACAAGTGCATAGAAAACATACTTTGTCCTACTAGAAATAGTCTTACACTACTTAAATAATGACGACAGACGCAACTACAGTATTCACATTTAGGACATGTGATGTAAATTGTATAACATCACACAAGTTATGGTCTGTTATCTTGCTGTTGGTGCTGACACAAAGCAACGTGTCCTCCATCAGCACAAGAAAGACTTTCTCTAACAGTCCGAATGGAAATCAGCTGCATCATGTCTCAGTAGCTCGATTGCTGATAATTAACTACAGTCTTACACAGTTTTAATATATATTGCATAACTCCTACCAGCTGAAAAAATATGGACATCCACACACGAAACCAACCAACCAGCCACACACACACACACACACACACACACACACACACACACACACACACACAGTCCCTCATCCGTGCAGGTGGATGCTGTGGTGTACAGAGTATGGGGATGAATGAAACAGCTGTTACTGTTGTCTTTGACAGACCCACTTCAGTTTTCAGGAACATCTTCCAAAATGAGTTTACAAATGGCCCAAAGTGGTTTGTATTAAATTGCATTTAAAAGGTGAATTATTTCGTATGATCCGGTTATTATCCATATCACTCTACGGTGGGTTTCCCACATACAACACTATGATCAAACATGGTCCTTAAGCAGAAATCAACCACTTTAACATGAACTCTGCTCCACTCCAGTCCTGCAAAGACATGTGTCATGAGTTACAAACAGCAAAGGCATAAATCCTCTCCCCTGCTTTGTTTAAGCAGAAGACTCACACTGACAAAGACAGCCCATTCTGCTGCTAACTACAGTCTTTTTTTCCCTGTAATGAAGGCGGTCTATGCTGGGAGAAGCTGTCAGGTCTCTGTGACTCACCTGGCAGCCTCCGTGGATCACGATCCTCATCAGAGCCCACTCACAGCCCTCTAAAGTGGACTCGTTTCCAGCACACAGCGTTCAGCAGCGTTACTTTATTTTTACAGGCAGAGCACATTTAATGCCTGCAGCTTGTTTTCACATTACCTCACAATAGATTTCCAGTGGTGAAAAATATTTTGATTCAAGTACTGTATTTCAATACAAAAGATTTTTAAAATGCGTCTAAGTGAAACATAACATTTACTCCATTTCATGTATTTTCCAGCTGTAGTTACCTTTGATATTTAATTATTTAATAAAATGCACAAATAAGCTAATGAAATATAAAACATTGTTGAATAAGATTTATGGTTCCGATAAATCAGTGTATCTGTGTACTCAAGGCCTGTTGTCACGTTTCGGATACATAGTAGTAAAACGGGCCATTCACTTCTAGTCAGGTGGTTTATATTTTCAATATTTCACAAAAGACAGAATAGTTTTTTTATTAATTCAAATGAACCATCGTACAACTCCCCACCTTTGTCTCGTGACCCTTTGGGATGAGTGGGCTAAACTACCTGACTTGCTATTAGGTTTAAAGTAACTCGACCTTCATACAGTACTTCTTACATCCATAACATTACCACTAGTTTGTAATATTACATTATGCTAGTCAAGGAAAATGTTATTGAACTAGTGCTTTTGATAATAAAAAACATGTTACTGATGATAAATAAGCATCTCAGACTTCCTCCATCCCAGGGTTTCTGCCTGTGACTTGTACAGTTAAACCACTTCTTTACTCCCTCTAGTTACATTTGAATAATTAACGTTCTATATTTGTTTCGCATAGGTTTTTACTTTTGTATCCTCTTGATTAAGCCCTTCCTACTCGCAGTAATGAATATTTAGGCGTTTGATGGCTGGCTGGCTGCATGTGGCGCTCGGCATCACCTAGTGACGGAAAGCGGAATGATACAGAAAACTTAATGAGTCTATCAAAGTAAACAATTTCACGACATTTTAATGCCAAAAAGCTAAAAATAGACATTTGTTCATTTATTTCACCATGAAACTCCGGAAGTTCTTTTTTACATTTTAACGTAGTGCTAGGCCAACATGGAAGTCATAAATTACAGCATGTACCACTTACATAACACACATGGATACTGAATACAATGCAAAGACAAAGTACTTGAAGACACCTGCTGAATAAATGATAACAGTGCACAATAAAAAATATGCAAATATTATACTTTTGGTAAATGCGGCAGCATAAACTGAGAACTAGAAGGAAATGGTGCCAACCGACAGATCGTCTCTCTAGTTTTACTCGAGCAGGATTAACTCCAGCCGTGACAGATTAGTGACAACAACACACAGGACTTCCCCATTAAGATCATTTACAACTGATGATACAATTTTTTCTCCCCACACAACTCCGCTTGTTTTAAAACACTCCCAATCAATTCTGTACGCCATTATTGTGTACACACACATATACACACACACACGCACTTTCTCTCAAACACATACACACACACACACACACGTTGTTTATTCCAAGGGATTATGAGGCACTACATTTATCTCCAGCAGTTTGAGGTCTCCCGGGTTCAGTGCACCAGCGTGACACGGGGTTAAGTCTAGGTGTGGTAGATTATCTCGGGGATCTGCCCGTCTTCCACCGACGTACCGTTGTTATTTCCCGGTGAGCTAAAAAACAAAAAGGTCGTCTTGGCCCCTGTTGTGGTTTCCTTGGTGACTTTCTTTAACCCCTTAGTGCCATAATGGGAGTCTGGCCCCTGTGGGGGCAGGTCCAATGAGAAAGCAGATAATTAGTTAACTCTAATCAAGTGGGTTTAAAAAAAAACAAAAAAAAAACACCATGTGCTTCAACTGACCTTTAAGGTGGCACACGCAGTGTAGCTGACATTGGGTAGGATTTCCACCGGCTCTTTGAACATCACGCGGAACGTGTTTGCTGTGCCGTCACAGTTGAACCCGGTGTCGTTCTGCCCCAGTATAATGCGTTTGTCGCTCTCCAAGATCTGCAGAACAGCACAACGTCCTTAGCGCTTGAACAATAACGCGCAACAGGGAAATAATCAATGTAACGTCAGCCTTGAAGTGTTAAAACACAGCGGGCAGCTCACTCCGTGTTTCTGGGTTCATCGGTTTGCTCGTGTATTTTTCTGGTTGGAACCTGTACACGCAGGCTGTGACCACAATAATCTGGCAAGTACTGTGACATTTTAGGCTTTCAATTAAGAGTATTCATCTGTAAAAGTACAATGAGTTTTAACATCACACAGGGAAAGATGGCTTGTGAAGGAGGCACGGATACCGATTTCTCTAATCAAAAGGATCAGATGCAATGCTGATACAAGACAACGGTGTTGTGCTCCGTCACAACTGTGCACCCCTTCTTCTCCAAGGTGGAACAAATAAGTTGTGTGAATTGCAGTAAAGGGCCGGCTGTCTGGAAGGGAACCTGAACAAAATGTATCAAGAGCTGTCGAGTAGTAGCACGGTAGGGAAACGGATCCAAGGAGTATTTGGCTTTTTTAAAACACGTTATTGCCTTCCTGCAACTATTGGGACAACATTGTACTTCTGTTTATGTCATCCAATAAAAATACACATCTAGTAACGTCATTATGCCTCTATGGCAGAAGTTACCTGTATGTTGACCTGATAGTCAGTGGGTCCATGTATTGAACCATACAAGCCAAATCCCACTATGGATATTCTTTTGTTAACATTGAATCTGCAGAAAGAGAAAGGCAGACAGAAAAAAAAAAATTAAGACCACAACAAAACTTTAACCCAGTTTGTTTAAAGGCAACAACAGATTGCCAAGGTTGGTCATCTCACCTGATTCTGTCGCTTGTACCACTGTACCCCCATCGACTCTCAACCTGCTGGAACCTATTAATGCTGCACTCCTCCCCCCTGAGGCAACAGCGGGGCCTGTCGATGTAGTCGACCCGTGGTTTGGGGTTTACTGTAAAGTGTAAAAACAGATTTACCACCTCCCGATCGAACAATATTCCAGACTGGGCAGGCCCTGTTGCACAAGAAAGAATATCAAGCTGGTTTCTGTGGTTTGAGCTGTATGGACACATAAGGCACATGATGAATATGTTTGGCTGAAATGGTCAGTATAGTTTTGGAAGAGACAGAAGAAGAAGAAAAGTCCCATTGCTGGGAGGAAAAAACGGGTCATATCTGTGCGGCGCTTACCTGCCGCAAACTCCTCAACGGTCATGAGCGGGAAGCGGATGAGCGGGAGGGCTTTGCCCAGAACGTTCTGTTTGTTCTCGGAGGTTGGGGGAAGCTGTTGTCTGTAACACTCGGCCTCGGCCCAGCGTACCACCGCCCCAAACAAGCGGTTCTCCCTGATGCTGAGCGTGTCTCTTTGCAGCACTGCACATAAAGTGTCTACGCATGCAAATTCACAGAGGAGCCATCAGTTAACCTCCAAAACAATAAAAAGTTTTCATTCAAGTCAACATTTTCTCAGGAAGAGTCACATACCAAGGTCAATATCTGTGAACCCCTCTGCGTTTATTGCGTCCGCAGTACTTTTGTCTATGGTGTCTAAGCAGAGGCTGGCCAGTTGAGGCTCGTCAAATAGTCTTGCCTGTAATGAAAGCACAAAATAAGACAAATTAGTATTGTATAGTATATGCACCAAATGCTATGCAAGCTTTACGAAAGGATGAGGGAAATTAAGCAGTCAGTAGATTTTTCCACAACTTGTATTCTGTTCACAACCTAATTTTAGAAATGAGATATCAAGAACTGATGAATTGCGACTTACAGTAAAACTATCAAGCCCACTTAAAACAGTGTTACTGAACTTGACGTGTGACAAGCAATGACCCCGATAATTAGAATTACACTGCTGGAGTTAAGTCTCTAAGGAGCAGTGTTTGATTAGAACTTCATGGGGTTGCATCCAGCATCATAAAAAATGCTGAACCCAGACACACGGCAGCATCAGCCAAAAATAGCACAAACTAATGTCCTAAACACCTGACATCGGTCCTTTGGGGATACACACAAAGAAAGATGGCTTCATCCTCCACTGGAAGAGCCGCTGTCTGGCAGTTTCCAGCAGATGGCATGAAGCGATTACATGACGTCAGATTTGGCCCTAAGGAGACGCTATACAAAATCAGACCACGATGCCATTTTAAACGATGAATTTGGATAGATGGAAAATCAAGATGTCCAACTAAATAAGGACGATGGCCGAGGGTTTAGGGGTCAAGAATCCACGATAGAGCGGCTGTGACAGTACCTGAGTGAGGAGCATGAACGCGTTGTCGGCTCTGAGGTGCTTGGTGAGGAACTCCACACAGTGACTTTCCAGAGCAGGGACCGCGTACTTCTTTGCCGTGTACAGAGTCGTCATCACCGTCTCAGGACCAATGTGGACCTCGTCGGAGTACAAGAACCTGTGCAGAGGAAACAGGCAACGGGGCAATGCTGACCGTCAGTTATTCATGATGTTGTTGTGTACCAGTGAATTTGGGAAGTGCATCACCTGTTAAAGGAAATAAAACACTGCAGCGCTGAGACATTTGTCAGACATGAACGGCACTACAGTGGCACTACAAAGAGTGCCGTCTCCTCTCCAACTACAATTCTAAATCACGGCATAAAAAGCACTGCTCACGTGTCTTGTTGCAATTCATCCAGAAGAACTCATCAATTTAGCTTGAAATGGATCTCGAGTGTAACGTGAATCACAAGGCGCACAGTTTTTTTTTTTCCTTCAGGAGAGCCCAGTAAACCCACCCGTTCCCATCACTGACTGGAGAGTATCCGAACTGTGCACAAAGAGATATTGGACATTTGGAGCGATGTCTATGCAGCGTACTATACTTAGCAATGTGCTTACACCTGGTTTACTAATCCAAGAGTTATACCATCATATTCATCCTCCTTTAAATATGAAGCTAGATGTGGCTGGACAGAGCAGATAAGTGACTAAGTGGGCTTTAATCTGGTGCACGGCGACCTGCGGCTCCTACCTGAGCAGCGCGAGGAAGGCCGCGGGCTCCACGTCAGGGAGCTCTATTTCCGTGGAGGTCGTGGCCATCCCTCCGTTGAACATGGCATCAAAGACGGCGCTACCGGCGGCCAGGACGAATTTATGGGCCGGTATCCTCTGGGCCTGCCTGCCCTTCCCGACGATGAACCGGACGTCGCTGAGCAGCTCGTTGTTGAAGAGGAAGGCGAAGCGCTCCTTCAGGGAGCTCTTCGTCGCCTGCCAGTTGTACATGGGCTCCCGGTGAAGGCCGAGGACGGGCGGGGAGGCGGACCGGGCAGGACCGGAGGCTGGCACGTTGGAGGCCACCGCTGCGTCTCCGGACTGAACCGAGTTGGACGCAGCCTCCTGGCCGTCGTGGTTTGACGCTAAGCCGCCACCGACGCCGTTCCCGGTCGCCATAACGATACGTTTCTGATTTGTATTCAAGGTCTCGAAAGCACCGGTAATGTCACGGAAGAATACACCGACCGTACCGTGTGTGTCGTATGCGTCTTATTTACGTGGTATCCATCGCGGCGGACGCCATCGTTCTCTGATGTTTAGCTAGCTGACGCTATCCGCTAGCTTGTGTTCCTCCAGAAATGACGCAGACGCACTTCCTTCAAAACACTTTTTTGTTTCATCCAACTTTATTGTTCAATTCAAGAGTAAACAAACAATGCCACATATAATATGTGATTGAAATACAATAGCTGATTAACTTATTTGTTTGGATTAACTAATTATGAGTTAATTTGCAGAGTTTTTCCCAAATTAATAGATTCATTTTTGTTGACCCCCGTGTTTTTTATTCTGAGGTTTATTTATAATATGGCAATTGTATTAACAAATAACAAGCGTTGCAATCTAGAAATGTACATACATACATTTATAAAAAAACATATATATATATATTTTATACCTAAAATAAATATTCCAATCGACCACCAGATGTCAGTCTTTTTATTGAGATACACGAACGCCTTCATAGCATTTTAATGGATGATAATAATGAATAAAATAAACGCTCGTATAAGTTGACTGCAGTGAATAACTATGCTATAAGCAGTAAAATCATTAGTAGAGGGAACAACTTTTGATTTTAGAAAAACCTTTATTTTACATAACAAAAAACAGTAATCGTATATAATCTAACAGGTATGTAATAATGAAATATGCATATTTATATATATATATAATCAGTCCTCCGCAGCTCCTCTTTGTTAGTGGGTCGCCTCCCCGCTCAGGATGCTCCTCAGCCGGACAGACGCCTCACTCGGTCCCAGTTGTGCTCCCTCCTTCCCGGTTTATCTTTACGAGGAACTTCCTCAGCCTGAAGACGTCCTGCTGGGTGAAGTCTCCAGCGTCCTTCTTGGTGCTGCCATGCCTGGCGGAGCGAACAAACTTCTCCATGTCGGAGAAGTATTCCTCCAGGTTCACCCCTCTCTCGTTCTTGGTGGCCAGCAGAAACTCACTCATCTGCCCCGCCCCGTACCTTTTGGTGGACGTCCTGTCTGAGGAGACGCTGATGGCAGAGCCCCACCCCAAAGAGGAATCGGACTCTCCACCTCCCGCCCCCCCTTTGCTCGACGCCCCCCCCTTCTTTGGCTGAGAGCCCCCCCTACTGCTCCTCGTCTTCCTCACTGTCTGAGCCGCCCCGACAAACTCCTTCACCATGATGCACCCCACTCATCCCCTCTTTCACTTCGTCACACACACTTTCCCGCTGGGCTACATTCAACCCCCCATCCACTCCTACACTCACCCCCTCCCCCTCGTGACTGATCGGCTGTGCCCCACGCGTCTCCACACTCACCCCCTCACCCGTCTCCACACTTACACCCCCATTCACTCTTTCACCCACCTTAATGACCGGGTGGGCCTCGCTCACCCCTTCGCCCACCCGCTTGGCCTCACTCACCTCCTCACTGACCTGCTGGGCCTCACCAGCCCCCTCTTCCTCCCTGGCCCCCCCAGCAGCCTCCTGGGCCTGGTCCTGACTGGAGGGCTTCTTCCCTGGACACGCTCTCGCCAGGTGTCCCTCTCTGCCACACCTGAAACACTTCCCGTCGTCTGAAGTGGCAAACATGACGTAATCAAACGCGTCGATCCTCACCTTTATCACGATGTCGAGGGCCTGGTCTTTGGTGAGGACCATGTGGAGCTGTCTCCTGTGAGACACCACGTGCCTCAGCAAGGGTGACCTGCACCCTGAGGACACCTTTGTTACTCCGGACACCACTTTCCCGTGCTTCGCCAACTCGCCGAGCAGTGCAGAGTCAGGCACAAACGGTGGGACGTTCGCCACCGTGACTCTGACAGCCGGCTCGGCGAGAGGCAGCACGGGCACGCGCGTCCCGCGCACCACCACGCCGCTCGCCACCACCTCGCGCGCCTTCTCCACGCTGTCCAGGAAGAGGACCAGCGCGTTGTTCATCCGCGCGGCGGACTTCACGCTGTCGTAACCCACGACCCCCCCCCCCACGGCCAGCCCGCAGTCCTCCACGGAACACGGGAAGCCCGGCGCCAGTTTGACGCCGTGTTTCCGTGTTAACCCCGTGAGGTCCACCAAAGCCCGCAGCATGCCGACCGGCTGCAAACACGCACAAACTAAAGCACACAGACGTTACAATCACACAGAAGGAACAATCACACCACACATTCACACCAATAAACGAAATAACAGACAACTAGCAAACAATTCACCTCTCACCACGCTCCGTTCACTCCGCACTCCTTCCGTTTAAAGAGAGAGAGAGAGAGAGAGAGAGAGAGAGAGAGAGAGAGAGAGAGAGAGAGAGAGAGAGAGAGAGAGAGAGCTCTCCCTCTCTCCTCTAGAGAGAGAGGGAGAATATCAGACCAGAAAACATGTCAGATCATGCTGGCAAGAGATGGAGCGGAAGTTTGTGCGTTGTTTACATTGTTTCACATCGAGACTTTCCCCCAATCCCTCAATCCCTGGTTCGCAATGAGCGCGTCGGCAGGGACGGGAGTGTTTGTGCTCTCGTTGATGTCCATTCCCTTCTGCTATTTATTTAATTCCCTGATTTACAACAACAGGTGAGTGAGAGGGAGATATTTAATGTGTTACCTCTTTTTTCTTGGCTGATTAAGGAACCGTTACCAGTGCAACACTAATTAGCATCATTTGAAAATGATTTGTTGTATTTTTTGAAAATGATATACATAACCTTACTTCTACATTGGATTTAGTGTTGAAGCTTTCTTCTTCGCTGGATGTTCAGCAGTCCTCATCCTCTCCATTTCAGGACTTATGCTCAAAAAGAAGGCTCCAGTGGATCCCCTTTTTTATGGTATGATTTATAAAATTGCATGTTTCCTGTCGATGTCAAGACATTTAAAATTGTTTGCTTATGGAGAGAAATATGCTAAAGACTAAATCACATGAAAAGAATCACACGGTTCAGTCTGACGTGCATCAAAGTAGAGGGAGTTATTGGAGAATAGAACCCTGCATTACTAAACCTTAAGTATGCATCTGTCTGCCCAGTATTTGCAGTGTTTGCGTTCTTTAGTGTGGTGAATCTGATCATCGGGCTGGAACAGGACAACATTATTGATGGATTTGTGACGTTTTACATCAGAGAGGCAAGTGTCGGGTTGCGAGTCCTGCTTGTGAGTTGTCTGTACCTACTGATAGAGCCGCCCTGTGTTTCAGGCGGGTCCACATATCAATACAGCACATGGGCACATGATCTCCTACTGGGACGGCTGTGTCCACTATCTCATGTATCTGGTCATGATTGCTGCGATTACTTGGGGGTGAGAGCGTCTGTAAGATATGTCCATCTGTTTGTATCTGTTAATGCATCTATCCAGCCCAGTCTCTTGGAAGGATGATGTAAACATTTTGACTTTGACACCTTGCACATGCAGGGACAGCTACCGAGCTATAGGACTCTACTGGGTGGGATCTTTTCTTTCACGTGCCATAGTCTACATTCTTGGCAATACTGTGGGTAAGTACACTATAAATAATGCCATGCTTTTAGACGGCCTGTGTAGGGAGGCCTGTGAAACCCTCTGCACATACCTCCCCCTGACGATCTTACAATGTTGAAAAAGATGCCCATTTAACTGTAACTACTGCTACATTCAGTGTTTTGTTCTGTCTTTCCTATGCTGAGATGTGTTCTCGGTCTGTCCTTTCTCAGGTAAATATGGGATCCAAGTTGGCCCTCTCTTCCTCCTTCACATACTGTATGTCTCTGTGTCGGTCTGGATCTGCTTCCGCATCTTCAGCAACCCCTCCACGCCGGACCCTCAGTCGGCAGTAAGTGAGCATCAAAACTGTCTTTCATTACAATAAAGAACATTATTGAAATATTCCTTATATACATAGATATCTATATATTCTGTGTGTGACAGAAGGCACGTGAGAGAGGGCATTGTTTTACTGTCCTGTCGCTTTTCCTCAGAGCGTCCAAGAGGCTGAAAGAAAGAGTATACTCCACAGGCCTCTGGACCTGCTATTCACCATCTACCTCGTGCCTGCTTTTGCTTTCTGCGTCTTCAGAGGCCTGGTAAGAAACTATGAGATGATCCTTCACACAAAGTTCACAATCAGAGGTGGACAAATAATAATAATAATCTGCATGTGTCTGTTAGATTGTTCTGGACTGTTCCAGCCAATGGTGCGTAGCATACACACAACAATATGAGCCTTACCTCAAAGACCCTTCAGCCTATGCTAAAATACAGGTGACTCAGAAACGCCATGCACACACCACATGCTCATTCTGATACTGCCATTGTCTTGGTTCCTAGAGAAGCAAACTGCCTCCATGTTTACCAGATGCTGGTGAGCATGCTGTACTCAGGACCATACTACGTCATTATTCTGTACGGGCTGATGGTGCCAGGGTGTGAGTGGATGACGGATCTTACTCTAGTGCACTCTGGAGCACTGGCACAGGTACGCCCCTACAGGTTATTTCTCGCCCTTTGTTAACTTGCAGGTAAAGATCCTGCACCAGAACAAAATGTTAACACTTAATCTTTCTGTTTGGGCAGCAACAAGTGCTACACTTATACAAAGGACAATTATCTATAGGTTCTTTTCCAGTAGCCAAGATAAGCAAAGTTGTAGTTGATAGTGTGTCGCAGGCATTCCAGCAAGGCAGCATGTACAATACCAAGGCCAAGCAGTTTCTAAATTTCCCTTCTAGTATCTAGTGGTCGCTCACTGGTCCCTGTTGAACTTGTTCTACCACACGGTAGAACACAAGTGAATCTGCATGACCAGCACCACATACACTCATCTAAAGATCGTTGTGGTTATTTGTAGGAGCAACTTGTGTGCCAATCGCATTGCGACTCGGCAAAGTAGCTTTCATGTTTGAGCGGCAGGACGGCGTGTCTCTCATCGAAGGGATAACGGGGACGGCTGGTGGTGCTCACTTAAGTGTCAGCTGTTTGACTCTGCATAAATAGGAAAGATGATGCCCTGGCTGCCGCATTTGCTATGCGACGTGTCATGTGTCTTTTTCCTGTGACTTTCTATGAAAAAGTAGTTGGCTTTTCTATGTTGACCCTTTTATAAGCAATTGATACAAGTATACAACATATACATACAACATTGTTCCTGTCAGTGTGACTGTATTGACTGAAGCCTTCAGTCATCACTGTCATCTTTCCACTCCTCCCTCCCTGCTTCATTTCACAGGCCCAGTTCGCTCACATTGGTGCGTCACTTCACACGCGGACGCCGTTCTCCTACAGAGTGCCCGCGGGAGCCCAGCCTGTCTTCTTACTGGTCAATATCCTGTACGCTGTGGTGCCTCAGGCTCTGTGTTACCGCTGCCGCAGCAGGCCGGCCTTCTTCATGAAGCCAAGGCCAGTTAAGAAGACTGAATGACGGGAAGAGAGAGAGAGAGAGAGAGAGAGAGAGAGAGAGAGAGAGAGAGAGAGAGAGAGAGAGATTTTTTGAGATTTTAGAAAAACCTTTATTTTACATAACAACATAACAAAAAACAGTAATCGTATATAATCTAACAGGTATGTAATAATGAAATGTGCATATTTATATATATAATCAGTCCTCCGCAGCTCCTCTTCGTTAGTGGGTCGCCTCCCCGCTCAGGATGCTCCTCAGCCGGACAGACGCCTCACTCGGTCCCAGTTGTGCTCCCTCCTTCCCGGTTTATCTTTACGAGGAACTTCCTCAGCCTGAAGACGTCCTGCTGGGTGAAGTCTCCAGCGCCCTTCTTCGTACTGCCATGCCTGGCGGAGCGAACAAACTTCTCCATGTCGGAGAAGTAGTCCTCCAGGTTCACCCCCCTCTCGTTCTTGGTGGCGTGCAGGAACTCCCTCATCTGCCCCGCCCCGTACCTTTTGGTGGCCGTCCCGCCTGAGGAGACGCTGATGGCAGAGCCCCACCCCGAAGAGGCATCGGACTCTCCACCTCCCGCCCCCCCTTTGTTCGACGCCCCCCCCTTCTTTGGCTGAGAGCCCCCCCTACTGCTCCTCGTCTTCCTCTTTCTCTGGGGGACCTTAAATTCCACCCCTTCCTCCTCCATCTCCTCCTCACTGTCTGAGCCGCCCCGACAAACTCCTTCACCATGATGCACCCCACTCATCCCCTCTTTCACGCCGTCACACACACTTGCCCGCTGGGCTACATTCAACCCCCCATCCACTCCTACACTCACCCCCTCCCCCCCCTGACTGATCGGCTGTGCCCTACGCGTCTCCACACTCACCCCCTCACCCGTCTCCACACTCACACCCCCATTCACTCTTTCACCCACCTTAATGACCGGGTGGGCCTCGCTCACCCCTTCGCTCACCCCTTCGCCCACCCGCTTGGCCTCGCTCACCTCCTCACTGACCTGCTGGGCCTCACCAGCTCCCTCTTCCTCCCTGGCCCCCCCAGTAGCCTCCTGGGCCTGGTCCTGACTGGAGGGCTTCTTCCCTGGACACGCTCTCGCCAGGTGTCCCTCTCTGCCACACCTGAAACACCTCCCGTCGTCTGAAGTGGCAAACATGACGTAATCAAACGCGTCGATCCTCACCTTTATCACTATGTCGAGGGCCTGGTCTTTGGTGAGGACCATGTGGAGCTGTCTCCTGTGGGACACCACGTGCCTCAGCAAGGGTGACCTGCACCCCGAGGACACCTTTGTTACTCCGGACACCACTTTCCCGTGCTTCGCCAACTCGTCGAGCAGCGCAGAGTCCGGCACGAACGGCGGAACGTTCGCCACCGTGACTCTGACAGCCGGCTCGGCGAGAGGCAGCACGGGCACGCGCGTCCCGCGGACCACCACGCCGCTCGCCACCACCTCGCGCGCCTTCTCCACGCTGTCCAGGAAGAGGACCAGCGCGTTGTTCATCCGCGCGGCGGACTTCACGCTGCCGTAACCCACGACCCCCCCCACGGCCAGCCCGCAGTCCTCCACGGAACACGGGAAGCCCGGCGCCAGTTTGACGCCATGTTTCCGTGTTAACCCCGTGAGGTCCACCGAAGCGCGCAGCATGCCGACCGGCTGCAAACACGCACAAACTAAAGCACACAGACGTTACAACCACACAGAAGCAACAATCAGACCAACACACCACACATTCACACCAGAAACGACACCGAAAATAAACGAAGTAACAGACAACTAGCAAACAATTCGCCTCTCACCACGCTCCGTTCACTCCGCACTCCTTCCGCTCAGAGAGAGAGAGAGAGAGAGAGAGAGAGAGAGAGAGAGAGAGAGAGAGAGAGAGAGAGAGAGAGAGAGAGAGAGAGAGAGAGAGAGAGAGAGAGAGAGAGAGAGTGTCATGGGGATGCCTAAATAAAACGCTGTAGTTTTAAAGGAATGCTTTGTGTTTGCAGTTATTAGTTGTAATAAGTTCATATTTTTGAAGGACGGGCTTCCGCCTTTAAACTTAAAAAGAGGTTGTGCAATTAAAGAGAAAGTGAACATTATATTTTCAAAAATAAGTGTGTTTATATACATAGTCTCAGATTATAGATAATAGTGATGTTATATTTGTGTATGGGATACAAACTGCTTCTAAATAATAGAATTTTTCCCATTTCTGTTTTTCGGGGTCAACAAAAAAACTTTTTGTTGTTCCAGCAAATGGTGAACATTGTGATGAACCAAAAAACTTTTTGTTGACACTGAGGTTTTCCATGCATTCCCGCTTTGCTAATGTGTTTGGTAAATAAAGAAATAATTCACGTGTGTCTGTGCTTTTCATGCTATAGTATCATGTATACACGTATAGGTACACAGACATTCAACTATTCAAGGTTATTTGATAAACAAAAATGTTTCTGTCTGCAGTGTTTAATTAGATCTGCTAAACCGGAAGTACATTTGGTTCCGGCAAACTCTTCCTCTGCCACTTATTGGCCAAATAACCCGGCATGTAGCTAGCTAGCTAAAGGTTGCAATTAAAATAAATTGTTCAGTCAAATCTGTTTTTTGAAAACCCAAACCCGCGTTGGAAATAACCCGTACAGCCAGTGAACAGTTGGCCTCGTATTATTTTTAAACTACGCGAATGATAAGAAACAACTTGGTCTAACGTTAGCTGAACATGCTAACTAACTAGCTACGAGTAGCTTTTGCTAGCTGTGATGGCAGCACCAGCACCTCTAATTTCCACTCCTGCTTTGAGGTTAGTTTCTCTCTTTACACGAATCTATCGGGAACAAACGACACCGTAAAATAACCATGTAAGCGGCATTTTAATGTTAAAAAGCCAAGGCTTTAACGTTCGTCCTACCATAACGTTTTCTACGGCTGATCTTCAATGGGTTCATTTTTATACCGCACACTATTTGTTTATACGGTTGCTAGTAACGGTGCTATTATATCACACTTCACAGCTAAATCAACCCCACAGCTACGGTCACTGCTATTAATGCTAATAACGTGTACTTGACGCATATTTAGTTTTTTTTCCGGTCTGATGTGATGATTGTTTCGCATGCCATCCTGTCTAGTCAAAAGCAACGCAGGGCTGCTGTGAGGAAAGAGAGAAGAAAAAGAAAACGCCAAGCTCTCGCCCAAGTTAGAGAATGTGGTATGAATAGATGCCATACATCCCTGTTCTGATTATTTGGATTTCTGCAGTTGTTGCTGCACCAGATAGCCAGATTAACCACAACATCTGCTCTGTTACAGGTTTAAAAGATGTACCAAGCTATGTACTTGAAGAAGAAATAATACATGATGATGAAGATGGTGAGGATGTTGCAGAGGAGCAAAGGTATGTCAACACTGACCCCCACACTGCACTCACATGAATTCCCGTCTTCTTCTTAAACGTTTTAAAATACATAATGTATGTTTGCTGTGACTGACTTGTGTGCACTTCTTCTCTCAGACTGCGGCTGCATGAGGAGTGGCTGGCGAAGGAGAGGCTCGCCCAGGAAGAGTTCCGCCTTCGAGCCGAGAGGGAGGAGACTGCAAGGAAAAGAAAAGAAGAGGAGGAGGTATTCCAATCTTGTATTCCTCATTCCTCGTGTACCATTATGGAAAACATAAAATCCCATTTATTCAATTATAAATTCTCAAATCTTGAAGAAATTTAAGGGAGTTACCAGAACTGACATGAATGGAGCTGACCGTGATAACGTACCCCTTAATACTTTAATTAATTTGGCCTGACACTGGGAATTACATGACTCGATGAGCCCAGGTGAGTCTAATTGTAATTCTATAT
Organism: Apeltes quadracus; assembly: GCA_021346845.1. Lineage (NCBI taxonomy): Eukaryota > Metazoa > Chordata > Actinopteri > Perciformes > Gasterosteidae > Apeltes > Apeltes quadracus. The sequence goes on from CM037918.1 coordinate 6,290,681, forward strand.
GCAATATTCAATGTATATTTTTGTTTTGTTCCTAGCGATTGATAAAGGAGGAATGGGAAACCCAGCAGAAGAAGGAACAGGAAGAAAAAGAGCAGAAGCAGCAGGAAAAGCGAGACAGAGAGGTGAAACGGGCCCCAGGAGGATAGACACAAAAAGAAATATATCCTCTTCTACTTAAGAGTCTTTGAGACATCCATCCAAAAAGGACGATTCAGATAATCCTATAGTAATCATGTTTCCTTTGTAAAATGTATTTTTGCTTTGTACATGGTTCCTTTTAAAAATTCCTTGACTGAGTGGCACAAGCAACCGTCCCAACTCCTCAACTAAGATACACACAAAGAGAAAAACCCTAACAGCCGCTTCCGCTCTCACGAGGATGTATCTTTTACTTTGTGTGAAAACAGTGTGCAACATTGCTTTATAAGAATTCCAGAAATGTGGAGATGCCAGTCCCTCTGAGTGTGATCTTAACAGCCAGTAACAGATCTGCTGCAGTATGTTGACCTCTACACATTTTCACCAGCCGTGTCTTTACACCATTTGTAGGAGGCCGTTCAGAAAATGTTGGATGAAGCAGAAAATCAGGTATACACATGATATTCTTATTTGTTTAACTGAAGTACAACATGTAGCTTAAAGTTTGAGTTTAATATATAGTTATTATTTTTCTTTTTTAATGTTTAGGTAAACTTCACACACAGAACAGCAGAAAGATATCATGGCTGTAGAAATAATCTTTATACATCCTGGCCAATATATCCAACATAATATATTGCCTTTTTATGTTTTAACGCTAAGATATTGGTTGGCATGTTTTAGAAACATTTTTTGAACAATTTCATGTATAATTGATGTAACATCTCCTATTTTCAAGGTAAACAATATAGAATATACATTTCTGGTTGTGTTCTCTCTTCCAGCTGGAGAACGGACAACCGTGGATGAATCCCGAGGCTCCTGCGGCTAAGAACTGCGAGAACTTTGGGACCGAGCGTGACGTAGCCAACTGTCCGTTCTTCCTGAAGACTGGGGCATGTCGATTCGGAGACAGGTACCATTTCTTTCTCCTTTCACAGGACTACGCTAAATACGTAAAGTGTTTATTTGAATGGTGATCTGAATTTTTGCAAAGGTGCTCTGAACAATAATATAAAATATATATATAAAATAGTCTTCAATCTTCTGTCTGTTTGAATGCAGATGCTCCCGAAAGCACGTTTATCCCACATCTAGCCCGACTCTGATGATCCGTGGTATGTTCACGACGTACGGCATGGAGCAGTCACGGCGCGATGATTATGACGTCGACGCCTCTTTGGAGCACAGCGAGGAGGACCTGCAGGAGTATTTCCTAGAGTTCTACCATGACGTCCTGCCAGAGTTAAGGAGTGTCGGCAAGGTTGTGCAATTTAAGGTAGGATGACCTTAGGACATGCTCTGAATTACCCGAGTTACAGTCAGCTAGTCGAAATAATCCGTCTTGTTAAACTAATATTCTGAAATAAGTCAGTTAAGATATTTTCAAAAAATTCAACATAAAGTCATATTTGTTTTTGCTTTTACCAGGAAAGTCAATTAAATAGCATAAATCATGTGTCAATGCATGATGTAATTCTTACCACTACAAATACATGCTTGGTTTCATTGACGTCTTTCTTTTTTCAGGTTAGCTGCAATTATGAGCCCCACCTGAGAGGAAATGTTTACATTCAATTTGACACGTAAGTCTTCACACGACCGCTGCATGAGCTTTCCAAGTGAATAAACTGTGTCTGAGAACTCTTTGACCATGGTCCTCTTCTATGCCTGTCCAGAGAGGAGCAGTGTAAAGAGGCCATGATCAAGTTCAACGGGAGGTGGTACGCAGGCCGCCAGCTCCACTGCGAGATGTGTCCCGTTACGCGCTGGAAGAATGCCATATGTGGTGAGTTATTCTTACTGATTCGAGTGGCTCTTCCACTTGCACAGCAGAGACGCAAGGTTTAGTCCATCTTCTATCTGGTCTGTGTCACCCCCCCAGGGCTGTTCGACAGACAGAAGTGTCCCAAAGGGAAGCACTGCAACTTCCTGCATGTGTTCCGCAACCCGGGAAACGACTTCTGGGAGGCCGACAGGGACCTGCACATGTCGCCGGACCGCAGCGTCCGGGGGAGTCGCAGAGACGGCTGGACATCGGAGCGATCGTGGAGGCAGCGTCAGGGCAGCAGGAGCCCGCCTCACTCGGAGAGATCCCAGAGCAGACGAGACGGTGACAGGCGGAGGAGCAGTAGCAGGGAGAGGAGGGCCTCCCAGCGGTCATTCAGACACAGAGACAGGACGAAAGACTGGCGTCCGAGCAGCAGCAGGGACCGGCCGAGGAGTAGAAGTAGAGACAGGCAGCAGGACAGGCAGAGGAGTAGAAGTAGAGACAGGCAGCAGGACAGGCCGAGGAGTAGAAGTAGAGACAGGCAGCAGGACAGGCCGAGGAGTAGAAGTAGAGACAGGCAGCAGGACAGGCCGAGGAGTAGAAGTAGAGACAGGCCGAGGAGTAGAAGTAGAGACAGGCAGCAGGACAGGCCGAGGAGTAGAAGTAGAGACAGGCAGAGGAGTAGAAGTAGAGACAGGCAGCAGGACAGGCCGAGGAGTAGAAGTAGAGACAGGCAGAGGAGTAGAAGTAGAGACGGACAGAGGAGTAGAAGTAGAGACGGACAGCAGGACAGGCCGAGGAGTAGAAGTAAAGACAGAGAAAGGGAGGATGGAAATGAAGAGAGAGATGACAGAGACAGACATACCGACGCGAGGGACGGGTCGAGAAGCATAAGCAGAGAAAGGAAGAAAGGGGGTAGAGAAAAGAAACCAGAGAAAAGGGAGAAACTCGTCGACGAGGATACCAGTAAGCGGCGGCGCCACAAACAATCCAAGAAAAGCAAGAAGAAGAGCAAGAAGAAGCATAAGAAGAAAAGCCATTCGCCTGAAGGGACGGCCTCGTCTGGGGAATCCGAGAAGGAGGAAGCGCCGTCGGCACATCTCACTGCAGGGAGTCCCAGTCAGCAGATGGATGAGAAGGAGCAGATTGATGAAAACAATGACTTGGAGTGTGTGTGTGTCGGCAGTGAGATTACTGCTGAGGTGGAGAGTGAACCGTCTTGAAAAGATAAACGCAGCGAGCCGGCTGGAAAAGGTGTCTCGAGTTGGTCTTTGAGGTTACAATGTTTAAAAATCTGTGAATTTGTTCTGGCTCTTCTCCCTTGACTGAATGTGAAGGACCTTCAGCGTAGCAAGCTAGTGCTTGTCAGTGCGTACGTATGTGAATATTTTGTTTTCTGAAAATTAATCCGCGTTCTTTAATACTTTATCCCTGGTGACTAACAGCGAAAAAAAACCCCAAAAGAACAGAGTGGTTTTTTAAAAATACTTTTATTGTTAATAAACTTCAAATAAAAGAAAATGTTGGCATAAGTGTTGGCAGTGTTTAATACAAAAAGTGATCTCTTTAGCACAAATCAAAAACTTGTAAAGCAATTACTTATGTTGACAACATAAGTAACATAAGTAATTGCTTTTTTGAAAAAAAACTCGGTTTAAAGAAAGTTTGGATAAGCATCTATTCGTCGTCTTGGGCATCTTTAGCTGAATCGTACAGATGAGTGAACAAGCCCAGTGATGAAGATAACGCCCTACCATGGTATGTGCAGGTAGTATGCTCTCCTTCGCACTTCGCAAGAAACTGGAGATGGAGCTGTCCACTAATGGATAGGAATAATTACATAATACTGGTATATTGTGGCCAAATAATCCCTGCGTGCATGTTTTATCAAACATCCTGTAGTTCTAAATCCCTCTTCTGCCATGTTGGCATTCCCTAGTAACACCATTAAGTCGTTAAAACAATGTTCTTTGGTCATGTTTAAGCTAAAATATCACAATATAAAAGAGTATTTGATTTTGATCTCTCTCTCTTCCTAACTCTCGATAAACTGGGGTAAGGTTTAGCTTCAGCGGCCATTACAATTTTAAATGTTTTGGACAGGAAAATATATCAATTTGACAGAACAATGAACAACACTGACCAGTCCAACAAGCATTAAACCAGTTACACAAATAAAGGTCACTTTTAACAAAAGGTAAACATTTTAGTTCTGAAAAATAAACATTAAAGGATTCATTTCTGGAGGGGAAGTCAGCAAGCAAACTTGTACGAACATACACAACACTGACAATGATCATGGGGCGTCATTTCACATTGAGCGCAACGTTGAATTAACCCGTGTGACACTAGCGATGGTAAACGCATTGGGGATTCCCACAACAGCCACAGCCCTCTGCTGGTGCTTCGTATTTTACCCTTAGGAGTCCCCACGGAGCATTGCGTCTTTTAAGGAACAAAAAAACTGTTTGAAAACAAAAAGTAATTTAACAACACTTTCTGCTGTTTTGTTCCATTTCTAAAGTCGAACCCTGGATTAAAAAAATCATCCGGCCGCATGATAAATACAAATAACTAATTTCCCAAACTCCAACAGTCCAGAAAGGTAATTTGCTGCATCTATACTAACTTTAGGATGGTATTAAAAGGACCCTCGCTGCGGGGCTTTTCTTCATGCATTTGGACGCTTAGCTGTGAGACTCAAACGTGAGGGTTGAACATACAGAGGCACCATCCGTGGCTGCAACAGCACCGTAAAAAGCCCCAGTAAGCCAAAACGCACATACATGGGCAACCTTAATGTGGTGCTGCAGATTTCATGTCGTCGCTACATTGTACTGTGTGGAGTTTTAAGAAGTTGGGGCTGTGACGTTACGCTAATGGGGCTGCAGAATACAGAGCGGGAGATTGTACAGACAAGACACATTCAAACCACGGTTGGCACATTAAAAAAAAAAGGATAGTTGACAACAGAGTAATACAGTACAGATGGTCATTATACTAAATACAACACAGACACAGGGCACAGCAGGAGAAGACGGGATAAAGGCGTGGAGTGTTGCCACATCTGCAGCCTGGGAGGAGGAACTGCGAGGCGGCAGCAGGATGGTTTATGTCAGCCCAATTTCCTCTAACACGCTGCGGGGTGCTTCAGCTTCCTGCGGACAGGAGAAGAAGAAAAAGAGAAAGGTTCTTTGCTGTGGTGGGTTTTGTGCCCTGGTAAAATGCCAATGCAGAGCAGACAAGTCCTAATTGAGAGTTACCAAACGTGGGACAGAAATGTCCGGGCCTGCACAGCCTGCTTAATGTTGTGACAACAGCACTGCACGCTCCGCTGAAAATAAATGATTCATTCTGCTGACTGCAAATGAGCACGGCAAGAACAGAAAAACAAACACGCAGGACGGCGCCGGGTCTAGCGCGCTGACTAAAAACGGAGTGAGAGGTATGAATCGGCACAGCAGCCTCTGAACAGACGGTTGCTATCGGGGGCGGAGGCAACGTAGCAGATCTGGCCTTCTAAGCCCAACGGCGGGGTCGCTGAGAAAAATAATATCTGCATTTACGCCACGTTAGAGCCACAGCGGTTACCTGATTAGTCAGGTGGTCTAAATAATCTTTTCAAGCGAAGATGTCATAAGCTTGCTCGTTCCGGCCCCCCCAAAGTTCAACTATCCGCCGACAGCGATACAGGCGTACCTCCTGCAGCAGGTCGGCCTGCTCGATGGCCTTCAGCACGTTCTTCTTGGACGTCTCCTGGGCCTCTCCGCCCAGCAGGAACTCGTCCAGGATGAAGTAGGCCTTCTCAAAGTTGAAGATGATATCCAACTCACACACCTGTGGGGCCACAGCGCCACAAACAGCAGTATATCAGAGGAGATGGTCACCTGACGAGAACCGTGGATTCTCACGGCATTGTCCATCGGCATGTTACACGTGCTGCTCAAGAGACTCACACTGCCAAAATATTTATCCAGCAACTCCACGTATCTGTGGATGATCTCCAGGGTGATCAGCTCATTGTCCTGATCCTCCACCGCGCAGCAGAAATAGAGGCTTGCGTATCTACGACGCAAAGAAAGAAGATACCAGATTACCACGGTGGGTGAGTGTCAGATATTAGTGCTTCCGCTCTCGCAGCCAGAACGCAACACAGTATTTGATTCAGTTTGTGATAATGTAGCTGCAACCACCATCCTAGCAAAAACAGTACATTGAAACCATCAGACAGAAAGTCACTAAAGGAGATTTTTCTTTAAATACATGTACCATATAATCCGGTAAATCAGTGTATATGATCACGAGGATAGAACGCACCTTTCCCAGTGCCGTAGCACGGTGTCACTGCCTCTGGCTGTTGAGTTATTTGGTTTATTATATTGAACACAAAGTATGACAAAGTATGACTCTGCAGTCATACTTCTGTGTTTGAATCAGTCCTCCATTCTTTGGCAGTTGTTGTCTTTGTCAGAGCGCGGGTGTTTCTAGCTTTCATTATCACACCCCAGACGGTGAGATCCTAATATCCAATAATCTCAGAAACATTGGATTTCATTTACAACCCCCACCGCCGAGGAAAAAGTGATGTTGGAAGTGCCAAAATGAACACATGCTGTTGCTAAGACAACCCTCTGACACAAGACAAGATTAAAAAGGTTTGACAAAATCATTTGACAGTACACTTGCCATCTTTTTTTCCAGTGATTTAAGTCATCTGGAAAGTGATGGAGTGATTTCATCAATCAGCAGAGAAACCCTATCTGTGCCGTACCTCCCCCTAGCTATTAAAGCTCTGGAAAACGGTAGTAACTGGACCTGGTGTGAGAATTATTGATGTCAAATGAGCATTTCCAAAGTCAGGAATAAACTTCAACGCTTATCATGTTAAAAGGTAGCTGCGACATCTTGTGATGAGCGACGGCTCAGCTTCCAAGATCCATTTGGTTCGAATTAATTTCCTTTAAACTGAACCTGCTGCGGTCCAGTAGGGAGCTCAATAACAAGTCCCAGATGAGAGGAGCAACCACCCTGAAAAGACTGCGGTCAACTCAGCCGACACTCGGATTTCCGTCGTCAACTCAGCCGACGCTTGAATTTTTGTGCACGTGTATGCTGGTACTTACGGTATTGAACAAGTAACATGAATAAAAGCTATTTAATCAAATATTCTGGACAATAACTGGAGTATGTATCTTCGCCACCAGCCTGACTACTCTTGTACGATAAAATAAATGTTTTTACTGTACAAATTTAGAGATTTCTCCAAAGTAAAAGCCCCATATATACAAGTGAAAAACGATCATTTCTCCATGTTTGGACTCCAATAAAAACAGATTTATCAATAGTTCTGGGCAGAGACCAATGCAGGGGTGTTAAGGGCCTCTCTGGCTACTACCATGTTAAATATGAAGCATTTCTACTGCACAGATTGCGAGATTTATGCAAAAAAACGGAAGAGGAAAGGAGCTACTGGCCCAGAGGAAGCCCCGGGCCCCCATTTGGAGCCTGTCCAATATGGAGGGCCCAAAAGCAAGCGTCTGGTGGCCGGGCTTGCTGCGGAGCCCGGCCAGGGATAGCCCGAAGGAGTGACACGGCATCCCAAGAATCTAACCCCTATGGGCTCACCACCTGTAGAGTCAACCGATGGGGTCGGGTGCGCTGCTACAAGGGTGGCATTGACAGTTGGGGGTCTAGACGGAACAGACCTGGGCGGCAGAGGCCGGCTATGGGGACGTGGAACGTAACCTCTCTGGGGGGGGAGCCGGGGCTTGTGCGAGAGGTGGAGCGTCATCATTGTCATCTGGTGGGACTCTGGAACCACACTCCTGGACAGGGGATGGACTCATTCTACTCTGGAGTAGCCCATGGTGTGAGGCGTGTGTGGGGATACTCCCAAGTCCCCGGCTGAGTACTGCTACATTGGAGTTTACCCTAGTGGACAAAAGGCCTCCCTACGCCTTCGGGTTATAAAAATTCAAGCGTCGGATGGGTTGACGACGGAAATCCGAGTGTCGGCTGAGTTGACCGCAGTCTGAAAAGAGAGACTCAAGTTTGCGTTAGCAGCCGCATTCAGACGACCTCTGCCCCTCCATGTGTTCAGTGTACTTCACCTACACTCACTTACCTCTTGTACACAATCTTGAGGTCCCTCCACTCCAAGAAACTGCACATCTTGGGCTTCCTGGCCAGAATGGTCTGCACCAGGTCTCTGGAGATCTTCTTCCTCTCCTTGTCGGATAGGGGCACATACCATTTCTGTAAGCGCAGCTTTCCTTGCCGGCTGAACAACAGCATGAACTGCATCTGAGGGAGGAAGTTAAATTCAAAGTTTATCGTGGTTTAGATGAGCTAAACGCACCTTGTTTTACAGAGAAGGGAGGAGTAGATAAAGATGGTGGGTGGTACGTAATCAGCAATCCGGACGGTTTTGGAGCTTTTGACATGACACCAAAGTTATACCAGCGCCTCTGACGTCAACAGATTTAGCAACAGGAAAACACACGCGTCCTTACGGTCGATGATAAGACACAGTCGTCTGCTCAAATGTTTTTTCGATTTGCTCAATTTTATGTGCAGGATGCTGTGGCACAAGCTTCCATTAGCTCTCAGTAGCAGTCCTAACCGTGCTAAACGGCCACACATTTATACCATTAACCCATTAAGTGTAATGTGCGCGACGCCCAGCTAGCTGCAGCACACACAATACGTGACGTTAAAGATTAGTTCTTACCTTCGACCGGGTCTTTGACGACTGTTAACTTGTGTGAACTCAAAATAAATACATAACCGAAGAGAGTACAGTAAAACGACGTTCCGCTCTCCGTAGCTTAGCCTCTCATCCACACTGATGCTAAACAAGCTAGCGGTTGGTTGTTGCTGGTGGGACAACGATAAAGTGGGCCGCGCTGTGATTGGTCGAAAAAGCCACAGATATGGGATTTGATTGGTTCGGATATTCCGTTAGTCGTCACGCTATTCGGCTCGGGCTTCCCCGCAATTGAATTGCAAAGCTACTACTGAAATGCATTATAGGTAACTTAAAAATAGCAAAGAAATGCCTGTTTTTCTCAAATTACACTCATACAAATGCCGAAGTATATTGTTGACGATTGCCCTTTTCCCATTCTCTTTCTTGCAGAAATGCGGTTACCAAAAGAAGCCTTTTTTTGGAAACGTTGCTGCCTTTTTTTTGATGATTTTTGAGCCCCAAAACACTGGAGCAGAAAGAAATAGAAGGTCGCGTGGCGCCCCCTGTCGCCAGAGACTCAAACGACAGGAACATAATGTTCATAACGTTACTTTCCTGAACGACTGCACAGCGGAGCTGCTCACCTACGCACTTTGCGTGTGCGCCTCCCGTCAAGTGTCGTCCCCTGACTGACCCCGGGCCTCGTGCGTGTGCGCGTGAGTTCGTCCTCACGGGCTCGTAATGTTCGCGTCGCGTCAAGCAGCCGGATGCTACTAAAGTCAGCGTTAGCTAGTAGCGAGCTGTAGCCGAGCAGCAGGTTCAGCGGAGCGAAGGGGGAAGAGTGGCCCATCCGGCCCGATGGGTCACTGACTGCCGAGCGGTGCGTTTCCTACTCGGCTGAGCGTCACATGCTGTTCACCACACAGTCACATGTAGCGACGGGGCCTTGGTGCTGGAGTTGCTCGGTTCGCTCGTAACTTGGTCGCGTGCGCGTTGTGTGCGCAGTGAGGATGAGGAGCCGCAGTAACTCGGGAGTGAGGCTGGACGGTTACGCCCGACTGGTCCAAGAGACGATCCTGTGTCACCAGGTGAGTCCTGAAGGAGGAGGAGGGACACGGCAAATACCAGCATACAAGTCCTGCGTTACATGGATGTACACATGTTTGCATCCAATATTTAGTTTAGAAATCACTTGTTACGCAACCCGGCCCACTTCGTAATGCATCTGTTATATCGTTGGTAGAATGCACGAGTCCTCTGTTGTCGCTTGCGGAGATATGTCGGGCATGGAGGTGTTTTGGAGCCTGTGTGTGCCGAGGTTCAACGAGACTGACAAGGCATGAGCAAAGTTCAGCCTCTGCAGTGACCCGAGGACCCCAGAACTGCAACTAGAACTTTATAAATGGCACATTGATAAAGAACTGATACTTTGAAGATGTTTTATTTCCTACCTTGTATTTCATAAATGTTCAATGCTAGCTTTTCAAGGGCAATACAACAAAAAACGTCTGTCCACAGCAAATCTTATCACAAATCAAATGATTGATTAATGTGTAACAATGAATTGCTAACTGTTTGGAAAATGTACTATAGCAGTTTTGTGTAAACAAGCTTCAGCTTCTCTGAAGAGGTTGCTGCTTGTCCTCCTCACCCTGTCCAAACCATACTTCTGTGTGTGTGTGTGTGTGTGTGTGTGTTTGTTTGTGTGCGCTCCAGAATCCAGTGACAGGCCTTCTCCCTGCCAGCGCCCAGAAGAAGGATGCCTGGGTGCGGGATAACGTGTACAGTGTCCTGGCCGTGTGGGCGCTCGGCATGGCGTACCGCAAGAACGCCGACCGCGACGAAGACAAGGCCAAGGCCTACGAGCTGGAGCAGGTGTGTTCGGCACGGTCACACCGGGGCTTAAATATTTGTAACAGTAGCGTGCCGGTGGTATGTGCATCTATCATTAAATATGCCAAACAACTTAAAAGAGCTAAAGAAAGTGTTTCCAAAATCGCTTTCTTAATCCAACATCCAATGTGTGGATATTTTTGACTGGTACTGTATATTATATATATATATATTAATGATTTAATGATTAGCACTACATTCATACATCTTGTACACTGCTTGATTCCTCAGGAATGGAAAAAATAAGCTTTTAGGCAATTAAGCATTCGTTTACTGAGGTTCCCACTAAAGTGCATTTGGCGGGGATGTGACCGCTTGACTTGCACAAAGTTTTCACCCCAAATTCTACTAAAAACACAAACCAGTTTGGGATTGTTTGGACATGTTGACAGCTTTTCGTAGCTCACAAATGCTGTTTTCTGTCTGTGTGTTTGTTGGTCTGTCTGCAGAGTGTGGTGAAGCTGATGCAGGGGCTTCTTCAGTGCATGATGAGACAGGTAGGACGCACCTCCTTGCACATGTAAATCATACCCTTGTGGTAGAAAGTCTGATAAGTGTAAACATGTGATCTGGATCCTAGAAACCACAACATGTGATCTGGTTCTTAGAAACCACAACATGTTATCTGTTATCTGGAACACTGGTATTTCTACAGGCTGTTTTATGTAAACAGCGTCTGCTGCTATCTGCACAACCAACTCCGCTGACATCGGCAGTTGGTCAGAAAGAGAAAGAAAAACTGAAAAATAACAATGTTCAGCCCCATTCTGTACCATTCTTTGCTCTCATTTTGCCTTATTGGAATGAAGACTAGAATGCCAAATTCATTCAGTAAAATGCAGCGGTGTTCCGGGAGCCATAAAACCAAAAGGATTTATCCTCTGCAGCAGTGATAGCATCACCAATCAGCCTAATAAATGACTGATTGGCAAACAGCAGACTAGTCAGAAGCCTTTACAATGTTGTAATGATGCAAACAGGACAGAGTCCTTTTCACGTGGGATCTGGTCCTGTGGAAATGGTCCTGTGCAGTGGGGATTCTAATGAGTGTGTACGCTTTCTTGCAATATAAATCTCACTGTTCATTATTTATTATATTTTATTATGAGATTTTGATTTTTGAAGGAGAAGTCTATATTTTGTTTTGATGAAATCCCTCATCTCTCATCACTTTATTTCCTCTCCAATGACTAAACCACCATACAAATAAAAGTCTTAACCTTTGATGCTAATTTACCTTGTTATTCTAATATTCTGGTCGAGACTAAAACCACAGATATTTGTCTATGTTCACATGTCTTCAGGTGGCCAAGGTGGAGAAGTTCAAACACACACAAAGTACAACGGACTGCTTGCATGCCAAATATCATACTCCCACCTGTGCCACGGTCGTCGGGGACGACCAGTGGGGACATCTCCAGGTGGATGCCACCTCTATGTACCTGCTGACGCTTGCACAGATGACGGCATCAGGTACAATTTCCCATTTCCGTAGCACTGCAGGTCTTGGGACATAACTACGAGGTACTCGCTGATTGTTTAACGTTATCGCGCAGGTCTTTGCATCATCTCAAACCTGGACGAAGTGGCTTTTATCCAAAACCTAGTCTTCTACATAGAGGCGGCTTACAAAGTGGCGGTGAGTAACATTTTCAGAGGGGTTGACTTAAAGAAAGCAAGAAGCAGAAGCTGTCATTATATTACAAGCGTAACACACCCGAATCTTTGACTTAACTGGTGAGTTGATTTCTGGGTAATGTGGGTGCACAGTTTTAGGAAGAAAAAAAAGGGGTTTAGTTCTGCTGCTGTGATGCTCTGACAAATGATGTTTATCCCCACTGTAGGATTATGGGATGTGGGAGCGAGGGGACAAGACCAACCAGGGCATCCCCGAGCTCAACGGCAGCTCGGTAGGAATCGCAAAGGTAATAATAACAAAGTTGATTGTTCGTCAGCATTTCTGATGTACGATACACACAAAGACCACAGGAGGGCAGTGTTGTGTGAAATGTGTGTGTGTGTGTGTGTGTGTGTTCATGTGTGGTGGGGTTTTGCAGGCAGCCCTGGAGGCCATAGACGAGCTGGATCTTTTTGGGGCCCACGGGGGGCCGAAGTCAGTCATCCACGTTTTGCCTGATGAAGTGGAACATTGTCAGGTAACGTTGGCTCCGCATCTCTGTCCCTCGACATCGACTCTGCGCCTCTTTGTTCCACCGAGCATGTCATACGTGCTTCCCCCTCAGTCCATCCTGTGCTCCATGCTGCCAAGAGCTTCGACGTCAAAGGAGATGGACGCCGGCCTCCTCTCTGTCATTTCCTACCCTGCCTTTGCTGTCGAGGATGCCGACCTGGTGGCCATAACTAAGTCGGAGATCATAAGCAGACTGCAGGTGCGGTCTGAGCGAGACACGACACCCTCTGCACAGAAACCCTTCTGCAAGTCAGTTAGCATGCCGACGTTTCCACTCTTGGGTTTCATTTCAGGGTCGCTACGGCTGCTGCCGCTTTATCCGGGATGGATATCTCTGTCCCAAAGAGGTAGGATTCAGTGCCGTGACGTCTAATGTATTTAACTGCTGTTGAACTCCTGGTAAATGGACTGTACTCGTATAGCGCTTTTCCACTCAAAGCGCTTCACGTCATCAATTTACCCATTCATACACTGATGACAGCAGCTACAATACACAACGCCACCTGTCCATCAGTAACTAACATTCACACACTGTAGTCGCAGCTAGAGGAGCAATGTTAAGTGTCTTTCCCGAGGACACATCAACATGCCAACCACCAACCCAACCCTCTGATTGGAGGACGACTGTGCTCCCCACTCACCCACAATCATGCAGCTCGGCTGACTCATTGTATCTATATATGTGCAATTTGAGCTTCAAAGGTTCCCTTTCTGTTTCCTCTCAAGGACCCATCTCGGCTGCACTACGATCCCGCAGAGCTCAAGCTGTTTGAGAATATCGAGTGCGAGTGGCCCGTGTTCTGGACGTATCTCATCCTGGACGGTGTCTTTGCTGGAGATCAAGTGCAGGTAATCCAACTAAACCCACTTGTCCTATTTTTACCGTATTCACACAGTCGTAGAGTCACTTTAAATACGTTCTGCTTCAGATGTAACACTAAACAAATGACCGTGGCCCCTGAACAGGTGCAGGAGTACCGTGAGGCACTGGAAGGCATTTTGATCCGAGGGAAGAACGGTATCAAATTGATGCCTGAAATCTATGCTGTGCCTAATGACAAGGTATCCCACTTCCATAGGACAAGTATGGCAGATGCCCCTTTATTTTAGTCTCATTCTAATTGTATTGTCCAAAATAGAAACTATCTGACATTAACTGTAGCCGCTGGATGAAAGGAAAAGGTTTTTCATCTGATATAAATCTGATATAAAAGCAGTAAAATAAGCAGACCAGTTAAGATCTCCACTCCTGAAGACGTGCTGGCTTAAATACCAAACTTCTTCCCAGTTTGTATTCATGTTAACAGCCTGTCATTAGCACCATCATTAGATGAAACTTTAACTTTGTCCAATCATCTTTTCTTTGGGTGTATTTCATATTTTAGTTTTTGTTCTGTCCTCCCAGGTGGAGGAGGAGTACAGCAACCCTCACTCCGTGGACAGGGTGGCAATGGGGCAGCTGCCCCACATGTGGGGGCAGTCGCTCTACATCCTGGGCTGTCTCCTCTCTGAGGTATTCCCCCCCGGGCCACTTCAACACCTCAGCTCACGTTGGCTTGAAACGTTAGGCAGCTGTCTGGAAATGCAGATTGAATCATTCTGTCTTTTTGTTTGAAGGGTTTTTTAGCACCGGGAGAGATTGATCCCCTCAACAGGAGATTCTCTACAAACTTCAAGCCAGATGTTGTGGTCCAAGGTCAGTGATTGATTAATTAGCCAGAAAAAAATGTCAGTCCACTAATTAGTCTACGAAAATCCCAGTGAAAAATAGAAAGTCGAAAGTAAGAAAGCTCTGTGTGTTTATTGGGCAAAGAAGAATGAAGACTCACATGTTATGTGTTCTACTCATGTTGGTATTGGTTTGTATACATATTCCCTTCTTGAAGGCTTATTGCATTGTTTTTCTTTTGGGATGTGCGTGTCAGTGTGTGTTGTAGCGGAGTCGGAGGGGATCAAGGAGCTGCTGCGTGATCACGGGGTCGCGGTCCAGACGATGTCAGAAGTTCTGCCTATCAGGGTGATGCCTGCTCGCATCCTGAGCCACGTCTATGTCAAACTGGGTAAACGAGCAACGAGCACTCCTTTCTTCAGTGTGCAGATGCCTGTTTGTGTCACAATAAAAGCATGGTTGTGTCGTTGTTGCAGGAAACTGCAAGAAGCTGAGTTTGAGCGGGAGGCCCTACAGACACATCGGCGTTCTGGGAACATCCAAATTCTACGAGATCAGAAATCGTTGTTATATATTCACCCCCCAGGTAAAACGGCCCCAGGATTTGCCAATTCACACTATGACAGCCATCGAAGTGATGGTAATGAATATGAAGGATTCATATCTGGTTTTCACTCTTCCCTGTGCTCCAGTTTCTGGATCAGCACCACTTCTACCTGGCACTGGACAACCAGATGATCGTGGAGATGTTACGCACGGAGCTGGCCTACCTCTCCTCCTGCTGGAGGATGACAGGGCGGCCCACTGTGGCTTTCCCCATCACCCACAGCATGCTGGGTAATAAGGCTCTTAACCCAAAACAAACACGTCTCACAGATTTCGTTTCTAGTGTTTTTGATTTGATGAGTGAAATCTCATTCTTCTTGGATTGGAGCAGTTTTTAGAAATCGTGTTAAAACCTGTGTGGGGCTGTTGGTTAATCTGGCCAAAAACGTTGAGGTTACCTTCCATTTGGTCAATTTACTTCTTACTACTTTCACTTCACGGCTCTTTACTTTTTGTGCACAGTTGAAGATGGAGATGCCATTGATCCGTGTATCCTAGCAACCCTTAGGAAGCTACAGGACGGCTATTTCGCTGGAGCGAGGTTTGTTTCAATTGTGTCACGGACACGTCAGGCTGTTTGTGTGTGGAAATGTCAGTCACGTTACCGCGTGGATGTTATCGCAGGGTGCAGATGTCAGACCTCTCCAGCGTCCAGACCACTTCGTTCCACACTCACCTCAGCTTTCTTGACGAAGAAGATGACAACGGCCTACTCGAGGATGAGGAAGAAGATGACGACTATGATCAGGAATCCACCATCTGTGGGCACTTAGGTAGTTGCTGAGGAAGTGTGTGTTCCCTGAAGTCCTACACAGTTGAGCTATTGGTGATGAATGGTATGTTGCCCTTTGTTTTTTTTTGTTTTTATCTCCAGATGGCAGAAAAGACATGTTTGACCAGTACCTCACCCAGCTTCTTCATAGCACCACCACCAAGTGCCATCTTCCTCCCATTCAGAGGGGGCAGCACCACGTCTTCAGTGCGGAACACACCACCAGAGACATCCTGTCTTTTATGGCCCAGGTCCAGGGCCTGGATGTTCCCAGTGAGTTATTGGGAATCAGACAAACATCTCAAAGTATGTTTACCGGGATGAACAGTGTTTCCTGTAATGATGGAGTCCATGTTTAAAGTTGCATTGAGGTTCAACATTTCAGCTATAGTGAGGCTTGCGCCAAGTCAATGGAGAAAAATGAGAGAAAACAATTTTATGCAATCCATAAAAATCTTGCATATCCTGCAGATTAATATGAATATTGACACAAGCCACACTTGTTTCACTTCTGTCAACTCTAAACCGAATTTGATTCTAAATACAACATGGTAAAAGTCAAGTGGTTTAAGGGTAGTTAACCGGGTTAGATGCTCCTCAAATGAAAATTAATTGGCCCCTAAAACGCTGCTTTTTAACTCCCTAGTCACAAAGTTGTTTCAATTGATTTGTTTCAGAGTCTCCCATGTATCTGCCCGTGACTCATTTCAAGAACAAACACCGCAAAGCTCTCAACCTACTTGAAATCCGTCCTCTTCCTCTGCACGGCCCGAATGCCAAGCAGCACCAGGTAGGCGCGGCGGAAGCTTGTTGTCTTGTGGCGTCGGCGTGGCTCCGCGGTATATTTGTCTAACGCCGGCATCCCTCGCTAGTCCCACAGCGCTGCAGATTTGCACCTGCCTCGAGACTCCCAGGGCAACACAGACTTTGCAGCGTTGGTGAGGCAGCTGAGAGAGTGTCCGACTCTGCAGGACCAGGCGGACATACTCTACATCCTTTACGCGATGAAGTACAGACACGCAGACGGCTTGTTTCCAGCTTCGACACGCCAATAGGTAAACGCTTTGTTTCTGTAATGACCCAGATTCTTTCTCAATAACTAGAGGAGCGGATTGGCTGGTGGAGTTGTCAGGTACCGGGCAGGGCGGTGTCACTGTGCGTTCCCTGTTGGAGGAGCTGTATAGTCAAGCCGGATCCTGCAATGAGTGGGGACTCATCCGATACATCTCTGGAATATTACGAAAGAAAGTGGAGGTCCTCGCTGAGGTCAGTAAGAAGTCGTAGTCCAGGAGGCTGAGCTGTTTTGCCATCAACTATTAGTTGGTACCTTGCTTAAAAAGAATGCATTAGTCTCCTTTTGAGAGTTTTCATCAATCTGGTAAATTAAAAGTTATACACGACAGATGACTTTCAAAAGTTCTACAAGTTGAAATGTTTTTTCTTCTGTCTTGTTTTCCTCCCACCAAAAGGGTTTTATTCTCTGTTCAACAAATCTGAAAACTGATCGAATTCATTCATAACCAAACCGTCCTCATAGAATCCTCCAACATCTAAACATCCAGTGAATTAACAAATTATCAAATGTGACTCATGGATTCGCTTTCCTCAGAGCACTGTTCTCTGGGGGGGGGGGGGGGTAGTCCAGAATCAATCATTTTCATACTGTACATTAATAAACCTGCATTTTTCTACTACTCAGGCCTGCACAGATCTGATTTCCCACCACAAGCAGCTGACCGTGGGCTTACCGCCTGAGCCCAGGGAAAGAGTCATCACAGTGTAAGCCCATGTGTGGCTGACTAGCCGCTCACGCTGAGGGTTTGTAACATTCATGACAGCATTATAAACCGTCTCTTCCTCCTCCCTGTTTCCTTTCAGTCCGCTTCCTCCGGAGGAGTTGAACACTCTCATCTATGAAGCCAGCGGCCACGACATCAGCATAGCCGTACTCACACAGGTAACTCGACAAACGTTTGGGCTGCCACAGGACTTTCCTCTCGCGCTACAGCTGTGTGTGTGTTTGTCGCTTAGGAAATCATGGTCTATCTAGCTATGTACGTGCGCTCCCAGCCCGCTCTGTTCGGGGACATGCTGCGCCTCAGGATAGGACTCATCATGCAAGTGATGGCCACTGAGCTGGCTCGCAGTCTGCACTGCTCCGGTAGGCGAACCAGGCACCAAACACTCTGCATAGACAGGAACAACCCTGCAGGGTTCGAAATGAATCTAATCCTCGTATCATCTCTGCAGGGGAGGAGGCGTCTGAGAGTTTGATGAGCCTGAGTCCGTTTGGTATGAAAAACCTGCTGCATCACATCCTCAGTGGCAAAGAGTTTGGGGTGGAGAGGAGTGGTGAGTTTCTCTCATGCACCAACATGCATGAGCCTTTAGTTCAGAGAGCAAATGAAGCAATGAAAGATGTCAGAATGAGCCAAAATGAAGTATAGCTGGAGGCACTGTAGCTGCAGCGTCTGTTAAGTTTATCAATGTTTTGCTTTAGTATGTGACCAATTACCCGCTGAACCAGGCACATTTCCATTTTATTTGTTGTTTATTTGATGCGTTTTTGTCTCTCTATCAGTGCGCCCATTCCAGTCAACCGCCACGAGTCCTGCTATCTCCATCCATGAACTCGGCCACACTGGAGCTACCAAGACTGAGCGCACGGGGATACACAAGCTGAAGAGTGAGATAAAACAGGTGGGAATACCAATTAAACACTGGCATAATCATCTTGGATTATCATTTTAAATCTACTTGGACGTGGGTCTCAGTTGCTTCTGTGTCTGTCGGTCTGTCTCTATAAAATAACAGTGTTGTTGCTTTGGCTTTCAGCTGGATGACTCCCGGCCTCTCAGTGTGGGTTGGGTTTGAGTATATTCAGCATGTTTTTAACGTCAGCCTTGCGTCATATTCTTTGCTGGCCCTACCATTTCGTCAGCCACAGCACGCAGCGGCACCATTTATCGAATTAGCGTTCTTCATTAGTTCTTTCTGACCAGTTGCACAAGTGAAATTAGGCTTTTCACTTGAATGTGTGGCTGCAGCATCATCATGTCTGCAGTATGAGAACCACGTCAACCATCTAATCTTTTTTCACATGTGAAGATCTTCAGCGGCGGCCATTCCTTGAGTAGCAATGTCACATCTCCTCGCTCCACGGTAAACCATTTCACTCATCCGCTTCCTGTAAACGTGGTTAGTCCTCTGGAGGATCGCCATAGTTCAGTATTTCATACTGGTAGACACCAGGATATTTTGTGTCAGTCTGCATGCACGGACAAGGCCATTTATTAGATACAGTATTGTTTACATAAAAACACTAGCTTAATATACAGCAGGCACTATGGATGAGCGCTAGAATGAGTTTCTGCATGTGTGTGTGTTTATTGCAACCTTATTTACATGTATTTGCTATGGTGTGAGACCCCTGTGTATGTTATTTCTCTTGCCAGTAAGTTATTTATTTGAAAAAAACAAAGAAAATGTCACATACCTGATGGAGGAATGATTTAAAACGAATAAATAGATGCTGATTCCAAACATCAGAGTATGTTTGCAGGTCTTCACAGAGAGCGGCATGACATTGGATCAAATGTATTTGTGTTCAAAAGGGTTCAGTAAACTCAATCCATAGGAACAAAAGCTAGATTCAGTCAACAATTGTTAAAAACATATGGGGAAGACTATGTACCTTGGGGTCAAAGTATGAGGTACAGACACTACTGACAAGTGCAATGCTGTATGAAAAGGAAGATGGAGATAATGTGTTTTTTCCTGTTCTCTCTCCACAGCGCTGCAGCAGCCCCTCCACCCCCAGCGGCATCCTGTCCCCAGTGGGCCACAGTCTAGGGGATGGACAGCTGCACTGGGAGGACAGGCAAGGCCAGTGGCTGAGGAGACGCAGGCTGGATGGAGCCATCAACAGAGCGCCAGTGGGTTTCTACCAGAAGGTCTGGAAGATCCTGCAGAAGTGTCATGGCCTGTCCATCGACGGCTACGTGTTGCCCTCATCTACCACAAGAGAAGTAGCGCCTCACGCACTACAGCTGGATTCGGGACCTCCTTTGATGTGTGCATGTGTATTTAACATGGATGTGTTTTCTCTGTAGATGACAGAGGGAGAGATCAAGTTTGCGGTGCAGGTCGAGTCCGTCCTGAACCACGTGCCGCAACCAGAGTACCGGCAGCTGCTGGTGGAGACCGTGATGGTTCTGGGCCTGGTAGCTGATGTGGACGTGGACAGCATCGGGGGCATCATACATGTGGACCGCATCCTGCATCTGGCCAATGACCTCTTCCTCAGTGACCAGGTACAGAGATGGCTGATGGCGAGAGCCACCTTTCATGCATGTTGACCAGGGTTAACTCTGTCCGGCCTCTGCTTACCCAGAAATCTCACAGTGCCAGTGATTATTTCCTTGAGAAGGACCCAGCGACCGGAATATGCAACTTCTTCTACGACAGCGCCCCCAGTGGCAGCTTCGGCACCATGACCTACCTGTCCAGGGCGGCGATCACCTACGTGCAGGACTTCCTGCCGAGCTCCAGCTGCCTGATGCAATGAAAAAGCAGACTGAGCACCTGAAGAGACCCGTTTCATGAGAGAGGGATCAACGCTTTTCATTGTCAGCTCATTCATGTGGTTCTTGTGAGTATTTATAAGCTCTGCAGCTCTCATACGCTGATGTAACATCCTGCCATTGGCAGCTGATTTCACTTTTTCTATTTATTTCTTAAACATGCAGCTCAAATGTGTGTTTAAAGGATTTACAAACAGGCATTATGTGTAAATTAAATATTTGCAAATACATTAGCACATTTCTGTACTCTTGGTGTTGTATGTGAGAAAATAGGTAAGCCATTATTAAATGTGTCTTAGGGTATAATTCTACAGAGCTCTAGAGTTATCCCAGTAACAATTTCTTGTAGTTTATTAACACAAATAATTTCCCTCGACTCATTCATTTGTATTTCTATTTACTGTTTCCCTGTTACTTTTTAGTATTTTACTTTGTAATATAATAATTTATTGTTCTACTGTAAGGGATGACCTTTAATATATAAGTTATCGACTTTAAAAAAGAATCTAATAACTCATTGTTGGTGATACATAAACTTGCATTACATCCATTATAAACCTGTAACAATAATCATTGTTTACCATGAATGCTGTTTTTCTTGTGTATGGCTCGTCTTTTGTGAACTGACCTGGGGGGGTATTCCATCAACGTAGCTAAGAATTGCCAGGCTTAGGTGTAAGCCTGAAGCTTGACTAAGCTCCACCTCCCAATCTAGCTCCAAGTCGTTCCATCAAGTGAAATCAGCTGACTCCACTTGACACTTAGTCAAGCCTCACCTGTTAAGCCTCCACTTGTGCACGCCCACGGAGAAAATAAAGAGCCCATATTAGTCGAGACGGACAACTGTCCAAAAGGCCGAAAAGCAAGGGAAAAGAACGAGCAGAAATGTTCTCCACAGCGGAACAAACCCTCCTCATGGAGGTTTATGAGGATTACAGCCACATAATCCGGAAGAAGGGCGATACCGTGGCAATCAATTGCTGACAGGCTGAATGCGGAAGCAGGGGTGAAAGTAAGCCGGTGCTGTCCGGTATGCTGTACCGGAAAGAAAACTGTACGGTCTCTGAAAATTGTTGCACTTTCGGCACAACTGCTAACGTCACGCGAGTGTATGCCCCCCCACCCCATAGCACATGAAATGACATGGTGTGTGTCCCTCACTGTTGTGTCTCAACAGAAGCAATCTCAGTATGTTCTGTTATGTCCATATACTGTGGAAATTACTTTATTTAAAAAAGTATATTACTTCATTGCCATCTGTCTGTTTCCAATTAGTCATGGCCTATGACAATATGACATCATGAACACCCTCATGTGATAATCACAAATGAATAGAGTACATACAACTGTTACTTCTCTGCAAACAATTGCCTTGCTTAACTTCTCAGCATCACCAACACTGTAGAGAAATGTACCGCTGGCAAAGAACTGCAGTGCAATACAGACTGACTGCACCGTGGTCAGAGACTGGCTGCGGCGTGTGACCCTCATAATGTGTGGTTTGAGCAAACTGTATAAATACACAATGCTTTGCCATCAATTCCTGATGATTACATCATTAAAGGAGCAGTGTGGAATGCGGCGAGGTAGCAAATTGAAACCCACTGAATTTACCTGCAGTCACCACACTGCCTTTCCAATTACGTTCGCTGTAAAGTAAGTAATACATTTCAAATGGCAGTTTAAGAGCGAGGACTTCAATGAACCGAGCTGTGCTGTCAAGGCAATGGCGTTTACTTTGAAATAATACAACATCAGATGAGGTCTAAGCTGTGACGAGAGTTGAACTACAAGCACTCACATTTATTTTTATCCCTAGTTTCAAGTTAAACATTCACAGAGTGTTTGGGGCTTTTGTTTTGAAAAATAAGCCTCCCCACAGCTTCCGCCTTACCAAGGTCACTATTAAGGCTTTCATTTTGAAGAAGTGGGTAGAGATGGAATCCGACAATCTAATGGGCAGGTAATTTAATAATAAGTGGAAGATCGGCCTGCTGTGACAGTCCTGATCGGAGTGAGAAGTTTAAGAAGGTCAGGCTGGTAGGAAGTTTATTTGTTGTTCCTTTCACAGCAACATTACATAAATAAACACATTGACATGAACTCATCTTAAAGTGTGTCTTCACACTGCTCAGCCAGCAGAGGCCGCTGTCGTTCTTGGTAAACATTTCTTCCAGCTGTAGGGGGAGAGCCGATGGGATCCCGGGCAGGCACATTTATAGCCACCTTTTTGGTTCAAACACAGGTGGGAACACCCCCCATTCCTGCGGCTGCACTCATTAATATCTGGAGGAGGGTGAAAGAAATGGAGGGGTTCAAAACACACACTTTTGTTATCGTTTTTGTATACAAACTTCCCTCTTTCCGAGTGTGTGCGGGGGGCTGACCTTTGCAGCGTCGGCCATCTCTGTGCAGTGCGTATCCTCTGGGACAGATGCAGCGGTGGGAGCCGGGCAGGTTGACGCACTGCCCCTCACACATTTCCTCCAGGCACTCATTTATATCTGTGGACACGCAGAGATACGTTAAATATCTTTTTTAAAGAAATATTGTACCAAAGCATACTCAGCTTTTACGTTGTCACCCCCTACCAACGCACTCCCCCCGGAGAGCTGGTGCAGTTGAATTCTCAGGCGTTGTTGCTGCGGGTGGCTTCCTGTACCCGGGTGGACACTCTGCGATGCAGCTGTGGCCGTTTCCGGCTAAGATGTAACCGTACGAGCAGGAGCATTGGTAGGATCCTGGGGAGTTAAGGCACCGCTCCGCACACGGCCCGAGCCCCTGGTTCACAGCACACTCGTCGATATCTGGACAAGAAAGAAAACACTTTCAGGAGACAAATATTTCAATCCAAAAGACAAAGTTGCACTGACAAAAACATGACTTGTGTTGGCAATGGTGTTTTTTTTCTAAAATAGATTGTGATTGTACAAGTACTGACTATTTTTATAACAAGTAAAATGTCCAATAGTGAGTAATAAAATAAACTGGAATTGTTACATCTGCCCTTCGGACACCTTCCGTGCCTTCGCTAGTCTGAAGCCAATCGTTCAGCCAGTATGTCTGTGTGTGTGTGTGTGTCGCTTTAATGGAGACATGTGTACCAAAGGCAGAGCTTCACTGGCTGCATCCAATGGCCAAAAGCTAAAGTAACAAGACATTGTTCCCACTGGGATGTGTATGTATATACACATCCACGTGGACAAAAAGTAATCTTTTAAATAACGACTGAAATTAGAGCTTAAACTGTCTGACAGGAATTCCTTGCAGTGGAATTTGTCAGCTGAAACTAAAATATAATTTAGGTTGCGCTCTCAAATGACCGGTTGCCAGCAAACAGCCAATATATAAAGTGCAACAAGTTGACCGCGCAGCCATAAATTTCACAGCTCACTCGTTTACTTGTCCGAGCGCCATGAAACATCAAACACATAAAAAAATTCCCCGCTGTGCTGCAACACGCCTCGGTGCGCTCTGCTGTTATTAGGAAGAGCCTCGGGGCATCAGCGGAGGATTCAGGAAGAACAAAACCAAAATGTTCACCTTGACAAGTTCGCCCGTCATTCCGCAGAGTGAATCCAGCCCTGCAGTGGCAGCGGGATGGGGTCTGGGTCCGGCTGGTGCTCTGGTTGTGATGTTCTGGGAGCGAGCACAGCTGGGAGCAGCCTCCGTGGGTAACTGAACAAGGTGCTAACTCTGGACACAAAGAGTGAGGATGCATCACTGCAGGCAACATCAGAAATTCACCTGAGCCTCAACCGGAGAGAGAGAGGGGGGAAGGGCTGGAGACGTTCTGCAGGAAACCAAATCTGCAGGCATGCAAAAGTCATTGTGCAAAACGGCAGAGCGAGTGAACCGGACCAGTGACAACTACAATCACTAACAACCCAAACCTGCCTAGACACACCGGAGCGACTCCGCTCCAGGTGTCTCCCCGCTGGCAGTAGCTGTGTGTGTCTCCATCAGCCAGCGTGTAACCGGGCTGACAGACGTACTGTATGTACTGCATGTGCTCTCTGGTGCCGTGATCCACCGCAGAATGGAGGTAGAGGGTCCCATGAGCGGGCACGGGCGGGTGCGTGCACACGGGTCTCAGAGACGGCGGCGGCGGGTTGAGGGCGGCGCTGTAGGATCCCTCCTGGTGAGATCCTGGCTCATTGGTCACATGTGTCTTCTCAATCGACTGGGTGGAGCTGGAACTCGAGGACGTCGAGGCAGACGAGGGCGGAATGGGGGCCGGTAGGTCGGGAGGAGTTGACGGAGTGGAGGACGAACTGGTAGAAGTGAAATAAACAGATGTAGATAAAGTGTAAGGGTTCCCTGCAGGCCCAGCCTGAGGAGGATAGTGGAAGCCATGATTTGTCTGGACTCCATCTTTCACTTTAAAATGGGAAAACTGAACAGTCTGTTCCAGGTGCACTTCTTGGTTGGTCACTTTAATCCTGTCCCTGTCGGACATTTGGGACGCCGTGTGAGACAACAAGACAAATCGGAGGTTTTCTTTGGAAGCGGTATCATTGGTGGCGTCGTAGCGGGATTGACGTTGGGCTTTCACAACTACGGCAGCCTGGAGGTTCTGACGTGCGTTTGGCGGTTGCACGTTGACGCGTGAAACTGAGCGCATCATGTCGGACTCTGACAAGGAGAACAGAGAAAACGGTTAAAGGATTTAAGTCTCTTTGTACAGCCCCTTTCAAACGCGACTACACATAGTTACAGTTAATTGCGTGTACCGTGCGGATCTAGATGATACAAAAACGTTGTTTCCACGCTCACCTTTGCATATGGGCTTCGTGCTGTTCCAGGTAGGGCCCTTACAGTACAACATGGACGGCCCATGCAGTCGAAAGCCACCATTGCAGCTGAACACTACCCAGGAGCCGTCCTCATTGGTGCTGCTCGTCCCGTGGCTGAGCGGCCCCGGGTTGGAGCAGCCGGAGCCTGAAAGAGAAGGTGCATCATTTAAGGTGATTAAAACGTTGTAGCTGACTCCTCTGAGCTCTCTCACTCGCAAAGTTTGAGATCAGACACCATTTTGTAGATGCACATGGTAAAATAAAAAGGTTTGCAGTACATGCTCATGAATCAATGAAGCTCCTCACCGACACAGACTGGGGTGTCCCGGGACCAGTGTTCAGACAAACAGCTGTTGGTCTTGTATCCATGGAGCTTGTAGCCGGGATGACAGCGGAAAATCACCAGCAGTCCACCGTAACGGAAAAACGTCTGGCCGTTCTCCAGGTGTTTAAAACCGCCGCACCCCTGGGCCCCACTCGCTGTCGGACAGTTTCCGAGTGAATGTCAAAAACACTCGGTCACGCTCATACAACAAAATATGAAAATCAACTTGGAGAAGTACCTTGAAGGGCCCACACGCAGAGCAGAGCGACCAGTGCGGCTACGAGCCCCATCTGGCACTTGGGATGGGAGGGCAGAAAGCACCGGAGAGGGAAAGTGGGAAGTTTACCAGGAGATTGAGGGGAAGAGAAATGTGTCCTGGGATCACTATGGGATGGCCATATGGGAGGAGGGAGGGGCAAGAGGCTGCAACACTCTGACAGATGGAGAGGTGGTATTAGGGGAGAGGTTTAAACCTGTTTTAAGGTGAGTTATTTTTGCTTTCAAAAAATACCAGGCATTAGCTGTTACAATAGGACAGAAATGTTCAGATTCACTTGAAGAAATAAGTCCCCACACCCCGTATTTGTCTCCTACCCTCCTGCACTCTTTAGTCTCTTGGAACCTGTGTGTGCGTGTGTGTGTGCGCTGCAGGTTGTTCAGTAAACCCTGAACCCATAATTTACTCAGACCGACAGGATGCCTGAGCCTGTTATTGCCTTCCACGTTTAGGTAATTATAGTTGGCCGGATGCTAGAATGAGGCAGGGAATGAACACAAGCGCACACACTCTTCACCAATAAGGTTTACAAAAATAATTTTATTCCCTCTTGGTGAGCAGCTGAACACACGGGAGCTGAGTCTTTATTAGCTGCAGCGTATCTGTTTTCTGAAGCCTTAAGTCCTCAGTACGTGTAACCTCCAGACTGACGTTGCCCTCCCTAGATCCACCACTAGGGTGGCTAAAACTGACCAATAAACGCATGCATGCACCAATTATTTTAAACCGCTGCTAACTTGCTAAACAATCTCAGCTTTTCCATTCAGATTCAGTCTTTCACAAAGCCTTCCCTCCGGCCGTCTTCCCGGTGACCTGCTGCTCCTTGTTGTCCAGTTTGTGTACCACTCTGAAGGCCTCCAGGAACTCCGTGAAGTCTATGCTGCCGTCCTTGTTGAAGTCGATGCTTCGGGCCAGGTCGTCTATGGCTCGGTCGTCGCTGTCGACCCCCAGGTGGGCGCTGAAGAGACGCCAGGTGTGGCGAAACTCCTCGATGGAGATCAGACCTGAACGTGACAAGATGCATTCAGAACCCCCTATTGCTGAACCGGAAGAAATACATTTTCAATTAGTGACGCGCTTTGTTGTTGTTTTTTTTTACCTGAATGGTCTTTGTCTATAATGTTGAATATTATCTCAATATCCGTCCTATATCTGAACAGGGTTTCAGCCATGTTTGGAGTCACCTAAAAAGAGGAAATAACAACAACGCACGGTAAATGGGTGAGAAAATGAGGATCTCAAAATACCCTTGAATCTTGAGTATTTAAGAGAATCTATTTGCTCCGATGAGGATGACCCTCAGCTCTCGTACCTGAGTCAGAGGAACCCTCGACTCCATGTCCTCAAAGCAGGACGGATAATCCACACTGCCATCTGGTGCCAGACGGGCTAAGTGCGGGCGCAGAGTCCTCCAGGGCAGATCCAGTCTCAGTACGGACTCAAACACCTGAGCCCATTCACTGACTGACACACAACCTGCAAAAACAACAACAACAAGATACCCTATACAAGCCCGCCCAGTTAAATACAAGCAAGGGCAACAGACTGAGAGGAGCTCACCAGTGTTGTTCAGGTCGTACTGCTGGAGGCCCGACAGCAGCTCAGAGCGATGGGTGAACAGCTTCTCCTTCAGGGCCTTGAGGGCGGAGCCTTCCGCAACTCGTACCCTACGAACGCGTACACGCACGCACACACACACACACACACACACACACACCGGCAGGCGCCAGACTCAGCTTCAATTCAACCTTCTCCTTTCCACCACTCAGCCGTCCAAAACCCAGAAGTATTTAATCAACAACTATTTGAACAGGAGTTGTACCTCTGTGTCAGGGTGAGTGTGCGTGTTGCGCGGCTCACTTGGTACTGGTAGAACCGCGGCACCAGCTCGCGCCCCACTTTGATGTACGCGCCGCGGTTGCTTCCCTCCTCGTAGTAGTTTGACGCCGAGAAGATGGTGA
Source organism: Apeltes quadracus (assembly GCA_021346845.1). Lineage (NCBI taxonomy): Eukaryota > Metazoa > Chordata > Actinopteri > Perciformes > Gasterosteidae > Apeltes > Apeltes quadracus. The sequence continues at coordinate 6,318,351 of CM037918.1, forward strand.
TCACCTGCGGGGGCAAACACGCACAAACATATCTCCAGACTCAAACATTTATTGGGAGGAGTCTGAAGGAATGCCTTGCCTCCCCTCCTGCACACCTGTCCCCCGTGACACAGCTCGTATCCCTCCTGTTTGCACTCGTGCGACCTGATGAGCAGCTGGAGTCCGTGCCGCAGCAGCAGTCTGCGGGTGACGTCTGGGCCGAAGTAGCAGCCTCCTCCCCGGAATGTGTTCGGACTGCAGCCTTCTTGGGTTTTCGGGTCGCTCCACAATATATCCACCACCTGCAGGGCAGAGGAGCGCAGATGAGAGAGCAGAGGGAGGCCCGCGGCACTTAGGGAGGGCTGGATCCGCCCCTCTGACCTGTTTCCACTCCCGGTCATGTTGCACAGGCGCAGGAGGGGGAACGGAGCACAGAGAGTCCAGGAAAGGGACTTGCAGGACGTGGACAGCGTGAGGCATGCTGGGAGAAGACGGGCACGGACGAGGCGAGACGCACAACGGGGTTCGAGGAGAGCAGAACGAAGAGGACGACGAGGAGGAGGAAGAGGAGGATGAAGAGGTGGAGGCCGTGCTGTCTTGTCTGCCGTTCCTACAGCGCCGCCTTCTACAAAAACAAAAAAAAGGACAGATGGAGAGAGGGTCTGTCACTTTACGAAAGGCCTACTCTTGTGCCCTTTGTCAAACAGCTGGAGGCGGCTGCCAGACCCCTGGTTGGGCGTTCTCTTGCTGTGGCTGCCCGGACGAGAGCCGGCCGCCGATTGGCCGATGTCCAGCTGCTCCAAACTGCGTCTGGGAAACCTCAGAGCCGATTTCACCTGAAGGACAGAAATAACACAAAAAAGGTTTTTAGAATTCCAGGTCAAACCGAGGTATGTCGAGTCATATGAAGGCCACGTCCAACACGTAACCGCCATGTCATGATTCATATCCTTCACGCGCTGTTCAGACTCCTCTGAGAACAGCTTCTACCCTCAGGCCGTCTCTTTGTCGGACAGAACCTCAAACTTCAGTTAATGAAGAAATTTATTTATATAAATCATGGGCCCACAATTTATTTGTGGGCCCATGATTTAAAAGAAGAAAGAAAAACACAATAAAAAAAATGTACGTGAAGTAGATCGCTGAATGTTTGCAAGCGGTCTTCGGTCTTCCAAACTGTGAGTTGTGTGGCCGCCATAAAGTCAGGTTTTTTTGTTTAATTAGTTGTTCCCACTGACCCTGTGCCTCTCTATGGTGCTGAGGAAGTCAAGGTCGGTCTGGTCAGATATTCCACCATGAACGATCAGGATCTTTCCATCAATGACCGTTGCGACGGGCAGGAGGCTGAAAACGTCCTGAAACAGCTGCAGGATCTCCCGGCCATGAGTCTGCGACGAAGGAATTAATCAAGCGGCCGCTGCATCAGTTTGTTAATCCGATGTTCAGTGTGAATGGAGTTCATTGTTAATTGTTCAATCCAATTCATAATGGAGTCAGAATGAAGCTGTTTGCCTAGACTTTACTGTACCTTGTATTTCTGCATGACTTCCTTTGTGAACCCATATCTGAAACAACAATTCAAAACATATCACACTTTTACTACCCATGTGGTCATCATAAAAAAAGATGCTTGTTTCCTTTCATTTCTCCTGTTGGTCCAAACAACCTGAGGTTCATTATGTGGTCTTCATGGTTTCCTCGGTTCAGGTGCATGTAGTCGGGGTAAAGCAGCAGGTAGGCGAAGAGGAGGCAGACCACCTCGATGGACTTTTTCCCACGGTCAACAAAGTCCCCGTTGAACACGTATGGCGTCTCAGCTGAGGGAAGGCCATTCTGAACAGCGTAAAAACAGCCAAGTTAAAAGCAGAGTATTGACTGCACGCTTCGCGCTAAGTTGGCTATGATGGCTTCAACTTTCGCACATGGTCGCTAGTTGGAATCTGTTTCTACAGTATGCATGCATCTGCAGTAAACACTGTTTTCCTGTAAAATAAGGGATCATAAAGAAATGGCTTGTACAGTAAAAGAAATACAGCCTTACAGTACCTTATAAAAAATGAGAAGTAAGTCATCGAGCCGCCCGTGCAGATCGCCTGTCACAAAAATAGAAAATTCACAGCTGTGCACAAATGGGAATCTTATTACTGATCCCTCTAATTTACAGAGGATATCTGTAATTTTCCTCAATGGATGGAAAACACCTCAACCGCCGTATTCTTGAGTTTAATGAGATGCCAATCTGCAGGCAAGCTGTGGAAGAAGCGTCAGGTGCCTGATCAGTGTGCAAATAAAAAAGGCCTTCATTCTTGAAACAATGCCATTAAGATGGCGTCAACTGTATTCATACCGCATTTACGGACATTAGCAATAGTTTAAGCAGGTTATTAATGTATTCAGCTGTGTCAGAAATCAAACGACAAGATAAACAACTTCGAATCCGGAATTAACCAGGCACTGAGGTCAGCGTCACCCACCACAAACAGTGATCTCATTGGTGTAGGACGTTGACAAGTGGACAATGTTTGGCATCTGTTTGAGGAGCTTTTTTGTCTCGTACAGAAGCTGCAGAACATATCTGGCGTGTAGAATCTGAATGGATGAAAGGAAGCAATGAGGTCCCTAAATGACATTCCAACGCACGTGAATGAAAAATACTCTTATCATTGTACCTGTTGCTCCTTAAACGCACCGAGGAGAGCGTTGGTATCAGAGCCCGAGAGAGGAAACGAGAGCCGGGGCCCCGTGTACGACTCTGGAACGGGGATTAAGTTGTAGCAGATCTCTCTGTCTAACCAGGGGTCCACCACCGGCTCCAGCAACTGCGAGATCAAGTCTGAAAACCACAGAGGAAGCAGCTGTGAACGTATCGTCCAGAGCTCATTCCCACTGATGTGTTTGGAAAGTGACTGAAGCCCAAGAAACACAATGAGGAATGGGGTGCAGTGTCCTCTGTGCACCAGTTGTAGAAAATGCTGAATAATAAAAGTATATATTGGTTCAAACTGAATTATTCCATCCGATGTTGCCATAAAACAACTTTGTCAACTCTTCAAAAACGTTTAAACTGCTCAACATTTCAAAAGGGAAATGTTTACTTTCTACTTGACTATATTTATTGCATAACTCACGTTGCTCTACACATTATACAAGTAAAAAAAAAAGTTCACAATTCATTTGAATAAATTGTTATAGTTTAAGTATTAAGGATTAATTGACTGCCCGAGATAACATCTCAAGCTACCCAGGCCAGCAGTATGTAAAGCAATCAAGATAAGCACATCCTTGAATAGCTGCAGCATTAAAGTGACATACACATTAATGTATCAACCAATAACATAATATACATTCTTCTCACAGGCCATTCTGCACAATCGGTATTTATTTATTTGTTCTTCTTCCGCCACTGCTGAACTTTAATTGGATGGCTTCTGAAGTAACACGGATAAAGTAAAATCTCTACTCAAAGACATTTTAATTTAGGAGTTCCCCGTCCTAAACAGCATTACACAAAATATCATCCTGCTCTTTGTGAGATCACTGCTGTATCAAAATACCCCTTTAATATGCTAATTAACCTCTAATTAATGCAAACAAACACAGCATGAGCAGTCATCTACCTGCAGGCCCATTTCTCTTCTGTCTATTTACCCTATTGTGTCTTCAAATGTCTTCTATTCTGCCAGACACTCAAATACAGATGCAACACGAAATAAGTACAGACAAGAAGAGTCAAGCATTTTATCAAGTTTTGCCGACTTAATGTAAAACCCACGTAATAAGGGATGACCTAAGGATTAACTCGTCAACGGAGCATCGGACCTTTTGGTTGGCTAATATGGTCAATAGACACTTAAGCCACAGCTGTGTCTGTGCAACAAACCAACACGTTGGCCTCCACATTCATAGTAGTTGCTAAGCAACAGGTCATACGCAATGCGTCCTCTTATGTCGACCAAAGGCATGACTAACAAAACGAATGTTGTAATCAAATTTTGTCCCTCACCATCTGTATTGTCATAAAGCATCATCTGGACCCTTTTGTATCTGATCATACAATTTCACATAATAGGACATCGTCAAGTGAACACTGAGCAATTCATGTAGATCTCAAAAAACACCACTCATGTTTTATTTGCACAGTGCAAAATTAGTCTTGCCTTCATATCCATATGTAAGGAAACATTTTTTCACCCCCTCCCCCCCAAATAAATGTACTGTATCTCCAAAATGCCCCAACTATATGAATTAAGTCAGAGACAAATAATGCCATCATATCAAAAGAGTCTTTTGTCTCCTGACCTGGTCCATTTCCATTCAGCTGAGTGAGGTTGTCGAGCATGAAGCTGAAGAAACCTGAGAGCTGAGGACAGAAAAGAAACAAAGAAACTTTTGAAAAAGAGCTTTTGGGTGCACTCGTGTTTTAGTGACTATTCTGAGAGTCACCTGTAGCTGGTCCTGTTCTCCAGCATATTCAATGGACTGAAAGATGTTCCAGGTGTACCTGCGCCTCATCTCCAGACGGGCCATGTAGCGCCGGTACCATCGCTGGATCAAAACAGCCGCCTTCATGGCTACGACAAAAACACAAATCACTCATATCACACAGCATGGGCACAACAAGTGAGACTCTTCTTTAGCATCCCTATGCAGCACAGCAATATACTGTAACTACAGCACAAAGTGACAAACTTCAAGAGCGACATGTAAAACATATATACACAGACACACACTCACGCATGCATGCATGCATGTACACGTCATGTATGACAGACGGATCTAGAGATGAGCAGGGACTTACTCAGAGCCGGGCTGGGACTCTTAATTGTGTCGTCTGGGAAAAGAAAAAACTGCCACTCAGCAAAAGAAGCAGGTTATTGACTAAAATCAAGCGCAGGGGAAAACACAGACATGCACACGGGCGGAGTGATAACAAGACACGGGGGAGGTCATGAGAAGCAGCAACGGGACTGGAAAGCTAAGCAAATTAAAAGAGCTTTCAGGAGAAACAGAACTCATTAAAGAGAGACGGCAGACTATGAAGAAAGCAAAGCACCATCTGTCAAACATCTGCTCAGCGTGAGCGTGTGTGCGCAACAAAATGAATTACCGTCACATTCATGTTGGACGATGTGACATTGAGATGCGTAAAACTGAACCATAAGACTACTGCCATGACGACTGCTGGTAATACACTATGCAAACAGCACAGGACAAAATAACGTTATGCAATGCTTCAGAGACACAATGAAAAGAGCACTGCAACAAAATATTAGTGTCATGATCGATTGGCAAACCTGTAAAATTGAGAAGCTGCAAACAGATTATATTGTGCAGGTCAGACCACATCAAGGCTTCAAAAGGGGTTTGTAAATTGCAAAAAAACAAAAGCCATTAAAAGTCTGTTAGCACACAACGAGTTTCCTCTTCATCATATGAGCCTCATCTTAGTTATTTCTCAGGATATTTGTGCTGAGCTGGTGAGTTCACAGGTGTACCTGCTCTTCACACCTTTCCACCGGCTACATGTAGAAATATAAAACGTTCCCGCTGACAGGAAAGGAAACAGTGGTGACAGCCACCTGCCGGGCATTCTTACCGGTCTCCACTCGGTTACCTTGCGTCTCCGTAGCAACGGAGGTGCCACATCCCATGATGTCCAACGAAGAGGTCCCAGGAGGAGGGGGGTGTGTGGGGGGGGGGGGGGGGGGGGTCACATCAGTCGCTTTTCCAGAGCTGGTTCAGATCTGGCTGGTGGCGTGCGACTGTTGCGATAAGACCCAAAATGTAACGTGTCCTCATCAATCACATTCAGCGGGAGAAGCGGGGTTCACTCTTTAGTTTATTAAAAGTCGAGCCCTTCATCCGCTCTCTGACCCACGCGAGCTGTGATCAACGTTAGACTTTAAAAAAAGACGTCCCCAAGCAAGACGTAATAACGGAGTTGATGCCCATCGCGCATCATTTAAATTTAAATCACCAGTGTGCGTTTGGTTCCTACCTGCAGTTATCAGCGCGATCCATTTGATGCACACATAATAAAAGGAGCTGGCGTCCACATATCGCGGGTAAGAGGAGGATATCGGAAGCTGCTGCTGATGGAGGGAACAGAGGCGGATCGCTTTAAAGCCCCGCAGCTCTCATCACAGATCCCCCTGCTCCCCCTGAAAATACATCCGCAAAAGAGTTCAAATGCTTTGCTGGGCCGACAGCCAATGGGAAGCCCCACATACCGCTCCGGTACACACAGGCATCAGGATTAAGGAATCTGCAACTAACTTAGAGTTGTGAAGAAAAAAAAATCGTTATCGTCTAGTTTACTCTGATGCGACCATACTAAATGATAAAGTCTAGGAAATAATCCAGGTCTTTGTCGGTAGACACAACCTGACGGGTTAGGCACCTAGCGTCGCCCCCTGCTGGCCATTAAGAAAATGCAGGGTTGAGAAGTTGGTCTAGTTTTTTTTATCTCCCACATCTTTTGTAGAGTGAACAAACCCAACCAAAGAGATTTAGGATATGATCATGAGCCTCCTGGTTAAAACGTCATGCTGTTGCATCTTTTCAATGCAGAGCAGACACATCTAGCCCCTTATATCCAAGATTGCACCAAGTGCACCATAACTAAACAAAAACAAAACGGCCATAATAAAATAAAACAGGAAACAATACAAAATAAAATTCTTTAATAATACAATAAAAAGCTGCTAAATAACCTCTTCCCCTCCCCCAACTCGTCATCCAGCAGCTCTTGTATGAATCCTCTGTTGCACAAGTGTAACAGCAGCACCGATCTCCTGCCATGTGATCACTTTCAGCCGGTTGGTTCTGGACAGCCGCGAGGCCTCCAGGCTCACCAGCCTGAGCAGGACGGGTTTGGGAAAAGTGAGCCGACTGTCCAGGAAGTCCCAGGTCCTTAACGAAGGCGGATCGGCCTGCAGGGGAGATACAAAAAAAAAAGATGGAGTTTCTCTCTTTTCATGCTCTTACTCACAGCAACCTGCACAGTGCACTTTGAAGCCTCCTGTAAGCAGGCAAACTCATCCCATGACACACAACGTTGTCATGCGTGTGACCGCGTAGGCCGCGGCTCACCTCTTTACGAGCTCTGCAGAGGACAGCGGTGTGACCTCGGGTCCGTCTCTTGGTTTGTGGAGGAGTCCTGCGCGTCGTTTTCACAGCGGCCTTCATTTTGGCGTTTCAAGAAGCCGTCAGGAAGGAGAGGATGAGAGAACGTACAAGTGCGAGCCGAGTGAAAAGGATGTTCTAATGAACACAGATTGAATACAGCTTTGCTAATTTGGGCTTAATTGCTTTCAGCCAGACGTGGCCCCCCTCAGCATCAGTTGAGACTTTTTAATTATCTACAGCGAATAGAAACGTCTTGATAATGTTTACCTTTTATAACTTGTTTAGCTTTTGAATGCCGTGCGTGGTTTTATTTGTTATTTTGTATTTCTGTAGTAAAACACTTTCAGACCGTTAATTACACCAATCTTTATCACCAGAGATATACACTTTCCAAATTGTTCAGAATAAGTAGATATTTTAAGATGAAAATGTACTCGAGTTAATTGAATGTTGAAATGTTAGCAGATTTTATGCTTGTTTTAATTGTTATTTCCCCAATTATTTTTCAGCAGCTGTGATTTTGATATTTCAGATGACAATGTTTCAGTTAATATTTGCTTTTTTAAAAACCTTTTTTTTATATAATAATAAATATCAATAATAATATCTTTTTTTAACGTGACAGTGAACGATCTGCAAGATGTGCTGTGAGTGGGACTCTTCCTTTTGAAAAATAAACTTGTCGGTGTTTTAAAATTACCCCAAATATTCTTTACCTTCAGCAGAATTTTATTGTTACATATGATATGTGAATCAGTTGGGCTCTACTTTGAATGCTCCTAATTTCATCATTATTTTAAAAATGTTTCTTTCTTAGGTTTTTTATTATAAGAATTATAAATAACGTGACAATACAAAATGCAGCAAACCAACAAGGACACTCGAGTCAACCTTCTGGTCAATTAAATCTATCACAAGGCCCAGCATAAGCCATCCCCACCCTCCAGCAAGCACACACCCAGAAACACACACACGCACGCACGCACGCACGCACGCACGCACGCACGCACGCACGCACGCACACACACACAAAACCCTGTCACATCAACCTCACTTGCTTTTGTTTTTTGCGGCAGGCTTTTGGACTTGACCTCTGTGGCGGTGCCGTGATTCCCAGAATGTATGGCGCTGGTGGTTTATGGCGGCGGGGACGAACAGCTGTAGGAGGGGCTTTGTCGGATGAGGATTGCATTAGGTAAGGCCATTAGTGCCCCGTGGATTATCGTAATCCAGCCTCTCTAGCACTGCTCGCTCGGCTGCTCAGTCGGCAGTCGGTGTCCTCTGGTTTCGGAGCCGGTTGGAAGATGGCTCTCTGTGCGCCTCGTTTCCTGCTGGCCCTGCTCCTGGGAGCTAACGGTACGACTCTTTGTTGACTTATGAAACCAAAATATGTGTGGTTAGGAGTTGTGACATTAGACATATTTGAAGGCGTTAAATCACCTCAAACTGGACAATAAGGACAAACTTTTAAAATTAAAATGAATAAAAAAAAAATCCTCAATTATCCTGGATATCCCGCTTGTAGGTTTTCTCTGGTTACACTTGATTATCTGTGTCTCTCATTTATTTGCCTCCACTAAGTGTGGTTAAGTCGACAGACTAATACATAGGTTTTGTTTGCTGTAATGGGGGACTACTGTGTCCTAACAGCATTTTTTTCTTCTGTCTTTCCATCTGTCTGAACAGTGTTCATCAGCATTGATGCTCAAGAGGTACGTAAAGAGCTCAGATTAATGTCAGAGATGATTGAACACTTACACGGTGTTACAATCAGCAGTTTTTACAAAAAGATGTAGCTTAGAGTAGTTGTTTTTGAAACCCTTTAATTGATTTTTATTATGAATAATCGAGATGAGACATCATGAGGTTCAGTCTGCATCAATGTCACTTTTACTCACTAATGCAATTCCCTCATTCCCCCAAGTCCCTTTATTCCTCACAAAGCATCGGAATTTGACACTGTTTTGAACTTTATCTGTTAAATGTTGTGTGTTTTTCGTTGCACAAGGTGGGGGTGTCCGAGGCGTGGACCAGCAGATCTTGCAAATGTGATTGTGAAGGAGGTGAATTCCTGACCCGGCTTTCGACCTTAGGTTCCGGAGCTTCCGTGGTGCGAGGAGTGGACTGCATGCCAGGTACAAACCGTCGAGGACCGTCGCCTTTCTGTACAAGCAATAGGCATGCATCGCACATCACATGTGCACTTTTCTCATGTCTAATTAGTCCACTCTTTGGTCTGCTCATTAAGTGACCTTTGTTGATAAGATGATGAAATTGAGCCATTAAACTAATGATAATAATGCATCAAGGACATAATTGTGAGTCAGATAATGAACAGAGTGACTGAACGAGGACAAGAATAATGCGCTGTATCGCCGATTTTTAAACAATACAGTAAATATACAGTAATTATTTTTTTCGTTACAAAATCCAAAGAAAGTGGATGTGCTCTAAAATCCTACATATTCATAATTGACTATCAAAACAGCTGTAGATTGATGAATGGAGAGATGTAATGTTTTCTACCGAGACACTGAATAGGGGAATCTCTTTATGTGCACGCATGAGTGCATTAGAGTCCAGATTTGACGCCACAGGGTGGACGCGCCCCGCTGGACCTCAGCAGCGAAGATGATGCAGATGGAGCCAAGGCTGCACGGTCCACTGGATTTACAACATCAATAATAGAAAATGTGGGCTGCATAAATTATACCCGCAATATTTGGATGGTTGTTTTTTTCATTTGTTTCTGAGCTTGCAAACAGCAGCTGACAAAATGATCCACCCAGTTCATCATCAGATGGAAAACTCAATTATTTTCTAAAATACCCTTAAGACTGTCCCTGGGGTTTGACTTTCCAAATCAAATCGCTGTGAAATTTGCAAACTTCTTTTTCCGATCTCTCGCAAAGCCAAAACAAAAACAAACCAAAAGCCCTGATTGCATTTTCAGAAGGTCTCAGAGATAAAGATCAGACTTGCATTGTGACAGGCTCAATGAGAGCCTCAGTCAGTCACATGGCAACTAGTGACAGAAGTTCAGCAGGTATCCCTTCATCTCCGATAGCTGAGCGCCTACTGGAGTCTGCCTATCACACGATCAGAGAAAACAGCAATTGCCCCCACAGGGACCTCGTGCTGATAACAGATGAGAGAGACTAACTTTACCGCACGGCCTCCGACTTCATTCCACCTCAAACCCGCTTTCTCCCAAAACGAAGGCATCTGTGTTTCACTCCACTCTTGAAATACATCAGCTGTTATGTAAACACTTATCTCCTGACTCACACAGGCGGTGCTGCTGCTGTATGCGTTGTAATACTGGGGATTAAATAGGATGTGACCCTGTGCCAGATAGGCTTAAGCTAGTAGTAAACAAAAGCGCAGCTCCGTGTCTCATACGGCAGGTATTACTTCTGAAACTTTAGGGAGGAAAAACTCACACTCACGCGCAGCGTCCTCGTCTCCCCCATCCATGCATTTACGATGTGTATCTACGAAGGCCACAAAGGACCAGCTCTCGTGTGATTTTAGGGGAAGTGATGCGGCAGATTGACAGAAAAAGCACCACGGAGCTAAAGCTGTTGAAGGCGGCCATCTGTCCGCTTGCCGTCCTAATGGACAGCGCTGATCTCTGCAGGAGAATTAAATTGCAGGCTTTTAGGATGGGAAATGGGTCACACTGGGTCTGCTAACGACGGGGGGCTCTGGGAGCGGGAGGGTTCGAGGATGGAGGCATGGCGAAATAAGCACCTGGAGAGGCTTATGGTGACGGCCATTTGTTTAATTTAAATCAAGACCTCTGTTTCTTAACTTTTCCTCGGACGCCCCCACAGAGTGTCCGTACCACAAGCCTCTGGGCTTCGAGGCGGGGTCAGTGAGTCCAGACCAGATCACCTGCTCCAGCCAGGACCAGTACACCGGGTGGTTCTCCTCGTGGCTCCCGAGCAAGGCCCGGCTCAACACTCAGGGCTTCGGGTGGGTAAAATGATGCAGCTGCATGTATTTTTAATCCCTATCGGTGAAGGATGAGCTCGCCAACTATTAACTCCTCAAACCGTTTTGGCCAAGTTGCTGAGCTGAAGAAACCCATCTCTCATTGTGTAAGATGTTTGGGGTTTCTTAAAACCAATTAGATTTGTCATTAGGATAGAATACAAATGCTGAACTAAAACTGCAGACTCTCAGGAGCTGTTACGCTTATTGACAAAGGCTTTCTCTCTTTCCACTCGCATATTAAATGTTCTATTTTTAACTCTTATATGTAGACAAATACTTACAATAATACATCCAAATCCGAATATGTGAATGTTTACCATGGCAACAAGGGATTCCAACACACGAGTGTTTGCTGACCTCCAGTGGTTCTTCTGCTTAGCTTCTTACCTGTCTGCACCCAAACCCGATGACATCACTGCCGGCTGTGTTTACAGGTGCAACTGAGTACTTCACAACCAGAAAAGGCAGCACAACTCAGTTGCTGTCTTTTAAATAAAAGCATAAAGAGAACCCTGTGTATTTTGTCCAAAAGGAGGGCTAAAATCCACATAGTGCTTATATATAAACAAAAATACATGCATCCAATTCCTTTACACTGTACTTGTAATACCCAAACCATCATGTAGAGAGAAAACCCAAGCAAAGACTCCCTCCACCCCTATGGTTCTGAAAATGCTAAAGACATACTACGAAAAGTCTGTCACACTGTCATGACTTCGATTTGACACCTTAGTGGGAGCCGTACTAAATGTTGTCAGTAACACCCGTGCTTCCTCCACCCAGCCAAGTCAAAATGCCTGCTGTGAGAAAAGGAACGTAGCCAGCTCTAGTCCGGCATCAGCCGCCTTACTCGCCTTAGGAGAACGTCAATCAGCAAGTCCAGCTGGACCACGTCTACCTCACCCACGTGTTGTGTATGTTTCCAGCTGTGCCTGGCTGTCTAAATTCCAGGACAGCAGCCAGTGGTTGCAGATCGACCTGATGGAGGAGATGGTGGTGTCGGGGATTCTCACTCAGGGCCGCTGTGACGCTGAGGAGTGGATCACCAAGTACAGCCTTCAGTACCGCACGGACGAAAAGCTCAACTGGATCTATTACAAGGACCAGACTGGCAACAACAGGGTCAGTGAAACCCGGGGGGAAACACACACACACACACAAGAGGTGAAGCGTGACACGCCGGTCACCACTGGCGTTTTTTGAAACAGTTGACTTTACTTAAAAAGCACCATGTTGAGACTGTCACCGTTTGATGCACTGTATCAGATTTGCATCTGTTTCCCCTAGACAGATGTTTTTTAGAAGTGGTAACGGTAGTTTTTCCCTTTTCTCTCTTTCTCTCAGGTGTTCTATGGAAACTCTGACCGCTCCTCGTCCGTGCAGAACCTGCTGCGACCGCCCATCATGGCGCGCTATATCCGCATCCTCCCCCTCGGGTGGCACACACGCATCGCTTTGCGCATGGAGCTGTTGCTCTGCATGAACAAATGCGTCTGAATCTCCATCCCGATACCTGAACCCCCCCCTCCCGTCGTGTTGCTTTCGTGGTCTGTTATTATCCGCAGATTAGTGCCCCTCCGACCACACGTATAGAACCACAAGTTGAAGATACAAAACAAAACTGATCTGAATGAGCTTTAATTCAGTCCTCTCTCCAATCAGTCTCATGCTGGGGCCTTTTATTTGTTCTCAATTCATTGTTCCAATGAATTTTGCAATGAAATGGCATAAATTTAGAGCAATAATTATGCCTGGAGAGGGAGAGGCGGCGTTGCCATGGAGGTTGTATCCAACGGTCTTAAACAAGCTTTTCCAAAACATTTGTGCCCTCCTGTGAAGTTTTGCCTGCTTGTCCTAGTATGTAAGAATTAACAGCGACCTCTGGTCCTTATTCCCCCCCGAAGGATAGGGCTGCTGATAGTGTACATGTTTCCTACTGTCAACCAATCCCACAAAGAGAATCCAACCAACCACCGCTTCATCCCAACAACAAAAGTGGCACTTATTATTCATTGTTATCATCCCTCAAAACGATTAGAAACAGATCGATGTAGCGCGTTGTTGCTTATGTGCAATGCAGTCTGTTTCGAGTCAATAACAGACACCGTCCTGCTGCTCCCACGTCTCCATGGTTCCATGTGTACTAAATGGTAAGTAATCCACTGCTTTGTCTCCAACAAATGCTCCAGTCACTCATGCGTGAGTAAAGCTTTCTCAAGACTAAAGTGCACAGCTGCCTTTTGGAAATCACTCAATTGTTCGCTGTGAGTATTTCGATTTGGCCATTTGATTTTCGTCTTTGTTCAGAGTCAGACGTGAACATTCTCGTGTCTGAGACCGAACAAAGAAGCAAGGAAGTCTTGAGAAATCACCTTTTGGTTCTTTGATGGAATTGGTGGATAATAGAAAACTGTGGAATAATGTCAGATGTTTTCTTTACATACGCCTGTGATGTCACTTCCTGTCTTTGCTGTCTGGAAACAGACATCAGTCCCCGGTGCTATAAAAAGGTTGAGGGATGGACGATTCACTGCTGTTCAGATCTGGTTTTGTCTGGTGGTTGACCCCTAATTTTTGTCCGTAACATTTCAATTCAGTTTCCCATGACACTTTGAGAATACACTGCAATGTCTTATGTACTCTGAACATGTGTTTTATTTATTGCATATTTAAACCATTTCCCTAATTAAACCAATACTAACCAATACCCAGGTCACAATGCGTCTCTCTGTGTAACAAAACAAACATATGAGCCGTTAAAAAATGTACAGTTGGCTTTTATTATGAGACCCTATCATTTCTCAAGTAGAATGGTCGGTATGGATACACTATTATTTCTATTTACACCCTGTAAGAAGTGTGAAACAGCTTAATGAAGGAGGAGGAGCAGGGGGGGAAGAACTAATGTTTCAGGAAACACATTCATATTTGTGACCAGAAATGATTCCTCTCATCTTAGTTGTCAGCGTGTTTAACTTGCTGGGTTGAAACCTCCATTTCCCCCTGAAGTGTTGAGTCAGTAAGCTGACGTAAGGCTTCGGGTCGCTGGCACGGGAGGCTCTGTCATTACTCTGTCCCATTTATGAAACAGCAAACCCAAGTCAGCAGGCATTTACAATCATTAGCAATCAGGATTTTCGTTAATACACAACGCAGGGCATGTTCAAGGACATTTGAAAGTGAGTTGAAAATTAAAAAATATGTATTGCAGAGCGATGTGGACGTGATATTCCATGTGGACAAACTTCTCAGCCTCCTAATGGAAGTCCTTCTTGGCACTATATTTAACCAGCCACTGATTTGGCCACTTCAATCAGCGTCAGACCGAGTCTCTGTCTGAATGTTATTGATTTCAATCAGACACTTAATAAATTGGTATGTTCCTTTTTTTGTTGTCTTCTCTCTTTTTTTTGCTTATTTTCATACATTCAATGGTTTAGAAACAAAACATCAAAATTCTCAAAAATGTGTTCTTAAGTCCACAGATGACTCAGATTCTGCATCCCTCCGTCCTTCTTTCCCCTGTTCCTTCCCTCTGTGACACAGATTCAAGTTTTTCTTCTTTACCTCTTCACCACAGAGGAAGAGGAGGGAACAAACGATGAACATAAGACTGGAAAAAAATGCAGTGATTTTTTTTGCCTAAACCACTGATGGTGTTTAGTTGAGTATATTTTTTCATCCTTCACAGTTCAGTATAACAACAAGTAAATACTTTTATGAATAACCTAGCTGAGTAACGTCATCTGTGATCATGACTAGTAATAATAAAACAAGCCGTAATGTAAATACCAATAGTAGGAAAACCGATCAGATGTAGAAAAAGCATCTACTAAAACGCAACATTTTAAAATGCGAACTGAAAAATGTAAACACACACACATCAGTATGTGAAGTATAAGTCTGGTGTTATTCCATACCTTTATTATTGTGAACAAATCCCATGAAAAAAACTAAACCAACAACAAAACCTTGCAAGTAGCCGCGTTAGTGGTGGCATCCTGTGTCCGTGAGAGTGGAAATACGAAGCAGGACGCCCAGCTGAAGGGCGCGTTTAGCTGCTCATTAGATGCCAAAACACTCTAAGGTAGCTTATAATACTCAGACACAGGGTTTTAAAAACCCTGGAATGTTCTCACTGCAGAAAGGCTACAAGTGATCGACCAATCAGTGTTTGTTTTGGTCTTTTCATTACATTTGTCCACAAAAAAGGAAAAGCAAAATTCCACCAGACTTATCATTTCGGACCGTAAAGGTTGCGGGTGAGTTATGCCTTTTTTTGGCATACCTCAGTTTAGTTTAGTGACCGACGTGTCACTAAACTTCAAAGCGAATGTTATCAGAGCGATGCACAGATTTGTGAGAAAAGTCCAAGGCTTTTTCTGTCTCCACCTTGAGCAATAAGTATTTTTCAGTATTTCTTTACATTCTGATAAAACGTACAGAAAAAAAGAGAAAAGTAACAGGTGAAAATCTGTTAATCACATATCCAATTTAACAAAAAGAAGGACATTCACCATTAATAAATATTCCTTTTGACACCGTATTATCAACACATAAATATCTATGCATTTCTTTGTGTCGAAACTAAAGCTCTTGCAATTACACATTGAATTCTATTACCTTATAATATTCCCATACAGCCTACATACTGTGTCATTTATAGCTTATATCCTTGAATTTAAAACAAATAAATATTTAATAAACTATGTCGATATAAATCATTTTTTTAACTTATTTTTTTCTTCTTATCAAATATCAGAGCTTGAAAAAAACCTTCATTGTTCATTGGCCGCTGTGACAGCGTCTGTGTTGCTCTGCCGAAGTGTCCTGTGGGCAGAAGATGGCAGCAAAGAGGCCACGTGGGCCGAGTCTCCTCTGACAGGAAAGATCCAGCTTATTTCACCATCCTGACCCTTTGTCAAGAAGAGAGAGAATAACACACAACCGATACAGCACTGGCGCCCCGCGAGGGAACGAGGCCGCACCCCGTCCTTCACTCCTAAACAAAACTCTCACTGGTCTTTACGAACATCACAACTAGACGGCGGTTCGATCCGGTCCAACAGGCTGTCGTGTAAACCTTTTACCAAAGCACCGGGTCGTCTGCGTCTGGCAGTCGCTTCCAGGATTGCGACGCGTTGGAGGAGGCCCGGTTTGGGAGCAGAGGGAACGGGGGGTCGGGGGGGCTCACAGCGCTGTCTCCTTCAGGTCGTTGAGGTTCGGCATCCTGCCGCGGGAAGCCCGGGTGAAGGTGGGTCCGTTGGGCCCCGGTTTGATGCCCAGCTGTTCGGGAGTGAACTGGGCTCCCTCCGCTCGCTGCAGGGCGGACACGTGCCAGCTGGACTCGATCTGTCCGGGCAGCGGGTAGCTGGCCTTGCGGTTCTTGGCCTGGGCGGAGCCACTCACCCCCGCGTGGCCCCGGCTCTCGGCGTGCCCTCGACCCTCAGGGTAGCCCGCTTTGGAGGAGGGCTGAGGGGGATTGGGGAGGGGGGCTTGGAAGCGCATGTCCTGAGGAGGAGGAGGAGGCTGTCCTTGATTGGAGGAGGAGGGGGAGAGGTGGAGGAGCCTGCGGAGGGACTTGAGGGGTTGGCTCTGTTAGGAGAGAAAGAGTGTGTGGGTCAGTAAATGTAACATGACTTACATTGAATGGATGTCTCGATGACTGATGCTGAGGGTTCGTTTTGGTTCTGCGTTGAGGTCATTTCAGTGTCTCCACAGTGTAACATCTGGCTACGCACCTGAGAGTGCGAGTCCACTGGTTTGTCTTGGGGCCAGTCATTTAGTCTCTCCCTCTCCCTTCCTCTTTCCCTCTCTCTCTCCCTCTCCCTTTCTCTCTCCCGCTCTCTCTCTCTCTCCCGGTCCCGGTCTCGGTCCCGGCTCTGCTCCCGCTCCCGGTCCCTGTCTCGGGATCGCTCACGGTTTTTCCGCCGGCTGCCGTGGTGGGAGGACGACTTGGAGCTCCTCTGCAGGGACAGGTGTTCTTGTCCGTTACCCGAAACCTGACATTTCACGAACAAGAAAAAACCCACCCTGTGTAAATGTAACATTCCCCTTTCTGCAGCGAGATTACGCCGCTCATCTTCATCACACAACCCGTATCACACAGTGAGGCTCTTTACGCAGCTCCGGCAGACCCACACGAAACACAAGCAGGATGTGATGGTGATTAGTGATTACTTCATATGAAAAGAATCACCTTATGCCTGAATGTGTTTTCACAAACTATAATATACAGTTGGGCTACAACTAGTGATTCATTTTGTAATACATCATTATATCATTTATAATATTTTGCATTTCACTTGATAATTCACTTCAAGCATTATCAATGTGCTGGATGAGAGGAAGAGATTAAGTTGCTTTTGGACAAAGTCGGCCTTTCTGTTTCCAGTGTTATGCTAAGCTAACATACCACTGTGCGTTGCTTCATGTTCCATGAGACACACGTGAGAATATTATATCAACTGTCTCATTTAACTCTCGGCAGGAAAAGCGTAAGTGAAAAAATGTACAACTGCTGCTGCTTCCTGCAGCTCAGAGTCCATTAATGTCCAGTATGAGTTTGCATGCATGTGTTGAAATGCTCATGGACTTCATGGAGTATTTTGAAAAGGATGACGGTTGTCTCACAAATGCAACGTGAATACGAAGTGAACGCATTTGACAAACGTAGCAAATACATGACGGATGCACAGACACTGTGCGGCATGAAGACCCAAACTGGACTTGAAATACTTCCAAAAATTGGAACATTTCTCTAAAAGCTTTGAAAGCGTGTGCTTGTCGCCGAGCGTGTTGGCATGCAGCGGTAGCGCGTTGAGGTTAGATTACTGGTGAGGCCGGGTAGGGCGCGGCAGGCTGGTGCTGTGCCATCGGCGAGGCGACCACAGGAAGGGCTTTGACGGCTGAGTTGTGTTTTAAGCTGTTCTTAGAGCCAAAGAGCGGGAAAAGGCTTTTCCTGATGCTCGGGTTCCTCCCGTCCTCCATGTCCGTCTGCGGGTCAGAAGACTCTCAGGAAATATATATATATATATATATATATATATGTACTATTCTTCACAGCAGTGCGCCTGTGTCCCCAGATTCCAGCAGTTAACTTGGGGACTCTAACAACATTTATGACGGCAGAAAATATGACAATCGTGAACCCTTGAACTATGACATCAGTGTTCCTTCCAGAAGCAAATGATCACTGATTCTACAGATTTGTATTTTCTACTGATCAGCGATTACGTTAAAATAAACTTTATAGATAAGAAAAACAAGGAAATGTGTCCGTGTGGGGGCAATGAATTGACTGTGGTCAATGAATTGAAGTGGTCTTACTATTTGTGTCTTCTTCTTTTTTTTTTTGATGGCTCTGAAGAAGCCTTGTTTCTCTTTCTCTTTGGGGGGCTCTGGAGGATTCATGACCATTTTTTCCGCAGCAGTCCTACGTGGAAAATGGGGAGGAAATTGTTTAGACGACTCACGGTTAGAAATACAAGCGGCAGATAAAATAGGGATTTCTTCACAGGTATGTTGCGTGTGCTGCAGCACAACCTGAATATACAATGCATTAAATAAAAATAACTATTCACTCATGCAAGACATTATAAAAACAGCTATGGTACGATATGAGTTGTTTCTTGTTGACTTAATTTAGATTAATTTAGATTTTGGTTCATCATGACAATATTTAGAAATAGTTTGAATATAACAAAGTATAACAAAGTTTTTTTTACATTTATCATTAGATATCTACCCCTGAGGTCCAAGCACGCTGTACTGTAGAAGACCAGTTCCTTCTTCACAACAATAAATGTCAACACAGTTTCCTCGACACGATCTTGAACGTAGCTCTACTATGTTGCACATTCACATGCTACTCCGGCTCAGCAAAATAAATCCTCACCAGTCAAAAGCCGTCTGCCGTTTGGAGTGGTTGACCATGGCAACGGGGTCGCCGGGAGCGACGGGTGCGACCGGCCCTCGGCCCTGCCCGACGCCGTCGTGGAAAGAGGAGGAGTTGTCCGGTCTCGGGGAAGGGACTGAGGAGACGCCCGGAGGAGACAGTTATTAAAACTGAGCGTCTCTGCAGGTTCTGTGATGTTTGAAGTGTTCTGGCAGTTGTTGCACAATGTTTCCCTTTGCTCCGCTCACATGTGCCAAACTCCCCCATGTCGCTCTCGTCTACTAAAGTTTATACGTCCGCCTCTTTTAATTATGGATTTCTCCTCCTCTGTGTAATTGCTGTTGTTCTGTTTCTAGAAATCAGAAACTTCACACTTTTGTATCAACAGTGATTTCATGTAATTTGACAAGTCATCCATTTTGAAAATAAACCCACCATGAAATGAAAGGAGTAATAATAGGAGTCAGATTAAAAGAGTGAGCCCAGTAATGGAAGCCATACCACATGTTTCAAAACTTTGAAGTAGGTTAAAGTGGGTTAGTTTTTCACTACCTTTCTTTATAGAGACAAAATGTTCTTTAGATTCAACGGGTACGACCGGCTTACTATCCCTGCAGTTAACCATGGACAGGAGGTTTCTTTGAACCATATTTTATTTACCTACATGGTTTATATTTAGATTGCCTTGTATTTCTCTTCCATCTTGTCTAATTGTCTTTTGAATCCCCTTGTTGAACGGCTTAAAACATCCTGCATTGTTCTCACAACTTATGCTCCTGCAGACACACCTCAATTTTGTATCTTGCCAATATTAGTATAGTATAATGATCTGTGGACACCTTAATTCAATTCTATCATTGTTTTCTTTCTTCTTTTTAACCTGTTTAAAATTGTAAGGCTACTCTGATGAACTAAACTAAGCCAAAGTACTAAAAAGGTCATTTTGTCTCTCGTACCTCGGTAGAAGCTGCCGACTCTCCGAGGCATGGACTCGGTGAAGATCATCCGGTTCTCCTTGGAGGATCCTCCATCCTCCATATGAGGGTCATGGTACATGCTGACCTAAGAGAGGCACACGTCATTCCGACACACAAACGCACACAGTACACAAACACGGACAAAGGACCACACAAAGTAGCTCAGCATCTTCATACTTGTGATCGACAATGTCATTTAATCTCATGTTATGTTTTTTAGCCTTTTAGCTGTCACATTCACAAGACAAATCGGGACAATCTTAGAGCTTCTCAGCGACAACGTGCGGTGAAGCTGTCGGGCAGAAACAGAGAAAGCTATGGAAAGAGCGGTCAGAAGAGCCACTGTCTGGCCGCAGGAAGGGGAGGGAAGTCAGGGGGTCGGACCTCGTTTTTAGAGCGCTGTGTATGAAAAGCAGCAGTGTTGTCCCTCGTAGAGTCTTTGATGGGGGCACAAGGGTGGCTCATGTCTTTAGGGGACTGCTCACTCTGTTGAGGAGACGGACAGGCGCGGGTCAAAGCAGAGTGGAAAAGCGGCGTGAGGCAGGTGGCAATGACAACGTGAGACAGTGACAGTCCCTGCACACGCACATACATACACACGCACCCGTCCATTCGGGACACACACATTTGCGATACGTGTGTTAAAAGATTTACCCTCGGACACTGACACACTGGAAAATATTCTTGCGATTCGTTAATTTCCAGAATTTTTCATCTTAACTTTTATCAAATCCTACATGTTGTGTTTTTAATTGATGGAGCCACAAGCAATATTACATTATGCTCTCTTGTCTGCTTGTGGAGAAATTTTGTTCAAATGTCTGGTTCCAGTAAAAGTTGTAACCGGCACGCTCTGTCATTTGCATGTTTATTGCCTCTTGGCCTAGTGACCAGCTGCGTTTCGTAACGAAAAATATGGGTATATTTTAGGGCGACGGTGTCCTTTAGCTCCCACCACACTTACAGGACTGCCTGCCACTAACCCTGGTCATGGTGTCCGTGCAGTCCTCTCTGGAGGAGCTCACTGAGTGTCCCGTGAGGGTGGTCCGGTGCTGCAATTGGGGGGAGAGCATCTGCAGGCTGCTGGCGCGCGTCGGTATCGCCTGCCCCGGGGGAGGCAAGCTGGCGACCCCGCCCTCGTTGCCGTGCGGTCGGTGGCGTTCCCTCCTCACGTACATGGAGTGGCGTTGAGGCCGCTGCTGAGAGGAGAAGGGGGAGGTGTAGCCCAGGCCATAGTGGTACGACTCGTGTGGGGAAGGCAGGGTATGGGTGGAGGGCATCCCCGCGCCTCCCGGGTCCAAGAGCTCCGGAGCACCGACCTCCTCTGGAACCCAGCGGAGAGACGGAGTCATTAGAGCGTCGGGTCACAATTACTTTCTGCACTGATTGTTGTATTTTGCATTCACCGTTTTAATTTCAAACTGTGTGTAAGAAAAAAAAAAGCCCATGACCTTTGTGACCCCCTTCAAAATGTAAAGAATTTGATTTACAAAGAGATAAAACAAAACTGAAAAACGGAAACATTTGAGGAGCGGTAGTGGGAGAAAATGTTTGACAATTTGTCTGACGATGTAACTGAAATGATCATTACCATTGATCCGCTGTCCGCTATTCTGTTCCAAATAGAGATACTACACTGGTAACCAATCGTAATGCAACTAAAAAAACCTTGAAAATAATGTTGGAACTTTTCAATGTACAAAAAAAAATTACACAAGACCTGTAGACCTTCTTTAGACATGAGCCTTTAAAACCACAACCCAATTTTTTTTTTCTTATATGGATTATGTCTAATGTGAATATATGAATGATTATACTTTCTGTTTTTGTAATTGTGCTGTTTTGTATTGGTTATCCACTGTTTGGTGAATATAAATACTTTCAAAGACCCTAAAAGATTATAAAACAAAACTGAAGGCTGATTTAATCCAGGACAACAAAGGGCCCTACAGATTAGGCTCTCACACCTACCTGAGGCCAGAGGCTTATGTCTGGATTTATGTCTGGACGAGGAGTCCAGCGTGCTGCTCTCCATGCGAACATTTCCACTGCTACGAGAGGCGGGGCTGTGGCCCGACCGATCGCTGTGGCGAGCAGAGGGGCTGCCAGGCGGCCCCTGGGGAACTGATGGGGTGTTGAGGTCTAAACAGCTGGCAGGGAAGAAGCGGGCCCCGGGGCCTATCCCCGTTGTTGCGTTGGAGTTGGGGTCCTCTGGGTGCAGTCGGCCGTCGCTGAGGTTGCCCACGGATTTGGCATCACTCAACGCGCTGTGGCTCTTTGACAAGCTGAGGTAAGAGGCTGAACTCTTCGAAGAGGAGGACATGGATCCGTGGGCAGAGTCGGCCATGCTGTGGCTGTGTCGGCCATGTTGCTTATCTGCTGCAGACTGCAGAGTGTTGGTCTTGCCTTCCAAGAAGGTGTGGCGGCCGGCCTGCTGTTGCTGCTGTTGCTGCAGTTGTTGCTGCTGCAACTGCTGTTGTTGCTGCTGTTGCTGCAGCTGTTGCTGCTGTAACTGCTGTTGTTGCTGCTGCTGCTGCAGCTGTTGCTGTTGCTGCTGCTGCTGTTGCTGGGAACGGGTAGAGCTGGGTTTGCTGTGGCCGTACTTCGACATGTGTCCCTGGTCCGCCAGCTTTGCGGATGGTCCCAAGTTGAAATCAAACTCTGTCTTGCCTTTGGCTTCTTTGGGACTGAGGAGGTGTGGCAAGTTGTTGTTCACCAGGTCTTTGTTGGATGAGGCAGAACGATTGAGGGTCTGGGACATATACTGGGCCTTCGGGTGGAGCGTAGGACTCAAGGTGAGCGGAGCCGGTTTGTTACCGTTGAGGAAACTCTTATTTCCGAGGTGATGCAGATCGCCATGGCGAGGGAGGCTGGAACATTCTTTGCTGTTGGAGCGACGGCTCGTGCTTTTTGTGTGACTCCTGGTAGAGGAGAGAGATGGATGTATAACACCTTATATTAAAGTTCTTAATCTTTAAGAACCTTTTACAATCCTGCACCTGAAGTTCTCGCCTGAGCTTTTATTTCATTTTATTTTACTTGACCTATTGTCCTTTTAGGAAAGAAAGAACTTTAGCCATATAGTACATTGCTGTGATTTATTCACTTTAAATTAAAAAAGAAACAAACTAGATTTAAAATAAAAATTCACATGAAGGTCTGAAATGAATGTGTCTATCTATCTATCTATCTATCTATCTATCTATCTATCTATCTATCTATCTATCTATCTATCTATCTATCTATCTATCTATCTATCTATCTATCTATCTATCTATAGCTCTAAGTTGTTCGTTTCATAGTTAAAGGGAATGACAGTTGGCTCACGACACTGCCTGTACAACCATATACTGATATACATATTACACTGCGACACGATAAAAAGGAACTATTAGTAATAGTAAGAAGACATAGTAAAGCTAAAGGAGTCAGACCTCGTGGGGACGGTGTTCTCTCCATGGTGGTGCGTTTTCCTCTTGGAGGAGCGCGGCGGGTTGGGGGACGAAGGAGGAGGCCTCTCCGCCTGCCTTAGAGGCTGGAAGGCCGGATGGTTCAAACTCTGCTCTGTCAGAAAACGCTCGGTCTGGTTCAGCAGCAGCAGGCTCTGAGGGGAAACGCGCATGGACACCAACGTTATTATTGACCACGGTTCACCAGAGCAGAAGAGGACAGACTAAAGAGGGATGACCGGTCCATGTAAAAATATATTTTACCTTCATCAGATCCAGCATCAAACTACTCAGGATGGCTTGGTACCTCCTCTCCAAAGTCTGAGGATGAGCAACTGAGGGAAACTATCATGCGCACGCATGAACACACAAGCACACACAAGCACACACATTTATATCAAAACTTTTTGGTGCTTTCAGTTCTATCAGGATTTCCAACATACAGTAGATGTTCTTGCCAGTAAAAAAAAATCTCTGTTCAAATCACTCAGAAATCTATCACTGGATCACACTAAACAAAATACCAAAATCGCACACACACACACACACACACACACACACACACACACACACACGCACACACACACACACACACACACACACACACACACACACACACACACGCACACACACAAAGTCTTGACATTTTTCTCTTGCTGCTAAACTGTTCACCAACCAACTATCTCATGAGTCACAGCAATCCACTCAGTCATGGTGCTGGGAACACTGCCACGAGAAAGAGAGAGAGAAAGACAGAGAGAGAGAGAGAGAGAGAGAGAGAGAGAGAGAGAGAGAGAGAGAGAGAGAGAGAGAGAGAGAGAGAACCAAACGAGGTAAAACAGGGAGGACAAAGATGAGGAGGAGGAGAAAGGCTTCCTACCCTGATTCCATGAAAGCGAGGGTTGTTGTAGAAGAGTTTCATCTGCTCTGCAGGAAGTGGCCCCAGAACCTTCTGGATGGTGAAGAGCTGGAGGTAAAAAAAATGTGCAGCATCACAGTTAATGTTGATTAAACGGCATTCATTATCCTTTTGAATGTACAATATTCAAACTCTTTTTAGCTCTGCTTTGTTCTACACCAACTCCTAAAATATGTGGAGTATAACTGTCCTCTTAGGGGCCTTCTGCTCCACTGGCATCAGCAGCTAGTTGCTCATGTTTTCCTACAGAAAGCCGCTGTAAAACCAAAATAATGCTGTCCTGTTATTGCTTATTAGGTTGAATGCATATGTCTTTCTTCTCCAGTGTTTGGGCAAAAGAACAGTAGTTTCCATCTCACAATTTCCAACACTGTCATCATTACAACACAAAAAATACTTTGCTCTTTGTCAGTTTTAGAGGAATTGTCTATTTAGTTTGAACGAGAGGACCATCAAATATGTTTCCATGGATTCATTTTCTATGGAAACAACGAACGGACCAATGGACCGCCCTTTTCTTCACCCACCTGATCTATCTCACTCTCCCCCGGAAACAAGGGCTGTCCGTCGCTCAGCTCCCCGAGGATGCACCCCACCGACCACATGTCCACCGCCTTCCCGTAGGGGGCCCTGCGATGGAAAGAAGGCGTTATGAGGGTGATGTAACTTGGTGGTGGTGGTGGTGGGGGGACGGGAAGCTGAAAGATGGATCCCGTGTTGTGTTGGTGGAGACGCGCAGTAAGATGGTCATTTCTAAAAGAGAGGGGAGCTGGAGAGCCTGGTGAGAAATGGCGAGAGTCCTGGCAGCAGAGAAGCAGAGGAGCGGCGGTGTTGGAGGGAGAGAGTATTTGAGTGGGCGGCATTCAAACGCTGTCTCAATAAATGTTCCAGGGCATTTACTAAATCAGGCTACAGCGCTGAGGATAGATGACGTTCAGCTGTCTCTAAACCACAATGGACATTGGATGCAGCTAAAACCCTTAAAAAACAATACAAGGAACAGAAACGGGGTCTTGCGGTTCTGTGTGATTGGTTCACGGTGTTTTGTGTCATAATGTTTGAGCAGGTAAATCTTCATCGGCACGTTATGTGGTAACGAGTGATACCTAAGATATATCAGAATTTACCAGATCTGCTGGGTTGTTTTTGCTGTTGATTTTTTATACATTGCCTTTGACCTTGAAAAGATTCCCTCCTTCTCCCTCTCAAGATAAATTAACATTTAAACACAGCGTTATCCAAAAAATGATGCCAAAAAAGAATTGTGCTTTATTTTACTTAATGAAATTAAGGATTTGGGGACACAAGATGTCATTAGACAGAGACAGTATGTTAGATGTGACTTGTACTTATATTTCACACAGTGTCGCACTGGAGATGCACAAATCTGAAATAATTAAACAAATGTTCAAAGTTATGAGAGTTAACATACATTGTGTTATGTGCTATGTGGTAAGGTAGCAGTTGCCTTTCTATCAGCTCGAACCAGTTTGGCCATTCTCCTCTGACCTCTGGCATCAACAAGCCATTTGCGCCCACAGAACTGCCGCTCACTGGATATTTTCTGTTTTTCGGACCTTTCTCTGTAAAACCCTGGAGATGGTTGTGTGTGAAAATCCCAGTAGATCAGCAGTTTCTGAAATACTCAGACCAGCCCGTCTGGCACCAACAACCATGACACGTTCAAAGTCACTTAAATCACCTTTTTTTCCCCATTCTGATCGTCTTGACCAAGTCTTCATGCCTAAATGCATTGAGTTGCTGCCATTTGATTGGCTAATTAGAAATAAGCAGTTGGACAGGTGTACCTAATAAAGTGGCCGATGAGTGTATATACCCAAACTTACATGAAAGCATTTAGTCGCTCGGCTCAGTGCAGTGGCGTTGGCAGCAGTGTGGGCTGCACATGCAAACGGTGGAAAGCACTGTGCACTGGGCTAAAACTTCACTGAATCCTTATTTAACAGCTGGAAAATCATTTGTTTGTGCACCATTATAGATGAACTAAATACATTTACTTTGAACTGAAACATGTCATAGAACCAAGTATTATTTTTTTAACCAATAAGAAATTATTTTATATTGGAAAAATAAGAGCACTGGCATTGGATTGGTCCACTGATCTCAGGTATTGCGAGCAGAAGGGAAATCAGTGTGTCCATATCTCATACAAAAACTGGTGGCCAACTGAATGATGCCACTCTCTGGTTGTCTTGGTTTCTCAAGTAGTGTCTTACGCACGCACACACACACAAACACAGAAGACACTCACCCCAGCAGCAGCTCAGGCGAGCGGTACCACCTTGTCGCCACATACTCAGTGTAATTGGCGTCTGTTCCCTCAGACAGGTTGCGAGCAAAACCTGAGCCAGAAGAAGATGGAAATGAGCACACAACGTACTCAAACTGTTTTTTTAGACTTCCAGAGCTCTGTGGTAAATATAAATGGCTAATTAGAAGACGAAAGTGCAATGAACAGTCAAATGGTTTGGACAGCTACAGTAACAACATGGCCATCAGCCCATGTGACCAGAATCTAATTAGTTATGCCACTGGAGGTGAACTGCGGCCCCGCTTTAGATAACTGGTGCACAGAGAGTCAATTGTAAGCAAGAGAAATCATAATAAACAGAATGTCAGCTCCAGCAGTAAATAACAAACAAAGCTCACCCCGGCTGACTCAGTAGGATCACACTAGAATGGAATTACGCAAAGCTAACTGACCGGGTGGCTGTGAAAATACATGTAGAATATTTTTGAACATGTAAAACTATTTAGAAAATAATCTGTATGAAAATGACGCAGGTGCCCAACAACCATGTTGGTCATATACGTCACATAGTTTTGGCAGAACAAGTGTGTTTTGTAAAGCTTATTGGCCTCCTCCCAGTGGCAAAATTAATCCTCACAACTCAAATGGTGACAAATAATAGTGGGATTGTTTTCACAGAGAACTAAGCCCAAGAAACCAAACCGGTAAAACAAAAGTCAAACATTTAACTGTGAAAAATAAAATTGGACATTTAATACAACAAATGTGCACACCCGGCAGCCTGTCTAATAAGCCAGTTGAAGCTGATTCAGAGTGGCAAACAAACACGTTGATGTGAAAAGCAAGTCCCATTGTTTTAAGAGGGCAAGCGTGCAAGTAAGCAAAGTTTTAATTTGTACCGCTATGCTTATATAAGTCTCAACAACTCCAAGAGACGAATATGGCTGCTGCATAGAGGAGAAAGCTGAGGCCAAAACCTCACCAAAGTCACAGAGCTTGAGGACGTCCTCGGAGCTGATGAGGAGATTCTCTGGCTTGATGTCTGAAGCACAAAAACAGACGAAAGACACATTTTAAAACCCCAGAATGAGCAACGGGGATATTTCCGCAGCGGATGCATGAATGTGGAAGCGAACGTAAACCCTTCACCTCTGTGTACTATCTCGTTCGTGTGACACCAGTTGATGGCTTTGATGAGCTGGTAGATGTAGCTGCGGACTTTATCGGGCGGTGCGCCGTTGGGCAGTTCCTCTAACAGCTCCAGCATGTTCTGCAAACCACAAGACACAGTTGGGAAGCCGGCCTGCAGGCTAAACTACTGATTATATGAGAATGCGCTTTGAAATATGAACATTGTCTGAGAACACTCTCTCTGAAGAGGGGGGGATTTCTCTCCTCCTTTCTGAACCCTGACCAGCAGAGCGAGAGGGAACACCGTGCTAAGGTGACTAGCATGTATGAAAATAAACCTGTCGTTAAGCAAACACTTGGCTGGATACCCTGGCGACACAGTGGGGAATACCATTATTCACCAACAGCCGAGTTCCTATGTTGCCATGGTGATGCTTTTCCTATGCTTAACTGAGCAGTCTCAGCATCCTGAAACTGGAGGCTGGATGCAGCAGAGTGGAGATGAGAATCCACGGGTGCATGGGGCAGGAAATAATAATGCTGACCCTTTCGACGTATTCAAAGACGAGGTAGAGCTTCCCCCTCCTGCGAAAAGCCTCCTTCAGCTCCACGATGTTGTCCTGCTTCAGCGTCCGAAGCATCTTCAGCTCTCGAAGCGTCGTCTCCTTGACCTCCTCATTTTCTGTGCGGAAATGAAGGCGACGGAGATGATGCTGCTTGCTTGTCTCTCTCCCCCCCTCCTTGTCTCCGTCCCTCACTCACCTTCGCTGTCTTTGAACTTCTTAATGGCCACCAGCTCATTGGTTTCCTGTGAAGATAAGAGGACGTGTGTGGTGTGTTAGGAAGAGAGAAAATTGATTTGTTGGATCAACAAAGCGGGCCAGATAGAAAGATGCAACAAACATTACAATCAGTCTAAAGAGATGGGGATTGCATGTGGAAAGAAAGGTGAAAAAGACTATAAAGAGAAACTGTGCCGGTATTTATATTTATTTCCTGTCCAGATGAAAAAAGCAGATGTGCATCCGTGGCCGTGTGCTCTCATTTCAATTATTTTACTACAGAGCTTTCATGCACACACAGCGAAGCCTGAACTCTGGGCTTAGTTAATATGCATCATAAGCCTCCTTCCGCTTCTTGCAGGTTGCTTAGTTGACCTTGCTGAATGTAGCGAGCTGGTGTGGATGTAGATTTAGAGATTTTCTTTGTTTCAAAGGCTGTGCTGCAGCTTTAAACATCAAGTATATCGTGTACGGTTTAACTGGGAAGCAATAAAAGGATTTAGCTTTTCCTGCAGCATTTCACGTATCAAGAAACAGAATACTCATAGAATGATACCACATACTTTTTAATGAATATTGCAAGAGGCTGCATAATCATAGACAAATGGTTTTGAATGGAGATTCCGTCACGTGCGATGCGCGTCACAGCGGGAGCATTTCACAATAGATGGCTGAAAACGGCAGCAATTTTGTACATTCTTCTAAAAGTGAGTGGGGTCATTGAGCGGCCTTATCAACGCTTTGGCCTGTGCTAAAGTTACTGCTGTGTATCACACCATTGCATTTCCTGTTTGTTTTTGACGGGTTAACTCGTTGGTGTTTCCGTCTGCTTACCAATTCCCACTTCCCCCAATAGCCAGTCGCTGTAAATGCGGTTCCACTTTTTTTTAAATGATCTGTACCATTTATCTGTATCATTTATTTGGAGTTTTGCTACGGATTACTTACTTTCATCCTTCCTTCCTTCCTTCCTGCTTTACTTCCTTCCTTCCTTCCTTCCTGCTTTCCTTCCTTTCATCCTTCCTCCCTTCCTTCCTTCCTTCCTTCTTGCCTGGCCTGCCTGTCTGCCTTACTTCCTTCCTGCCTGCCTTCTGGACTCCCCTGTTACTAATGTTTCAAATGAGTGTTTGAACTACAGGTTCAGCAAGGTGGGTCCATTTATAAATTCTTGGAAATATTTGCTAACATCGATCAAACGGAAAAACCGTGGTTAATCTTAACGTTGTAAATGGAGGATGGACTGGGTGTACAAAAGTGGTCCAGATAGAATTACACCCCCTGTCTTTGTCCTCTGCATATTCCTTTATTGTCCTTTTGTTAACTGCGATTCAGGCGACGGCGCCGGCCTCGGTGAGGAGCGGCACGCTGCGGCCAGCGCTGCGCCTAACACAAGACAATTGTTCAACAATTGTTCAATTGACAACACATAAATCGGTTGACTATTCAGAGACGAAAGGATTCATGGCCCCAAACATCAACTTAATTGTGAGAATAAAGTTAGTTTCCAGTGACATCCAGTGATATTTCAGGCTGTGTGGCAGCAGCACCTTGTAATGCGCTGAGGATGCTTGTGCTCATGTGTGATGTCTCTGACCTCCCTAATTTACATTTTTGAGACCCTGTCAAGTCAGCACTTCTCAAAAATAGCCTTTCTGACGAGGACGCAGCCCCTGATTGCCATAAAAGAGTAAAGCTTCCGCCATATGTAGAGCCCACATCCGCCATGACCTATGACACAATACATTCAGAAAGAACAGGCTTTTAAACAGTAGAAGTGGTGCTGCTCTGCACTTATCTCATCGTATTAATACATCTATAAATTAGAGGTGGTCATTAGTATTCTAAAAAGGGAAAAGTGCTACTCTCAATCAGTCAAGTGATTCAACTTCCTGTACAACTGTTCCTCATAAGCTTTTCTGCATTTTACTATGCAAACACGGCACACCAAGGTTTCACAGTAAAAGATCTTGTCCAGCAAACTTTGTTTAACTTCATGTTCAAGAAAGCACAAGAAAGTCACAGTACTGAAAAAAAACAACATTTTCATTTCTTTTTTTATCCATTAAGAGTTCCTTTATTTCTCATGGTTTCCCTAATAGCCCAAAACCAAGCAATCAAGCAAAACCCCCTTGTTTTAACCTGAGAAACTGGTTGAACAACAACTCAATTATGGAAGAATACCACCACTTCAGCGCCACGATGCAGCACAGAGGAAAGGCATAGAAGCCAGGAAACACTGGCTAGCATTTAGGTTGAGCTATTGTCACTCCCCACACAAATTCAAGATAACACATAAGCCTCCACAGACACACACCCACATACGCTAATACACCACTTCCATAAAGTGGCAGGACATTGCACAAACGCCAGCACACATTGGCTCTGCTAATTAAATGTTTCATCAAATACATATACTGTAGTGTATACTTCATTTATCCAGGGACACACGTTTATAATGCATCCCTTTTCTTGGTCGTGTCGTTATTCTCTTCTGAGTCAACTTCCGCCTGGTGCCTGAGACTACCTCACAGAGGTGTGCTGTTGACTCCTTACAGTGTGACCCATTTACATCTAGTCTCCGTGTGCAGTACCTTCCTCTGCAACCCCGCCTCATCAGACACACACACACACAGCCACCCTTTTCTCTTTTGCCCTGCTTCCAGAGGAGAAAAGTAAAAATAACTGCTCTCTGACAGCAAACCTAAAAAGCTTTTATTTCCTTTTTTTAAGTCTCTACATGGGAAAATGAATCCCCTACAACTGTTATGTAAGGAACATGTCACCTCTTTGCAAGTTAGGCCAGCAGAGAGGTTTCAACACTTTGACAGCTTGCATATCAATTTTTATGAAATGGAGATCTGCCGGCAACAAAATTCACGGCCCAATAAAATGAAAAGGAGACGGAGGCATTATGAATCCCTGTTATTGGCTTTGGCTCGAGCTTGAAAACATATCGAGGTTGGGCCGCATCAAACACACGGCTTGTCGTTTCTTTAACGATTGAGCTGTCCTGCTTGTTGGTTCTTTCTCCCGGACTTGCGGCATTGAGCAATATGACACATCTTCTGCCGCTTTCATTACACAGAATGGAAGTCACAATCAATAACCAGCAGCTTCTGCCACTCACGCTCTCTCTTCAAAAACAACCTAAGATTGCCGCTGCATACAAATAACCGCCAGCGAACCAAGACGTTTTTTACTTGCATATTTCTGTCAGGTCCAAGTCAAGAACACGCATGACAATAAAAATGATTTAAAAACTATTTTTATCATATAGATGCATCCGGCACGAGTCAGAATTAAATCTTTGGCAGTGTGGCTCTGTTCAGGGAGACCTCCGACTTTTCATGAGTACCATGAAATAGCAGGGAGTCAGAGGACAGCAGCGGCATTAGGGAACGCTCACACCGTTTTAGGACTGTGTGAGCCTAGCTATTCCCCCACATGAACAGAGCGACAACGATGACATAGGCTACATTCACACTGCAGGCTGAAACTACCCAATTTTTTCGCCCCTGTACGACCTGTATCTGATGTTTTCATGACAGTCTGAACGACACACAACCGCTCTTTTCAAATGCGACCCAGGCCACTTGGGTATGTGGACCCAATTCTGATACGTATCCGATGTTTTTAAATGCGACTTCAGTCTGAACGGCCAGGTCGCATGCATCCGACCTGCACGTCATTGATACTCGACAAACGTCATAATGGGCCGCCGCAGACGTGTCTCTTCCCGTGATCGAAGGCGTTAATCGAAGGCGCTCACAAACATAATCGAAGGTGGATCGGGACATTCGGAAGTGAATTTGGTGTTTGTGAAGCAGCTCACATCATTATTCCAACACTGCTGGCTGTGACTCCGCACCCACACATTTCTTTTTACCGACGTTGCTACCACTGCTCCACAAAACGCCGGAGCTAAAAACCTTGCTCTCCTCCGTTTTATTTTTTTTCTTAAAACGAGAAGATTTTAACTACTGGCTCCGTTGGCAACATAACTTCAATACGTTTAATATCCCCAGAGAGTGTCTAATACGCCCGTAGACGGGCTCTGATATCACTCCACTGTTGACATCCATGTTTAGCTAACAAGTGACGTCATTGACCGTTGAGTACTCTTCTGCGCATGCGGGTCACTTCTGGGTCATTTCATGTTCACACAGGAGATCAAATATAGGTCGCCTTTAATTAGAAATGTAAAGGGCCTTCCAAAAAAATTGTAATTGAGCATAAAGCCCTGCAGTGTGAACATAGCCATAGAAGCAAATGCCACGTTATGCATGACAAGGAGGAGCTGGGGAGGTGGCGGGCGGGAGAGAAGCGAGCTGCAAGCAGGTAGGAGCAAAGCTTAATCTGCTTTTAATAGGGCGCCCTGTTTGAGTGTAGCCATTGGCGGGAGGGGGGGGATTTGATCAGCTGGTGCGCTATGCCAGATCAGCTGATGAGACTGTGTGTTGGCCAATAGCGTAGCAGCGCCTTGACTACCTGGCCTGCCAGAACTGACACTGACGCTCAATTTGTTGCTTTCTAATCCAATACGGACACAGAGAACATTTGTCTCACAAGCTTTTCACTTCAAACAAAGTCCAAAGGGACAGACACCTTCGGAAGATGACTGGGATGTGACAGCACATTTCCAATAAATTCACAGTCGCTTGCACTTCAACGCGCCTCACGATGCGGATCGTCCTTTCAGAGTTTATCTTTCATCCGCCTCTGGTGAGGTTTCTATTTCCACTCTAACCATCATGTAATGCTTACCATGTAATCATTTCACATCAGAACACAAGTGCTTGAATATTTAGCGTTTATACTGTATGTGTATATCATTTATATTGGTCAAGTGCGGCGCCTGAAATGAAAGAAACTCGCACGAATGTCACAAGCGACCACAGGGCCAACACCGAGCACTCCCAGCACTCCCAGTATGCCACAGTGAAGGCAGTTCAGTTTCTTCGGTCCATCTCTCCCTCATCTGTTGTACAATGCACTGATTGCACTCTTCTCATCTCTTGTCTGCTCTGTTGCGACTGTCACTCCTACCACAGTAGCTCTCTCTCTCTCTCTCTCTCTCTCTCGCTCTGTTTCTCCGGGTGGAGTGAGGTGTTTTACACAAATATATTATGTCCATAAATGTGCTGACAGAAGGAATGATACAAAATTAGACCAGAAAAATCCACTTCTATTCAGTCAAAGCAGAACATGTTGCACATGACTACGGAACGTTTTCAATTCATGCAGCTCAAAGTGGCTGAGTTCAATTTAGGAGTGAGAAATCTATGTGTGGTATACAGGCAGAAAAGCTATAAAGAAATGCGGGTCTATTTGTGGATTAATAAGCCGTTCCTTTAAAGTTACAGGTTGATTATTATATCTGTAGTTATTCAGCCCCCCCCCATGAGTTGATTAAAATGTTGATACATTATCTGGGTGGCCTTTAATTATCAGCGTGAGCTCTGAGAAAGGGAGCAGTGTGGAGTCTTTTTTTTTTTTTTTGCCCTTTTGGCTGCAATCAAGTCGGTCGACTATATAGCTGAGGGTGTGCAGCATGAAACACAAACAAAATTTCATTGAATTTATATAGCCTACATGTATATGCAGAGCCCTCAACGACCCAACATATATATTTATTAAAGTCATTTGTCGCAACTCAAGTATGGTACAATTCTATTTACCCGCATGGCAGCGCGGCAGAACTTCCTTCCCGTTAGTCAAAGTCTACTCATCTTATGTATTCACAATAAATACTGTAAAACATCTAGGATATGTAGGCATGTACAGTATATATCATTTAAATGATTTGTCATACACACTGTCATGTCATTTTGAGGCCATCTGTACAGTAACTGCTTTGTTCTTTGTCATTTTGATTTCAGTAATTTTGCAGGTGATAACAATAGTTGCAGCAATCTGTCATTAACCCAGTTACAGTCTGATCCGGGCAAGGACATCAGTTTGGGGTTTTGTTCATAATAATGTTGATGGTTCCTGCTCTATTTAAAACATCACATAAGTTGGACAACATGGCTCTGACTGCGTTAATGTGCCTGCATGGCTCACTTTCATTGTAAAAATCTCCATGAAACAAGGTAAGACCAGACAATTAAAAATATCTAACCGCTAGTTGCAGCTGTTATACTCAAATGGTTTTGTTGCAGGCTATGGAAATGTTTTTTTTTGCTGTAAAGTTACATGTGACATGCGGGCCTACCAGGGACTGACTCGTTTTTTCATTCAGCATCAAGTGGCTATTTCAGGAACTGCATTTTTTAGCCCTTGCGTGTTAGCTTCTATTATTAGCACCGCAGGTTACTACTTGATGTCTTATTGAGATGGAAATGAAGGTCTCCTTGGTAGGAGATGGGTGGGATTTGAAACAGGGCTCTTGATGTGGGGTTGTAGGAAGTGAGGAAACTTTACACCCAACCATCTAAAAACGAATGTGTTCAACCTTTTTGGATCTGATACGATAGATGGGAAAATAATTGAAAAATGTAGTAACTTTAGCATGTGGGGGTACCACAAAAGTGACAAAGCACCACATGGCACCAATGGCAACATGGAGTGTCGCTTTCATTAAAACTGGCTTTGTGGCTAACGTTAGATGTGCAACTGACTGCAGATGTTTGCTGACTTTGACGTGTTTGAAATGCATCATATTGTCTAAAGGTTGCTGTGAAATTGAAACAACTCAATTGAGCTATTTGGTTGATTAAAATACCTTTTTCATAGATTGGTTGAAAATGACCTACTTGACCATTTGAAACTCAACAGGTTTAAAGTTGCTTAATAAACACATTGCAACAGGAGGAAGACACAACAGCTTTATCCCAGCGATACCTGAGCAATAACTGAGGTATTTGATGTTGATATTTATATTTGATTCTACATCATCGTCTGATTTTATTAATTCAACACATCATCTTCATTTCACCATGCACCATAAATACTTTGCATACATTCAATTAGAAAATAGGAGAAAGGCTTTCTCACCTTGTGTCTGCACTTAAGCACCACTCCATACGCTCCTGGACAGAGAAGTGTAGAGAAAGACACAAAAGATCAATGCAGTTCAACATCTTAATTACTGTTTTGGTTTTGTACCCCTCCAACAAACATGGTCATAAAAAACGGTAGGTAGAAATCACCAGAAACCACCATTAATAGGTGAAGCGGAGGCTTACGTACTCCCCCACACACACACACACACACACACACACTCGCACACACAGGCAGTGCCCCTTTAGCCTGTTGCCATTGCTAAGCACATCGTGTTCTTGTTGATCGTCCACATTTCAGATGGCGGGTCATCCGTGGTCTATTTTTTTTTAGGAATATCAGACAGACTTGAACGTAATTATTCAATTTACAAACTGCTATTGTTTCCATTCACATCACACGCTCCTAATGAGGTCCTGTTCCAGTTGCAATGTTTAATTCAAGCGAGGAACGAGGCGACTAAACCTAGTCCATCTACATGAATTAAACAACAATAATATAAATATAAAGCAGAGTTCAGTTGTCCAGGAGGCTGCATTGATTATCTATTGAGTTTAGAAGCCTTGGCAATGTAAATTAAAATATCCAAATATATATAATCAAAATTGATTGCCATTACGTAGTATATGCAGATTGTTTGCAAGAAAAATGTGACATTACATTTTTTGTTGCTTTGGCTTTGCATATGCTCATGAGTATAACTTTTTGGATTTGTGTATTCTGACAAGCATCAACATTATTAACAGAATATCTACAGAACAATAAACTCTTCTCACATTAAATAGAAGAAAGCAATGCATGCCAGTCCAACTTACTGAAGTGAGCTATGAATGACAACGCGGACTAAAATAAATCATTCCTGCTTGGTCTGATGTGTGGACCTTGAGTGTGTAAAGTATATTTTACTTTTTGAGCAACCATTAAAGGCCTAAGCTCATGACCAACCTCTTTGACCACCGCTTTGAGATCTCTTTTGTAGGATTAAAAAAAATGAAGGTTTGCCTGTGAGTAAAATAAAACTCGGGTTAGGAAATATCTAATCTGTTATGATGTTGAAAATTGTTGGATTTAAACTCTTATAAATACGTCTAGAGTCGGATCAAACATTGGTGTAAACCTAACAAAAGACAAATGTTATTTTAAATCCAACAAATGATCGTAACAAAAACAAAACAAAATGGGCTGTTTGTGAAATATGAAACACAGATATTAACTATTTTTTAAGGCTGTCAACAGAAACGCGTTAATCTATGCGATTCATGTGGCCGTGATTTATCTGTGTTTAAAATAACATTAACAATTTAACAAACATATCTAAATACTTGTGTGTATTTAGACACAAACTCAAACAAAATCTCCACGTGGTGATGACAGACAAGAATCATAATTTTCAAGGCCAAATGAGGTTTTCGTATTTTTGTCTTTTATATTCAACTCTCAAACAAAGCAGTATTCAAATAGTCAGACGCTCAAATTGCAGGGCCTGATTCACCTGCACTGTGATCTCATGGTAAATTCACCATGTAAATTCACCATGTTCACCAGTGAAATAAAAGATAGTGCTGCAGGGATGGCGTATTATAGTAATGAAGCCTAGACGTTAGAATCCTACTTCCTTGGAGAATATGCAGGGTATTTTAAAAACTTTTATTTAGAAAAATAAACTTTGTGACAAACAAAGGATCATTATGTAAGCGTCCGTAAAAATGAACACTCCCTTTGGTATTTTTCCCGATAGCGTAACTTTACACAATGCAGCCGTGAAGGCGGTCTAGATGGCGTGATGGCGTTATGCAGTCTCGCTTATCTACTTAGTGATTGCCTTTTGAATTTTAAACCAAAAACCAATCCAAAAAAATATGAACTGCAAGAACCAGAGACACATAATTGCGAGCTATCAAAGATATAAAACAGGGAAATAGTAGAAAAGACCTGGCTGATATAAGTTTCAGATAAAGGCCGGCTTCTCTCAGCAGTTGAGGTAAATAAAGGACCAGGAAACTATGGTGTAGATGGTAAACAAATGACTAATGCTGCAGTTTTTGACAGTCTCAAAGGATTACACGCTCCTCTATGAGAAACGTCTGCAAGCTCTCAGGCTCACAAACCCCTCTAAAATTCCCTCTGTATTGTGTCACAAAATGAAATAAGACCTGACGACTGTGATGTGCAGGTTTCATCTGCACAATGCAAACTGCACCGTGGACTGCTGTAACACCCAAGATCCCACAAAAACACAGTAGAGGTGACCTCATTTGAACAACAGAATCAGAGTTGAAGCCCTGTACGCTGTGAAAAAAAAAACACCCACCTTCTCCCACAATGCCAAGGACTTCAAACTTATTCATCACATCACCGAGGGTGGGGGCTCTTCCAGCTGGTGAAATGAGCTGCTCGGGGCTTTAGCGAGGAGACTCGGGCTTCGACCGGCGGCCGACGGAGCGAACTGTAAATTCCAGAAGAGACGTTGTCTGGCTGCTCTCCATCTTCACAACCTCCTCTGCTTCCAACTCACTCTACGCCTCTCTTCCAGCCCTGCATGGTTTCTATGCCGGTTTTCTTTTTTTTTTTTATGGATCGGACTCAAGTAGGTTCAGTTGTCTCCGAACCCCCTTTATTCCATTTGTTGAGAGAGTTTGTCTCACGCTTATATCCAAACCTCCACACGGCCGTACACCTGCAGGACCAGAGACACAAAAAAGCAGAGATGCAAGTTTTCAAATTTTCCGTCCAAGGGTCACTCCAAGGTCTTACTTCCCACCATGCCTTGCACTGGCACTGGCATGCTGGTTTTCCTGGCACAGATGGTGGCTAACTAGGCCAGAGAGGCAGCATTTCCTTGAGGACACATTTAAATCATGGATGACTTCAGCATGACTTCCACACACTCAATGTGGAGGAGGCTGAGAATCTGAGATGGATGTCTAATGCAGTGCTTTTAAGCGTTGCCTTTTTAAGATCCAACTTAGTTGGATTCGCTTTCGGTCAGTTAGACCACCACCTTGGTTCAAACGTTTACATCTTTTTGACCAGATTGCTGTGCAATTTTGTAGGGCTATCATGTGCTGAGGCGATTCTTCTGCAATAATCATCTATTGTTCAAAGGTTCCATTTTAAATGAATCCTACTGGTTTTGCCGATTATCTACCTTCCTCTTGCACAACAAGAAGGTTGACGATTGAGGTTATTTGGAAAAAGTCTCATTACATTTGGTTGAGACATTCTTAATTGTCACCTAATTGGATGTCAATACCCCGTCAACCTCAACTGTAATGTGTTTTGTGCTAACAATGTGCTGCAGGGGTGATATTTCTGTAAGCCAACCCCTGAATGTTAGCATCGCAATGGCTCCCTCGTCCAAAAGCCAATGGGAATCTTTCCATTGTATTTTGAATGAATGCAAAACACAAACTATAGACGGAACAAACGTTATGATGCGTGTTTTGTTCAACAAGCTAATCTTCACAAATGAACACAATGGTTTTTGAAGTGTGAATGCAAGCACTAGTGCAAAACATTATATATACACAAGGCTGTGAA
This sequence comes from Apeltes quadracus, assembly GCA_021346845.1. Lineage (NCBI taxonomy): Eukaryota > Metazoa > Chordata > Actinopteri > Perciformes > Gasterosteidae > Apeltes > Apeltes quadracus. The sequence continues at coordinate 6,357,426 of CM037918.1, forward strand.
GGCTGTGAAGGCGGACTAGTTGGCGTGATCAGGTTTGGGGGTGTCATATAGTCACTTTTTAGCAACCAACCACCTTTTTAAAAACAAGTAAAAACTACGGGGGGAGGTGGGACTGTTTTTTATATCACTCAACAATATTTTAAGAAACCTCTTCATCATGTTGGCCACTGACATATTTCAGGCATCCTGGGAAAATGAATTCAAAAAGGTTGACTGATAGATGAGGGAACAGGGAGAGCAAAAAGATGCCATATCCATTCCTTAGGACTCATTAGATCGGCAATATATAAGCAAATTAAAATAGTTAACATGGTAACATTACAAATGCTCTGCATCCACATTTGTGTGCTGATGCTATCGCATTTAGCTCCAAGCAGCTGCAGCCTCTCAGAGCTGCTAACATGGTAACCACATGTTCCTTTCACTTTGGTAAACCCCTGATTTTTAATTGCCATCATCAGGTGAAAGTCTCATCCAAAATGTGGTTTGTGACCAAATACCTGAAAGCTAAGGGCATTCCTATTAACCTGAGCAGCACTTTGTAGACCTGCGTGATTACGGCTGCTGTTGCTGGCACGTTCAAGATGTTGAACTGGAGGTTTAAAATGTGTGAATGGTCAAACATTCTCACAATTCTTCCAGTCGGCTCAAATTTAGTCCTTTAATTCCTCCCATTTAACAAGTCATGTTCTACGTTTATATGATCTTAATGATACAGTGTTTTAGGAGACAAACAAATATTTCAGTTACAACAGTTATATCAAGTCTTACATCTCCTCCTGTCACACATCCAAAAACTGACCACGATTATCAAAAGCCTCTTTTGTATTGCGGGTGCTGTTGGACTGGAACCATCGAAGCTTCTCACAGCATCCGTCCAACGTTATTTGTTTTAACACTTAATTTATTCAGCATTGCAAAAGCACCTTAACGGTGATTTGGCTCATGTGCCTGTGTGTGCGTTTTCCGATGCAGCGTACACTTCACACAGCAAAGTATTTCCAGGGGATGTGATGAGGTGGCTGTTAAGGCCATGGTCCTTTCAGGGATATGTTTCTGCCGCTGGGGTGATTGGATTGTGTCTACCCCGCACCTGGAGCATGCAGCTCATGCATTATGGTCATGTACTTGAGTATCGATCAGCTGCTTCTGCCCCCCTCCCTTCTGGCAGACAGCTGAGGGAACATAAGGTGTCCAGAAGTCCAGAGAACACTAACAGAATGCACTGGAGCATTAATCTTACAACACATTTGTACGAGAGTGATTTTTTTTTGCAAGCGGGTGCATGCGTCTCCGTGCACTAGGCTATGTGTGTGCGTGTGTATGCAAGGTGTGCGGGAGAGAGAGAGAGAGAGAGCAAGAGAGAGAGAGACTCAGGGAGAGAAAGGAGAGTAATGCTGCTCTCTCTGCACCGAAACTGCGCCTCTCTCAACGCTGCAGGAGCGCACCACCATTCCGTCGCTGTCCACGCGTTTATCAGCCTACACAGCGACCAGTGCACACACAACGTATATCACGGACCATGTTCACCACAGCGTTGCGCAACAAGACCAGCAAACAGAGCTGGTCCCCCCCCACCCACCACCCCCCTCTCATTAGCCCACAATTACACATCGTGATAAGGACGCTGGAGAAAAACCCTCAAAACATTCCATAGCAAACCCCTTTTTACCTGCAGGTGGGATGTCGCCTGCGCGAGGGGCGAATGCTGGATCTGTGCACGCACACAGACATACACAAAATGAGGATGTGGGAAAACGAAGAAAGATCATGTGGCGTGACAGAAAGGGTTAAAAAAAGAAACGGAAAAAAAAAGATCCACGGGCCTATGCGTCGTGACACGATCAAATGTACTCACTCAATCCCTGGAAGGAGACGAGACCGAATCCGCAGGCATAGCGCCTATGAAGGGGTCTCCACGTACCGTCAACAGTTCCCCAGAAGCTCCGTGTTCATAGCCTCAGCATCAGCTGGTTATAGCAGTAAAAAAAAAAGAAAAAAAGTCGTCATTCCTCTGAGCGATGCAGCGCGCAGCCAATAGAAGCGCGAGCGTCCAGCAGCCGTTCAGCATCCACGACCGGTGATAAAAGACAACTTTGGCGTGGAGAAATGCCACCCAGCTCATCGTTGTGTTCAATGTGAAGCACGCCTGACGTCGTTTTGCGTGTTATGCTCGTGACATTGCCATTGCATCACATCCATGTTGTGTCACTGACTCAGAATGTCTCTGCAGCGCGTCTCCGCTCTCTGCCACCTACACCTCCCCTTCATGACTGCTGCACTAATTGGCGGAATCGGTGTAAATTCGCCGTATTCACAACCCAGGATCTGTCTGTTTTTCGACCAGCGGGTGTTTGCGGTATTTTTTGCGCACGAGATGCTTTGAAAACACCGTCTTATTTCTGCTTGTTCTAAAGACCATGTGTTCTGCATTTGACCTCCACCATATGATTAATTTGGGTTTCCTCTGTCCAGGAGCCAGAGGTAGAGGAGCAGAGACACCTCGATGTAAGCGAGCCCATGTGTCATATAACTGCAAATTAAAAGCATAATTCCTGTGACTTAATAATATTTTATATATTTGTAAAGTGTTGTCAGTTTCATGAATGAAACAATATTTGGACCAGTCGTATTTATATGTTAAACCTGTTTTCTTTACTCAAATGTCTCACTACTGCAGATCAAGGTAAAATCAGCTTTATTGAATTGCCTGTATTTGATTTGTTTCCATCTATTATTTATGTACAGTGTCCATGATGACCGGAAAAAACAAATGAGCGAATGGGTTAGCACAACGAGCTGGTGTTTCTGGTAAAAGATGTAAAAACAAATTCAATGAAAAGTAATTTGTGATTGTAATGTGCATAAAGTAATTAAACGTGACTTACATGAACATGTAATGTATCTAATGAATGTGTTTGATTGAACAGAAAACACTTCCAAATATCCAAATAAACACATTTTTAGAAATGGGTTTCTTCTTTCTTTACTCCTTTTTTGCATCAATATGTTTTGGAAATATTACCATTTCCGGGACATTCTAAAACGCTTAACGTGAAAAACGATTAACGTGAAAAAGCTTAACGTTGCTTAAGGTAGGAAAACAACGAGGGATCATCACCAAATTTCGCATGGCCGTATCTTGTCATGAAGACTTAAGCCTGTTAAAAGAAATAAACCCAAATCCAACGATTGTACCTAAACAACGATCAATGATCACCAAATTTCTCTCATATATTGCTCCTAATAAGCACATAAAACTATCAGAAAATCAAAACCAAAGTCCAATTATTATGGACGTTATATGACATTAAGCGCTTCTGCTTCATTGAGCCACCGCGTTAAGCTTTTTCCTTTCAATAGTCCCCAAGCAGAAGCGCTTACTGTCATATAACGTCCATAATAATTGGGCTTTGGTTTTGATTTTCTGATAGTTTTATCTGCTTATTAGGAGCAATATATGAGAGTGATATTTGGTGATCATTGATCACCGTCTCCCGCAGAACGGGAAACAACAGGGAGCGTTTTCTCTTTTCTTTTCCACACCCTATGCAGTTTATTATCTCAACACAATATGAAACTATATCCACCTCCAGAAAAACCCCGATTAATTAATAATGTCCCACTTCTCTGACTGTTTTTTTTTTCAACCTCCGGTGCAAAATATGAATTACAGCACTGCGTGGTGGACATGCGCGGAGCTGCAGCGAATATGGCGGCTCGCATCCGATAGAAAGTGAGGAATCTCCCATCAAAACACCCGGTCCAAACGGTTGGTATTTACGACTCGCGTCTCGTTATTAGTCTCGTGTGCTGCCGGCGACGCGCTTCCTCTCCACTCTGCGACAAAAAGCTGCGCCGCTCGCTGCGGTGGCGCATTTGCAAGAGCGCGTTTCTGTGCATTCTGGGGACTCTGTGCAGCCGGGGAGCTTGGTGCGTACAGTAGCTACACTGACCCCCCCTTACCCCGCCTTTCTGTTTACTGGATTCCTGCAGAAGGTTACACTGCAGCTATAACAACTGGTTTATGGTCCAGCAGCCTCGCGTTAAAGCGCCCGCGGATGCACCGGAACGTTAGCGGCCGGTGGTTCGGCGGTTCCGCCGCGCGCGGCCACGGCTGTCCCGCCCGCAGGCTGTGGACATAACGCGAAAACATAATGCGTCACACGCGTTTCTTCTGAAATATCGTTTCATCTTCTGTCCCCTCACGAGCCTAAATCATGCGTCTAATCAGTCAATCAATCAAACAAACACACGCGCACGCGCGTGCAATCTGGTGCCACCGTGAGGTATGATGTAACTTGAATGTCTGCATCAACAGCTGTCTCATCGGAAAAGACTATCCGTTGAAAGTTTTTTTTGGGAGGTTGGTGGGGGTCTAAATGAGCAACCTGGAGGTGACGCCCTGCAGCGGCTCGCACTCCTCGGCCTACCCGGTGAAACGCGATCCTTTTACCCCCGTGTCTCCCCGCTGAGCCGCTGGTGTGGAGGCGGGGTGGGAGGGAGAGAGAGAGAGACACAGGCCATGCGAAGAGGTGACTTTCAGTGCGGGTTTATAGGTTACCGCGTCCCTTTACTTTTCTACGTCTGAACCTCCATAGACACACCTTGTCAACCCTCTTAGGTCATAATGATTCGCATTGGCTGTAAATAAAATGCCGAATTAAGAAGAACTGAAGCGACTGGCTCGTTCATCAGCAACTTTTGACGACCGATTATCATTTAAAAAATGCTGCTGTAGTGTGACTGCATGCTCTGCTCTATATCACTGAACATTCTTTGATATGATTGCTATTTTGAAAGTCAACAAGTCGGATATTAGTTACTTCCGCTCTCACTTGTAATTGGTTTATCTCACAATTATTTTCTCAATTAATCGATTTATTTTTGTCTAAAAAAATGTTTTCACTATTTCCCTAAAACCTAAATATATCCAGTTTAGACTCACATTAAGCAAAGAAATGCAGGAAAAAGATTACAATGGCTTGAACCTAAAATATATATTTCAATATATGTGACATTGTGATATCTGGTCATTTCTGAAATTATAAATTCTTACCATAAACTTATATATAAATATATAATACTAATAATATTAACAGGAATAATAGTAATGTTTAGGTATTCATTTATTTTCTTTCAAGTTTGGGCTCTTGATAGTACACATGGATTCCTTCACCGTGGGCCTACTTGCGATTGGCCCTTTTAAACACATCTTTAACACATTAACTTAAGTTAATGAACTGGTTATTTATTTTTTAAATCGAATGAAACAGCCATTATACCATATAACATTATGTCTTTCATGTAACTTCAGGTGAAATATGGAAATTTCTGAAGTAACACATAAATGAACACCAAATATGAAAGAGTAAACTACTTCATAATGCAGAGTGAATACATCAGAGTTATTCAAATTTGACATCATCACTACCACACATCTTTGATGAAGTATAGTTTCAACCAACTTTTTTTCTCACAAGAGAAAAACTACCATCAGTAACACTTTGACACAAAGCGCTAAGTTTAACATTACACTGATCGCAGATAAGTGAGCGCCTCAGTGGCAAATGGGGGTTGTAAAAACTTAAGTGCTTCCTGGCCTGCTGGGCGTTTTTTCTTTTTGTCTGACCCTCTCTAGCGAGACAGGCCAACCAGTGCAAACACTGAACCAGTCTGAAGCTGAGCGAGGAGCTGAGCTGGAATCCTTTTCATGTCGGCCAGCAGACGTCCCGCATCCACACGTCTTAATGGCTTTTTATGGCAGCTTGGAATCTTTATGGCTCCTTCTCACTCAATGCGATTCACCGCAGAGACAGAGAGGGGTCTTCACAGGGAGGGTCGGCCACAATGCGTCGCAGATGCTGAGTGTTCAAATGCATGGAGAGGCAGACGTGGTCTGGCTCCTGGATGGATTTTAACCTTTGAATTTCTGGATTTACCTCGGAGGACATCACCTTTTTTATGTCCTGGTACTTTGGCTCATTTTTCTGCTTCATTTTTCAGCTATCATTATGTGCGGACTTTGCAGTGAGTGGGGCTTTGCTTGGAGGGATTGTAAACCTGAATGTTCAGGCCAGATATTCAGCATTAACAGTGTGGTAACAACTTTATTTTATTAATAATTTGCATAGTGCATCAGAAGTAAATTATCGTGGACTTTGAATCACTTAATTCACGTCCCCTTAGTCAGCATGTTGTTTGTGTTTATTCACTGCAATGATTATTTATCTATGTGATTCATCAAGATGTCTTTATTGACGTTCAATGCATGGGTTGCCATAAATTATAGAATAGTATCCAAGTTGTGAGTATCAGATTAGATATCACAGGAAGGATTACAGTAACGCAATTAGAAAAGAATGAATGGCTGTTTCCCTTCACAAATAGTGAAGTATTTGGAGGGAAGTATTGGCTTCAAGTTTTTTTAACACTAAGCTAAACCCTGTTTCTCAAATGGTGTATTGTTGCAGACTATTTTCAGCTGTGTATTGTTATCTGATGCTCAAATGATTATTTAGGATGGTTTATGTGGGACCAAGTTCAGTGGTGTCGCTCATTAATCGTTTGGGAACAACGACGATGGACATTACTTTTTAATTGATGTATTTTCATTGTAATCGTTGAAGATAAGAAAAATATCACCAGACATGTAATTTTTAAGCCACTTTACGCTGTATTAAAAAAAGGCAGTGTGTTTATTTGAAAAGCACCTTTCAACAACCAGGCAACAAACAAGTGCTATAAGGGTTGAAAATGGCATTTGAAACACAAGACAATATTAAAATACTTTTCAAAAGAATACCATGAAATAAAATATCCAAAAAGGGTAGAAAGAATAATACTAAACAGGAGAATATAAATTCTAGGGTAGTAAAAATGCAACAACAGATTGCTAAGCTTTGATCTGCAAGCCATGGAAATTTGGGGAAATGTTCCGTGTTGGAAAAGAAGAATAGGGCTGACCAATTTAGAAAATCTTTCAAGTATAAAAAATAAGGGTGACTAATTTGACTGATATTGTAATTGTAAGTCGATTCAAGATTATGAAGAGAATAATCATTTTTGCAGCATTATCCTCTTGTTATTGAACATTATATAAAATAATTATAGATGTGATTTCTTTGGTATGATTTGTACAAAACTCTCAAGTTTGTATAACACGGGACATTTGTGCATTACAACGAAACTAAATAAGAATAAAATGTTTTCCTGTTTTGCGTTTAACAGATATTGCGCCTCCTGTGATCTGGATGTTGCACGTGTCCTTATGGCAACTCCCGATATGAGCTGTGTTAGATGTGCTGTTTGGACAGACCATATGAAAAGTCTGGATGATTTATAATGAAGCAGTAGATAATGCATTTATTTTTAACATTCAGTGCATTATAAACCAACAGCAGTGTTTTAAAAATAGTGGTGTGCGCAGAAGAAGCGAATTTACAGTTAGTGGGTAAATACAGAATGAATTTTGCAGTAGTTTATGAGCTTGTTGTGGATGTGTGTCAAAGATGTTTATTTAAGTTCTTTAGGTCTTTGATTTTCACTTGCAATACTGTGAAGTAAACCCCTCCATTTCAATACCCTGCCTGCTGAAGCCTATATCACAATGGATCTGAGTGTTCTGGTGTTCTGATGTTTTAGGACTGTTTCTGTCTCCTCTCCAGTCTCCGTGTAGGTAACGTTCTGTCTGACTCCAGGTCCTTTGCGCACGCTTGGCTTCGGTCACCATGGGCCGAACTCCACAAAGAGGTAGGCCTCCACAGTGAACTGTCGTACCCGTCCTGCTGTGATTCTTAAATGTACGAAGAGGCCTCAAAGCCAGTTTGATCATGAAACAAACACAGAACCATAAAAATGCTCACTGACGCTTCGCAACAAACTATTTGAATTTGCTCAGAGCGATTCCAATGGCAGGTTTTATGCCTTAGCTCTCACATTAACTGGGGTCTGTATTTCGGGAGCCCCCACATTCTGATGAGCAGTTTAATTGTCTTTTGATTTCAGATCAAAAGGAGGAGAAAGAGAGACAAAGCAGCATCCCAGCAGGATCTCCCCTCGACAAATCTAATGGTTGGCATCTCTCCCTGGCTTTTTTCTCTTCATTGTTGATCCTTCCTTTAACATTCTGAAAATGGTTGAGTTAACAGCTTAAAAAAAATAAAATCCAGCCCCTTCTGTGTCAGCCCTTGCAGTGACTCACAGTGATCAGTAGTCTATTCGTTTTTTTCCCAGTAATTTCTGGAAGGGGTTAGAAAAAGCAGAAGAATTGAGCAATTTCTTGATGATTAGTTCCCCCATGCAGATTAAACCAAGATTCCCCTCACATATCTTCTTAAATTCCTGAACTTTCCAGGTGTAGCAGCTCTGGTATAAACTAGCACAGAATGGGACATCTCCCTATCTGCAACCCACAATCTGAAATGATTCTTTAGAAAATAAAAGCAGCATAAATTGCATACTTTCAAGGTCACCTTACAGGTCAGCTATTAAAAAAACAGCATGACATTAATTATATAAAATAGAAGACGCAGTAAAATTCTATATTAGGAGATATGTGTCAAGCATTGATTGAGTACATTTATCAAAGTACTGTACTTCTTACTCCACTACATTTATTTGATACTTGTAAGTACTCTCTACTATAAAAACACAGTAGCCTACTGTCAGCATATATCTTTAGATGTGGTTCTTCTTCAACATCAACATGCTCTTACATGTGTTTGTTCGTGTTAAAATAAGTAAGTACAAACGAAGTATGTTGTGATTAAAAAGTAATTTATTAATGATCTTTAGTGGAGATAACACTCATCAACTGTCAACACCGGTGGAACCAAAGAAGACGCAGCAGCCGATGTCAAACTTCAGCTAGCGTTTATATAGCTAACTAAGGTTAGAGGAACATTTAGCCTCTAGCGTTTCATAGACAAAATATTCCCAACAGTTTTAAGTTTGCCAGGTGCCGGAACGGGAGGCCAAATGAATCCTAATGTTGCTCCAGTCAGCTAAACTGATCTTTTAGCTAACGTTAGCTGGCAAGTAAGCCACGTGTACTTCACAGCTAACGCTAGCCTAATGTCATGCTAATGTCTTATTACAGGTTTAATTTAGCTGTCAAATCAGAACTTTTTAATCCTAAAATCGTAAATGTCAACAACATTCCCTCTAAAATGCTCAAAGGTATTTTCTCTTACACGTCCTTACGAGAATACTTAATCAATCAGTCTGTTTTTTGTTGTTAGAACCGTTCAGGTGGGAAGATTATCTGAGAGAAACATCCTCCACTGCAGCTTCGCCTACTTCATTCAAACAGGTATGGATTATTATGCTGCTTTTCAGGATCCCTATTCAGAAAAGGTTTGTTTTTGTGATTTTTTTAATGTTTGATACAGTCTTAATATTAAAAAGAGTCAAGAGAATCATGTCTATTGTTACTTGTAAATAACTTTCAACAATGACCGAAAATAAATCCCAACTAATGTCTTTGGAGATGAAGCCTGGTATTGCTTTCTTCCACACAGCTACATTTTAGTCTTGTGAGCATGTTGTGAACGTGTTTCATCCCTACGGTGAACATGGGCATGGGAGTTCATCTTTTAATATAGTCCAAAAAGCTAATGATGTAAAACCATGCCTGAAAATATATATATTCCTGTCAGCACTGTAGTGGTAAAATAACGGCCGTAGTTGTTATAAAAAGAGAAAGCTCAGTTTGTATGTACGTACGCAGTGTTCTGTGACCAGCTTTAGTAAAAATCATTTTACGATTATATTTATGACCCATTTTGCTAAAGCTTGTCAGTGTCCTTACCATGCACAACGGTGACTGAAGATCCCTGTGTGTGCCTCCTCAGTCCAGAGTCCCCCCCTCCAATGACTTTAAAGCAGGAATGAAACTTGAGGCGCGAGACCCTCGCAACTCAAACTCTGTGTGTATTGCGACGGTGATGGGCATGATGGGTACTCGTCTCCGCCTGCGCCTGGATGGAAGCGACAACACCAACGACTTCTGGAGACTGGTCGACTCGTTAGAGATCCAACCAATAGGGAGCTGCGAGAGGAACGGAGACATGCTGCAGCCACCGCTCGGTGAGCAAGCAGATCTTTCGCTGCTTCAACAAAACTGAAGTTGGTTTGAGAGTTTAAATATGTAAATAATTGTCTCAACGAATTTCTAGATGTGTAGAGGGGATGTGTGGTGAACAACCACCACACTTTCTGGGACTTTCTTTAAGTACTCTATTGCAACGCATCAAACAATCCCTGCAATTGTTTAAAAGCTTTCTATGCCCTGCAGGGAAAAGACCAGAATGAGACGAGAACACAAACTTGCCCTCTGGTAGATAAGTGCTCAGATTCTACATTTAAACCTAGACCAGAAGTCACTGACTGGCGGACCGCGGTCCAGATCCGGACCCAAAAGCCGTCCCATCCGGACCCGGACCGAAAGCTAAAAAAAAGACGGTTGTGATTGGGCACTTTTGGACCAACGCAGCTTTGGTCGTCTTTACGGTAGTGACTGAAAGCACAGAACAATTGCATTTGAAATAAACTACCCCACGTGATACTACTCGACCAATCGAGTCGTTGCATTGCTGCAGGATGACATTGTCTCAATACAGACGAGAGAGGTGGCGGCAAATTACAAACACCAAGACAGTAGGAAGAAAACAAAGACAGCGAAATTGGAGAAAACAACGAGTGAGACGGAGAAAGTGAGAGAAAGGGACGGGTGAGACAAATGGGGAACAAATGGACAGCGAAAGTATAGCATTTAATCCAGAAATCTACAAATCTTCTCTTCACATTTTAGTTGAAGACCCCTGCACCTGCCAGTCACACCCACTCACTCTGTTTTTTTCACCAATGAGATCTTGTTTCAGGACTACTTAAGCTAAACCCGTATAATTGATGCAATGTCTCTCAGGATGGGTTGTCTCTGATTGTGTCTGCGATTAAAATAATGCTGCTGTGGTGCCCATTGTTTGGAGAAACAGTTTACCATGTTGCTTTATAAGACAATATGCTCAGCAAACACCAAACAAGTCGAGTCACATGGTCACAAATCGTATGTAAATCCATTAACCTACGAAAATCCTGCTTATTGACAAAACCAGCCTGGGTCTGTGATTTAATAAATCTGACTGTGTGTTTAGGTTTCAGGATGAATGCTTCGTCGTGGCCCATGTTCCTCCTGAGGACGCTCAGTGGAGCAGAGATGGCCCCTGCCTCTGCTTTCAAAAAGGTAATCATGTCACAGTAATCTCTGTTCAGGACGGCAGCTTCGACATTCGATTTAAAAACACATGTCAAACATTTACACTAACCAACAATATTCTCGTCTATTATTGTTGGGATTATGACGTAACATCATGTAAAGGTATTTTTTTGCAGCTTTTCTTGCTGTTTCTATTGCAGTAATCAGCGCAGACTGTGGGGGACCCACTCACATGTCATTCACTCTGGATCAGACACAGCGGCATGCCAGTCTATACATATAGTTGTGTTACTGCACAAATTGGAGAAAGCAATGTTTTGTTTCAATAAAATATGGTTAAAAATCCGTATGTTCATTAGTAAGCGTTTTCGATGCAACCTGCAACCTACAAATTGCGATCGTACATTATAAATTGATTATGTGTACGTATTTGTGTGTGTGTGTGTGTGTGTGTGTGTGTGTGCGTGTGTGTGTGTGTGTGTGTATGTGTTCAGGAACCACCCTGCCCAGCCAAGAATTACTTCCTTCCTGGTATGAAGCTGGAAGCGGTGGACAGAAAGAACCCTTACCTGATTTGTCCCGCCACAGTTGGAGAGGTCAGAGGTCAAGAGATCTTCGTCATGTTTGACGGCTGGCGAGGCGCCTTTGACTATTGGTGCCCCTTCGACTCTAGAGACGTCTTCCCCGTCGGCTGGTGTGCTCTGACTAAACACAGCTTGCAGGCCCCGGGAAACTTCTGTAAGTGCTGCTCTGATTGTTATTGTCGTTTTATTGTCGCATAATGCTCAATGACAATGTGCCACAATAACTATAGATGAATGAATTTGTAATGATACCACAGATTTCCATTAGAAATAGATGCATGATACATATGTTTGCATTAAAATATTGAAGTTAATTAATTATTCAAGTAATAACTCATCAATGCCCCAATATTTCATTGTTAAAACTATATTAATTGTAATTGTGTTTGATCTAGTTGACAAATAGCCCAACGTTGTTCAGTGTCCCGTGAGGATTAAAAAAGTCCTCACTAACTTAGGCCATGGTTCACATAAGACTCATAAGCACAGCTGTTTAATCCCACAGAGGCTTTAAGGTTATCACCAGTCAGAAGATGCTCATGTGGGACATTCAGGCAAATCTTAGGTATATTCTTAGGCATATTCATCACACTGGCTGGGGTTGGTTGTTCTGGTTTTGCTTTGAACAGGTGTTTTATCTCAGAAAGGATCTAACTCTCACCACTAGAGGGCAGCAGATCACAACTTCAGATGCGTCTGCTTCATCATTTCGTTCCACATCTGCGTGGCTGGATTGGAATTGTCAACGAAATGACCCCCCTAACCACTATTCCCTTGACCTCTATGGGAAACATAACATAACAGGGTGAAGGACAGATGGTAAGGAACATACACAAAGACTTAGGCAAAGAAAACGGGGAATCGGACTCCACCTTCACTAAGCTATGTAGTTCTGATGCGACGGGAGACGCATGTTAGTCATGACGGTCTGCAGCGGCGAAACTACAATTTTTCCGAAGTTGGACTACAAAGAAGCATCTTAGATGCCTTCGTCCATGTGTTAGTGTGTAGAACATAAAGCTTTGCCGTATTAAGCAGGCAATGGCGTTACGAACCGCAGGTCTGAGTGCTTGATATGGCTTCCAAATAAAATGGCAGTGAAAAAGTTGATGAAAAATATTGAAGAACAGAAACAATGAGATTGATAATGGGCATCGATAATATTATATAACGTGCCGTTGTGTGACGTCTTGTAACCATGCAGTAATCACTTCAGTGGAGTAGAGGTTTCACAGATCACGCAGCTTACTTAAAGCTCTTTAGACATTTGAATGTCTTCGTTTGGAGCTAATTTGCACTAAAAGCCATTTCAGTGTGTAAATGTTGAGGTCAAAGGGTCATTTGGGTATGTTTAGTTTCTCTCTGTTTGCTTTAGTTTGAGCCGGTTGTCTTTCTTTGTGGGGTTGTGACCTCCACATTGAGGCTGTGGTTCTCTGAAGATTTAGGGAGTCTGCTTGAATAGATTCTAATTTCTGGTCCCTCTCCTGTATATTAATCTGCTGCTCTACATAACCACCGGCAGCTTTTTTAATGTGTGATTGTCTCTGCTGTTTTGCCTTTTCTAAAGATTTAAAAAGAAGTAAAAAGGGTGTGTTCTTTGATTAAATTATAGATAATTGAATATGTCATTTTTCTGAACGATCAACTATTGTTGTGTAGTTATCAAGGATTGTAATTGTAGAGTGAAAAACCTCAGACAACTCTCTGATTAACAACTTGCCTTTCTTCAGTTATCAGTTATCGTTCCCACTTAGGTCATTCAAATAAATGAACCATTTATAATCAATAATGATGTGCTGCTTGGTTTCGTTTGTTTTTTCATTGGAATGAACATTTGAAGAAACTAAAATCTAAATCTATTATAGTCTATTGTAAGATAGTTCATTATACACTATTTGTTATTGTCTAAAAGGGGGGCGTATTATTTTATGAATATTTTACAGAAACACGAAACATTTACTAAAAAACAGAAACGTTGTATTTACTGTTGTTTTTGTAAAATAACTGTCCTTTTGTTATCAAGAATTTCATAAATATTTTTGTTTTGCTATTTAGAAAGAAACATATTTTGCTTTTAAATGCTTTTCACATACATGTTTCAAATAGCTTCTTAAACCCTTTCCACATGTATGAAATGTGGCCCTTTCAGACCTTGCTTTTGTTTTTACACACAGCAATTTTTTCCGCGGACGCCTTGCAGGATTTCTTAGCCTCTCAAAGACAAAACATTCCCTCTATGTGTCTGGCAAATTAGAGCCTTGATAGATATTATTATAGTGTAAAGGCAGTGCTGAACTATCAATTATCAATCAGGCTGCAATTATGTGGTAACTACGCTCGGCGGTTACAGGAGTACATCGAGGTGGGATTTGCACTGAAGCACTGAAGCTTTGTCCCTTTGGTTTCTTTGACTGATGTTTAGACATTTCTCATCCGATCACTCTGAGAAATGTCTCAGTGAAGATCCACCATTCTCCTGCCTGCGGTTACATTACGTTCCCCTAGAAGACTTTAGTGCAGAACCAGGTGGCTTTGTGCAGCAGATGAACAGAAACGTTTCTCCGCAGTTGGAGCAGGAGTTGGATTTGAGCCACGTGATCAATGCGTACGTCTGCTCACTAGGGCTTGTTTACTCTGCGTGTGGGTGGAGTTTATAGGTAAAGAAAAAAAAAACCAAACTCAACAGTGTGATGTTAATCAGCAGATAGCTTTGTTTGCAGGGGAGTAAGTAAGTAAGTAGGGCTCGCTTGAGGTGTTAATGAGCTGATAATTAGCCGCACATGCAAGAGAAGGAGTGAAAGACCGTAATTACAATTACAATTTAAAATTTCTAATTGGCTTTCCTCAGAATTGTCCTGCCGTCCCCGTGCAACACGTTTTACTTAGGATGTCTAATTATTTTACCTTTTTTGAACATAACATTCTCTCCAAAAAAAAACATTTAGTATGAATGTCCTTTGTCTTGGCTGGTTGATATTAAACTGGGTCAGCATGCAGAATAGGATCTTCTGAATAATACATAGAATAATAGAGTATGTCTGTATTTTAGCAGACACATAATTGTCTATTTAAGAGAAAATTATATTTAGATACCTTTGTATTCTATATTTGGGAAATAACTAAGTTATAGACACCGAATTGTATTTATTAAATACTTAATTAATATTGACTAGTTGCTGAGGAATTTAACACATTGTATGCAGGTATTAGTATTCCGTGCATTGCCTTTATATTTGCTGTTCCCTATTAGATAAACTTTCTAGCTCTTTTATTTTGAAATCATCCACCCTCGGTCTGCTCTATCCTTCACAAACTAACCGGATGAAATTCTCCAAGACTAGACCCTAAGAGACTTTCTGAACCAAAGAACGGTGTCAAATAATTCCACATCTGTCAGCCATATCTAATTCAGATGCAAAACAGTTCCTCCCTTGACAGCGCTTGTCCGTTTGTGACATTGTTTAAGACGTTTTGGAGTGAAGGCACTTTTCCCGTGCCGGCTTCCTCCGACTGCTCCACTCCACATTGTTACAGCGCTTGAGTGATGTCTGAGTGGGCAACGGTTTCCTGGAGCTGGACTTGGCCATCTTTCATCAGGGAATGTCTGAATAGTCTTGGGTTACACTCTTCTAGGCCGAGAGACTGTGTGTGTGTGTGTGTGTCTGCCATGTGTGCTTGGAGGCCAGTAGTTTGCCCCTTTTCCCCCGTTTCAATCAGGACTTTTGATCCAGTCCAACCTCTTACTCCCGCTCTCCTCTTCCCCCCGCCGTGAACCCCTCTCCCCCCGTCATCTCCCCCGTCATCGCGCCCTCCCCCTCACCCTAGGGGGTTGCTGAGAAGCAGGTGACTGATGTAGACTGTCGATATGGCCTAAAGATAACATGAATAAAGGAATCAAGCCCCCACACTCAACCCCTCTTTCCACGGCACACACACACACACACACACACACACACTTTTCCTTCCCTCACTCTACCCCTCCCTCGCCCTTATGCAAATATCGACCCCCGCCCCTCCTCTCCCTCCCTTTCTCCTGCTCATTCATTGGGAGGGAAGCTTTTGCAGCGGCTTTAACCAGCAGCAGCAGAGGCAGCAGCCGTGTGGGCTTTGTTGTGGACGACTGCCGGGAGCAAAGACAGGAGAGAGACTCACGGAGAGAGCTGAGAAAGCAGCTGATAGCGAGCCGGAGAAAAGACAGCAAAGTGCAGATGAGCGCTGTGTTTTAGAGGAAGTTAGGGAGAGGAAAGAATCGGCCTGAGAGGAAACGCCAGCACCAGTTCTTTCCGAAGGGGAACAAGGAAGCGACTATACGGAGGGACTTGTATTGTTACAGACTTTACTACCACTATCACTACCGTGACCCCCGATACTACTACTACTACTACTACTACTGCTACTACTACTACTGCTACTGCTACAAAAGCAACAGCTGCAGAGGGAGGCTCCTCATTATCAGAGGGGATTTCCTGGTGAGTTTGGTATGTTTACCAAGAAAAAACTTCCAACAGTTGACTGTACTGTTGCTTATTTGCCCTTTTGATTGTGTTTTATGATGTTTTAGGATTGCGTTTAATGTGTTAAGATCAGATTGACCAGTTTTTGGAAATATATATATATTATATATTTCTACTCAAACCTCCGTAGAATGTAACAAAATCAATATCAATGAATACTGCACACATTTGAAATCATTCACTCAAATCAGGAAGTTGTATCTTCAGACTCCTTTAATTTAGTCCTCAAACAGCTAAAAGGATCATTTTCTAAAATAACTTGTTCTCGCTCTGTGCCATGTATTCTTGGCATAACAACAAAAATGGAAGTGAAAGCGTAATCTTCTGTTAGGATGAAAGCTGCATGTCATCTCATATATGTAGCAGTTTCCCACTGGTTAGAGCTGCAGTTTGACACTGTGTTCTTTGTTTAGCATGAAGACTTTCTAGAATGCACTTGGTCCGATTCATTGGAAGAGACCCGTGGCTTTTGCTAATCAGAAAGATGCACAGTCTGGGGATCAAACAGTATTTTGGGCTCTTATTATGTTTGCAGCTCCATGTGTTTTTGATCATGCGTTTTCTGAGTGCACGTGTGCGTAAAGCAGCAGGAATTAGTTAGCAAAAGAGCAAAACGCTCATTCAGGGATTAATGGACGTCAAAGATTTTCAGTGCACTCATTTCATGCACTCTTCTTTTTTACTTCATCGACCTAAACAAGCAGTTTAGAAGTGATCCCCCGGTGTGAGCAATGTTCTGCTGGGGCTGAGACAGGAAAACAATGAGTTGTTTATACTTTGTGACCTGGGGGCTATTTAAGTTACTCGCTGGCACGCAGTAACACGCAGTAACCTGATTCCGCTCTCCGTGAGTTTTGATTTGGCTTCAGATTCACATGAACAACCTGTGTGTGTGTGTGTGTGTGTGTGTGTGTGTGTGTGTGTGTGGCTGACTGGCCTGTTTGCTGTGACGGGGCGAGGGTGGGTGTGTGTGGGGGGGGAGGGGAGGGTTGCAATTAGATGAGCAGCAACTCTGTGGAGCCCCTCCCCCACCCCCCCAGACAGCGGACACACTTCCCAGCGACCCCGTTCTCATGTGTGCACGTACGCTCACACACTCACACGTTTCCTCGAGCTGTGGCTCTCACGGGTCAACGGGTCGAGTTGGAATTATATAGTCATGATCAGTACCATATGTCTGTTTAGTTGCACGTTTCCATGCTCGGTATGCCACGCACAAAACAAAAAAGTAACTTCTGGTTCACACTAATACGTGTCAGAGGTTTGTCTGAATGTTGCAGGTTTAGGTTGGTGCAATAGAATACACTTGCTTAAACTACTGTTTTTATAGCAAACCACACTGCTGCATCCGACTGCATCGTTTCTACCTGATTGGGCGGAATTTGGTTATTGTTGTACAAAAAATATTAAAACGTATAAAGCATATAAAGCTGAGGTGTTGGTTCTCTGATTAACTAGTAAATCTGCTGGTTCCAATAAAACATAGATGTATCAAACCTGGATCCAGCTTCTTACATGTAAAGATTTGATACTTGCAAAACACATGTGATGCTCAACTTTTTCGTCTGTGTAGCAGAATACGTTTGCATAAACAGCAGCATGCCCCACGGGATTATGGGGATCTACGTGTGTAGAATGACATTTCGAATACATCAATAGTGCAGCGGGGAAAAATACTGAAGTATTTCTCTCAGTGTAAATATCACTTACTCTTTGCGCTGAAGCGCTTTGAACAGGCGGATACAGAATATATATGATGCTGTCAGCTGCTGTGGAATGAAACGCAGCCATAAGCTGATTTTCCTTGAAAGTTGAAGCAGAAAATGTGAAGGTGATTAGGCTTTTTTTTTAAGTCAGGGTAAACCAAACTGTAGTGTGACATTAATCGTCAGGGTGGAAATGGCACGTGTTGCTTCGGTGTCTGTCACAGATATCCTTTTTCTACAACAGGGAAAGATCAGAGAAGCCCCCCTCTGACCCTGGTTTCCCATGGTGAATTAAAACCTGCTGATCCTGATTGCTCCCCCGCAAACACATTTTGGATCTGTCTTTGTAGAGCTTGTGATTCCCAGCTCTGTGTGAACAGGCGCGCACCGCAGGCCGCTGTTGCACGCCTTCTGGGAGACCACCGAACCACCTCGCCCTCTGAAACCCAACACGACTCGATTCCATGCCCACTTTCACTCATTCCCCAATTAAGCAGCTTTCGGGGTGCCCCGGCCGGCCCCTCGGAGGATACGGTATACCTTCCACAGTGTCTCCATATCGTCAGCCAAGGAGGCTCTAATGAAAGCCCCGGCCCCTCGAGAGCCTCCTTGTGCACTCTCAGGCCCCCCACTCCACTCAGGCAATGTGTCTGCTTGGAAATAGGAGATGGTCCACCAGCTCGCTCATGCCTCATTCTTTTGAACATTTATTATGATGATCATGTGGTTATATCACAAAGTCACGATCAGAGCTAATGAAGACAATGGTGGGGCCACTGGTGAAAGTGTCTGTGTGCCGATCGGCCAATGATTAATTACAAATGGCCGTACAGTGGCAAAGTCAGCTTCTAAGAAGTCCTGCTGTGACATGATTCATTGTAGAAAAACGCTTTCCAGTAGCAGAAAATCATCACAAATGAATAACTAATTATATTCTGTTGTATTTTTTTTTACCTCTTTCCTTTTTCTACTAAGATTAACTTAATGTACCCGTATTCTCATCCCTCAATCACCAATTGATATATTGTCATCATTGACACTGGCCTCTCGTAGCTTTTGCCTTTTATATTGAAAGGATTTAAAGTCTTATCTCCATAGTCACCATTCTTGTTGTGCTGCGGGAAGCAGGGGGCCTTCGAGGAATCGTCTAGCAGGCGAGTCTCCGGGGGTTTGTGACTTCTGACTCTGATTTCATTGTAAGGAGGGGCTACATACAAAGGACCTGCCAATCAAAAACGAAATCAAAACAAATCTCCCCTGCAGGTCAATTTGGTGTGATGCAATCTAATGTGTGCACCGCAAAAGGAATAATACATTTTTTCATCTCGTCCTTTTCTGTCTGCGTCTCTTTCTCCCTCTCATATCCCATTTCATCCAGTTACCCTCCCCGGCGCCCTCCTCGCCCCCATTTCCTCCACCTCGGCCTCCCTCGCTGCACGGCGCTCCTCTTGCAACTCCTCCTCCTCCATGCAGACCTCATACCGACTGCCCAACCCCTTGCCGCCCCTGCCTGTGCGCAAGGGCGTCCGGGGTCGTCGACCCAAATCCCAAACCATCGCTTTGCTGAAGGCAGCGGCCGAGGCTGCGGCGGCAGCGGCCGTTAATGGAGCCTCACAGAGCCCCGCCAGGACGGCCTCTCAGGCTCAACTGGCCCCCAGACCACACAAGAAGAGAGGGCCCAAGCCTAAGATCAAGGTGAGCTGTCACAAGAGGTGCCATCCGTCATGCGACCCCGTCTTTCTGTGTTTGGAAGTATTATGGCAGAAGTGATTTTGATAAAGCGGAGAAGAGGCCAGAGGTGCAGCGTTGAGGGGAGGGAGGAGTTTTAGCGTGTTTACTCATGAGGAATGAATGAGGAGAGCAGTGAAAGAGTTAAAAGATGCCTTTAACAAATTATTAACCAACAGCCTTTGTAGGTTACACACAGTTAATGAGAGAGAGTTTGTTTATTCTTTTGCTCCAGAAGAAGCCCCAAGTGGTGCAATCTTTTGGGGCACCGGCGGTTGCAGCTCCTTCTCCGGAGACCAGACTAAGCTCCGGAAACGTCCCAGCCGACAACAACCATAGCAACGGCTCCAGTGTCGTTTGCACAGGTAAACGGGATAACAGATAGACGTGACCGTGTGGGTCAAATTTCGATTTCATAGTTCAGGTTGGTTCACGTCTTCCGTCTCTTTGTGTCATTCCAGTGTGTGTCTATGTAAACAAGCACGGCAACTACGGCCCGCACCTGGACAGGAAGCTGGTGCAGCAGCTCCCGGACCACTTTGGTCCAGCTCCCGTCAACGCGGTGCTTCAGCAGGCCGTGCAGGCGTGCGTGGACTGCACGTACCAGCCCTCCGTGATGCTGTCCTTCCTGCAGAGCCAGTCCCACACCGGAGGAGAGGTCATCAGAGGTAAACACGGCAGATGCACCGCCACACTTTGTAAAAATGAAAGTCTAGAGATGAAAGAATTTGCTGTATTACAGTGAGTTTTACTGTTTCTTGACAGCGAGCAGGAACATCCTGAAGTCTCCTTGTTTCCAGGAAATTGATAAGGTCAATTCCTTATCAATTCAAAATACAATATACCAGACAGTTTATCAAATATTGTGTTAATTAGAGAGCTTCAGAGTTGCTGGCAGGCAGGTTATTGTTTTCATTAGGGTTAGGGTTACCAAACTAAGCAGGTTAAAGGTTTCCATCAGTTTCTAAGTCTTTATGCTAAGCTAACTAGTTGATCTCCTCATCTAATTTTGGCGAGGAAGCAAACATTGAACCATTCCTTCAAAATGACTTGTTGGAAAGGAGTACTGAATACATTCAAATGTATACAGCCTGGATAGGCAATCAGCCAGGTGAAATTGGTTTAAGCACACACACATGGGTCTCGCATGTGTGTGTGTGTATATGACAGGGGAAAGCGAGGATGTATAAAAGCACTGTGTCAGTAATCAGAAATGACATGTGCGTCTAACCTGGTTTAGGATGCTGGGATTGGTTCTCCCTTGGGGGGCCGGATTGGGAAGGCTGGGGGTTAGGGCGGGTGTGTGTGGGGGGGTTTAATTTGTGGATTTGTGCAGGCTTGGCTTGGGTTATGCATGAGAGGAGGGGGGTGGGTGGGTGCAGTGTGGGATGGGACAAAAAAAGGTGGGTAATTTGCTTCTAAAGGGAGGGTGGTAGCCCCAAACCATCTGCTGTTTTTCTTAAGCTTTGAATGCATACAGTGTGTGTGTGTGTGTGTGTGTGTGTGTGTGTGTGTGCGTGTGTCTGTGTGAGACAGTGAACACACACAAGCTGTAAGCATTAAGACTAACACCTGTCTGTGTTGTACACCCCAGTGCGGTCAGAGCATGGTATCCGCTACGTGAAGCTGCCCTCCGCCTCCAGCACGTCTTCGGTGCTGCGCTTCCTGGAGAACATGTGCCTTCATCTGGAGAGCGACAGCCTGTTCAGCTCGCAGCCATTCAGCCCCTTCAGCAACAACACGCGCTTCTACAACAGGACCAAGTCAGGTGGGCAAATGTGCAGACGCAGCCACTGCAACGGGAGAAAGTGAAAGCCGAAAACCTTAAGGAAGAGGGAAAGTTTGCTCACTATTAGTAGCAACATCAGGAAAACAAATTAAAATATGTTTATGGTGGCAAAATTATTTTCATTGTATAACTGTGCTCTATTCAACAAGCCTCTGCACAAATGTACATTTGTACAGTGCTGTTCTTCAAAGAACCCTCTCTGGGGGTATAGATGAGTTCAGATTCATTTTCGTCTGATGATAGTCACACAGCACAATATCTCTCCACCCCGCTTGAAACAGAACCGCTGTCCCAGCCTGAGAACGGCCTGTCGAACGACAACTCCTCCAAGGATCCCTCTCCCGGCGCCCGCACCCCTCACGCCGCATCCGACTACAGAGCAACAAAGAAGGAGCGGCCATATTACCCCGGACACACACACACGCCGCCACCTCTGCGCCGGGTCAGCTCCAACCCCACCGAACTCGGCCAGATGTGTCCACCCAGACGGGTGGAAGGTAGGGTGAAATACACACGCCGATCTGATTATTGTTGACATGAGTGGTTTATTTAATGTATTATTTTCACTTAATTGATATAAACTGCAGGGGTTTGTTTTGTGACTAAATGGTCCATTTTTAGCAGCTAATAGTTTTAACCAATTAAATGGAACTTTAAAGAAACCCTCCCCATTCAATTTTAATTTGGCCCGATTTTGTAAAAAACATTCAAACATATATTTTCTAGAATCTTAAGAGGAAGGAGTAATATTGGATAATGGTGTTTGTTTGATTTGGTTGTCGTCTCGCTTACCATCCGCAGCAGCCAGCTCAACAACAGGCTCAGACCACCTGAAACCCGACAAGGAGGCTTCAGGGAACGACGCCTTTTCCTGGTCTGTTGATGATGTCATGCGGTTCGTCCAAGAGGCGGACCCCCAAACACTCGGCCCGCACGTCGAACTGTTCAGAAGACACGTGAGTATTTCATCCAAACAAAGTCTTCTTTGCCGTGTTTAAAGGTCGACAGAACACCCTGGTTTTCATTGAAGGCAAATTACATAAAAGTAATTTTGATGGACCGGTCGGGGCAGGAAGTGTTCGTAACGACAGCATGCTCCTCTCTCCCCAGGAGATCGATGGCAGAGCTCTGATGCTGCTGCGCAGTGATGTCATTATGAAGTACATGGGACTAAAGCTGGGCCCGGCGCTCAAACTCTGTCATCACATCGAGAGGCTGAAACAGACCAAACAATAGTGGCTGAAGGACCTCTCTTTTGTCCCCAGCAACCAAACACACAACAACAAGTTTAACTCTACTGGGATGCTGGCAGTGTAAATTCAGCTAAGGCCCCTGATCTGTTTTTTTTTATATTTCCATTGACATTAAAATGGACACAAACGGCACAGATTCATTAGTGTCAGATATTCCAGCATTTGTTTCTGCTTCTTTTTGCCTTTTCGTGAACAGCCGCAGGACACGATTGATCAAACTTGAGTTTAGCAGACGTGGCGTAGGCTCTGCCGCTTTGTCTCTTCACATATCCAGCTGTCAGGATAAATGCTCTCCGCTTGTGATTGGAAAAGTTAGGTCAGGTACCGGAAGTTAATGTTTGTCCAACAATCATTTCCAACAGTGTAATTAAGTCTCTGAATTTAATGAACGCTAGTGGATGTATGAATCCATGAGCATAATTACCAACAAGAGGGCCCCCGTTATGTGATTAAGAGGTTTGAAAGGTTTTTATTTCCAAGATCTGGCATCATCTTTGGGGAGGATTTCTGTCCTCTAACCCTTTTTTTAATCATCAAATAGTGGGAACCACCTAAATTACCTTGTTAGGACCAAAACCGTGAAAATTGATTTCATTTTGAGTGAGTTTGTGGAGCTGTAAAACATTATAGTTAAAGTTTCTACTTGTGCGCTGTTAGTTGCTGTTGTGGCTACATGATTGTAACAAGCTTTTACAGTCACATGTGACATTAAAATAGAGACAACTGTCCAGTGCTGTACAGAACATGAAGGGAGAGTACATGATGGCTAAACTGTTTTGTATTGAGTCAAGCCAAAAGGTTTTTTTTTTTTAAATATAATTTTGTACTGTGACAAATCGTATCAAGCGTAAGTGTAATCAAATTCTGTTTTGCCTGAAATATTTTTTTGTATGCAACAACAAATCACAAGTATTAATCTCTTTTAATTAATACATATTTTCTGAACATTTCAGAACCCTTTTCAAACCAAATCATGTGTGTTGTAGCTGCATTTCACACTGTTGCTCCCCTTTAGTGGTGACAAGTTGATACTTAATGTGAAACTCAGGTTTTAGTAGGGGTTGTTTTGTAGATGTCTTACATCTCTGGCATGTTGTGTTCATTGCTTCGACGTAGAGGGACTGCACAATAACAACTATGTATATTTTCTATGCCTTGTAATCGATCGCTCTGTCTGTAGCCTTTCATGTGTAAATATGCAAGTTTTTACTGTAAGTTCAACAAAAAAGTGGTTGGTGAATATGTTTGATATGCATTCACATGATTAAACATTTGTTTACATCCTCTCACTGTTTGATACCCAAGCACAGTAGCTTTACTTTTATTGTTTACCACTTTTTGACCCCCTTAAACAAAGGAATGTCTACTTTGTCTACTGTCTACTGTCTACTGTTACTAGTATTTATTACTATTTGATCTTTTTCCCCAAAGTACCAACATTATTGTGTTTACACAGAGGGATAAAGGATGATAAGTGGCAAAAGAAAATAATGTTAATATGAGAGAAAAATAATATTCAACAGCACTGGTAGACGCCCATTTCCTTTTATATTTAGTGGGTTTTGTGTTTGTGCGTGTTTTTGTCCGGAGGGTATGGGGGTGGGAGGGTCAAAGGGTCATGGCTGTCTTACTTAAGGAAAGTGGCAGTCCAATAGGAATCATTGTTCAAAAGATCAGCCAGTTCAAATTGCTGATCAGCAGCACTGAGAACAAACAGGGTAATTAGGACTCATCCCTCAGATTCTGATCTATGCTGTGAGCTGCTGGTGAAGAAGCTACAATCACAGCACGTTGTTCCCAGTGTTGTGTTCTTTTGAGAAAACTCAGGACGAAGAGAAGACGGCTGGATCCGAAAGTTTGAAATCAAAAGGGTTTTATTAAAACAAGAACGAGCGCAGCGTTAAAAAGGAAACACCTTGATCGAGGATCCGCGACTATCTACTCCACAGGCCACAGAGAGTCCTTTGACCACAACGCGGTTAACTGCAGAACAGCTAGACACGAATCCCGAGCTGATCTTCAAGCTGTATATTTATACGCTTTCAAAAGGTATGCTAACGTAGCTATGGGTCGGAGGGCTGTCCTCCGCGGTAGGAGGAGAGTTGGTGCTACAGGCTGTGTCCACGCCTCTGGGCACATGACGTCATCAGGTGTGTTCAAGGTAGCCGGGAATTCGGCGACCTCTATGGCTAAATGGTGTAGTGAGCTCTGGATGCTGCGTTCAATGTAACGGATTCTTAGTGTCTCCTGGTAGATACAGTTTTGGTTCTATCAGGTATTACATGTATGCGTTCGGGCTGATTACAGTACATTAAATACAATCATAGCTATACATTGATATTCTATTGGTTACGGTTGCAAAGTTACAGTGGAGATTACAATATTGTCATTGCTTTATTGATTTCATCCGGCCAACCCGGAAAAATGAAATAACTGGCAATGGCTCAAAAGAGTGTGTCCTTCTAAGTGAGTATCTTTAAGTGACACGCTTTTTTTATACCTTATTGCTTGGATCATATGTGGGTTCTACGTTCACTACGTTTCTAAAGCAGTTTCTTTATTCCTTGCACTTGAGACTCAGGCCAATTAAATCTAAAGTATAACCATACAAATTAAATAAAAACAACGTGTGCAGTTATCAATTAACCGTCAAACACTCTCTAAAACTCAAACTAAACCCCTAAAACTAAACCGTAAAGCAGTGACATCTAGTGGAGAGATTCTGTCAGCGGGAAATGAAGTATAACACAAAAGACATTCTGTTTCAACGCAATCACATTTATTGGCTTTTTTTCTATGCAGTTACTAAGCAGCTTGCTGAGCTGTTAAAATGAATTAGATATAGAATAATGGAATTTTCACAATGTTGTAACCCCCCCCCCTCCCCAAAAAAAATAACTACAAGACTGAAGCTGTTGTAGCTCCAAAATATACAAAGGCTTGGAAATAATCATGTAAACTTTGAAAAAAAAAAACGTTTTACTTTTTATTATTTTGTTGATTTATTTTACAAAAGAAAAAAATTGGAAACCTTTTTTTTTATTTAAAAATGTATTTACAGGTTTATACAAAAATACAAAAGTGATTCAAATCTGTTAAGTCCTAGCTAGTTTTAAACATGGAGCCTCTTTTAAATAGATATAGTTACACTATGTCATTTTTTCAGGTCTCTGTCACATATTTTGAAGTCTGTTTAGTGTTATTCCATACTGTACACTTTTGAGGAAAAACACTTAGTGGTTGTTGTCATACTTGTTTTTCAGGGCAAAATTGCACGCAGACGGGACTAAGAATCTATACAAATTCATGGGTTCTCGTGTTGAGGTTTGAGACAGTGACGGTGGCAACCTCTTAGTTTGTCTTTCTAACCAAATTGTGTCAATGAATTATCTCTCCACTGCTTTTAAAATATAGGAAAGTCTTCAAATTTCTGCTATGATTCAAAAGTAGACACTGACTTCCTGATTGGATCAAACTTGTTTTTGGGGCTATGAATGGATAGTTTTTTTCCCCCATTAGCATTGTTTTCACCTGTACATCTTGTTTCCTAAAGTGGTGTGTTGAGATGCACCTTATAACTGAATCAGCAGTTTCTCCTGGAAGATATTTCTCTCACTTCCCAACTCCCTCAGCTCCAGCAAGACTAGAACCCAGCACCAAGTGTTCAGATCTCCATCCCGACAGATTCTGTCATCATTTTCTTTACAGTCTCTTATACCTGTGATTGTCCAGTGAGTAGATATACAGTACAAGATAAACCCCTGTTTGTGATCACAACTATACAGAACAGAATTAGCCAGACAGTTTGTACATCTAGAGAACACACTATTGAACTTCAACATTTTAACCGAAAATACAAAATCTTTTCTCGTGGTATGGAGACATCCCTCAGATAAAAATAATGATATGGTGGTGTCCTTTTTTCTTTTCTTCTTTTTGTTTCTTCACTTATTGCATGCGATAGCAAACACAACAAATAAAACAATGAACAGGAACAAATGCGCTTCAGCAGTACGGGTATGAAGGATGTGAAATGCTAGTAATCGTTTCACAGCTCTCCATCTTACACAGTGTCAGTTCTGAAATTCAGTTTCGCTGAGTATCAACAGTTGTGGTTTTGTTTTCTATCTATCTTTCTATCAATCAATCAACCTACCTACCTATCTATTTATTGACCTATCTCTTTGTATTTATATCTGTAGCATTTACAATAAAACAGTAATATGCCTGCAGAGGTATTCACAGAATACAGTGAATGGTTTCGACTGAAGTACGGCCTCTGAATGTAAGAAGTTATGTCTTTGCTTTGATAAACAGGTGAGAGGTGAAACTTTAATCAGATGACAATTTTCTTCCGTCACACAGCTGGATGTTTTAAGTGTGATACATTTATTGGATGGACGGAAAAGATTTCTATAATCGAACCCTGGTGTTGGAGGGAAAATTCAGCAGCAGTGCAATGGATGCTTGCTGCTTTGACATGTTGGCGCTATGTAGTCCTTTCCTCCTCGTGTCTCCTCTCTTCCACAGTTAGTGGTATGAAGCTGGGAGGGTAAAACAAAATGGTGTACACCAGCCCAGCCACTGGAAACTGGCCTGTCTAATGCTACTGGATCAGTGCAAATGAAGGAGAGGCAACAAGTAGAGGAGAAAAGTGTGCAATGTTGAGATTCATGTTGGATGTTGTCAGTGAGACCTGTTCTTCTATGCTACACTCAGGTTATTTCCCTATAAAATTCCGTCACGTTGTTTTTATATAGATATTCCTTTTTTTATATCCAGTACAAATATACATATGCAATTTCATTTATAAGATATATCTTTTTTTCAAGGAATATTCTTGAAGAGTCATGAAGTGCAAAAGCGAGGTTGGTTCTTGGAGAAGAGTTCAACTGAACCTCTTGTCAAACCCGATTGTGGACCATCTAAAGCATTTTCACCGTTTGCACTCAATGGTGTCTTTGAACCTGCTTTGAAATGCACATCTTTCCCCTTCAAGTCAGCACAGCAACACTGGCCAGCAGCTGGAAAAGCTTTAATCAGTCTAAACATACTCGATTTCAAGGTTGGGTTTAAGTAAGTATGTGATTGAATCAAGGTGGAACATGGCGTGGGCCCACGTACATGTGCAGGGACTTATAAATGCCCTGCTCACAACTAGTACAGAAAGGCCACTGTGCGATTGTCCAAAATGAGCCTGTATCTATCTGACCAATAGGCCCCATCTAGGTGCAAGCCCTTTTTCCTTCTTGTTAGACACTCAAATCGAAGACGGATCAATCTAGATCACTGACGATGTAATACAAATGTCTCCAGAACCTTTCACAGTGAAAGATTACTTATGCTTATAATACAAAGGAAACACAGACATGTGGACAGAAGCCAGGATCCAGGGGATGTTTCCATATAGGGTCATGCAACATGGTGAAACGTTATCACCATGTTCTGAGGCGCAGTTTTACAAAAATACATGCATCATGTAATCTTTTTAGATATAATTAATGTGAGGAAATATATGATTGGCTCTGTATGATATACTCTATGCTAGATCTTCAGATTGAAATATAATAGATAGGTTGGTGCTCTGTTAGTTAGTAACTTCCACAAGGAAACAAACCTTGCTGGTTGGCAGGAATATTGAGGACGGACTCTGGAAAGTCTAACCGTTAATTTCGGCACCACAATGATATTCAATTTCACAATTATTTTTCATTTAAAAAAGAAATAATTTCCGTGGCAACGCACTCACACCCACGCCGGTCAAAACACAATAATTAGAAATGTCAGTGGATCCTGCGTGTGCTCGTCCATACTGCACAAAATTGATTTTCTTATAATTTACCAAATAATTGGGGCATCTTTTTTTTCCTACATTTTTTAAAACAGTCTCCTTAGCTAAGTGGGGGATACTCATTTGATAGTACAGTATTAAAGTATATCCTCTGTAACACTGTTCAACAGCCTTTGATACAACAGTAGATCCAAAACCGGGTGCATTTAACAGTCAGATTTTGTGTGTCAGAAGAATTACACTATTGGCGTTGTCCACCAGTCCAAGATGGGACTCCACGAAGAATAGAAGACATCGCTCATCAGGTGGTTTTAGGATGATCTGTCATCATGGGGGCTCCCGTCCGAGTTCTCTGTCTCCCCTTCAGAAATGGCTTGCATGGGGGCCGTGTAGAGGCGGCTCCTTGTACTATAGCGACTGCTGTTAGCTACAGGGGGGATCCGAGAACGTCCCTGTCGAGATGCAGCAGACATAGGCATGGTTTTGGCGCTGAAACTCTCAGAGTTGACTCTGGGAAAAAGGCCCGGTATCTGGATTGGATCAAAGCCAGAAATCTGGGGCTCTTGGAGTGTAAATGGTAGCTCCTCAGCCTGTCTAATGGCCCCCTCCTGAAGGGGATCCCCCGGGGTCTTAGGGGCAATGGGGCTCTTCAGAATCTCTGTGGCTGACATGCGGTAGCTGGAATCAGACCTGCTACCTTTCTTTAGCAACAGGAGTTTAAACTCCTCGTTAGACGTGCTGGATTTCTTGGCGCTGCGGTAGATTGGCACAGGAGCTCGTTGTGTTGCGGCAGCAGGGACTATGGGGGCTGGGATGTTGAGAGGGGGGGCTGGTGGGATAATGACGGCGGTCATAGGAGTCACTGGTACTGCAGCGCAGAGACGAGACTTTGCGTTTAAGTCCCCTGAATCTTTACGGCCAAGAACCTTTCTTTTGGATCTGAGTAAGGAAGTAACAGAACAGTCCAATGTTTAGAATTGATACAGGGAAAACATAAACACCGATAGCTAGATCACCACACAAATTTGACAAATGGATGCAGTACACAGACACCATGGACAGAATACCAATATATGTACTAAGGCTAAATTCACCGCACCTGTGTATCATGGCAAACAGGTCTTCTGTTGTACGGGTCTTGTTGGGTGATGTGATAATGATGTCATCGTCCACTTTGGTGTCATCCATCAGAGGGGAGAGTGAATTATCACTGGGAGTGGAATCTGTAGCACAAGACATTCCTATCACATGTCCTCTGGTTGGTTGATCATTTAGTATACACCAAGGTGAGGCTATATGTTACAATCTTTCAACAGGCAACATTGACCCTTGGGAACAACTTCGTATTGCCGAAATTGGCCAGACCAATAGCATGGATGGTCCCTGATCTATCATTACAGGTTATTCACAATTCAATAGTTACTGCATACTTATTTCTGCATTTCATTCTTTGAAATTCCTCAATACTGTTTTGAATCATTCCTGAACATTGAAAGGCTAACGCTAACACAGAGACAAAGTTTCTATGTCAAGAAATGTACATAAATATCTATTCTCTTATCAGCGGTAAGGAATGCACCTCCCCCACTCCCTGCCTATAAGTGTATCTGTAAAACTACCATAATCTTTCAGTGCTTCTGCCAGAATAACGTAATTTACCTTTACTGAAGTAATCCTCAGTATCAGGAGTGGTGGAGTCATCTTTGCTCTCTTGTGGCTGCTGCTGATGGGCACTTCTGGTAGCACCTGATGTCACTTCCTCTTCTTCCTGATCTTCATATCCTCCTCTCCTTGCATCGCTGATTAGGTAAGGATGCGATGTCCTTATTTTACTACGAGGCACTTTCACTGGACTAGCCCAGGGCCCTGAGTCTGAGTGGGATAATCCAGCATATTCATACGCTGGGGGCGGAGGGTGGTTGGACCGTATGCCTCCTCTGGAACATGCAGCCCTTGTGGACTCTTTCACCTGCTCGTCCTCTTCCTCCTCCTCGTCTTCATCATCATCGTCATCGTCCTGGGAGAACGAGCGCTCCCCTAAAATCCTAAACTCAGGGTGTGAATGAGCTGAGTGCGTGAGGCCTCTGAATTCTGTGTGCGAGTGGATATGTGTGTGTAGATCCACAGGAGAAGGATGGGGAGCACGTGGCACTGGCCGATGCAGGGGTGAGACGTCCTCTGAGATTTCTGATGGATCCATCCGTGTTCTGAAGGCCGTCATAGCCCAGAAGGTTCCAGGTCCATAGCGGTCCTTTCTGAGTAGCAGGCTTTCATAGGATGGAGGCCCATCAGGGTGGCGGCCAGGGGGAGGTGGTTGCGAGTGTTCAGGAGAGGCTATGTGGTCATGTGCTGGGGGTCTGGGTGGAGGTCTGCGGGGAGGGAGAGGCCTTGCGTTGATCGGTGGCGGAGCCAACGTGGCACCACTAGGAGGACATTTGGGTCTTGTTGCGGTCTCTGTTCCACTTGCAGTTTCCTGCTCTGCTTTGGTAGCACTATTTCTTGATCTACTAATAGGATGGAGCTGCACTGAACGAAGTGCGGATGGAGTTATTACCAACAGATTGGGGCTTGGAATTGTCAGTGCAGAGTGTGTACTCGGCGGTGGGTGGGTATTTGATGACTCAGGGACTGACAGTTTGGTTCCAGTAGCTATAACATTTCCAACTCTGTGTTTGCTGTGGTGGAGTGTGTGCATGTGGTGCGTTCGGTGGGATAGCGTGTGTCTGACATAACCACCATGAAGAACATTTAGATCAAGTTGAGAAGGTGGAGGTGGGAAGTCTGGGTCTCTCTTATAGCCATAGGAAATGCAAGGTACATCTCTGGGGAAGTGCTGCAGGGAAGAGAGAGACGACTTTCTCTCTGGCACTTTGGGCTTTCTCTTGCCAGTTGATGGAGACACTGGTCCGGGAAAGAACGCTGCTGAGGATGAGGGCAAGGTTGACGTTGGAGTCTCTGATTGGCTGGAGTAGCCACTTGATGGGGAGGCTAGGCCGGCCAGCTTCTCAGGTGACCCAAGTTTGAAGTCTCCAGGTGGGAGAGGCGGACTAGTTGCCCTGGTCTCTGCAGCCTGAGCAAGGGCCTGGGTTTGGGCTTCTGTGGAAGAGGATGAGCTGTCTGGTGACTTGATACAGTCCATGACAGTAGTGCCTGTGGCTGTGCTTGAGTTGGACATGGTTGTGTACTCGCCGTTCTTTGACTTTAGCTCAGTGTTGTGAAGCCACAGGTCTGCATAGTCAGATTGCACAGCACCTTCATCCTTAAATGAGTGTGTATCCGCAGAGCTGAAGGACATAGGCTCTACTATGTCCACAGTTTCACCCAGTCCCCTGCCCCAAGATCCCATAGGCTCTGCCACTAGACAAGATGTCTGTAATGGTTCTGGAGCACCTCCAAGCTCAAGCTCTAGCTCCAGCTTCATATCTGTGGAAGACAGGGTACGGTCTTGTTCGTTAACCATCTTTGGTTGATCCAGATCTGCGTGTGTGTCCGTTCCAACATCAATACCGCTGCAGGCATCCTTTAGCGAAGAGGTCCGTTTAGGTGGGGGAGGCTTGACTTTTTGTTTTCTCAGTGGACGACATGTCCTCCCCAGAGTCATAGCACCAGCTCTGAAGACAGTTAAGGGTTGGGGATAAACTCCATTGAATTGTGGTGCTGCCACAGTGTTTGATTGGCCACAGTCCGGCCCTGGGTCTGCATAGTTATACATGTATCCTCTGTAACTCTGACTACATTCCCCATAATGTAGAGAAGAGGAGTAGAAACCCTCTGTATCAGATGGGTAGTGGGAAACAGACTCTTTTTCAGTGTGGCTGGTTTTGTCACTAAAACAGGTTTGGTCTTGTAGGCCTTGTTTGGAGCTGTACTCTTGCGCTAACCCGTGTCTCTGACTCATATTCTGGGTTTGGTCAGGGTCTTGGTCCGGATCAATCTGGTCCTGGTCTGGAGGGTATGTCCACTCCCCTTCACTGGCTGTGCTAACCCCTGCATCGTCTAGTTGGTCTGTGGCTGACGATGTGAACGAGCTTGACCTGTGGCCCTGGCCCTGGGGTCTGAGATCTGAGTGGTATGAGGTATCCAAGGAGAATCCTTCATCAATGGCGTTGGGCACAGTGTTGAGCGATAGCTCTGAGTCACAGTGGGATGAGCCTGTAAGTGGTGGAGAAGAAGGCGGGGGGATGGTTTCAGACGTCTGCGAGGGGCAGGTGGAGCTGGAACCACTCCAGTTCCCGCTTGACGACTGGTGGTCCTCCTTGTGATCCACATGGCTGCTTAAGGCTCCTGTTGTGGACATTGAGTGAATGGGGCTGCTGAAAGTATCTGAACTTGATGAAATCTCGCAGCTGCCCATGTCAGCTTTGCGGGGTAAGCGAGAACGGCCCCTCTCCATCCAGTTGTGCTCTGGGCTCCCACCTCCACAGCCTCTGTCTCTCTCCCCAGACCGCTGCAACCTCTTTAGACTTCCAAGTTGCAGTGGCTCGGGAGCCGCCTGGTCATCTGTGCTCTCTTCTTCATCCTTCATCATCATCATCTTCATTCTCGGACTTGGGCCAGGTGGAATAAAGTCCTCTGCTTCATATGGTGACATGTCCTCGTCTTCGTCATCATCATCGTAGTTGTCATCGTCGTCCTCATCACTGTCCATCAGACGTCCCCCCTCTCGAGGAAGGCTTCGAGAGCGCAAGCGTCCGCAGTGGGCTGCAGCACTGTTGTACGTGGAATCTGTCTGGTCACCCAGGGAAGAAATGTTGCCCGTCGAATGGGAGAGGGAGGCCGGGATCCCCTGATGGCCACGTTGGGCTCTGATGCGCCTTCTAGAGGGAGCAGCTGTACCTAATACGGGGGAAGATAAAAGAGAAGGACGGACGTATTTCTCAATGTTTTGGATGTGGACCATTTACCCAGTTCAGTGTTTGCCGTAGGTTTACAGCTTGGTTATGGCAAATCGACCCAACCGACCGATGAATTAGGGGGGAGGGGGCGGGCGGCTTTGTGGACAGACGGACGGCAACATTTTCCTATGAGCGCTCTGTGTCCACTGATGGGCTTGTAACTGTGTGCCCATCGGGGTGGAACGAGGTGCCCTGCCCTAATTTATTGGTAGGGGAAACACTGCACTGAAGTTAATACACATGAATTGAGTTTGATGGAGTAAGTTTAAAGATGAAAGTGTGTGAAATACAAGAAGCTTGGTGTGTGCAACGTTATTGAAATGATCTCATTATAAACTACAATTTCTTTGAAAACCTTGCCAGCCAGGTTCGTTTTTTGAATTGTAAAAAGGTATTTACAATATACATTTTGTTGTTTTGTCACCTCTTGTATTGCGTGAGTGGCCTTACTTTTAGCAACATTAGCCTTGGTGATTCGCGCGCAATGCCCGTACATAGTTGACACACATGCACAGTATATATTAAGTTCCTAATAGTATAGTAGGCAACCCCCCTCCGCCAGGTTTCTCCTCAACCAGTGTCTCACACTGTCACTGCCTGTAACTTTCTAATAGACTCTGAGACAGGTCCAGATATTTAGCAAGCTAGATATCTGTAATGTGTCCTGCGATGCAGCTGCTAGCCTTTTGGCTAGTGTCTTGGAACAAATTCCCTAAGCGCCATTTACAAGCGCCAAACCAATGCAGATTTTCTTCTGATCAAAGACTGCCGGTGAGTGGGAAATCAGGGCCAGATTGAAGAACCAAATATACTTGTCCGTTTTCAGAAACTTACATGCTATAAGGAAATCGTCTGTTTGGCAGCCAGAGTCACGAGTGTGATGGAGATGACCACTGATTAAAAGGTCTTCCTGACAGAGAGAGAGCTGGTGTGGGTTGGCATGGACAATCACTGTGCGCTCTCTTGCTACGGGTGATTCATCTGAATCTGAAAGCAAAGAGACAAAGCATGTGAAGTTTCAGTCCTAAAGAGCAATAGTAACAATTTACACAGCTGTAATGCCGAGAATCCGGTCCTCCCTTATTCATCCGCAGTTAAGCCACTATACTAAAACCACATTTGGAGGATAAAAGAATACCAGGGTGAAAGTGTCTGGAATGTATATGACAATTGTGCATTGCATTACAAAGCTGCGGGCACGTGCAACCACGAGTAAACGGGTCAACACTGAACCAGGAAGTAGCTCACTAGGAGCTACTAAACTGGGTAACCGTTTTAATGGACTGCCTTGTTTTTTTGCACGTGACTGTTGCTGCTCATTTTGCTTGCCCTTATGAACTCTTGGCTATATTAGCATGGTCACTTCATTCCCAGATTTCAGCAAATCAATTGGAAAATATTTTGAATACTAATAAACCAGTAGCAACTTGCAAAACTTGAAATATTAAGATCCATACAGAATGAGAAGCCTAAATTTTCCAGGTGTGCTCTATAACATACCCATGTCCTGTTGTACTCTTTTGGGTATCCCTGTGATAGTCTTCCTCCTCCTCAGCTTCCTTCTCCTTTGAAGAACCGACTGGGAATGGACTAGTGAGCAACGAGCACTTGCTTCCCTGTCAAACCCAACTCCTGCAATAACAACACAGAAGCCATAAGCCATATGAAAAGCTAATGTTTAATATACTCAATTAGATTCCTGGTTTTCATGCAGGCAGTCTGGGTTTGATTCCTGATTAAGGGACAGTTTCTGTTTGGTCACTTGTTAGCACTGCTCTCTCACGATAACAAATGCCTGATTGATCCACACTAGGGCCAACCTAGCTCTTTCTTACCTTTCCTGTTGCTCTTCTTTGTCTTACCTGTGACGTTTATGGGGATAATGCAGGAGGAGATGGAGTTAGAATCGCTGGTTGACTTCTGATTCGATGGGGGGAGGTTTTCCTTAGACCAGTTAGTCTGCTTGTCCTGGGTCGAGGGGGCAATGGAAGCTGAGGCCTTGGCTCTGTGGCCTCCAACCACCTCGCTATTTTCACTTTCCCCCGTCGGGACGGTCTGGAGGGAAAAGACAAACGGTAGCGACATTATATACACGGTAGGTGCTCATACTGTTTTAACACGTTTAGTTACTGTTGAAAGGTCGATAGAGAATTATTTATACTGCGGTGTGTGCTGTGTAATCTGAAACTGTGTTTTGGATTTGAGGTTAAACAGAAAGTTATAATAACACAAATGCTTGATACCTTTCTATTCCAAGGAATGAAGATGCAACCTTCAATAGGGTGAAGTGAGTAAAAGCACTCAAACTATTTGCACACAGAACAAAGAAAAGACAAAAGAAAAACATGCAACATGCAACATGACACGAGTAATCAAAAAGATGAAATAATTTCAATAAAAACGTTAAAGGGTAAATTATAAATCAGACAGAAAACACATTTGTATTTTTCCAGTTTTTCAGGCTAAGAAAAGTGTTGTGCATTGTCTTTCAATTACTACAAACTACTACAGGTCTGGTCCAGTTAGTAGTTATACAGTAAAGGTTTTCAAGCATCGTTCTTACCTTTCTTTGGATCGTCTTTATTTCTGCCTCTCTCCCTGCCCTCTCCTGTGGACGCAGGAAAACACACACACACACACACACACACACACACACACACACACACACACACACACATACGCAATTATTGCTGAGTCTGCAAGTAAAGTCGTTCCCTAATGGAATTACAGATGTGTCATTTGAATTTTCTTACTTTTCTCTGTAAGGTCTGAATCTCCGTTTCTCTCACGGCCCTCTCCTTCAAGAAACAAATGTAAAGTCAGCGCTATAAAAGAATCCCCAAAACACCCCCCTAATATAAGAAACCAAACCGAGTGCTGTAGAGCGATGTTTCATAAAACCCCAGACACATTACACATTACTGGCCGTACACACAGCAAATGTGCTTATTACACAAATATTACAGCAGGCGTGTTGGACAATACAGGACACATTTCAGTTTTACCTTCCTGGGCTGATAGTCTAACTCTCGCTCCCTCTCTGCTCTCTCTTGCTGCATGGTAACATCAGGGGGAGATATTGTGTCAGTTTGTTGTAACATATATTGAACAACATGAGTGAGAAAAAGGAGTTTCTTTGAGATATGCGGCGCCATCCTTACCGCTCGCGCTAGGCGACTCCTCTGCTGCCGGCGGATGCTGTGTGGCGAGGGGAAGGTGGGCATAGGGGGGGCCACTGAGATGGAGATGGTCACCCTGCTTCTCTCCCGACTTGTGGAGCGATGGTGCTGTTGTTCGTCTGTTAACCCCAAACAGACACACACACACACACACACATTTTATTTGAACACAGCGAAATGCAGCCCCTCAGACCAGATTAGTCTCTCTCACTCTCTCTCTCCCTCTCTCCCCCGCTCACCTCGATGCAGGGCTCTGAGGCTGAGCTGAGCGCTTCTGTGCAGCTCCTCCAGACACGGTGGTCGGGTACAAGGATGAAACACGTTGTGCTGCTGGTGCCATGGAGCCTGATAGTGAAGCGACAGCTTACTCTCTATATCCAGGTTTGACACGGCTGAGATGAGAGAGAGAGAGAGAGAGAGAGAGAGAGAGAGAGAGAGAGAGAGAGAGAGCATGTTCAAAGAAATCACTAGAATGAGTGTGGTCAATTAAAAATAATGACAATTAGCTTGCACACCAACAAACCTGGGTTCTGTGTTTTATTTCCTTTTGAGGTGTCTTGACCTTTTGTGTGATTCTATTCAATCAAAGGACAATAACAACATATCTTTTCACCTTATTGACCCAAGGCCCAGCAGGCCCGGGGGCAAATAATGAGCTGGTCCCGAGCTGAACCCCCATTCTTCCAGCTCTCCTTGCTTTCCTATGCCAAGTCTGTTACCCTAAAAAATGTTGCCTGCCGCCACACAAACCGCACATGGTTATTATTAATCATATCTATTTGTAGAATGTGCACAACATGATTACATTATAAAAAAATATCAACGGTGTTAAAACTAAATTTGGCCCACGGCTCCTCTACATGACGAGGGAGCATATTGTCAGAGAAAACAAGATCTAATTCACCTCTTATATGATGTATTGTTTGATCTGAGGTTCTTGGGTCTTGTGGGTTACAGTTTCCACGTTGCCCAATTTACTAATCCAGCCTAGTCTAGGTCTCAATTGTAACCCAATTCTTAAAATAGTATTCTTATAGTTCTGGGAAGATAAAAACCCAAACCATTGTTGGTGTTTAAAGACATGGTTTGGATAAAAAGGACAGTTATGTCTTTCATAATCGCATCGGATCCACCAGCATATAGGAAACGCAGTATTAAGCTGAGATCCAGGCCAGGCTTTACAGTTTACCACCTACAGCCAGAGGCCAAACACTTGAGTCTGTCCGAAAACAAGAACGATGGCGTTAAAAGATGATACACAAGACAGTCAAAGTGTTGATGTAGGACTTTCACAACACTCTTTCGACACTGAAACTTTAAACATGAGACTAGACTGAGGCACGCCAGCAGGTGGCAGCTAAACAGCCCTCTCCACTGCAACCAGCATACACCAGCACACCAGCACACGTGTTTATCGTCACCACAGTTTGTTTTCATCAGGCAACACAAAACAAACCCATGAATGACGTACGCTGTAGAATCTCTCTCCTTCATTTACAAAGATTAAAATGGTTGATTCACAGACAAGAGAGACTGTGATTATCCATCTCTCTTATCTGCTCTCAGAACCCTTTAGCTTGTATTATGAAATCTACTTCCCTTCTTCTAACTCTGAATTCAAAATGGGACCGTGCCCTTGAAAGCCAAAGTGAACATCAGTAGCCAGGCAACCTTTCATTGCTCATCAAGGCCTGTATTTGCCTGCAATTAAATCAGTGAGCTCACATCATCAGCGTCTGGCCGATTTAAACTACAAGGTTAGAGAAGCGCAGGAGACCGGCTTAATCACACTAGATAAACCATTACAGCCGCCTCAAAGACGGTCACATACTGACAAAGTTACCCACACTTTGTGTCTTCAAGATCAAGAAGACAATGTTTGTGTTGTAAAACTAAAAGACTCATAAGACTGCAGCAGCACCAACACACTTACGTCTAATCGTTTGCATGGTAGAGGCCTAACAGTAACAGAAATTTCAAAGGCGTATTCAAACACATGTAAGATGAAGCGCTGGACGTTTTCTTTGTCTGCTTAATGTAAAGGGGAAATTCTGAGATGCTCGTTACAGAGCTAGTGCTCATTAAACTGACCGATACGTTGATAGCTAGTACCGGTTGTCAGTTGTAGCTACCGTCGATAGAGTTTACCAAAGAGGAGGAGGGGGGGTAGGATATTGCAATCCAGCTTTACTCTCTGTCATCACAAAAAAAGAAGAAACTGTGCTCACAAAGATTTTTTTTTACTGTAATGGTGTATTTTCTAAACATTTTTGTTAGAAAAGTCCATTGTCTGTATGTTTGCTGGGGTACCTGTTTAAGTGGTACACTGCAACACTGTTGGCTCCAAGATCGATTGATAGATCCCCTTTTTATGTTGCTGCCGTATATTCAGATTTAAAGTAAGCCCAGGGAAACGTTTCCCTGTCAGCCCCACGTGAAAACAGCCTGTGTGGTGTCGAGACTTTGAGCAGCGAAGAATAAATCGCTAACAAAACATCAGCAAAGTACTGTGACATCAGGCTTCACACTCCAAAACCACAACACCTTAACTACACATACATGTAAATGAAAATCAGTTTCCCTCCCGACCACTTGGCCCGGCACCTCGACAACCTTCCCCGAAGAGATCCCTCAGCAAAACATGAACAAAGGACTGCCACGAGGAAGACAAGCCTTTTAAATGATCAGTAAGCATGGAACAACAATTCCTAATGTTTGTATTCAGCGTGCGAGTTTCACCTCTCCTCCCCACCTGCATTGTCTCCAGCAATCCTGCACCTCTTCCTCCTCAGCTGCAATCGATTGTAACGGAGCTTATGCTGCGAGTTACCCATCGCTATCGTCCAGGACCAGACATCGCTGAGCACGCGTACGCACCGTCCATCTAACGCACTCTGTCTGCCTCGCTCTCTTTCTGTCTTCTACCCGTCACCCTTCTTCCCTGCATCCCTCCATCGCTGCTTCCCCTCATGCTGAAATCTGCAGGTGCAGTGTCAGCAGCCTGCAGTGTCATCATCAGGACTTGCATGCCGACAGCACCGAGAGACGGGAAGAGAGTAAAAAAAAAAAAAAAATAGAAGAGAAATGCATGTAATAAAAATGCAGTGCAAATCACAGTTATGTGCTGCATTCCATTGTCCAGCACTCGAACCGAAGAAATGCAAATCTATGGGCAAGGTCCCTGTGAGCAGTTTGGGTCCTGTGAAGGGAAATGTTTGATTTAAGGATCGAACAGGAGAAAAGCTCTAATCAACAGGAGCTTTCAGCTTCACATGGCGACAATAGGAATGATAAACCTCTGTATCGGTCTTCAGAAAGTCAAAATAAAATGTGAGAGCAAAAGTGCAGACGACATAAATGAGAGGTGTTGAGAAAAGCAGAGATGGAGGGGTGGATGGATCAAAGTTTAAACGGATACTGGTGAAGATGTCTCTGAAGGCACCAGGGTGCTGAAGACATGTAGGAGAGCCTTGAACTCAACAGTTATGCTCACGTTACT
Source organism: Apeltes quadracus (assembly GCA_021346845.1). Classification (NCBI taxonomy): domain Eukaryota; kingdom Metazoa; phylum Chordata; class Actinopteri; order Perciformes; family Gasterosteidae; genus Apeltes; species Apeltes quadracus. The sequence continues at coordinate 6,397,582 of CM037918.1, forward strand.
CTTTTTAACTCTTTAACTCTGCTCAACTAAACAAACACAAAGCGTGTTACATTTTCACAAAGACTATTTAATACAGTCTACGAGCATAACCTGAGTATAACGGCAGGGAGGTGCTTCAAACACTACTCGAGGGAAAGCCTTTGCAGAAGTTCTAGGATAAAACATGTTTATCCAGGCCGGGCGTCCAAAACGGCCCCAACTGCTGCTGACGCAAGCTGATTCTTGGCCTGACTGCTGCACACTGAGACAGGCTGCTGCGTGTGGTTGGATCACCTGGTAATGATGTTCAATAACCAACTAGCAGGGGGAGTGGAACCTCCAATAGGTGGAGGCTGCTCTGCTCGATGGCCTGAAGGGCCTGAATGCATGAGGAGGGCAACTGGCAACACAACCGTTTTCAGTGAGCAGTGCACGTAGGTGAGTTATTGGGTTTTTTTCGGCCTCATCTGGCTAATGTGCTGAATTGTCTTTATTACCTGATTAGCGTATGAGGTGTTTTCTAGGAGCCGTGGCTGATGTGTGTTTTTATGTTCTCTGAGATACACAAACATTGAGAAGAGGAGAGGGACACGTTTAGTGAAATAAAGTACAAGTGTGATGTTCACCGGCTCTTTCTGATTCACACAGAGGACGCACTGTAGTGTAAAACCGCACACTGCACAGTCATCCATGACATTTGCTATGCGAACACAGTCTTCACATGTCACTGCTTTAAATGATGCTCTTTCTTTTTTCTAGCACTGCTCTATGATTTGTGTCCCTCGTTCGCTCTGCCTCTCCCTCTCTCTGGTCCAGATGTGAGTGAATGTAAGTCATTAGTGGAGAATGTATTAGGGTGTATCTGGGTCAGGCTGCACACTCCCTATGGCAGTAGCTGCAGAATCTTGTCATAGTAGACAGCTGTTATATAAGAAACACGTAGCTGGCCAGTTCTGCAGAGGAAAAATAGTGCGGTGTTAGTGGGCCCGCAACGGCTCAGCAACTCCTCCTCTTCATCGACAGATGCATTACATTGACGTCGGCATTTGGCTTCTGCCAAAAGGAGTTGAATTTCGGAATTTTTTAGGTAAACGTAACAATTCAATTAAAGCTTAACGTCTTTGATATAACGCACAGTTTCCCGCTTAACAAGACCATATATCATTGCACACTGTTGGACATTTTCATGTGCCGCATGGTGTGCACCTCAGCTAAATATAGCTTCAATATTGAGCTTTTATTTAATATAATAGACCATTAAAATTAGTACTGATAAAAGCCCATCACAAAAGTCCAAATCCTGTGCAGAAAACATATTCTCTGTACATGTTTTTGTTGTTTATTCAAGAGATTGAAATATTGTCACAGATTGAAGTTTCAAAATGAATGAATGAATTGAGTGATTATTTAAGCTTGCGGCGTTTACACTATGAAATAGAACCAAAGCCATCAGTGAGATATTGAATCTCAAGACATTCTGCATCAAATCAAAATGTATTGACTTTAGTCACTAAGCTTATCCCAATGCAGTCACATCCTCAAAAGTCTATGAAGATAATGTCAGGAACTAAACAGACACCGATGCTGCAGGCGTCAGAAGAGGGTACCTTTGGATCGCTCAGGGACGCAGCCCAGACCGAGACAAGCCAAAGCCATGGTCAGCCGCTGTCTCGTCTCCCTGCTTCTTCTCCCGTGGTCGGTCGCTCTGTGTCGCTCCTCCCTTTGTCCCGCAGACCCCTGGTCATCTGTCTGCCACCTTATTTACCCCTGCAGACCTCGCCGATACCTGTGCAAGTCCAACATCCAGACTGGCAACATCTGCAGACACAGAACCCCCCCACGACCCCCTTCCCTCCACAACCTCCTCCACACCCACCCACCTGCTGTCCCCTGCTCTCCCCTCCCTTCAGCGGACCCAGCGCATCACTGTAAGGAAATACTTCTTCGTGTGCACGTGTCAACATGTGGAACGTCACACTTCGGCCTCGCCGAGAGCCACGTCGCACCCCTGAAGAACGGTGCGTCCACGTTTAACCACAGGGTCCAAACCCTTCTGTGGCCCGTCGCCGTTGTCTCTGCGAGTCACCCCCGTGGGCGTGTGTCAGATGGTAGGGTCCTGCCTGGGCATGGCCCGTCCCTGACCGTAATCCCTCCACCATGGGTCCGGCCACAAAGTATTATTGTATTAATCCACCACATGCTGGGAAAATGTACCACGTGTTCAATCTTTCTGTTGATGCCGCCACAGAGCGATGATCTAAGAGTGTGTGTGTGTGCGTATGTGTGCATGACAGTAGACTTAATGTTGGTTTGAAAGCATTTACGTATACAGTGAAATAATCAATGAACATGAAACTAGTGAAATTGGACAAAAATTCTGACCATCTTTCACTACAAAATGTGTCTTTGTCGACATCTCCATGCGGTTGACACACACACACACACACACACACACACACGCGCGCGCACACACAGATCAGAGAGAGTGTACGCGCGCTGTGCCTGGTAATCTGCTGTAATCTGGAGCTCTGGCCGTTCTCTGATTTTGGAGCAGAGCTGGCGGAGCAGGCAGTCTGCTCGAAGACCTTTTAGTCTCCCGCCGAGGCCGGGAACGACATAGACGCTCCAAAAATATCGCCCCCCCCCACACACACACACACACGCACACGCATGCCTACCCAACACGGTCTGTACGCGCTTCACCGCAGCGGTCAGCGTCAGCACAAACGGCGGCGAGCGCTTCCATGAATATTAAATGTTCGGCCATTCCTCGTGGCTTGACTCGGGCATTTGCTGCAGTTTCTGTGAACAGGCCTGACGGGGGGGCTTTCATCGCTTATTGTCGTCCGCCGGGGGGGCAACGGTTTGTCAGTCGCGGTATTGAGTGATGCATGAAACGTCAGGGCCTGATCACACACCTTTTGGATTGTGGCATGTTCCTGCCTGGGGATCTTTTGGCCAAAGCACTTAATCTGTACCCTCTTTAAATCACTCAAAAGGCGCTTTTACATTTTGATTATTTTCCAAATATTTATATACAATATGATTCCCATCCCTCTCTCTCTTCGTTCTTGTCCGTTCCCTCCTTTCACACATAGTGAATAAATCCTGCTTCACCCCCACCCCCCTCCGCCCGGCTATACACCTGCACCATTGTTCAGCCTCCTCATTCTCTCTCTGCGGCCGCTCTACCCGCGCGGCGTCACCGGGACTCGGAGCACAACGCTCAAAGTTTCCTCTCTGTAACGGCCGGCAGGGGGTGAGTCACAGGGTCTGAACATAAATCCAAAAGTCTTATTTATAGGACCCGCCTCGCCAGAGGGACAGCAACATAACAGCAGGTTAAACGTTCACGGGATTATTTCCTGGCTGTGCTCTGTGCTCCATGTGTTCCCATGCGAGCAAGCTGCAGCGATGGCGTCGCAGTGCTGCCGCTCAGTGGCAGTGCGTGAACGCTGCAGCGACGTGCATTCGTTTACTATTACTGCCATATGAGTATCACATAACTTCTGCGTATGGTTCAATGATCCAACTGAAGACACTATGACAAGACACACAGTCTTACCGTGTTCAAAAGGGCCTACTGACCTACTGCATACGCAGTCTGTTTGTAGAGATGGGCTCTTAGTTTTAATTTCGGGAGTCCATTATCCATTAGAATGGTTATTCAATTCTAGTGAATCATTAACAATGAAAACATTTTTTCATTTTTAGTTCTTTCATTTTAGTTTTTAGTGCCATGGGGCTGAAGGAAATGTGTTAACATCTAAAACATCTAAAACATCTTTTGAGACGCACATTTTGGCTTGTCATCGTTCAAAAACACACACAACAAAAACCTATCCAGATAAATTGCGCCATCCGGACAGAGTGAATTTGAATTTTAGTAAAGACATGAACCATTCAGACACCCTATTGGTTTCCTCCGCGATGCACCTGCAGATGATACAAATTGGAGTGACGGCGGCTGCAGAAAGTGGTCGGTGGTAGGATCCTTTTTCAGAACGGCAGATCGGGAATTCATGCAAATTATGTTAAATAATGATCATGATGATGATAAATAAAGGGGTATATGTCTTTATGCAAGTCTTTAAAAATGAACACAAAGGGATTCTGCACAAAAAGCCTGAAAAAATTGGTTATTTGGCCAATGTTTTGATGACCGACCGCAGCCAGTTCAGTGTTTCCCACCATTATAACTCCCTCATGAAGTAGTCAACCTTGGGGAGACACTCCAGTCTACCTAGTCCATGAACAATGTGTGTGTACGTCCTCCGACTCGTATCATTTAGCCGTCACTGGTTTTCTTTGTTTAAGTTGCGTAGCATGCAGGTCGATACATGTGTCCCTCTTTAGCGTCGCCTCTCTGAATGTCGCCATGTTTCGATCATCCGAACAGCAGGTCACATGATCTGAAGGCACCTTCCCATCATATTGAAACACACTGACATGTTCTGTGAGCGAGGTTACACATTAGGAGTTTGTCCTTAATGGACTTTTTCCCCACCATATATTCATTTTACTTTTATACTTTAAGTACTTTTGAAACCAGTACTTTTATACTTTTACTCGGGTAAAAAGCTTGAGTTGATAGTTCATCACAGGACATTTGATATCTTCTCTGTAGACCAGTGGCAGGAAGGAATAAAGACCACTATCACAACAACGGTAATAATAGCATTGTGTTTATGTGTGTGTGTGTGTGTGCCAAACACACAATTCATACCACCATTCTAGTGTGTGTGTGTGTGTGTGTGTGTGTGTGTGTGTCTGTGTCTGTGTGCTTCAGCCATGTTGGTGGAATGGCACGAGACAAGCCAGCGCCCATGTTATTTTTAACTGCGTGTCTCCATGGTAACCGGCACATATGTAGGGATGGGGAGATCTCCTGCTGTGCGTGTGTTGAGGAAGACACCTACCAACCACTGGTCATTGTCTGAATGTGTGTGTGTGTGTGTGTGTGTGTGTGTGTACTCAGGTACACGCAAATCTGTGCGTGTGCGATATATTATTAATTAGTTATTCAGTATTTCAAATTAAAGCAGCAATATGTGGCAGTTTCTGAGCTTTGTGTTTGTGTTTGTGTCTGTATGTGTGTGTGTGTGTGTGTGTGTGTGTGTGTGTGTGTGTGTGTGTGTGTGTGTGCGTAGACATGTCACATTATAGAGCCTGAGAGGGACAGAGACAGAAACATACAGAAAGGGAAAAGGGCTTCGGAGGCGACTGAGGAAACACCAAAACACTACCGACGACAGTAGGCGGTCTGCTGCTGCTACCTCAACCTGAAATAACCCAGCAGGGCTGTGAGTTCACCAAACACATCACTGCTCAAATGTCAGCTGCCTCGTCTCCTACAAGCGTTTGACGTGGGACCTAGCAATCATTTAATAAGCCTATAATCCTACTTTCCTTTATACTCACTGTTTTACAGAAACCACTGTTTAAGAACTTCTGGCTGTGGTGACACAATAATGTAATTTTTAACAAGCGGCAGATAAAAACATGAATGGGAGTTCTTTTAATATTGACTCTTCATTATTCATAATCAATAAATCAAATCGTAAAGTGACTAAGATGTAGCTCTGTTGTCGCGTTGCAGGAGAGGTTTATGTTGGGTGAGGACATTCTTCTATAGCTTTAGAAACCATCCAACAGTTATCAACCAAGTGAAGGAAGTCGTTTCTATGGAAACAACTTAAAGATTAAAGCTGTGAAGAGCGAGAGCCCCGCCAGAGTGATTCCCATAATGCCATGTGCCAGGGGATCTCAGCGAGAGAGGAAGAGAAAAGAGAGACCGACAGAGTGGGATACAGAGGGTGTGCGTGTGTGTGACTGTGTGCGTGTACGTGTGTGTGCGTCCCAGCTCTAGTGGTGCCTTGCTTCAAATCACCACTCTATTGTGACAGCTCACTTGACCAAAGACACCAAAGTTTAGGAGATGAATGTTGAATCTTAAAACTGCCAATGAGTATACTCAAACACAGTTGAATGTCTTTTCACATATGACTTCATACCAGATATTTTATATTAGAATGAATGCATTATCCAAATATAACCGAGTCTGCTTTCATGTAACCAAATGACGCTCACGAGGGGGGGTAAGCTGTGGGCAAACACGCCATGACCCCGCCCGCTTAGGAAAAGTCTATACTACTAAAAATATTGGTGCAGCTGGTAAAGTCTCCTCTCACATATTTCACCACTTCTTCTAAAGCTGCGGTTCATTAGTTCTTAGCCATGAAACAATGTATTTTAGGCATTGATCTGATGACGGAGCTGTAGATAAAATGTGAAGGGTTCAACAGTTATTACGGTTCATCCTGAGAGAGACATGAATGTGCGTAACAAAGTACATGGCATGCCGTACAACAATTGTGGTTTTAACCCAAAAGCACGAATGTGAATTTTAAAGTAGCAGAAGTGGTTACAGGAACCCGTCCATCCCTCCGTGGAGCAGCTGAGCTACTTCAGTCAGCGGTGGACCGAACCCGCCGACCTGGATGCTGACGCTGGCAGTGCGTCTTGCATGTCAAACCAGCTCGTCGGCCACAAACGGACGGTGACAAAACACACTGTGCTGGACTGTGTGAAACATTTTGTGTCAACATGTGAGTAATAACGGATCACACACGCACACACCGTCATAAGTGTAACTATTTGGATCCTCACCCACACTCTTTTCTCTCTCCATCCAATCATTTATTTGCATCTTTGTCTTCTTTTAGATCTAATGTGTGTGCCTCCTCCCTATGTCCTCCTCCTTACTCTCTCTCTCTCTCTCTCCCCTTCCCCTTCCCCTCCCCCTCCCTCTCCCCCTGGCTGATGCCAGTGCTGTTGTCAGGCTGGAGCTGAAAGCAGCCAATCGCGTGGCTCTGTGCTGAGGAGCTCTGGGGTGATGTTAGGCAGTTTCATGCTCGTACGATGAGCTTTGCCAAATGTAGGTCAGGCTTCTCCTCTCTCTCTCTCTCTCTCTGTCTCTCTCTCTGTCTTTTACGCTCACTTTTACACACACACACACACACACACAAAGGTTTTTTTTTGTCGCATAGACAAAAAAAACACAAACACAGCCGCGAACACACAAAGGTGTGTTCATACAAACCCAGGAGCCCAACACAGAGACTCCATTGCTCCACGCACAGTGTCACATGGGGCGGCGTGCCTCAGCTGGCCGGTAGCAGCGGGTGGGTCAGGACGGACGCAGGGATTCTTCCCCCTCAGACATTGTGTTTCCACTGATAACAAAGTAAAAAAAACGAAACCTGAACTGGTCCTTTCTTGCCCTGAACTCTTGTTGAACTGCTGCAGTATATCGCAAACAGGATTATGGTGTAAACCGCAGCCATAGCATTTTATTTACATACCAAGTACATCAAAGACCTGAACCGAGCAGCCTGCCATTTGGAAAATAATCTCGTGAACAATTTTATAAGACAAATGTATTTATTGTAAGTACTGGTACATTAAGTCCAAATGTCCTTCGCACAAACCAACCCAGATACGATTTTAAATAAAAGTTACTCATTTTCATGTTTTATCTTTTCACCTAACTGCACGATTATACTTATATACTATCAACTACATTATGGTCTACTGTAAAGTCCTTTCTAGAAGAAAAATCCCTAAAATGAACTATCGTTATGATCCGCTCCCTTATCCGGTAAGCGGCGTCAGCAAAGAAAATCATCTGCAATGTACGCAATGTAATCTTTGTTTTATTTTACAACTTTTTGGTGCAACTGCTAACAACCAATAGACATCTTGAATTTGACAAAACAGCCCAAACTAAACACCGACTTTGTGTCACGGGTCACAAATAAAAAAGACTGGTAACCAATATTTTACTAACTATAGCTATCAAATGTAGTGGACTAGCAGTACAAAGTAGTACAGAAATATGAATACCAGAAGGTATAGTATGTATGAACCTCAAATGTCTATTTAATTAAAGGATTTAAATGTACCTAGTTATTTTATACCACTGGGGGTATCTAAAAAAATATCATTACAACATTTATGCAAAACTATGCAAAACTCACCTTGTTCGTCCATGCTGATGACATTTATGTTCTGGACATTTAATTCTCCTGCATGGATTACTTGGGGAACCTGTCCTCTTAAATTGCTTTGTTGTAGGTTGTGAATTAGCATTACACCATGAGCTGCTGACAACTACACATCCTCCCATGACACACAAACAAAAACACACGCGAGCACACACACACACACACACACACACCCACACACACACACACACACACACATACAAAGCTCCTCCACAGAGAGAGAATCATTTCTACTTCCCCGGGTTGCCACTGCGAGGTTGACCTATTTTTGTCCAGACCCCTCTCTCCCTTTCTGTCTCCCTCTCTCACTCACTCGCCCCAGCCCAATAATTCACCCTGCTTAATAATTCACTACAGCTTCATAAGCCTCTACTCAACTAAATGACAGGCCCGAGCAAAAAAAACAACACTTTTTACAGATGCATTTTCCAAAGCCACAGGAATGGACTAATGTCCACATATAATATTGGGTGTACTGTATGCAATTTGGGTATACTATACTGTATTTGGCATAGAAGAGGAAAAGTCCCAGGATGTAGATACTTGAACTAAGAAGTTGGCGTTTATAATCACAACATGACATGTATCACTTATTCGAACGAGGTACAAACGCAGAGAGACAATGGTGGCGGTGTTATTGTAAAACTGCAGATTATTTGCCGGTCTATGCAGAGACTCCCTCTACCCGATGTGATTGGATGGCCGGATCGGGCAGGAACCAATAAGGGCACCAGAAGGAAGAGAGTACTCTCGCTGATGCTGGGCACACCCTGTAGCCTTCTGTGTGTGTGTGTGTAAAAGTGCCTATAAAAGGAATCTGTATGCTCAGTTTCTGATTATTTGGATAACTTTGGCACATTTTTGAACATTGCAGCCTCCTGTACTTTACATCTACCCTGCCCCCTTTTTCAATCTCCTCCCAGGAGCTGATGCAGAACAAAGACAACAAACATAATATATTCTGTACCCGTATTGCCATTGCATTATAAATAACACTCAAATTCTGTATTCTTTCCTTGTAGCATAAACCCCTGTGTTCTCTGTGTGAATTTATATATGATGCTCTTATTTCTCAATTCCACAAAAAGTTGCAGTCCGGCCACGAGGACTTTAGTGGGAAAGGGAGCGAGTTTGGCCAAACGATGTAGTCTTAATGGAATAGTTAGATATTTTGCAACATGTAGACTGAGAGTTACGTAAGAAGATTCTTACCACTCTGATATTTGTTAAATGGAAGCTGGAGCCAAAAGCCGCTTAGCTTAGCTTAGCATAAAGACTGAAAACGGGGAAGTGGCTAGCCTGTTTTTGTTAAAAGTCACTAAATCTACAAGCCTACGAGTCACCTCTAAAGCTCACAAATCAAAGACGTATTTTGACTTTAAATAGTTTCCTTGAGTCCAAAGGCTTGTAGCCTCTTACTTTGTAAATTGTTCACCTTCCTTGAGGTCAAATGAAGTTCAGTGTGTACTACATTAAAGTTAAACGCATCAGCGATCATACTGTGCAACAGTAGCTCAGTAGTACGATCTAGTTGTGTTGCTGGATCACGCCATCGTGTTCAGCCTGTTTCGGGTGTTTATGCTCAACTAACTTCATATGTATATCATATGAATCATATATATATATATATATATATATATATATATATATATATATATATATATATATATATATATATATATATATATATCATATATCATGGAGACACACATAGTGATTCGGTTTTGTCGTCTAATTTCCAAATTTAACTTTTTGAATATCCCCAAATTCCCCTATTTCAAAAACAATGCATTGAACGTAAAAACGTTGCATGCTTTATTTCCACAGCGCCACTGATGAGAGCGGAGGAAGAGCAGGAGAGGGGTGTTGGATGCGTGAGTGCGTGTGATGCTGTCGTCTGATCGATGTGACAGTGAGAGTGAGTCTCCTCGAAGGACCCCGGCCTTATTGCACTTACACACTACCCCCTCACACACGACATACTCTGTCTCTCACTGACTCAAAACCACACACTCACACACACATTCACTGTACAGCTACAGTTCCCTTCCCTTCTATCTCCTTCTGTCATCTTCGTCCCTCCCGTCGTCCTTTTATCTCATGTTCCCTTCACCCCTCCTTCCGCCTCCTTTTTCTTCTTCTTCTTCTCCTTGTTCCCTCTGCATGTCAGCCATGGCTGCTTGCAGGAGTCACTCATGATCCTATACTCGGCCTCATCAGCTGACCGAAATACCTATGTACGGCCAATAACCAATAACAATCTACACTATTAACTAACAGGAGGGGAGCATGGTTCACAGAAAATGATCTCAAGTGTAAATGATTGTCTAATAAAATGTTGCACGGTTCATTTTTAAGCCAATTCAGCCATCAGTCCATAGCAACAGAGAGAGGATGAGGGAGCTGACGGCACAATGAACAACACCGTGTTTGTCTGTGGAATTAAGAGCACATAGAAAAACCCTTTGCAATACTGTATCTAATAAATGTGCCAGCGATGTTCCACCCAATACAGTTTTGAGAGGTTTTGTTTTCCCCCTAAAAACAACACCACAAACCCTCCGAGCTCAGATGAAGACAAAGTGAGCAGCTTGAGTCTGGGCCGAGGTGGCAGAGGACGGCCGCACGGAAAATCGCATCACAAGTCCACTAAATGATTCCGACAGCTTTAAAGCAGTTGGAGATACAAACACAAACTTGTAACCCTAACAGGGGATTTCACTTTCATTTAATCCCCTCAGAGTTCAAGTAGATTCCACGGGATCCAAATGCATGTGTGTGCATGTGAAAGGGTCCATAATGTTGAGGAAGGAACCAGTCTGCTCCGAGGGATAGAAGCAAGTCCTCAGGTGCTCGACCAAACCACCTCAGTCCGTTTAGTAGCTCTTTATCGGATGTCAGAAACATCCTCAGTGGTGGAAGTCATCCGCGTACCATTCGTTCATTCGTTTTTCAAAATAAAACCAAAACTCAAAAAACTAATAATGACTTGTTTCCTCAATATTCGTTTATCCCCCGGATAAAGTGATTGATTTGGCACCCCTCGCACCGGGGTCCGATCTTTTCGGAGGGGGGTCTCCGAGAGGGGTCTGGCGGGGGCCCCCGGATGGCGGGTCACGATTGCGCATCGGTCAGGGACGAAATTGATAATTTATTGAAAAATAAATAAATATATATGGACTTATGAAAAAAAAGTACCATTAAGTAATTAAATTGATTTAATATTTATGTATTTATTGCCTCACTTATTTATTTTACGCTGTATTTCAAATGCATATTCATTTATTTATTCATTGGGGGGTCTCCGAGAGGGGGCTGGGGTCATGGCGCGTCATGATTGCACATCGGTCTGGACTACTTGCTGCGCCCTCTCTCCCCGCCGGGGTGGGACGGGGCCCCTCGCTCCCGGCGCGACTGTCGAGCGGGGCGGACTGTCCGCAGTACACTCCAAACGCGTATAGCGTCGCCAGGGCGGGGACCGTCTCTCGTAAAAGGCGTCAGCAGCGATGTCGGCAACCCACCCGACCCGTCTTGAAACGGAAAAGGAGTCTAACGCGTGCGCGAGTTAGAGGGCTCGGTACGAAACCCCGTGGCGCGATGAAAGTGAAAGCCGACTCGTCCTGGGGAGGCGGCGCGTGTGTGCGATATAAAATATAAAAACTGGATGAAATGGGGTGAAAGGCTTGTTATATTGCAGCCCAGCCTTTTTCCCACCTGACAGGAAAGAAGGTAGGGCGAGGAAGGCTGCAAGGGAGGATCATCCCCTAGAGAGACCACAAATAACACACACACACAGGCCAACGCGCTCTACTTTTTCTCATAAACTCCAATTGACAATATCTGGACTCCTCGATTAAGACCTTCACTCAAGGGACGTTTCATTTGATTATTTTGGTCCCCGAAGATGTGTTTATATAGCCTGGGTGCAATTCCGAACTTAGTCCCGCCCACAACGTTTGTGGTCGGGAAGTTCGGTCTGGCATTGCTCCATAGTGGCGCGAGTATGCTCGCCCGAAATCAGGCGGACCAATCAAATTGTCAGGGCGGGCTTTATACAATGATGGACAGATGATCAACAGTGACGTAATCAACCACGTCATCAAAGCTTGGGTTGAATTTGTTTACAACAAGGGTGGCTGCCGGTGGAGAATTGAGGTGTGTAGATTCTGCTATCAGGTCTGTTCTGAAAGATATCGACTGCGAATTAATTTTAAAAGAGGAACAGAGGAACACGATCAAGGCATTTGTTGATAAGAGCGATGTTTTTGGCGTCCTTCCTACGGGATTCGGCAACTAGGCGTCGCTTAACAGACGTCACACACTCCGTTGCTCTTATTGGTTGTATAGGTTGTAGGTCTATCCAAATGAGTGCAGAGGCATTTTTTTTCCTGGTTCATTTGAAACACGGCCCATAATCACAGCTCAATGGAGCAGTATCAGACTCACATTCTGACTAGAAGTATGACTACGTCAGGCTATTGTTTATAGTGAATTGCTGGACATATCTGAGTTGAGCAAACTTTTTGAGTTGTTTTGAGTTGTGTGCTGTTTTTTTGGTTCACATACAGCTGTTTTCACTGATTGAATTGGCTTCCTTGCTTAGTAGTTGTTCCAGGACTTATGTTACCCAGCTGGTCGGGTTAATCGGTACTCATTGTTCGAAGGATAATTCTATAAATGTCACAGAAGTAAGTACATTATTTGCCTGCCTGCTGCCCAACGTACGGATTTAAGATGAAAACCTACGCTGCAAGTGGTGCAGTTGCATTATGGGTAATGTAGGTTCCAGATTTTGACAAAATAAACTTAATTCTCATCTAAACAATAATTCAATTTAAATGTTGATCACAACATTTTTAAAATTGACTGCTTCCCATGATAAGAATGAATGTTAAAATCATAATTATAAGTTGAAGAAGAATGACAAAGCATCAGACAGGTAAGCGACGTCATGGCGGAAGTTGGAAAGTTGTATTCATTTTGCTGTCTTGGTTTTTGATCGCCATTTTTTTTTTCAACCGGAAAAGAAACGTGGAGCTTTTTCTTCTTTTTGACACTCGAATAGTCGCACCCATAAAATGAATTGCATTTTGAAGACACTATCGGCATTTGCTTCACTTTTCAGACCACGAAGTTGCTGCTTTAATGTATTAAGGATGAATAAAACATCAATAATATTTCTATATTTGTTTTTTACTAGGGCTGTCAAAAATAGTGCACTAACGGCATTAATTAGATGTTTGTCGTTACGTCAATTTTAACGCATTTCACGCATGCGCAGTGTGACAAATTATTCAGGAAAGCGGTTGTGGTTGGACTATTATAACAAACAAATCCTCCTACTGGCGACTTTTGTGTCAAAAGCGACTAGAGACAAATCTAGTGACATGTATATAGCATATTTCTCATCATTTAAACAAGTCTCCTGAAGGGAAACGGTATCGCTCTCTCCCCCTTCCGCCTGCTGCGCTGTGGACGTGTGTGTGTGTGTGTGAGAGAGAGAGACGAGGGCGTAGATCCCAGAAGGGTCAGGACCCCCCCATCTAAGGGTTGTCCCCCCCTACAAATATCATTAAAACAATGGTGTGTATTGTAAATAACATAATGATGTATTTTTAGAATATCTGTGTAAGAAGTAAAACAATACAAACCCTCAAAAATGCTTTTTAAGTTTAGAAACATTTTGAGTCCCCCCTCCCTTGCCTCACAGTGGTTTAGTCCACTGCTTGCTACTTCAGGATCTGCACTCAACTCTCAGTCACATGGTGACTGAGTGACAGGAACGTAGTAAGTAGAGGATATAAGGCTATTTTATTCACATTAAACATCGGATGAAGTTTTTATTTTCTCAAATACAAATAATGCTGAGTAATTAATGAATTAGTCATGACAAAAAAGTCTGCTATGCTAGTGTAATATAATGTAATGTTATCCAGCTTGTTTAATAGCTTGTTGGATATGCCCCCACTTCAACTAGCTAACGTCCCCTTCAAAAGTTGCTCTTCAAAAATGTTATGTTTATTGTCCCCCCCTACTGTTAGATCAGATTTACGCCCATGGAGAGAGAGAGAGGCAGACCGCTCAGCGCACTTTTTTGGAGTTTTACCTGCCAACGCTACCGTTTTTTACCCCTATTACCTGGACACCTCCCGGTTTGTTATTTCTCCCGTTGAAACGTTGCATATGTTGATTAATCATGATTAATCCACTGAAAATTGTAATCATTTGACAGCCCTAATTTTTACTTATTGTTTTGTACTATCTGGAACTTTAGTCTGGAATAAAAGTTTGATTGAATGAATAATGTTGTGCCGTGACTCGAAAGTTGACCAAGAGGGGAAAACGTAAGACGTCCGCTCTGTTAACGAGCTCTGAACTCAAACCAATGCTCAATCCTTCTTCTCCTACAAAGGGATGAAACCTAATGAGATCACGGTCAGCTCTATCCAATCTATGTGTTTACGGTGGAGTTAAGTACTAAAGTTTACTAAATCGGTTCAGGGGCTTTGAGACGACGGCCCTGCTTACATCTGACTGTGGCTCTGGAAACATCTACTGGGTGAACTGCAACCATATAGAGTCTAAAAGTAATAGCGCTGAATGTGATGCTTTTTCAACTGAACCGCATTGAGGAGGAAGAGCAGAGTCACACCCAATAGCAATAATTGATAAGAATACTTTTAAAGAATGATTTAAACATATTACTTGTGAGCCCTGTTCAAATGAGGCATGAATAAAGTAAGGTGGCCCAGTGGTGAGCCGTCAGGACCAATGAGGCTTCTCTGCAGGCCTAAAGGCCGGCGCATGCTTCTGCGTCGGCGTCGTCGTTGCGTTTGCGTGTTGCGTTGACGGACTTGTTTCAATTCATGGTTCAAAAAGGCTTGTGTGTGTTGCAAAGCAATTTACCGCCAGAACACCAGGCGGAGTAACGTTTATTGTCGAAGACGACCTAAAGAGTGCCGTCTTTGCGTGTGGAAGTCGTTGGTTTGTTTATTAATTTGTTGTTTTAAATAAATGTGACTGGTTCTTTGTTCTTGCCATTGCATTAATTTCATTGCATTAAATGTATATATTAAACCCGTCATGCACATATTCATGTACCTGCAAGTAGTGTATTTGTAGATAAACTCCAGACAACATTTTATTTCTTTAAACGTTACAATGTAATGTGAATATGAGTAGTTACAGGAAACAAATAATACCCTGTAACTTTGGCGCAGTAATGAGGTTATTATGATATTCAACCCTTTTGCATAAAAGGTACAATACATCCTTTTTAATACATTTCCCTCTGAAAAACTTCAAGGATAAAGTTGCATAAGATGTAAATACTTACGTAAAAGCCACAAAACTTTAAGGATTTGCTCCTGAAAAGTGCATGGAAATGTGAATACAGTATCAAGTACAGTTGAACAAAATGACACATCCCTGATAATGATCAGTAGCCTCTTTGCATTATGCTAATTTCAATAATCCTAAAGTCTAAAAGCCCTTCCCTGATTCATCAATCTGTCTTTATGTGTGATGCTGGATTTATCAGAGAGGATGAATGGCTTTTACCTTGATTCACCTCATCAGTGCATTTTGTGGAGTGAAATACCGCCTATACACTCAACTGGAATGTGGTATAAATAATGAGCGCACTGTTCACTGCAGTCATTAATATTAATCCAAAGTTACACAAGCAAATTTATGGGGGGGCATGCACAGAAACAACTGCAGTAAACCACATGAGCATTGTGACTGAACCTCGTTGGCATCTGTATGGACGAGACGACACACCCAGAAAACCCTTTGATTCACAGGTGAGGAAGGCGCCGGGGTCATGGACGCAAGAAGCGCCGCCTCGGTAGAAGGACCCGCGTGTAGGCAGAGCCTCTGACTGTAATGAGCAGTTAAAGAGAGGAGAAAATGTTTAATGCATTATCTCCCCTTTTTATCCCGGGGATGAAAGGAAGGCCAGTTTCTGTGGGACCTCCAAGTGCGGGTCATGGATTTGTGTGTTTTTGTCAAGAGTATGTCGAACAGGAGTATGTGTGTAAGCGCACACAAAGAGAATACCTAACATCATCTAGACTTTTTTTTGTTTCTGAAATGTGCTTCCATTCCTCTCAGCATTTTGCACGGGACAGGCAACCAAAATGGAGACATACATTAACACTCGTAAGCCGTTTACCAAACGTGCTAATGAGCGCTGTGATTGTGTGAGATAAGTGCTGTCGTGGGCTGTGACCACGCTGCAGCGCTAAACATCAGATGGTGTAAATGTGCTGCACAAAGGTTCAGCTGAGGCCGTATCATCCTCACGATCAGTGCTTCTGATCCACTGCAGACCCATATGGCTGCGCTTCACTTTAACACACATGGATTAAAGGTCTGGTTTGCCTATAAA
Source organism: Apeltes quadracus (assembly GCA_021346845.1). Lineage (NCBI taxonomy): Eukaryota > Metazoa > Chordata > Actinopteri > Perciformes > Gasterosteidae > Apeltes > Apeltes quadracus. The sequence goes on from CM037918.1 coordinate 6,414,019, forward strand.
CCTGTCAGCATCCCTGTATGTGCAGCTCCTTATTCTTTCTGATGATTTGATTCTGTGTGAACAGTGCATTGCAAATCAACTTTCCTTGACCTGTAATAATGGTTTTATTTAGCTTCTAACTGGAATACAACTGCAAACACAAAAATGGCAATTTACTGTGCTTTAGATAACGCTGAAGGTGACACAGAAGATATAGATATTAGATATTAACTGATTGGGCACGGATGGAAGGGGAAATAATAGTGTTTGTGACTTTAATATGTTAGGTTATTAATCTGCTATCACACGTCATCTGTAGGGACTTGGCCTCAGTGGAGTTATCTGCGCACACACACACACACACACACACACACACACACACACACACACACACACACACACACACACACACACAGTCCCCAGTAAGTCACACAACTGGTTAATTGTAATGTCTTACTACTGTAATTGTTTGACTGTGGTAATAATTAATAGACCATAGAATGGGAGCAGAATCTGTCGGGATACTGTAATTATTTTTCACATGTCGTAACTGGAGTATTCGTACGGTATAATTTTGGATAAACAACCCTTCTCCCCGCCCCTCATCACCTCGGAAGTAACACTCCCATTAGGAAGGGCTCTCGCTCTTAAGCTCGGTCCTCCTCTGCTAAGTGTGTGCGACCAACCAGGCTCCCAAGTCACTTGTGCAACATTGACAGAATGCAGAATTTGTCAGTGTTATAGCTGTTGATGTAAACTATTAGATGGATTGTCGTGAGGTTTCGGACAGTCGTTTTGTTTCCCAAAAAGATGCGTGATATTGACTTGGTGATCTCTCAGCTTTTCTCCAGTTTCACCAAAAGGTCTGTGCGTTTCTACCTCAGTACTATGGATCATAATGGATTACCATAACATTTGCTGCAGACATGCATCTTTCCAAAAGGCCCTTAGGCTTTGGTGATAACCATGACTTTTGCTCTAGTGCCACACTCAGGTTGACAACTCAGAGACTCATTTCCATAATATTTGGTCTGGTCATTCATGGAATCGTAATATCCGGCGATCCCTGAACGTGTAGCCGTCTAAAGCCATCAAATAGCAGGAAATGAAAATCCTTCCCATCGCGGTACTGTCTGTTTAGTGCTAATTAGCAGATGTTAGCTTGCTAAACTGAGAAGATGAACATGGTACTTGCATTTAGCTTAAAGCGCCTCTACGTCAAGGATCTTGTGGCCCGTCTGCAGTCCTGTTTCTTCCTCCGTCCTCCCTTCTCCTCTGCAGCAGCTGTGGTTGCCTGCAGCGTCTGGCGAACGCCTCTCTGGGCTGTCACCCGGAGGAACATTAGCGCACCCATCAAGCCGGACAAATTACAGACAACACAAATTCAGAGCTTCCTCATGGTCCTAACTGACACTTCTAAACTTGTAGGGTCCTTTGTCACTTTGGGGCCTTTGTGTGGCTCAGGTGTGAAAATGCTGATGCCGTTGGTTCCTAGGTGAAAGGGAGTGCCTGTTTGTGAAGGCAAAGGGGGGAGTGGGCGTGTGTGTGTTTGTATGTAATGTGCGTGTTTGTGGGTGAAGCAGAAACAAAGTGGCCGGCCTTTGTAGACCCCCAATACAATTGATAATGACAGATATATGGCTAATTAGTGCAGCCTGTGCTCGGCTGTCCTCACCTCTCACCAGTCCACTGTGAAATTGGATTAATTTCCCTTGTCTTAATACACTTGGCCGTGGAATTAAACGAAAAGGAAGCCTCTTTCAGTTTCCTTCAAGTGTCGCTAACTTTCGAAAAAGAAGTGTGTTTAAAACGTTGTTTAAGATACAATTTGTGTTTACATACATACACATACTGCAAAACTTTACCCAGGAAACTCTCTCTCAGTGTGGTAAGCATGTTGACTTATTGCCAGTAGTCCAATTAAGTTGAATCTTCTTTAAGGCGAGCTAAGGTTCTTACAGGGACAATCTGTTTCGGAAGAACTCCTTAGGAGCAGCTCAGTCCTTTTAAAACAAGCAGCAGACAACCTTTCCTAAGCTTTTTCTTTGACTCCATCTGTTTCCATCGCATGCTGAAGGTTTGCTAAGTCCAGCCAGAAGCTCTTCGGCTGAAAATCATCCTAACCGTCCGTGCTTTGGCCCTAAATCCCCAGTTGATACTGGTAATCTCTGCTGACCATATTCTGAACACGGCTAACGAACGCAGTCCAAACATTATTGATATGATTAGCTTTCCAACCTGTTTTTGCATATGTTAATATCATCAACAACAACTGAGAGCCTTAGTCATTCCAGCAAAAGAACAGTATTAAGAGCCCTTCTAAGCAAAGGGAGGCAGCCTTCTGTGTCCAAAACCCGCAGGTACAATTCAATGTAATTTAGTTGGCACAAAAAAAACGAGATAATCAGGATTAAGTTCAACGAGTGGTTAAAAATCTTGTAAAAATGTTCCCAATAAGTAAAATGTTTTCAGCTGTTTGAAAAAAAAAAAGTCTGTTTTAACATGGCTGCTCTTTGCCAACAGCACCCCTGTGAAGAAGAGAAATGTCCATCTATGAGAGCCTGTGCGTGGGACTTTGTTGTGATGCTGAGAGGGAAACACTGAGTGAGCGAGACAGTGAAGGAGCGTGAGTATTTGTCTGCTGGAGCGGTTTAGTCCTCTGAAAAACTGTCAATAAACTTCCATTCAAACAAGATTTCCATGAGGAAAGAAAGTGTCGTATTTCTGCCTTGTGGAGTTCAAAGCAAAACATGCAGCAAAGTCTTCCTTGCTGCAGCAGTTCTGTCAAAGTGATTATTTGTCACTGACTTTCATATTTAATTTCAGTTACATTTTTAATTCAATTTAAATTAAAGTTTTTATATCTTAATGGTTTTGTAATTCTTGTTAAGTTTTCACTTAAAAGCAGCTATTACAAAGCTTAACTAGCGTAATGTTCAGACTATAAGCCGCGGCTTTTCCCATTTTTCGATTCTGCGGCTTATATAATGGTGCGGCTGATTTTAACAGCTAACGGCCACTAGGGGACATATGGTAATTAAACATTAAAACACCTGCGGCTTATAGTCCAGTACGGCTTATAGTGCGGAAAATACGGTGCTTACAATGTCCACAGCCTGCATACTTCCTGTTTCCTCCCTCTGCAGATGAAACATTTCCTAAAAGAATCAACAACTTCCATTTCCGTCTAATAGCTTCTTTGCTTCTGGCTGCGTTGACTTCAGACGGGGACAATAGTTACTCATTGGTGCTCGAGGAATTACAGCTCTAAACACACTGCTGTGTGCCGCAAGTCACCAGATGACCAGAAATGTCCACTCAGTGCATAGATACTGATAGACACACACACACACACACACATGCACAAAGAGTGACCCAGAGAGATTGCTGAGTGTGTGCATTTTGATGGTCCCCAGCCTTCTGTCAAAGGTTTTGGGGAGAATGTTGACGATGACGGGGGCCTCCTGACACTGATGACAGCCGTTCAGGACAGTTTAGTTCAGCATGTCGCAGGAGGCGGACACACAAATGTACGAGCACAGACTCACACAAACACAAATCAGAGAGGCATTTTTGCATGGAAAGACATATTGGACAAACACACAAAAAAAGGAGCAATACACTGAGCTTCAGTCTTACATTTTACTAGCATAACTAGCCCCAAAAGTGTCTGTTTGCAGTGTATTTGTCGCATATACATGAGTTTGGAAAATTATGTGTATTAAATCTGAAGGTTGTCAGGGACTCAATTGATGTTTGAATACAAAATTGTTTTTCAACATTTTTTCCACCCTATTTTCCTAGTTGTTGTGTCTGAGGTCATTAGATAGGACATATATAAAATCCTTTGTTTTGTGTGTCTCGCTCTAGGGAGCCTTGTTCTAAAATGATCTAAATATTCTGCCATGATGTTCTTTGGACCCAAAGTGTCTCTACTCCATCATCACAATGATGATCAGCAACAAATAAAATATGCAAACTACGCTATGAAAGTTTACTAAATATTATTTGTCCGACAAACCCTGTCTCTCTGGTCAAGTCAAAAATCAAACAAAAAGCTAATTTGCATTTCTTGTTCTATCTTCACACTGATGGTGTAGGTAAAAGCACATAAACCCTAATACAAAATATACTTGATAGAGAGAAAAAAAAAAATCAACCGCACCGCTCAGTATGTATAACTTCCTGGAAGTGCTTTTTGAATGGACTTATTGGAAACATAAATACATCAATACTCAACGGAATGAAACTTGTTTTATATATTAAGAATAGATGTAGCTTTGATATCAAACATACACATAAATGATAAATGAGTGTATGAAACATGAATTCTATGCACATATATTTTTGTTGCTAGAAATATGTACACGTCCTTGCTCCTCTACAGAGCCAATGTTCTCTTATTGATGATATGAGCCGAATAACCATTTTGACTTCATCAAGTCAGGTTTATATTTTTGGCCTAACGTCTCAGCTGCAGCAGATCTACAACGACATGAAGAAGCCGCAGGCCGGTTTGCACAGACGAGGAACCTTCTCCCGATGGCGAGCTTCAGCCTTCCAGCCGGCCGAGCGCTGTGATGTACACACCAAGAGGTTCCGCATGCATGTTTTATTGCAGCCTGCAACAGCAACAGAGACCCGGGCACTTAAAGCAGAATTTAAAATGATAACATAAGAGACCAAAAGAAGAGCCTTGCAGAGTTCAGCGGGTTTTGTGTGTGTGTGTGTGTGTGTGTGTATATTTGCGCGTGTGTTACAACATATGAGGCAGAGGAATCACTTCAGCCAAAATTAGCGCCGAGGTAATTGGGCCGCGAGAACAGAAAATGTGTTGTGGTGATTTTTACTCTCGGTAACATAAGAGACTCGGAGGAGCTGAATCCAATGAAGCCGAGCTGCAGCTGGCTGCTCTGCTGTTCCGTGCACACGACAATAACAAAGTGCGCTGCAGTTCGGGTTTACATCGCCATCACGTCGCTCTCTCCGGACACACAAAACGTCTTGCCCACATGTTTCTGCTGTAACATAAGCACACCTACGCAGACCATATTTATATACCAGTTATTTATGACTCATTTGTGATAAACATACACAATAGATGAAGCGATTGCAACTCATTTCTTCCCCATTAAAATGTGATTTCTTTTTAAATTGTCTTTACAAATACTTCTTCGACTTTTTTCCAGCGAGTTTGCTGTGCCTGTCCCTGCACAGGATGTGCCATTTTTACTTGGATACTTCCGTGAATACATAAAGCACTAAATGAAGTGGCCTGTTCACTTGAGGTGAAGCTGCTGAGCCGGTGCACACACACAGACCAGTGTCTTCTAGTGGCTCTGATTTGCTGACGGCCCAAATGAATGAATGGGTTCTTTTTGGCTTAATTGTGAAAGCTTCAAGGGCGGGCGTAAAATATGCACATCACATGACTCTGCTGTTTAGATGAAGGTCCCAAAATCCAGGATTTTCTCAGAACACGTCCACCATGAACATTATTCTTAGACCTCACATTCAGGCTGAAATATACGCGACTGATATATGAAAATCTGATGCGCTCCTGAAGTTGCACAGAATATCAGGCTCTCAAGTGGGATCATGTTTTTGAGCACCGTGTTTTAGCCATGGCGAGTGTCTATGCTTGAATTAGGAGAGCACCAACTTGTTATAAAGAATCACGTATTTTACTGTAAGACCGGCGCCCCATTCCATCGCTGTGATTGACCACGCTGCCGTGCTCGTGTGTGCTTCCAGTAATTTGTTCAGGTCCTATGCCCTGACCAATGGGCTATCATGCAATGTCAATGCCTAACCTCAACTGCACAGGGTCTCTACAAGAAAACGGTGGGATTCATAATTACACATTGCCAAATGTGCCAATGACACAAGATTACAACAATTACACTTATTGTTCGCCACATGATCCCAACGTTAAGTCTATTGGTACAATCATCCAAACCAATGATTTTCCTATCAACCTCATTATCTGTTACACAGCAACAGGTTAGCATACTGACATTAGCATTTAGCGCAAAGCACTGCAACCTCACTTCTTTTCTGATATTTTGTATTTTTGGAATCGGACCCAATCCGTCCCTTTCACGTCGCGCTAAGGTGGCTTCTTTCTCTGCCATCTCCCTCTCTATTCTCTCCTCTCCTCTTCTGTTTGTGTCTGGGTGAAAATCAAAGTGCATTAAACATTAAATATGCTGTCAAGAGGCAGAAGACTCTCTATGCTGATGATGGGGAAAGTAGGGCAGTGAGGGAAAGAGGTATGGATGGAGGGGAGGAGGAGAATGGACTCAGAATTGCAAGGATGGAGGGAAAAGATGCAGTGGGAGGAACAGCACAGCAAACAAATACTTGCATATTGGATTTGAAAACCATCTGAATTGATGCTCTCAGTGTGAGGTGTGTGTGTGTGTGTGTGTGTCTCTCTTCCCTTTTTGAAGCTACTTAGCGTAGTTTCAGGAGCAAGACCACGCCTCCAACCCGCCTCTTCCGGTATTTCTACAAATACAGCTCAGCCCTTTCTTCGCGTCCGTGGGTACGCATTCTGAAACCCCGCCCTCCCAACCCCTTTTCTTTTTCTTTTCTTTCTCTCCATTTTTTTTCCCAACTTTTCGTAGGGCCCTGAAGGGGTTCGCCGTGCCATGGGAGCATGGCGGATTCTCCGACGAAGCTCCCCAAAACCCATCCGACCAACCAGTCCTAATCGATCGACGACACATTCGCTCATGTTAAACGCCTCCAGTTGGATGCCGGGGTCTTAGCTAGTGAATCAGTCCATATCACTTTTTTATGTGTATAGTAAGAAGGAGTTGACTCGGCTGAAAGGTTGGAGCTGGTCTCACTCGCTCTCCTGTTACTATGCAGACTAGCGAGATGAAGCAGCCACCCTGCTGCCAGGGGCCATACTCCCTGAAATCTCAAAGTCAAATTTTCTTTAATGGCACACCAGGAAGAAACCTGCTTTACCAGAGCAGCACAGCATGTTTGCTACAGACCAATATTTCCCTAAAATGTGTGTGTGTGTGTGTGTGTGTGTGTTTTGTACCAGGGCAGTTTATATGAGGTGATTCCGCTCCTGAACCCAAACCTGTCCCCCTGTGGTAGGTTTTATGTAATGTCTGGTTCCTGGTTTGGCTAGCATTGGTGGTAATTATGCCTAAATTCCCTATTTGTGTCATAGTGCATAGTTTCTGTGGTTCATTACAACCACAAAGTATACCTTGTTTACAACAAACTCAATCGATTGTGTCTGTGTCAGTGTTGATACTATTTGGATGATTGCAGACATTTTGCTGGAGGTTTGTTGAGGCTTTGGTCCTTCTAGTGGACAGTTAAGGTCTTGGTCTCACCGTCTTTGGAATATGACATGAGCACAACATTAGCTCAGCTCAGAGCAAACAATGGAGACAGTACAACACTACTAGGCTCAGACACAGCATGCCGCAGTGATTATTCCAACCATGTCTATCTCAGATTAAATGTTGGCATTCTAACATTTGCAAATTAACGTCAAATACAGGTGACACTGATGGGAAACGGTATAATTTGTGTAAATGAAAGAATTGCAGAAATAGAAATCGTGACCTGATGGTTGTCGGAGGCCAGCAGCATGATTTATCCTCTGTGGGACATGAATGTCCGTACTGTGAGCGTCGCAGTGAGATGCGTCATTAACAGGGCTAAACCAAAATCTAACAGAAGACAATGTTTTTTTTTTAATCGTCATGACATGCGAGAGGCCTCAGTCATTGAATCTGACCCTAAATGTCTTTATTCTCAAACCCGCTTGGATGGTTAAGGCCTCAAACTAAATCTCTTTTAAGGCTTGTCCCAGTCCGATGGTCGTGTGTGGTTCCACCACAGTACTGGGATTAGACACTTTATTTATTGGTTTTAGCGTTGTTGTGGCATTTTTTCAGTATTTCAGTTTAACGACAGAAGGAACATCACTTTATGAACCATTGAAAGCAAAACAAAGCACAGCAATACTGTATGTTTTTACCTGACCCCCAATGTCAGTGCTTATTTTTTTAAAGCTTTTATAATAACTGATTTGATACCTGGGAGGCCCAAGGACAGCAGCAGGGCCTCTGACTACAACAAACAACAACGGTCGCTCCTCCCTCTTTCTCTGCAGCGCTGCAATGAGATACAAACGTAGTGGAATAAAACTATATTAAATATGTAAAAGGAATGGTAAAACCGTCCAACACGGATGCCCCATCGCGTTCACCCCGCTGTCACACGACGACGAGAACAGGTGGTTTGACTGAGTTTTGATAAAAGTCCAGCAAAACCCACAGTTTTCCCAGAATGACAGACGCAACGTGTCTCAACACCGTCAGAAGAACAAGGCTTACCGCCACAATCGGGGCCAAGCCAAGCTAACAACGCACCGACTGCCTTGAAATCTTTCTACACTCTGTGAGATGGGGAAAACTGTGACCACCGACGTTCAATACCAGCATGTGTGCACAGATACTCAGCTCCTGAGGGTCATTGTTGCCTGTTGACAGCCAGAGGGAAGATAATAGACTTTTTAAAAAGCTGCATCAAAATAGCAAAAGTTTGGTGGACAACCAAGTGTGAGCGTTGGTCTACAGAGGACCAACCAATCTGAATCCCACAGTTTACTCCCGTGTGTTGAATGAAATGACTAACACCAAAATAGAGGATGAATATAGATCCTGCATGGTGAACGGTGGTAAAACTCAAAACAATGGCAACGTGTTAATAAAAGCGCCCACAGACACACTGAGACCATAACGAGTTGCTCACTGTGTCAGACTGTAAATATTAAGACATTTCAGATTGTGTGATGCATATTTAGCAAATACCTAAAGTCACAAAAAAACAACATAAAGCTGCCACCTGTCTATAAAGAGGTATTTCATTTTTTAAACTAAATTTGCGTAATCACACACAGACTTCAACTTTATATATTATTTATATTTCTCACCTCAAAAGTATTCAGAAGCACATAATGTTTGTGGCCCGGCTATGTTGAAAATAGCAGAGCTGGAAGCAAGCCACGCCCACGTGCCGGACTGTTTAGTGTTCTGTCGTTTTAAGCTTTATTTTTATTGGTGTGTATATAGATTGTAGCTGCAGACGTTGTGTGAATTCATGACAGTGCCTGAGTGTTGGTTCTTGTTTTTTGGTAACAAATCATGAATTTATCAAGACTTTTTCTTTAGGCACCCATATTCTTAAATCTAAATAATATTTGGAGGGCCTGAAGGGATAAATCCGGGATGAGGAAGAAGCAAACGTTATAGGAAATTCTGAAAAAATGATCATATTAAAATCAGACCTTTTTTCTCATTTACGTGCGGTGCAGTCCACCAGATGTGTCTCTGGAGATCCTGAAGGTGTCCTGAGTCTAAGCGCTCACTCTTTAAGGATCCACGAGCTGCACGATGGCATTCAAGGATTTGAGGCTCACGAACCTCTTGGAAAAGCTTGTGCCAAGTGCTGCTTATCTTGTATGTCGCAGTCGACAAGACAACTCAATGTGTCAGGGTTTTCTGAACCAAAGTTGAACTGACAGATCTTTGTTACTGGGTTTGCTGGCAGGTTTTAGGAGTTCAGAATGATGAGATGTGAGTGCGCTACTCTTGCGTGTAGAGAATTATGAGGGTTTTGTTGTGCACACTAACAACCACCAAGAAATCAAATTGACCGTTTTTAGCTCAACAATCTTTCTCTCACAATTCTGATTCATGAATTCTTCTAGAGCTCCATTCCTCTGGATCCGCGATAAACAATACCGTATGGCTGTTTTATGTAATACGTCCTCGGTGACACATTTGCTCCTCTACATGTGTGTGCGTTTGGTTGGTTGGGGGTTGGGGGTAATCTAAAGAGGGAGTTTGTGAGCTGTCAGTAGCTTTAGGCCCCAAAATGCTCTTTGGTTGTCCCAGATTATGTTAACCTACAACAGGGATGAATCCTACTGCACAGAATTGGACTAAAATCACAGAACTAGTCGTCCAACATCAAAAGCCTTGTACTGTAAGGACTGCAGAGGACATAAATAATATGCTGTACACTACGTGCCGTTTCTTTAATGCACAGTCTCTCATTGATGCCAGTCAGGCTTTTTATTTTTTTTATTGTTGTCGAATTTTTATTCCGTCCTGCACTACGCGTACTCTGAGCATCTGGATTCATCAGGCGCTGTGCGGGTGCCGCTGCGTGTGGAAAGGGTGGGTTTGGCGCACGGGGAGTCGCCTCTGAAAACCCCCCAACACACACACACACACACACACACACACACACACACACACACATCGTTTAAAATATCCTCGCCTCTGGGCTTCACGTCAACACGCCCAGAATGAACGAGATGACCTTTTTTTTTTACCCCCCCCCCCAAAAAAAAACAGCTTCAACATGCTTCAGGTGTGCTCGCTGCAGTAACGAGACTGCGATACTGAGCCAATGCCGCGGCACCACACGCCCCTCCGCGCTGCACACACACACACACACACACACACACACACACACCTCTCCTCCTCGATAACACACGCTCGAGTCTGGACCGCCTAAATGAACGAGCAGTCCACACGTCCCGCGCATTGAAAATGCACTGTTACATACATACACATAGCTACACACTTGTGGTGGTCTACTTACGCACTGCCTCCTTTTTAGGGTCCAGGGCTCCGGCGGTCTGCTGTATCTGGCCTATTTTGTTCTGGAGGACCCAGACCCGCTGGTTGGTGCTGATGATGTCGTTCTCCAGCTCCTGAAATAAGGAGCAGGCGTGCCGCGCCAGGTCGGACAGCTGTCGCAAGGTCCGGGACAGAACCACGTTACTGATGGCACACAGGTCCTCGAAAAGCAGACCTTCATCGTTGGGGATCTGGTGCCTGCACAGGAGCTGCGGCTCCGCGATCCGTTTGGCGAACGGCATTGCGCACGCCAGAAATAAGAGTTGTAAGCCAAGTGTAAATTCCCACCGCCTAGATGAAAAAGGGAAAACGGGGAAACAGACAACATCCAAATATATAAATCCACGAGAAACCCGACGGTGTTCAGGCCGACCAGGCGCGTTATCCCCGGGCGTCAATCCAAAGTTCCCAGGTTCTCCTTGAGATCCTCCATCCCGCTGCTGGTTCGTGGGGATCACTCCCGCTCCCGCTCAACACACGCGCACACATGCACACACATACAGGACGCAGCGGAGCCCAGGTCAGTGGCGTGAGGATGCGTGTTGAGTCTGCGATCATGGGTTGCCTCCGTGCAGCGTCAAGCCAGCCCAAGCGAAAAGGAAGTAGAGTGGGAAAACATTCAAAATAAAATGTGGGCAGAGCAGGATTTTTTTGTGTCCGAAATACACAGGCAAAATACACAACGCGTATAGGCGTCGACGGCGCATGAAACAACGACGCACAATGTCCAGTATTAACAAACACTTCTTTACGTCTTATTTTGAAAGGTCCTCCTTGCTTTTCCGGCTTCAGTGTGCTCACATTCATGCGTCTTGTTGGATGCTGTCTGTGGCCCGAGCGGTGTGCAGGCTGAAAGGATGAGAGAGGAGACTGAGGGAAAACCCGGAGATGTGGATGTGCACGGACCGGAAGCGGTACCGACAACCGGAGTCAGGACACACTGACAAAGGACGAAAGAAGCACTTTTTTTCAAACCTTTTAACCCCGAGGGTGATCCGCCCACACAAAAGACTAGACCTAAAGGACATATGTGTAAACCTCTCCTTGCTAGTGATGCCGCCCGGACCGGAGGAGGTGGAGCACTGCACAGCGGTGTATAATCCATAAACTCACAGCAAATCACAACTCCAACCGAAGAATGCCAGGTAGAAAATAAGGAAGTGTGAACTTCCATTGGTCTACAGGATCAGGAGTTAACTGGCTCCTTTGAGCTGGAAAACTACATCAATTCAACGGCCCTCTCGGCGACACACTTTGCTCGAGGTACTTTAACTGTTTTTGATTTAGAAGATTTGACCATAATAAATATCCACTTTGTGCTGTATGCTGTTTGTCATATTTCTGAAGGGCTTTACTAATTAATATGTTATCAGCATACTAAACCCTCTTTGCTGGCACAAAACACATTGTTTTGTTACTTTAATACTTTATTATTTTTTTTGCATTATTTTACACATACAGACAAAAAGCAGTTTGACTCTTTAGGTCCTCAAACAAAGACGAACAGCCAATTTCAGCGGCATGTAAACACACCTTTATCTTAAGGCTCCATCAACATTTAAATTCATAACAAACGTGCGCCTGCCTTTTTCTGAAAACCCCTCATTGTTGACAAAAACATTTTCCCCTTCATGTGTATTTCTTCCCCTTTCTCAAGATCAATCTGAAAGTAGCTTAAAGTGATGGAACTACAGGATACTAATGACAACACAGGGAGGTTGAAAACATTGCTGATGCAGTATAAAACTATTTACACTATTTACATTTTTACATAATAAAACTTTGGGGTTTTGGTTAAACAATGCACACACCCAAAGAATGAACAGACCAGTTAGTTAGTTATTAGATAACTTATTAGATTAGTTATTAGATAACTAACTGTGAACCAGCAGGAGAGGACTGAGACTCAACAATGTCCAGTGGACAGATCTTTTTTATCTGTTTTTTGCTGAATTGAGTTCCCCGGTTTCTAAGCCCGGCTGTTGTGTTTTTCAATCCCATGATTACAGCATTGAGGCTCAGTCTGTATATAGCAACGTGTCCGCAGTAAACCTGCTGCCGCAGCATATCTGAGGCAGCCTGGATTGACAGTGACGTGTCATATTCACTCCGTGCTGCAGAGGAGCCGAGCGCAACAGCAAACAGCGCAATGTTTGAGTCCACAGGGATGATTCATGCCGGGCCAAGCGGAGTGGACAGCAGTGTTGCTTGTTCAGACATTTGGAAGTTGTGTGTGCTTATGTGTTTGACCTTGGTTAAACCAAAGTACTATATGAATAAAGTTCCATGCGCTACATTTCCACTCTCTATCTTATTTAATTCACAGTGCTCATGCGTATATATTCTGTCAATTGGACATTTCACGTCCTCAGTGTCATGACACGAAATGTGATTCTCAAATGTGCATGAGGGAGTCAACACAATGACACAACACTGCACACCAAAGGCTCTGGTCTTTTTGAAAACTCTGGCTGATCAATAATAGCAATAAGTACTTTAGGAAATCCATATTTTTTCTGGCAACTTCTCTTTGAATGTAAAAACAATGTATTTGTTTATTCACTTCAAGCATAACCTGTAAATTGTGCATGCATTAATGTGCCTGACGCCTGACCTGATTTTTATTGCCATTTCCACATCACCCTTTATTATCTTGAACATGCAAACCAGTCAAATGAAGAGATATACTTTTGAAGAATTAGACGAAATAGTTTTGATACTTCCACTTCTTCTTCCTCGTCAGTAAAACAAGCAGAAGGTTCTGTCGCCCTTCACCTGAGAGGCACTTCTGTCACACACGTGACCGGTGTCCGGCGGCCCGTTCTGTGCGGCCCGATGGGCCTCGACTGTCCCTGTCCGATCAGGTCGATCGTTCAGGCTCCACCTTGTGGTTCAAAAGTCAACTGCACGGTTCATTCCTGCCATCATTTGGACTCCAAATACTTTATGGTAATAGTAACTTTTTAAAGGCGGACTTCTCTTCTACCTAAGTGTATCACCAAATGGTTTTGTCACATTTGTAAATTCTCTACTTAAATACAAATTGACTGACCTGAATACTTGCATTTCATGGTACTTTATTTTAACACTACTATATTTTAGGGGCCAATATTTCACTTTACATTTTACTGCACTTCATATATGTGACAACAACAGTTGCTTATTATTATTTCACTCACATAAACACCAACTAGAAAAAGTACACTTCACAACTGCTTTAGTAAAAAAGAACAATTAAAGGAGCCAATACAGTTTTAATTATTTTTATGGGAATGTAAGTACTGTTTACAGTAGACAGACAGAACCAGAATGTGAATCCGTCCTTTCATCAAATGATGCTATTGTGTGTGCGTGTTGTATTGTGTATTGTGTAGTGTGGATCAGGTCCACAGGACGGTGCTGTCGCACCAAATTAAAAAAGGTGCGCTGCCTTTGAGTGCACTCACTGCTGCGTTTGATTCATTGACACAAAAAAATGGATGACGCACAAAAACAAGCCTGTCACGTCTGGGCAGTAATCACGCCAATGATGCTGTGGGATTTCTTGCATTCAAAGAAAACTCAGATTCGTTGTCTTGTCTATATTTCATTGATGTTTCACTAGCTTATTGCTGTTGCAGAGAGACCGAGAGAGAGAGAGTGTTAAACCATCTTCAGGTGTCATTAATGAATCAGAACAACAAACCTCGCCCTCATGGCGGATTCATTATCAGCGTTTAGGGCCCAATGCTTGTGTTTTATCTCCATGCTGGGAAATCAGTTAACACCGTTGGGTCCTCGTCCAACGCTTTTGTTTCCGGTTTTCCAGACTTTTCTCCTCATGTTTGTTTAAGAAATCACACATTTTCACAGAAAATGAGAAGAAAAACCAAGGAGCCAAAGTGCACATGGGCAAATACTTTTTACATTATGTCGACAATAAAAATGGATTACCTTTATTTTTACGTTTCTAAAACTGGCAATAAGAAGTTAATGACTTTCTAATGAATAAAAGAGTTTTTTAAATAGATATTTAAAATAAGATGTCTTGTCTTTTGACCCACAAGCAGTGAATGGAGAAAATGTGCTCATCATTTAAAGTTTTTGGTGTTTTTTTATGTACTGTAAGTGATGAATATTTATTTTATTCATGTGTAAATTGGTCATTCTGCTTTCCCGCTCATAACAGCAGGCTCCTCATATCATTTTGCCTAATGACGCTGAATTTCCGATAGTGTAACACAGACTCTGCCCTCCTGTGAGGACGGCCCTCTGACGTCCTATCTCTAAATCAAAACTCAGATACACCCTCAGTTACAGCTGTGCTGTCCAAAGGCCAAGGCAGCGACGAAGGTGATTGTAACTGTATAACAGAGCGACACGTCGCTCCGTCTCACAGGTACTTTGTGTGTTTGTGTGTGGACGGAGGCAGCTGAAGCAGCCGACATGTCTGTCAGGGTTCTCGTGGCGTTGCTGGCTGTCTCCAGCCTGGTTTCTGCACAGTCGGCCGTGGAGACCAAGGCGAAGGTGTTCCTGCAGACGTTCGACGAGGAGGCCAGCCGGCGCATGTACGAGTACTCGCTGGCCTCATGGGCCTACAACACCGACATCTCCACGGAGAACTCGGACAAGCTGGTGAGCATTCAGAGGCCTTCGGAAACACAGATGGTGGAGCTGCTGAAGGTCCAAAAGCGTATTTTTGATGTGCGTCTTTTTGTTCTACTTAGTCGGAGGAGGGGCGACTCTGGGGCAATTTCTACACCAATATGTCGGAGGAGTCCCTGAAATTCCCCCTCGACCAGATCACTGATCCAGAAGTCAAACTACAGCTCATCTCCCTGCAAGACAAAGGCTCCGGTGCCCTGTCCCCTGATAAAGCCGCACATGTAAGACTCACTGTTTGGATAAGTCTTAGAATAGGTCCTTTTTATGTTCATGAAATTGTCCTGAACATTTAACTAATTTGTGTGTTGAATCTATTTGTAGCTCAGTAAGGTCATGAGTGAAATGAGTACAATCTACAGCACAGCGACTGTGTGTCTCAAGGACGGAACGGACTGCCAGACTTTGGAGCCAGGTACGACTCTGGTCATAAGGAACAAAGGTTTTAGCCAGATACTGTAATTCATTGCGGGAAATATGTTATGACCACGTTTTTATTGTTTGGTTCTTTTATTTTGAACAACAAACAGAACAGAACAGAATCACACCTGCATCTTTTCATTGGTTGAAAGTACACTTAAATAATTACAATTTTGAGTCACTATTACTTTCCTTGACTGTCAGCTATTTTTTCTTTATACTACTCCACTACATTTTAGAGCAAAATATTTATTCCCAGTGTATGTAGTTACTTTTCAGTTTCGTATTTATATTAAAAACTGCAAGATGAGCCTATAAAGTGCAGTACATTATAACGTTCTGCTTTTATTTTTTAAAGATTTGAATGAACGCAAACATTTTCCTCACCAATGACGGCATACTCCTCTGTTTACAGGCCTGGAGCAAGTGATGGCCACCAGCAAGGACTACTTTGAGCGTCTGAATGTGTGGGAGGGCTGGAGAACAAACGTGGGGAAGAAGATGAGGCCTCTCTACGAAGACTATGTGGATCTGAAGAATGAAGCTTCCAAACTTAACGGTTATACAGATAAAGTGGATCCACTGCAGATGTTTACTTGATGACGTGTGATGTTTTAGATGTGGGAATGAAACCAATGGAAACCAATATGCAGGCATTAAATGGATAATCTCATTATGTAGATTGTGAGCAGTACGAACACAGAGCTGATGGTGTTCCCTGATCATACATGACCGACTCTTACACGGAATCAATACCCCCCATTATCTCCTATATTACAACACACACAAAAAAAGCAGAAATGTGTCTTTCTCTCTCTTGACGTCTCCTTTCTGACTCACATAGGTTTTGAAGACTATGGAGCATACTGGAGATATAATTATGAGACAATAGAGGAGGACGCTCGGTACAAGTACACCAGAGATCAGCTGATGGAAGACGTCCGTTCCATATACAAAGAGGTGCCATGACCTGTGGATGGACTTGCTTGTGGCAGAGGAGGAGTATACTGTTTGTTGTTGATTACGAGAAGGAATTGACAGCAAATGTCCTTTTTGTTACAGATCATGCCCTTATACAAGGAGCTACACGCCTATGTGAGAGGCAAGCTGGTGAACGTCTACCCAGGACACATTGATTCTGAAGGACATCTGCCAGCTCACCTGTTGGGTATGTCTCGCCTCGCTTCACCGCCAACAAATCTTTAGTACATGAATCAAAAAGCTGGACAAAAGACCTGCTCTGGGGCAGTAGAGTCAGACATACAACTCTATTGTAGTGTATATCAGGCGAGCAACAGAAGAACAATGTCATCATAAATCACTGCATAACTTGATCTTGCGTTACATTAAATGTCACCATATAGAGAATTCAATACACATTATTTGGCTTAAGAGAGGCCCATATGTCTCCAGTATTATTCCCCTAGTGGCTTGTGAAGCTCAAAGACTTTAAACACTCAACAGCATCTCTTTCCAGTAATCATGACACGGTAACGGTTTCATGCAGGCGTGCTTTCTGGAGTTGCCCTGATAAATAGCACTCTGGGTAATTGCAAATGTGCGCAGCTAGCATTTTTGGGGGGGAACTCTCCCTTTAACTTGACCGTGGCTCCCTCTGCGGCCCCCAGGTGACTGCCACTATGTTTAATTATGATTGAAGAGGATGAACAGGCCGAGGGGCAGCTTGCAAAATGAGCTAAAGATAAAGAGAGACAGCCTTTCTGACGTAATGGACATATTTGGTGTTTGGCTCACATTACCTGGTCTGTTATACGAGGAATAGCTAAATGTCTCCTTTGATTACTTACAGTCAATAATGACCTGATGTGTTGATTGATCAGGTGACATGTGGGGAAGGTTCTGGACCAACCTGTACCCTCTGTCAGTCCCGTACCCTGAGAAACCAGATATCGATGTCAGCCAAGCCATGTTGAACCAGGTGCAGTAAGACTTAGTGGATTCTGATACTCTGTGTTGTTATAGTGTATTAATTATAGCAGGACATGAAACAAACCAGTGCCTAAAATGCGCTATTGGCAGTAAAATCCCCCGGAAAATCTGATTTTCAGAACTGGACTGAGCTTCAGATTTTCCAAGAAGCAGAGAAGTTCTTCAAGTCTGTGGACCTGTACGAGATGTTACCAAACTTCTGGACAGATTCCATGCTGGTGAAGCCCGAGGATGGACGCCAGGTGGTCTGTCACCCCACAGCCTGGGACATGGGAAACACAAAAGACTTCAGGTATAAAGACCCACAGGCATCCACATATTTCACATATCCTCTTTAGAAACCTTGCCTAAAATCATTTCTTAGTAAAATAATTTGAATTTTTGAGTGCTGTTTTGAGATTACTTATCTCACTGAATATAAGTACCCAAGAGCCATAAATATGAACATGCGAGAAACAATAATGTTGATCAATCTCTGAGTCATTCTCTCCTGCTGATAAAGATAACTAGAGTCGAAGCATATTAAACATCTTGTCCTTCAGGGTCTGACTCATCAGAAACATTTCACTGTCACATATCATTTTATTGGTACAGTTTATCTAACAAACACACATTATCTCATCCACACATTGTAACGCGATCCTGTGATGTCATCAGGATCAAAATGTGCACCAAGGTCAACATGGACGACTTCCTCACCGTGCACCATGAGATGGGTCACAACCAGTACCAGATGGCTTACCGCAACCTGTCCTACCCCTTGAGGGACGGAGCCAACGAGGGTTTCCACGAGGCTGTCGGAGAGATCATGTCCCTCTCGGCCGCGACGCCCAAACACCTGAAGAGCCTGAAACTGCTGCCTGATGACTTCATCGACGACAGCGGTACTGTTAATCGTAGATAACACTGACAATTCTCCAACCGAAGAAATGTTGCTTCGCCTAAACTCTAAGGCTACTATAAGCAATACTTAAAATACGATAAAAAATACATAAAAAACAGTCAGGAAATGACTACAGCCAAGTGTATTACATCCAGGGGGAAAAACCAATGTCAATTAAGACACTTTCATTTACACATGTACTGATGGCAAATGTGAGGTCAATCTGACTTCTCCTTCTGGGCCATGAGAAGGTGGCGATGCATTGGGAACCAATACATGCCAGAAGAAGAATAACCAGGGTGCGATTTGGGGGGGAGGATGGGGGGATTTCCCCCCCTCTGGTTTTCCTATCCCCCCTCTGGTAAATTATTTTTATCCCCGGTGGGGACAAGGATCCCCCCCCCTTGATAGCGATGAATGCAACTTAACTACTAGCCTACTTAAACTCTTGAAATCTAACGATCTTCAGTGTCGATACATCAGAGCAGCTGTTCAGCAACCTTCTGGCAGACGGCCCATATTTCTGAACGTCATCCAACACAAAAACATTGTAACATTTTAGTGCGGGAACTTCGCAGGGAAAACAGCGCTGAACCAAACATGTGCGGGTGCGCGCATGTCCGGGCTGTGGAGGTGCATGTGTGCTCGTGACGCGGATCGGTTTCCCCTCTTTGTGGGCGCCACTCGGCGCTTCTGCTTCCTCTTCGCAGCCAAACCGTCCGTGCGCGTAAAAGTGAGCATCAAGCCAGCTGGACTTTGGATCCCATCGGGGGAAACTTTGATTGCGCTGAGGGCGTAGCAAAGAATAGGAACCAGCTTTTTAATAATAGGAGCAGTCCGGAGCTGCATTACTGTGATGGCCTGTTACTTTTGTATTGGTTTTGCATATTAACATGCTTTAGACATATTTTATTTGTTATTTATACTAGTAGCCTACTGTGTTGTTTTTCCACGTCCCAGATTTTTTGGTGCCCCCCCAGGCATTTGGTTCCCTACGCGCAGTGCGTGATGTGCGTATGCGGAGCGCCGACACTGAGCATATTGTCTTACTTTACAGGACCTAATAATAAAACAACTAAATTAACATTAAAAGTGTTGCCATGTTGTGATGGGGACTAATCCACTGACCCGAAAAAGGGCCTGTCTACCCTTTGCGTTCTTCTCCCTAATTATGCAAGCTAAAAGTCCAATGTTCTTGTCTATGAATAAATAAATAAAAACACCCCCCCCCCTTGCTGCAGTGAAGCCAGATAATCAAGCTCATCAAGAGACTGCTGAACTCTTCTCGGTTCTGCAGAAATGTCCCTGAAACAAACATTATTCCACTGCAAAGATTGTGGTTCACTGTTTAACTTCTTAAACAACGTTTTCCATTTTCTACGTCAACAAATGTTTTTATTTTGTCTACCAGAAACGGAGATCAACTTCCTGCTGAAACAGGCGCTCACCATCGTGGCCACGCTGCCGTTCACCTACATGCTGGAGGAGTGGAGGTGGCAGGTGTTCGCTGGGAACATCACTAAGGATGAATGGATGCAGCGCTGGTGGGAGATGAAGTAAGCACAGATCTTTATGACGTGTTGGCTAATAATCCACTTAATACATGCAGCTGGAGAAAATCCGGGGGTAAATTTGATAAAAAAGAACCTGCTGCCGTATAAATCCCTTGAAGCAAACAAACTTCCTGTTGTGTGACATGAGTGTGGTCTGAGCGTGAGCACTGACTCTCTGTTCTGGTGACAGGAGGGAGCTGGTGGGGGTGGTGGAGCCGACGCCCAGAGACGAGACCTATTGTGACCCTCCCGCTTTGTTCCATGTATCTGGAGACTACTCTTTCATCAGGTAACACTCAACCTGGGTCCCCTGAAAACGACTTACGGTAAAACGAAAAACAAAGTACGAATTTCAAGCCAAACCATGATCCTTCCCTTAACCGTACCAAGTAATTACGTTACGTCATAATGCAGTTAGTTGGTTAGAAGAAAATGCAGTTTAGCTTTAACGTAACTTTGTTGGAGAAAAGTAAAGCCCTGAGAGAGATTTAAGGATGTGTGTGTGTGTGTGTGTGTGTGGTTGTGGATACAGGTACTTCACAAGAACTATCTACCAGTTCCAGTTCCAGAAAGCTCTGTGTGATGCGGCTGGTCATACAGGTCCCTTGTTTAAATGTGACATTACTGGTTCTAAAACAGCAGGAACCAAACTGAGGTACGAACAACTTCCTGCTACTCGGAAGGCTTTCACAGAATCAGATATCGTTGTTCTGGTTGTCCCAGTGATCAATGTTTCCTTCCAGGAACATGCTAGAACTGGGAAGGTCCCAGTCATGGACCAGGGCTTTGGATACGATATCCGGAGATGTAAAAATGGATGCCCGGCCTCTGTTGGATTATTTCCAAAAGCTTCATGACTGGCTGCAGGCAGACAACAAGAAAAACAACAAGAGAGTAGGCTGGAATACAGGAACGACTACATGTGAGTGCAAACAATACAGATTGAAATTAAAAATTACGACTAAAATCTTAAACAATATTTTAAAAAGTTATAGTTTGCCTATCAGCTTTCTATTCCAGAGTTATGGTAGATAATGATGCAAAATCACTTGTGAAACAGCTTGCTCAGCTCTGTACCTGCAACGCCAAAGCTCACCAGGGAAGAAATCATAGCTTATCTGATGCATTTTTAGTTTTATGTGACGGACTTTGACTTGTTCCGTAATGTACCGTGGTCTTATCGTCACCAGGAAGTCAGCCAGTCTGCTCCCTGATCATAGCCGACACACTTACATACACAACCTGGGGTTTTTACACTGTGCTCTTTACATCTACAAAGCCGATCTAAGTTGTTCTTAGTGAGTTTTAAAGATGTGTATGTTTAAATCTCATCTTACTCTTACGGTAGATAAGCACACCCAAAATGCTGAGCTATTCCGCCTTCCTTCTATTCTGCTTTTCCTGGTTGACCGTATCTGTCCACATCAAGTTTACTCACAGTGGAAAGTCTGCACCAAACATAGTTATTTTAACTGTAATAAAACTCTCTCTCCATTATGTAATACCTGCACCTATGACAACAGTGATGTTTGCTCTGCCACTTCATAGAAGGGTCAAAACATGACTTCAGTCACTGCAGGTTTTCATGCCAAACATTTGTATGGCATGCATCAACTTTATGTATTCCTTAAAGATAATGTTTGTGATTGCAACCTGTTTTTCAACCGTAATTTCAGGACTTGTGTAAAATAACACAATATCAAGCATACATCTGCAGGGCTGCTGTGCAAACAAGTTCAATTAGTTTAATCCATTCACACTTTCACTGTAGTAAAATTGCATCAAATCGTAAAGACTGTTCAGGGCCCCTGTCTGTCGTCACGGGAGTTCATGGTTAGGACCCAAAAGCTTGACCATAGGAGACCGCAGCTGTTTTACAGCTTTTATTTAAGCCACTGAGAGGGAGGCAGGGGGGGATGTGTGGCGCCCGTGGTCCGACAGAGGAGACACAGACACAGGAAGAGGAACAGTATTAGCAGCTGGGCGCCTGGGTAACAGCAGCTGGGCGCCAATCAGGGGTGTGGCCATGGGAGGCACCCTGGGGCGGGACGACAAAACAACACAGAGCACATGGCCAAACAAACAGGGGAGCACAGACACATGAGGAGAGGAGATGGAGAGACACAGAAGTTGACACACACTAGGTCAGAGAGGGATCTTGACCCAGTTAAAGTAATTACGCCACCACAGATGTATGTTTTTGACAAAGATGTGATTAGTTGATATCCAAAAACAAATTGGCTGTGTATCGTTTAGCTAAATGTTCGATGTGCCATGTTTGGTAAAGATTGTATGAAATGCATTTGTATCCAACTAAGTTTTTATGTTTTTTTTGTTCTTACAGCTTCACTATATGCTATTAAAGTGAGGCTCAGTTTGAAGGCTGCCATGGGTGAGAATGCTGTGAGTATTAATCACCATATTAGTCATTATCAGCACAGTTATTATAGTATAAGGGTTGCTTATATGACCAGTGAACAGTATTTTGCACCTTTTGAAGTGAACTTCGGTTGGTTTGATATCATGGCAAATATTAATCAAGTGAGTTCTGCTTCAGTATCCCTGGAACGCCAACGAGCTGTACCTGTTCAAGGCCAACATTGCATACGCTTTGAGGCAGTACTACAGCCAAAAGAACCAGACCCTAGACTTCAAGTCAGTACCAGCTTTAGTCTACAACAAATAAATATTCTTTATGCTTTTTTCCCCCTTTTGTTTCTATTTGTTTGAGAGCTTTTCTTGCTTTGTACCGGCAGAGCAGAGAACATCCATGTGTTTAAAGAGACTCCCAGGATCTCCTTCTACATTGCGGCCACCAAACCAGCCAGTCCCCCCACGTATATCACAAGGGTTGATATCGAGGCGGCCATACGGTGAGTCACAGGCTACGGCAGGTTGCAAAACACGGGGCGCCGTGTGCCTGTTTTGCATAAGCATCCGTGGTCATCGGGTTTACCCAATCTGTAGTCACTCGCAACAACGGGTCATACCACTGCTTTCCAGACAATTTCAACAACTATTGCTTGATTTGTTTCACAATGTCGCACCAGAAGTTCCCAGGGCCCAGATAATGAATCATAATGACTGTGCTGATCCTCTGAATTTTCTTCTAAAGACACCACCAGGTTCATTTAAAAGCAATTGGGTGGATTGGAACATAATGTTGTAAAAAGCTGCATTATTCTGAGACCATCAATCTAGTGTCCCCATAACATCTGTTAAAAACAGCAAAAACCTTGTTAAAAGCCCCCCTGAAGTGTGAGCGTTCCCAGTAAACTTCTCTAATTTCTACAATCTACTCTGTTTGACCTTTAACTAGAAACAGCTGATGAGTGTGAGCACTAACAGAGCCATCCCAATATTGATCCCAGGTTATCTCGAGGCCGAATCAACGATGCCTTCCAATTGGATGACACTACGCTGGAGTTTGAGGGTATCCTAGCAACGCTGGCCCCTCCCGTAGAGCAGCCCGTGCAGGTGTGGCTGGTGGTGTTCGGGGTGGTCATGGGAGTCGTGCTGCTTGCGGGCGTGTACCTCGTCGTCTCGGGGGTCAGAGAGCGCAAAAAGTGAGTTTTTTCCGTCTGGAGACTGAGACTCATTTCTGCCGTGTTGGACGAGTTAACTTCTGACTCTGTGAGACTTAACTTCATGGTTCTCGTGTGTTTGTAGGAAATCTGCGAAGACAACCACACAGAACCCTTATGACGCGGACGCCGATGGACAGATTAACAAAACCTTTGAGGACATTAACGAGGACCAGACTGGTTTATGAGTCCATTGAGGAGGGACACCACACATCAGCAGTCTGCAAAACGTCTTCACATGTTGTGCATTTTAGTTTGCCAGGTTATTTGATAGTGAATATCCTCGTAAAACAGTCAATTTGACTGCAGGTAATTGTATTTTACAAATAATACTTCAATAATGCTAATCTTTTTTAAAGTTTACTATTTTGAAACAATAACATAATACTTACATTTAGGGTATAAGTAGGATAGCAGTACAACAACACTTAAGTTATGTTGACTTTGCTAATTTAAGTATCTCTTTTTGTAATAATTAACATTTACCTTGTATAATGTGTAAATTTAATGTTGCATGTCTCTTTACTAATGTGTATCAGAAAGTGTTAAATAAACAAAGTTAGTATCACATCACTTTTTTTTGAATATTTAATTGTTTTATAAAATCACAACACAAACTATTAAGAACAATACGCTTGAAAGGCCACTTTAAACAACAGGATTACATAAACACAAGACATATATATAGCTGTATGATACATATCTACGCACTACTGCAGTAGGAAAGTTTGACGCAGTGGCGTAAGTTTTCTGTCACTGGCCAACGTGGGTCAAACAAAAAGCTTTTTCTTTTCTGTAAAAGTCCCAAAGAAAATCTGCATGTGAATTTGAATGAGAACACGTCTGACAAACGTCTACCGTCTCCCTCAAATCTGTATGACGAAGAAGAGCGATTCGTCCGCCGTCCTTCCATCCAGGTTTTCCATTCCCACTGAGTTAGCGAAGGTGGTGTCTACTTTGATGAACCAGTCGGCGTGCAGCGCCGACTCAAACGTCCTTTCTTTGGTCCCGTCAGTCTTCATGTAGAACACGAAGCAGAGGGCACTCTCGTCGCTCTTGGAGATCTTCTTCAGCTTCTGCTTATCGCAAGTCTGCAGCAACAAAAAACATCTGGACATCCGTCACAGAGACAACAACCTCCTGACCTGCATAATAACTTATGACGTTCCAAACGGTCTGAACTTCATGTTGTTTGCTTATTGGCAAATATTAGCATGCTAAAAAACTAAACTAAGATGAGCGGAGGGAGGGGGGGGGTAAGCATTATACCGTCTAAACATAGCGTGACGTAGCTTTACATAGCGTGAAAGTAGACTCTTATTTTTACTAATTACATACCAGTGTTCTTAAAACTACACTTTGGGTTTTTGAGTTACATGTTGATCAGAATTCTTCACCACAATTATTAGTAAACATGGATATATCCTGATAGTCAACCGTTATCTTGCAGTATATTAAATGGGATGAGGGTTGTTTCCTTGAACTTCTGTGACCTCGAGGAATGCAAACATAAGCAGATATGATTCCACGTCCTTTTACAATAAACACAGCTTGTCTGAAAGTAACTACTTCGCTCTTTTTCTTTTGCAGTTCGCTTTCAACAATGTTTCTGACATCTGACCCACTAAATGGACACGGGCCTTAACGAGAGAGGATTGCTTTTTCCACGGGGTGCACATGGACTTGAAACAGAACAGAAACAGTTATTACCTCAGCTTGTAAGAACACCCTGTTGCCTTCCTTGCAGCACCGGAGGAAGCAGTTGGAATCGCTAAAGTTTAGCACCACTGGCTGTCCTCTGAAGACGGGGAGACTGGTTGACTTATAGAAATAGATGGTCATCTCCTCTGTACATGGACAAAAAAAAATACATAAAGACCAGGAATTTCATTTCAGTAAAAGCCTTTGTGGTGATTTTAAATGAACCAGCGGGTGCTCTCATTGACCAACCTGGATTCGGTGACGCATAGATGGTTTTCTGTGAGCAGAGACCTCTGAGGTATTGATGAGAAGCCAAGTGTTCGATTGGAGTGTCCAACGACTTCACTTGACTGAAGCTTCCACCTCCTCTTGAAACTGGATGAAGCCAAACAGGGAAGCATCAAGCAGAGGGCATGCGGTTTTTCCCTCGAAAATGACTTGTGGTTAATCCCGCGATTTCCTTGAAATGAGTGAATACGTTTGACCAGTCTTGTATTTTTCTACTACAAAGTGAACCTGGTATCAGTGAGACTTTCAACATGAATATATATTAGAATGGAGAACAAATCAGGGCGACGGAAGAGAAGATCGGGGGGCTGAAGCCCAACTCACTCACCAAGCACCACCCGGCTGGACTGGGACACCATCACGATGTCATTAAAGCTGCACCCCGTCCCGTGACAGCCCTGACACGGGCCCTCGGCGTCGCAGCCCCTCCCGCTCACCATGGAGATGCTGGTCTTCGTCATGGATATGATGAGCACGTCTCCTCTCCCGCCACTCTCCTCACCATCAGGTTGGCAAACGTCCTCCTCGACGCCCCACTCCTGCCCCTGCCCCGCCTCACTCCGCTCCAGGTCTTCCATCCTCCTCATCTCCATGCTGAAACTGAGTACCATGGACTCCTTGGAGAAGGGCTGCAAAGTGTCCTCAGCCGAGAAGAACTGCTCAGGGGGCTTCTTCTTCCTGCCGGCCTTGTGCACTGTCTGAGACCGCAGGAAAATACTGTTAAATAGTTTTGCGAGTGAATTCTATCACAGAGTTTTGCTATTGACACTATGTATGGATGTATCTATGTATGTATGTATGTATACTTGTAATAGTCCTTGGATTGTTCAACTAAAACAGTCAGTGACAACAGGCAGCCCACGAACTCACCAGCATCGGATTATCTTCAGCCAATGACTGTGCCAACTCCTCAGGTGGGACATCCTGCAGGTCCTTGCCGTTTAATTGCATCAGTTTGTCTCCTCTCCTGGGAAAAAAAACAGAATATATATATATACTTTGCAAAGGCTTTGTAATGGAAATAGAGACTTTATTAATGTTATCAAACTGTATTAAAGCCATATAAGAGAAACGCCTTCCTTTAGGCGGTGTGTGTTTGCTTGAAAAGAAAGAAGACTCTTGTGAGTCTGCAGAGTTTTAACCGCTTTACCGTCTAGAAGAAATGATGAAGTAATTATAGGCTTCGTAAACGTTTCTTAGAATAGTCACTTTGTTTGAGTAATTGAGGTCTACATTAACAAAAATGTTTCTGCTTAAGTGAACATATTTTTAAAAATGTTTTTTAAAAGATTAAAAGGCAAATAAAATAAATGTGTGGATGTCACATACTTCTGTTGTCCAATCAGATTTAGAAATATTTTAATCTGAATCAGACGACAACCGGCTGGTAGATGATCAACAGACATAATCCGGAAGAATCTTTTTATAATCCAAATAGTTGCCAATAGGTTTGTATTTATAATCCTCTGTATGGTTTTCAGTTCTTTCTTTCTAATCACTCACCTGCCAAAGTAGTTTTTTAATGGTCCTCTACTTCATCTCCTTGTGTAAAAATCCCATTTTTTGTTGAAAGTTGAATGTTGCTGTTCTTACAGCATCCTCTATCTGGTAAATTTTCCTTTTTTTACATTTTTTACTGCTACATTTTTTAAATCTTTTTAATCTAAAATGTATTTGCTTTGATCTAAAGCACTTTGTGGTCTGTGGATACAAGGCGCTTTCCAAATGAAATCCTTCCTACTCTTTTGTTTATCCTCAACAACAAAAAGCCTCTACGCACATTGATTGAGTATTGACAAATGATTTATACCTGACAAACGCTTTTTCACTCGTTCTTTTGAACCGGACATTTTCCACTTCGTACTGGTGCTTTCCCTCATGGATGTGATGGGCGATCAGCACGCCTCCCTGAACCACAGCATCCTGACAATTAGGAACAAATAAACAAACACAACACATCAACACAATGTACACAGTGGTGTCTTTTAAACGGATTGTTGGTGCCGGGTTTGAAGATGTTGTCACCCACCGCTGGATCCATGGTGCTGCTGCTAGTGAGCGCCGCCGATAACGTAGAGACCGGAGGCGACAGCAGCAACGAGGCAGACGATTTCAAAGCTGCAGTTTGTTTGCTCTTCCGCTTTTTACGAGCAGAAGAGAAGTAGAACTCGGGAGCCGTAAAGGATGTGAAACTGATGTCAGAAGAGGAAGTGAGCGAGGATCAGTGAATATTCAATAAATTCTCAATTCCTGAATTTTTTTATTTTTCTTTGTTAGAAAACAGAACTTGAGGAGACTTACACATTCGTCACTGTACTTCAGGTCAAACAAAAACGTCATTATTCTATGACTGGAGGTTCACTTCCTTAGTTTTTAGCAATACCACATTTTATGGACGCTATTATAGTGAACAGCAATAATAGGAAATCTAGTTTGTGTCAGGTAAGACAGGAACAACTGAGACTGTGCCTTCCTCTACGACAGGAATTAACCCTGTGGTGGATATTATGTGAATGAAACCTTGAACTGTTCAATCATTAACGGCCACAGTCCTATAAGCACAACAAAAAGAAAAACTGCCCTGTCTTCAGCTTTTTGACAAGACTTTTATGTGTCTGTCGAATAGGAAGAATTTTCACAAATGTACTCAAAAAGAAACACAGTATTAAACAACAGTTTATGACCTTAAATTAAATTTGAATTTTTATATTGGCAGGGAAGGGTGTGAAAAATGCTAATTTGAAAAGGTTAAGTAAAGTACTGTTTTATCACCGGCTGTGTAAATGTATTCTCTCTCTCACACACACACACACACACACACACACACACACACACACACACACACACACACACACACACACACATACTGAAGCTATTTCCAGTCCAGCTAAATCTGTAGGTGCTGAGGCGGATTGAGTTACATGAAAAGCACACGCCACTGTCGCGAAAACATTCAAGTCTGCCGCCGGCCGGTGCAGCGCGTCCACCGTCCCAGAGGCCAGTGGAAGATCACAACTCAGGCAGGTATTGTGAAGCACCGGTTGTAGTTTGAGGCGCAATGATTAACACACTAGTTCAACAGATCAGGCAAAGCTTTGTCACAAAATGTGGTTTGAAATGTGTGGTTTTAAATCTGAGGAGTGACTCGCAAAGCTTCAAATGTATGTGAAGAAA
This sequence comes from Apeltes quadracus, assembly GCA_021346845.1. NCBI lineage: Eukaryota > Metazoa > Chordata > Actinopteri > Perciformes > Gasterosteidae > Apeltes > Apeltes quadracus. Next base: position 6,442,880 of record CM037918.1, read on the forward strand.
GAAATGAAGGACGTCGTCGTGTTTTTCCTTTTGAGGTGCAGTAGTTACACTTTAATTAGTTTGCATCTGGGATTGAAAGTTTGACCACGTGAGGAAAGTGACTCCCAACCCTGGCTTATAACTCCAGCGGCGGGGCCCCGTCTGCTCTGTGCGTTTCAGATGGTGATACTCGATGTGCTGATCGTAGGGGGCGGACCTCACGCCTTGACCCTCGCTAGCTTGCTATGTAACACGGAGTCTGAACCAAAGTCAGACCGCAGACGTGACTTACACCGCCGCCCCTCCCCCGATGGCCCTGCAGGGCCTCAGACCGACCCAGAAACCTCCAACGGCAGACCCTGCGGTCGGAAGAGCAGGAAGGCGGCTGCTGGTATACGAGGGTTTCACTCACTGCATCATGAATATATGATGGGTTTTACAAGTCGAGCCATTTCGATTATCATCAGCTGTTCTGGTGATCGCATCGTTGTTTAGGTCCACGATCCAGTTTGTACATTCTGAGGTTCTGCTGCTGCTAATGTAACAGAAACCTCTATATTTTGTAGTTTTAGACTGTTGGTTGTTAATTTGGGCTCTGGAAGACGCTGAACGATGTTTTTTCAGTGTTCTGTGATATTTTTTCTTATTCATTTGCCAAATTATTAATGAATCAATTAATTGAGAAAAAGATTGAGGTCCTAAACGTAGTAGTATAGCTTTATAAAGTTATCATTTCCATTGATTCTCATAGTCTTTATTTAGTATTGATTTAGTTAATGATTTAAAGTATGACATAAATGAGTAATTACTGGTATTGGTTTTCATTTGTTTCCCACAACTCAGATTTAGGATTCACTCAAATCATAACGTGGATAACTTGGGTAACTTGATTAGACATTATTCAACATAAGAAAAAGTCACAAAAATAATGAAAGAGAGTGACTCTCTCATTGTTTACGCAAGTCATTACATTTAACTAAATATCTTTTTGATCCCAAATGATTATTTCATCATCTAAGGTTTTGCATCAAAATAGTCTAATGTATCACTTATCGCTTATCGATCACTGTGCCATTGATTGTCCTGTGTTTATATTCAGCTTAACAATCAGACCTTGTTTATTAGATTTGAAATGTTGTTGAACCTGCGCTTAAAAAAAAGGCACCGAAAAAAAAGAATGATGCTTTGTCGCAGTGACTACTTCTTCATTTTGACACCCACTAGATGTGACATAAGTCACACCGACTCTCAGCTCCGTTACTTTGTTCTTTGTGATTAGTTTCTGAAGGCCTAACACTGGAGGAGCAACTACCAAAGTCCACGAAATCAGAGAGGCTGGACTTTCCCCCGATGAGTCTCCGAGTGTTGGATGCTTATGGAGCTTGGGCCGCTCTGTGGGAGAGCCAGTTCACAGCTCTGAACATCCCCCATCTGCGCTCACACGCACTGGTGCACACAGATCCTCTCAATAAGGTAGAAACACAAACAACTTCCCCTTCAGTAGAAGCCACAAAGGTGCTTTTGAAGTACAGGCGTGATTGAGCACACGTGCGTGTATGTTTGCTTCTTCAGAAGGCCCTGCAGGAGTTTGTGTTAAAGTCTGACCGCTCCGCAGAGCTTCACCGCCTCCCAGACCAGGTCTACATTCTGGACGAAAACGCATTTTTCAACGACATGAGGCTCGGCAGGAAGGAGAGGAAACGTCTCAACATCACCTCAACGCTCAAGAAGAGTTTATCCTTCAGTTTGCCCGGAAGTAAACTAAGCGTGGACTTTTTTAAAGACCAGGTTAGACACGGTGCATGTGTGAGTCTGTTCAGCCATCGGAAATCAAAGAAAGAACACATAGAATCATAGAATCATTAAGTGATATATTACACAACAATCCTGCTGCGTTGGTGAATCTGAACATGCAGGTGGAGAGATACAACTTGGACAAAGTGCTGCTGAAGGGAACAGTGGAGCGCATCACCCCAGTGATGGAGGACAGGGCCGACTCCACGAAAGAGGGGAAAGGCACAAGAGTGAATGAAAGGAAAAGGGTGAAGTATTTTCAAGTCCTCATTCAAGAGGGCATCCTCCTAAAAGCCCGCCGGGTCGTTATGGCGACGGGTCCAACCCGTGCCCAGATGGCCAATATCCCTTCGTGGGTGAGCAGCATTGCAGAGAGCTACCCGGAGGAGCGTTTGCAACACACGGTGCACCTCATGCACCACCTGCCGATAGCTCGGCAAAAACTCAGAGTCACAGACAGTCCGAGACGTAACGAGGCTCCTCCCACCCAAGGTGAGTCATCTCCCCCTGAGCATTATCATCACTGTAGTACAGAAAACTCTGCAGGAAAACCATCTTCGTGTGGTTTTTTTAAACAGAATTACTTGTTTTGCTTGTTTTCTTTTTCCCCCATAATAAAGAATAATACGTTTTCGGGATTCACATCGGTGGCTGTTTCATCTCCCATCCTCGCTGCAACACTTTCCTTTACAAGTGTCGTTTGTGTGTGTAGACCTGTGTGTAGTGTGCGAGGAAGGGCAAAGAGTAATGGTAGTTGGTGGAGGTCTGACCAGCGCTCATGTCGTCTCAATTGCCCTGCAGCATGGTGCCAGCCATGTGACATGGGTCATGAGGAAGCACCTCCAGGTCTAGTGACAGTGTGAAGCTGCATGCAGACCAAAACCATACCTGTAGATGCGCCCGTCGGCCGCCAGCACAAGCGTTTCCTCCTCGTTTCTCCCGCAGTTGAAGCAGTTTGACGTGGGCGACGTGGAGAGCCTGGTGGGCCGGTACTCTCACGTGGAGCACGGCATCCAGATGGACGGCCGAGCCTACCTGAGGCAGTTCTACAGCGAGCGCAGCCTCCACAAACGGCTGGCTATGATTCGCCAGGCGAGGAAAGGAGGGGCCGTCACCCCGGAGGCCTACGTCCACCTGCAGCCGTCCATCCGGGGCGGACGGGTGGACGTGAAGACCTACTGTCAGGTAGAGGTGCGAGGTTGAGAGTGTGGTGAATGGAAGGTTTTCATCTGAATGTCATGCGACTGCCCAGGTGAGTGAGGCCAGCTGGTGCTACAGGAGCCAGGCCTGGAGGCTCTCGCTCAGCACCGGGGACCACTGGACCGGAGACATGATCTGGCTCGCCACTGGTTGCAAACTTGACGTCAAACAGGACCCTTTGCTATCTGAGGTGATGAAGGAGTTCCCCATTCAGGTAGGTGGAACCAACAAATCCTTGTAGAACTATTTAAAATTGTCTGAGGGATGATGAGACAAGAGCAATGGAGTAATATATGCATTGGTTGTCCCTCCATGAAAGGAGATAGATGGCTGGCCGTGCGTATCAGAGAGCTTAATGTGGGCACAAGGATGCCCCTTTTACCTGATGGGGCAGTATGCAGCTCTTCAGGCAGGTCTTCTACAGTATTTATTGGCCAAAAATAGGGTCTCCACAACAAATAGACAATTGTTTCACTGACTCTGCGGCGCTTGCGGTTTTTCCCCCAAACGCAGGTTGGACCTCATGCGGTCAACCTGGCTGGCGGACAGGCTGCCAGCATGCGCATCGCCAAGGACATCAGGCGCCAGCAGCAACGGGACAACGCAAAGGCCTCTGAACAGAGCGGGGAGACGTCTAAAACCGAAGAATATATTCAACAGATGCGAGGTCTACTATGGCTTTAATGTCACCGGTCATCTAGTCCTGTGGACTTATCATGGGACAATGTGACCTTGATTAAACGGATTGGACTAAAAAAAAACACTGTGGCAAATATTAAATCCTACACTTAATATGGATGTGTGTTCCTTTGTTAAGGGCCCAATCAGTCATTTTAGACATTAAGGTAGGCTACATTCACGACACTTCAATTCAAATATGTTTTGGATCAGTGTTTACAACATGGCGGATATAAGTGGCGCTTTAATATAAAAAAATAAGTTTATTTAAACCAAGAGGTTTTATTCTAAAGCTCCCTTAATTACTCCTTCCTGCTGCTTGACTTCACCGTGTGGACGTGTCTTAAACTGCGCCTCCCGACTTCCGCATTGGAACCAGGGACAGTCCAGAGGAGACACGCTACTTGTGTGTGTCCGCGGTGTGAGACACGTGTAAAGTGAAGTCTGGTCGTCTAATCACGCACGGTCGTGACCGTGGAGGTCCGGCCGCGCGCAGCCTGAGAGACCCCGAGCGCAGCGCTTGAGTTCTCGCCTTAGCTGGCTGCGGTCACACTGCGCATGTGCAGAGGACGCGTCCCATCCCTGGATCAACAAGCCTTTATTTAGACCCACCTGCGCAGGTGCACGGAGCCGTCAGTCGGTGCGTTGTGACTCTTCTCCTACTTACAGGCAGGTGGTTTGTACACGGTGAACGGGGTGTTTCATATGGAAGTGATTGTTGCTAGTTAGGACTCTTGGGAGAAGTTTGCAGTGGGCGCCGTCCCGGAACAGCCGGTGACATTAGGGGACTCCGTGTCCGGTTAACCGGTGGGATAACAATAATTTGTTTCTCAATTGTTCCCATGTCAAACATCTGCCTAGTAAAATGCCGGCAGGTGTTTAAAATATGTGTCCCAAACACCGTTTTCATTTTGAGGAGACTTGTGTGCGTTACAGGCCTCAGTGCGGGGATCAATAGGAACGGGGGGGGTATGCCGGAAGTGAAAGGGCATAGTTGTAAATGGCCGCAACTCTTAGGTCAGCTGATTTCAGCCTCCCAAATGTGCTGTTTCTAAACCCCCTGTGATTCCGATTCTCTACCAGACTCCATCTGGTACGATTTCCTTCGATAGACCTTTAAAAAGAAACTGATGAATATTTGTGGAAGTTCTGAGAACTACACATTTAGATATTAAAGAAATTATGGATATTAAAAAGGTTTTTCCTTTCACCACCTGCATCCTGGGATACTGGCTGCACTTCATTAATTACAATGTTCAGAATGAGGGATGAACATTTTCCGTGCTGTATGAACAGTTTAAAAGATATGATTAATATGGCCATAGTGCATCAGCTTATCCAGTAATTCTGGTGTAACTTGTAAAAAATGTGCAATATCGAATAATACATTTCATCTGCTTTTTAGTCTTTTTTTCTTATTTTTATCTAAAAGAGAACAACAGCATTTTTCATCATGTTTATGATTATTGTCATTGTCTCATTCTTTAATGAAAACAGAGACGTATTCTATGCTTCTGCCGTGACTAGTGGATCCCGTACCAGCACAATGACCGTGAGGAAGGTGGAGAGGACGGTTCTCAGTGTGGAACAGGCGGAGGGAGTCGGTGCTCGTGTCCGCAGGAGTATCGGTAGAAAGGAGGTCGGCATGTCACAGTTGATTTAGACCCACTGAAAAGAACTCCATCATTATAACTGTTGCAATACAATTTTATATTGCATTTCCAGCTGAGAAACCTGGACCCTTTCCTGATGTTGGATGAGTTCAGAGTGAGGAAGCCGGCGGGTTTTCCGGACCATCCTCACAGAGGATTTGAAACCGTAAGAACAATTATGTCTAATATTCCAAAGTATTTAGTGTAGCAACGAATACTTGCATAAGATGTAGAAAGTTGGAAAGCCTTGATGGGTCATCGGATAAAGTCGGGCGCAAGTCCCATCGTTTGACCTGGTTTCAAACTGTCCATGTTTGAATGGTTTTATTTACCCGACGGAACAATTTCAGCTGTGACGTTTGTGTTTTTTCTAGTTTGTTTACGTGTAGTGAGTCCACTAATCAGTCCAATAACACATCATCATTCTCAACACTTTTTGTACACTACGTCACAATTAATTTTACACAATGACTGTAACTTACAACCTTAGCCTCTTAGGGCTATTTTTTTATATTTGCTTATATTAATTAAAAAAAGGATAACAGGACCGAGGGGTAAAGTTCCTACTTTGACCACAAGATGGCAACATCAGTACAGTATCCATATAGCTGCCACACGATTTAAAGTTAGTAAAGTTAGTATTAAAAGGATCGCACAGAAAGCCGAAAATGTATTATCTGTGTTTGTTTTAGCTTGCATGAGCTCAAGTTAAGCCCACACAGCTTTGGGTTGAAATTTATTTGATAGATTCATTTAATTCCGGACTTTAGTGTAAAAAGACACTCATTGTTCAATTTAAAACAGATTGATATATGGTGCCGTCGGAGTCATTGTCTCCACTGAACATCAACATTTGCCCCAACTTTCAATATTTGTTTCTCAAACTACAAGAGCGAGTAGTCCCTCCATGCATGGTAAGGATTCTGCATTTTTGGTATTTGCATCAAACCTGGCAAACCCGATGGGATCGGAGTGTATCTGCGCCCTTCCTGGTGACCAATGGTCGTCGGACCAGTTGGAATACTGTCACCTGCTATAATCTCTCTATCAGGACACAATGTATGGTGGAGGGAAAGTCTTAATAACCATCTGAAATATGCTGATGACTTACTGGTATTTAGTTTAGTTTATTTTTCATTTTTATTTGTTGTTTTATATACTGACTCATATCTCTGGAAATAAAGTTCACTATAATGTATATAATGTTACTGGTAACAACATATTCATTTGAATACTGTCTTGATTGACCTTGAATCTTCACTCACCGTTAGCTGTTTTTGGCGTAAAGTACATTACCAGCACGGAGAAGCCAAAAATACAGTTGGAGAATAGCTTGTGAAACATGGCAAAATATTTAGCAGCTGCATTATTCATGAAAACAGAAAACAACGAATGAATAATGATGATGTGGCTGTTTGGCCTTTAGAGCAGGAGAACGTTAAGCAAAACAAATTGAATAGTCACAGAATAGGTGCAGTAAGTGTTGTATTGACCACGGTTTTTCAATACTTTTTGCCTGCATTGCCCTTCACTGCTTTCTACTCTGCATTTATAGTGTGGGAAATATCAAAACATTTTAATCCTTTGCCAAGGAATGGAAAATACAGCTGCTCTTATGAAGGCCAAACCACTGAAGGATTGGCATGTTATTAAAATGGCTTCATAAATGGATCACTTTGTTTCTTGAACAACGTAATATTTAATTAACCAAAAGCTAGTTGTATCAAGATGTAACGACAAACAAAGACATTGTCCTCAGATTGACACTCCTCCAAATGTATTTGAGTTGGCCGATGCGTTTTAAGTGTCCCGGTGCGTGTGGACAGACGAGGCCACACTCCCAGCATGCCTTTCAGCAGGTGTGTTTGCTCGCACTCGCATGACTTTAGAAATGACACAGCTGTGGAGCCAGATCACAGGCAGCTCACTGCAGGGGCCCAAACCTTCCTCCTTGGACAGATGTTGACCTTTGAACCCGTGATCCCCTCGCTAGCCGCTTCTCTTCCTGTCCTGTCTGACCGCTGGGACCAGCGTGTCGAAGCAGCACTCGTTCACTGTCAAAATAAGGCTTGGACAAGATGAAATAAATTATTAAATGTATTAAATGTAACCAATGAGACAATATGTCGTTCTAAATACGGGTGTCTTTGCTGAAACAGGTAACCTATGTTTTGGAGGGGGTCATGGCCCATGAAGACTTCTGTGGACATTCAGGACGACTGGAAGCTGGAGATCTGCAAGTAATGCTTAACTTAACTTGCATTTTTTATTTTTTAGAAATTTGATGAAAAGATTAACACCGCTCTTCTGTTTGTAGCAAGTATGAAGGCACAGACTTTTAGCTTAGCATAACAAAAATAATCAAAACAGGAAAAACAGCGAGCCTAAAGAACGCCTGCAGAAACCTGTGAAGCTTTAAAATGATTTCTTGTTTAATTGAACTAAAAGCTAAAGGGAAAAGGGACTGATTGCTTACACCTTACTAAGGATATAAACCATGTTAAATAGCCAGCTGTCACTCTCTGCAAAGCTAACAAGCTGTTGGCTGTAGCTACTATTTACATTCACGTTTTTTTATTTAGCTGACGCTTTTATCCAAAGCGCCTTAGAATTGGTGCATTGAACCAGGAGGTTGAAGATCCAGAACAACAAGAATCAAGTAACATTTCTTCAATGAAGCCAACGAACAAAGTGCTCCGCCATCGTCGGTGCTAATGAAGCGCTGCCAGGTGTAGTCGGGAGAGGTGTGTTTTCTACTGGACAGAAGTCGCGGCAACGCAACGAATAAAGCATATTTCAATAAATGTCACACTTTTCCCTTTTTTAATTTTGCAACTTTGCAACTAAAATTGATAAAAATAGACTGAAAATTCTGTCTTTTTTAATCATAGATATGTGAAATCTAACAGTGTGATCATTTTCAGTCTAATTCTCCAAACAGTAAACAATGTACTTACAACGGGAACTGTACTCAAGCTCAATGGCATATGCATGTGCATTAAAATGTTGTGTGTTGCGCAGTCCCTCTAATTGGATATCAAGCCCTGTGGGTTGTTTCCTGTGTTTTTAGAGTAGTTACACACACGGGTCGCTGACTCAGGTTCCCTCTGCAGCAGAGGTTCAGTCGGTTCAGCTGGATTTGCTGTTACGCACCACGTGCACTACCTGTAGGGTCGGATAGGATCGTCGTGTTGGAGCTGCAGATTCTCAAACTGCTGCCTGCGTGTTCTTGAGGGAAATCTCACACACTGTCTTGCATTAAAGCAGTAAAGCAAGTTGCAAAGTCAACAGAGAAGATATTAGTTTGAATCTGTATACATCTGCTTTAAAGAGGAACTCATCAATATGTGACAACTTAAATAGTATATATATATATAAATAGTATAATAATATAATAATGTTAGTTTAAAATGACTTATAATTTACATAGTTTGACAAACAATGGCCTTCTTTAACAGGACTTCATGTACCCAAACTGGCAGCTCATTTCCAAGTTGTTTTGTTACAATTTGTTTATTTCAAATCCCACATTAATCTAATTTACAATTCTGCACAGATCTGTGCTGCCTCAGTTTTCTGAAATGTAATCTACATGTTTTGTTACCGAGTAAATAAATACCCAGCACAATGCAATAAAAAAAACCAAACCACGAGTTGAATAGGCACGGATGAATACTCAGAGATCTGTATTAAATCATTAGTTTGAGAGCAGATTTCCAGCTGGACTGAAAACAGAAGCATCTGTTGAACCAAACTCTCTTTCATCCATATTGTTTTAAATAAGAAACCAGCTCACATGTTTCAGAAGGGATTTTATATCATTTTGCTTAACATTGTATTATTCATAACTCTACTGGAAAGCTTTTCAAAGGTAAACATGATTAAGTTCATGGGGAGTGGGGGGCAGCCAAATGGCAGCCATTACCTCGGCTAATAAACCCCTTCCCCCCCTGCGGTTGTTGTTCTTAATACAAATGGTAAACGGTGTATATGTGACATGTGATTGTGTTATTGTTATATCTGAAACATGACTCCTCGTCCACCAGTGGATGACTGCAGGACGAGGGGTGGTCCATGCTGAGATGCCCCTGTCAGAGGAGGCGGCGGTGGGCTTACAGCTGTGGGTGAACCTGCCCAGTCGAGACAAGATGGTGGAACCGGCGTACCAGGAGCTGAAAGGCTCCGAGATCCCCAAACCCAGCCAGGGAGGAGTCACCGTCTCTGTAGTGTCTGGAGAAGCTTTGGGAGCAAAGGTGTGTGTGTGTGTCTCTCGGTGTGTCTGTCTGTGTGTGTGCGTGTGTGCGTTGGTTTGCGTGTAATTCACGGTCAGGGATGTGATGTCACGGAAACATCATTTAATCAAACCACAGAGAAAAGAGCTTTGAAAATGAATAACATGTTTACTTCCCTGCTAGTTGTTGATCTCACTGTGATTGTGCATTTGGTGGATGCTTGAGGCAATGAGCATCATGCATTTCCCTCATTGTGTGTGTGTGTGCGAGTGTGTAAATTAGTTTTATTGCACTTGCAAACGTTAGTGGTTAATGTGACTGAAGTGAGGACTGATAATACATTTGGCGCTTGCAGGGTAAATAATGCAGATTGTGGTTTGTAGCCTTCTCCTCTTAAAATGTATTGTATTTTTTTTTTATAAAGCTATTTTAACCAGACTTTTTTCTACTTTTAAAGCACCTGTGACCACTTTCCAAACTTTGGCTAGTTGCATCAGTAAAAGTAATTGTGTGCCAGTTTCCCCCAGGATTGTGTTATGAAACCTGTTTTCATTGTACTTTTTGGCCACCTGAAGGTCCTGATTTGTATTTTATCAATGAATGAATTGTTATTAAAAAAAATTATCAGTTATAGCTAAATAAACCAGAGTGAACCAAAACAGATTCACGAAAACAATTATCCATGTAGATCCATCAATGTGAGCGACCCAATTCAAAATGTCCCCTTGTCTTTTGATGCATTGTTTAATTGTTTTGTCTTTTGACCCAGTTTATTTTGTTTTGTTCATATAAGGTAGATTGACGTATCTGTTGTCGTATCTGTCATGTGACTATTTGACCATGTGTAGGTCTCTCGTGCCCAAAAAGTCCCCCAAAACACTGTCCTGTGTTTATTGTACTTTAATAGATGACAGACAGGAACTGAGGGCTCTTGTGCAATGCCGGTTTAATTTCCTTAACTTTGCTCTCACGGTTTTTCCCCTTTTGCAAAGTCTGAGAGTTTCCTAAAGGTCATCTAAGACATTTCAATGCGTGATGTGTAAGCCATGCATTACTACGGATGTGTTGGGGATTTTGTATCTGAGCAACCCATGGCATTCTTCAGTAGGTCGAGGATTATGTGGGAAAAGTACACAGCTTTAACTTGTTCGAACCCAATTTGAACCGCAGTGCAGCTGGTTCTGAACTTGTAAACAAATGAGCATTAATGTCACTGGCGCCACTACTTCACAGTTTGCGTCAGTGTTTTCTGTTTTATGATACACGTTCAAATGAGTGCGTGAAAGTAACCATGTTTCTTTTCTTCCACATAGTCTAAGGTCTACACCAGGACACCAACCTTGTACCTGGACTTCACACTGCAGACGGGTGCCGTGCATGTGCAGCCAGTGCCTTCTGGTAGGAGATCAGTCTGTGAAGGATTTGTTAATGACAACAAGACCTTTAAGTGGTCTGTAATATTCTCTTCACCTTCTGCAACTAAGAATAAGTGTCCTTTCCAAGAGACGACGCTGTTAACCTCAAACCTTATTGTAAATTGTCCGCTTGTGGTCGGAAACAATGAGCTACAACATAAATTGAAATCATAAACAGATTTTTTCTTAATAGTTTTTATTTAATGAAATGTGTAGAAATCGCACTCTCTTCATTTTACAAATGGTTAGAAAAGGACCCATGCTTGCTAAACTCAACACTAATATTTATTTATTATTCTGTGAAGATCTAAAGCTTCTCAAAAATCCTAGTGACCTTCCCCAGCCTTAATGAACTTGAGCCCACGTGTCTATAGTGAGAGTGTTGTGTTCAGCATTTCACAGGTTGCATTCAGAAGGATCAGACGATACTTACACTGGGTCTGCACGTGAGAATTGTGTACCCATCTAATGCACTGTGTGGACTCCTGTGGCCATGTAAATGCAGACAGTGTAGGCTGGGCTAAATAGTGTCTGTTCTATTCTGATGTTAAAGTTTCAGGGGTAATTTAAGCTTTCATGAAGCAGAAGTTTGAGGTTTGGGGAAAAGCCTTAGTCTGTTTTTGTTCTGAGAGTTGCATGAGAAGATTAATACCTCTTTAACATGTGTCAAATATGACATTACAGCAAGCTACCGGCCATCTTAGCTTAGCACAAACCCTGGAGCCTTGCACTGTCTAAAGAAAACAAAATCCACCTGCCAGAAGATCTAAAGCTCACTGATGAGCATGTCCTATCATGTGCTTAATCCACACACTTACAAAGGGGGGAAAGAAGCTGTAGAAGCTGCCTGTATGCTGGCTCAGCATCAAATGGTTAGCTCGTCTGTGAGCGTTAAAGAACCAAGGGGAACACTCCAGAAGGGCTGTGTGTGTAAATCTGCTTGTTTCTGCTGCTTTCAAGTGACCAATCCTTGCATTGCAGGCTTAAGAGAGAAGAAATGGCTGTAACCAAAAAGGTTTCTGCACAGATACTTTAAAGTGAACGATGTGTTTATGTTGGACAGGATGGACTACATTCATCTACACGCTGTCAGGGGCAGTTCACGCCGGTGAGTTGGGTCTGGTTAATGTTCTCCTCAAAAGTCCCACTGTCCACTCCGCATGAAGTGATTATGGTTCATTTCCCGTATTGCCGTATCATATATGCAGTGCTGATCATTAGTGATTTTCTGTTCTCCTATATGGTCCTACCATTATCTTCTAGTTAGGTTTGTCTGCTCGTTCCACTCTTTTTTATTACTCCTCCACTTTCCTGCCTGATTTTCCTTTTCTGCTTTACAAATATGTGTGTGATCTCAGTCCAATTGCAACTTCCCTTCTACGTCCAGCCAAAGGAACCACGTGTTCCACTTTAAAGCCCGAGGGACTGAGGCCAAGCGGACCATCGCTGGAAAAAGTTATCACGCTACTGTGCATGAAATGCAACCCACTTTGGCTTCATATGAGTCACCTTATCCACACGTCACAGCTACGGCCTGTTGTATCACAAATACTGTCGAAAATACCAAATGCTGCATACCTGCTTGATGGGCAGCACATAGTGATAAAGAAACCCCTCAAACAGCAAACCTATTTTTGAAAGCTTTCTTGGTTTGTAGTTTACGCCTCAAGTTCCCCTTTTATTAAATTCTTTCATGACGTTTCACTATGATTCGAGTACTCCAGCGTTTCCCAGCAGGCTTTTTCTCAGACCGGTCGTAAATGCCAGCAGATGTTCTGGTGACACAAGAGGATGAAATTGGCTACAAAGATTTTTCACATCTTAAATCTCCAACTCTCAATGTAATCCGGCCAAATGAGGACCAGCTGTCTATGATAAATGCATCGACCGCAAGTGGAAGTGTCTGGCTTTCTCAGCGCCTGAGGTCGGGACTGTGTGTGCGTCACAGCGTGCGAACCAACCAATGTCTAAACATGCAGGTGGCCCTACTTCTATTTAATAATAACAATAATAGGAATAATAATACAATTTATTTTGTAGTGCTTAAAAAGGTACCCGAGGCGCTTTACAGGATAATACATAAATGTAAATGTAATAGCATCACAGGTTAAAAGCAGATTTAAATAGATTTAAGCGCTGTTTTGAAGTTTTGAAAAGATTTGTGTGCGTAGAAATGCACCAAAAAGGGCTAAAAAACCGCAAACCTTTCAAATAAAAGGTTTATTCATATTTCATAGTCACTAGAATTCACAGTAATAATGGGCAGTAATGTTGTGTCTTTTTCAGCCGGGGGGAACCAGATACGAGTGGTACCAGACAAAAACAGCCTGAGTTTAGATAAAGAGCTGCAGTTAGCTTCAAGGACAAACCTGAACTTTTTTGGTTTTCAAGGCCCAGATGAAGAGCAGCAGAAGGTGGAGCCTCATCACACTGTAGTGTTTGGAGACGGCGACTGCGTCAAAGTAGAGAACAAGGTAAGAAACCTCCGTTTGCTGTATCCAAACCAAGGCCCATCTTCAATCTTCCACAATGGCATTCAGGAAGGGATCAATTTGTCTCCTGTAGGCCACAATAAGCTCCATTGTTTCAGGTTTCTTACCAACATGCTGGGCCTCCCCCTCTTTGTTAACTTGTCCCTTCTCACTGATGCACCATGTCATTCTTTTGGTCTGCCTGGTTCTCTTGAAGGAGTGCATGAGAAATATTGTGCAACTTTTATATTACCGAAATGTGTTTTCTCTCTTTAACCTCCTTGTGACCCTACGTATTTATCTTGGGACACACTGGTCGTGGGGGGGATGTGGGGATCCGGATCAATGACTTCACAATTACAAATGAAAGTGGCCACTGCACAAAGAAAGGATGACCTGATGGTCTCATTACCTCCTCAGGGGGCGGACGTTTCCCGTTTTGTGCTGATTGCTGGAGAACTAATCAAGGAGCCTTTGGTGCAACAAGGTGCGTCTGTGTGAATGTCTGTTAGTCCCTCAAGCCAGCAGTACACAAAGGAACACTTGATGTGTCACAAAAACAACTTAATCCCAACTTAATACCTGTGCTGTGTGTTCCTTTCAGGTCCGTTTGTAATGACCACCAAGGAGGAGATCCGACAGGCCGTCAGTGACTTCCAGACTGCCAGAAATGGTTTTGAAAGGGCCAAAAACTGGAGGTCCAAGATCAGAGACTCTTTCTGAACACATTGTATTCTAGCCCTTACTTGTGTGCTGCTATACAAGCGTATTTGAAGTGATATTTGTTGTACTTTGACTTGTTACATGATTAAGAACTTTCTGTTAGTAGGGAAAATGTGTTCTCCGCCCACCCTGTAAGATCTAAACTGTATAATATTCACCGTCTGCTGTTTGAATCAACACATTAGTCCAGCTATTATAAAATTCTTTCGAACGTTGTTATGAGGACAATGTATTATACTATTAAAGGTTCGGCGTATTAAACAGGATTCATTGGCAGAACTGGAATACAATGTTTTCGGGTGATTGTACATGAAAGAAGAAAGTTGTGTTTTTGTTACCTGAGCATGTCCAGTTTACGCAAGTCCACTTCAGGGACTTCATGTTGATGTTGAACCGCTTGGTTTCAACAGTAGCCCCGGGCGGACAAACCAAACTCGGGCTCCACATGGGGGCCATTTGTTTTCTCCTCATTAGTTGGTTGCAATCTGCATGTGTGGCTCTAGTTCTTCCCAGATTGTACAAACGGAGACTTTCATGACACGTGTGATGGTTTTCCCATAGACTGTACATAGAAAGTGGTCACTGGGAGATCACCCATTGGTTTGTGGACTGATGTTTGTTTTTTTAAGTCAAAGTTGTAAGATCAAAACACTGACCTATCCAGAGCGGACCGGACGGCGTTCCTCTCGGCTCCAAATTAGATCCTAATATACATTAATCTAGCGATCGAGATCATAAGATCTTCTTTACAATGTTTACTGAGGTGATGCAATCAATCAGAGGAGCCCCATGAGATTAGAAAGAGTCAGCATTAGCTTCATTTTACAGTTTGATGACTTACATTATGCAGCAGGTACATACGGTAAATAAACATCCAGTAAATAGCCACCTTTTTTTAAAATCTAAAATGTCCTTTTTCTTTTGCATGTTTCAAAATAATTCTTAGAAGATACACTTTCTGACCGGACGAACACCCAACATGCTGTTTATCATTTGCATGCAAATTCATGAATATTCTTTCCTTTTCCCCGTTCTACGTTCGCGACAGATTACATCACGAGTGAAATTTGCCCGGATGGGGGCGTGGGTGAGACGGCGGGGGACACGGCTAGTGCTGGCATCTCGTTTTCCCTCACACGTTACGGAAGTCTGGATTGCATTTAAAACACATGTCACTGCTCTTTGGCTGTGTGCGGTTTGGCAACTGCGGAGGAGGAGACACCGATCGGGGATTCAGCCGGCAGGGGACTCGCTGTGGATCGCTCGACCAGCTGACACTGAAGAAGAGACGGGAACACAGAATAAGATAAAAAGGCGTTCTTTGTGGCAGCAGTGGGAGACACAAGGGCAGAGAGCTTCTCGGGGCTCAGAGCAGATCTGGAGACTTGACAGCTGACAAAAAGGAAATTTAACGCACAGCTACTGTCAGCACTGAATTTCTTTTCAGTGGGTGGGAATTTAAAGATTGAAACTGGAAGGGATTTGATCCAGACCCTTCAGCTGAAGTATCTCACAGGCCTTCAATACGTTTTTACGACATAACAGACTGCGTGTACTCAAGAGATTCTTTACTTTTCCGGAGAAGATTTGCATCTTCTGATGTCTAGTTGCCGCATTATTTAACTTGACACCTCTGGTCCTGCATCGAAGCTTCTGCAGAGGTGCCTGTTTTAAAGCCTCTTTAACCTGCTCCATTTGGCTCGTGGCCGTCTGGGTTGCCGTGACTCATAACGTCTGGGTTACAAACACACACACTCGCACGCACACTCTTTACTGTGCAGCTGGAAGACCTAGAGTTTGTGTTGCACATACCCGCACCGAGAGAACTCTCTGTGTTTGTGTGTGCGTGTGTGTGTGATTGTGTTTGTGTGTGCGTGTGTGTGTGTGGTCTGACGGACTCAGCTGGTCTGGGAAACGTAGCCGGGAGGCTCGTTCATTCTTCTCACAGAGCCCTGGGATAAGGATGAAGATGAAGCGGACTGTGGGCAGAATCTCCTGCTTGGTGACTCTGGTGGTGGAGCTGAGCTGGATCAACATGAGCCACGGCGTACACAGGGAGGCAGGAAGTAGGGTAAGAGTGGCCGCAGCCTCATACGCCTTCAAGTGCATGTAATATGTATCACAGCAGCTGTTTGTAGACAACTTATTAGCACAGGACTTTGTCATCCAACTCCAATGTCCAGTTAGCACAAATTAAAGCACTGCATGGCTTTTATGTGCTTGATGTATTCAGAGCTTGATTTCAACTCAATGTCCGGCGGCGTCTTTTATCTCATACAACACTTGGCCAGTTGTTGCCGGGGGGCTGTGTGGCATATTCTGTGACGCCACGATCCACTGTGATCCTCTGTGCTTGTGCCTCCAAATATGAAATAAAAGGACAATTCAACCGATTCACTCTCAATTAGCCTCATTGTAAGTCACTCTGGATAAAAGCGTCAGCTAAAGAACATATAATGTAGTAATTCTCTTCATCAGGCTGTCATTCATCTCATTCTTCTCCTTCACTTGCTCTCCTAAAATGTTCGTTACCTCCCTTTCAATTCCGGCCCTCTCTCCCCCCCTCTCTGTTTCTCATTACTCGTCTGTCCCATGGTAGAAATTGCAGAGGGGAAACTTCCCTATCTTCTTTCTATTCACTGCGTTCGGTGGAGACAGCCAACCTGCCCCACCCTCCACCCTACAACACACAAAACAAAACACCACAGGGCTGAGATGGTTACAGCTGTACAGAGGAAATAAAAGCCACGGGGCAGAACAGTGCAGTACATTTCATGACCACCCTCACTGTGACGATGGCACAAAGGACTTTGTATTTCACAACACACTGAATGTTGCGTGAGCCGTGCCGATCAAATCTGTTCAGCTTCTATTTCGTCTGGATTCATGTTGTCGCGGGAGCTTCGGCCCTTTGATTCTGCCTGACGGGCGTTTTTTGTGGTCCGCCTTCACCGGAGAGTACGTCGAGGGTTCAGCTCAGGCCTCCGTTGGTCTTGAACACGTGAACGTGCGCTCACTGTAGTAGCAGAGTCGTGAGACTTCGTAACGAAGAGCGCACTGAGGCAGGCACACAAATCTGCTGCTGCAGCTGTTGATAAGTGTACAATAACAGAAAGTCCGTACGATTCGTCCTCTGGGAACCACGAATGTCTGGACCTGATTTGACTGTTTGCACCAGTGATGGATGGGGAGGCAGACGGACTCAGTAGAGCAACTCTATCTAGAAATGTGTAAGTTTCCACTAGGGATTTATTGGTTTTTCTTTGCATAATTATTCTCCTGCGCATTCAATTCTCATTCCACCTTTTACAACTCATGACAAAAGGCCGTGATTGAACTTATGAGTTCTTTTCAATAGCATCATTCCAGTTTTTTCAGAAGAAAAAGACGCCACCTGAAAAACCGTTTTCACGTTAATGCTATTCGTGACAGGATTGTTGACCGTGATGCCTGCAGGTGATGAAGCAGTGGGAGAGGAAGGTGCGCTCCGCCTCCAGCCTGGACGAGCTGCTGAGACTCGCGGACTTCCCCGACTGGAAGCTGTGGAGGTGTCGCCTGCGGCTGCAGCAGCCCGAGACGCTCTCTCCCGCGCCCTCGGTGGGCTCGCACCGCTCCACGCGCTACGCCGCCGAGTCCTACAGCCTGGAGATACTCAAAGGTGAGACAAAGCAGCGTGAGTCCGTGTGCCGTTTTGTGTGGTTCTGAAAACCTGGTTTCCCCCTCCCCTCCTCAGCCATAGATGAAGAGTGGCAGCGGACGCAGTGCGTGCCGAGGGAAACGTGCGTGGACGTGGCCAAGGAGCTGGGCAGCGACCCCGCCATGTTCTTCAAGCCGCCCTGCGTGTCCGTCCACAGGTTTGAATCCAGCTTAATACTGGCAACTGCCGTCCAGCTGAAAAGGCTCCTCAGCAGTCGTTTTTATGAATTCACCTGTGCTGAAGAGAGATGCTGAGGTGGACGTTAAAAAGCGGGACTCCTGAGTGTGTAAGTCGAGTACAACTGTGTACAACAATTTTTCCCCGTACACGTCCCTTTATCAACAGATGTGGAGGTTGCTGCAATCAAGAAGGGGTCACCTGCAGAAACACAACTACCGTGTATGTGAATAAAACCGTGAGTGACCAAATGTCAGATACGTGCGTATTTAAACTTATTCCGAGGGTTTGAACGTTGCAGCAGCAGCTGTCAGAGGGTCAAACAAGGTTAAAATGTTTAAGTGTGTCATTCTTTGTATCGCAGGTCCTCAGCGTGATCCCACTTAAGTTTGTCCCAGAGCCGGTGCTGTTCAGAGTAGCAAACCACACCGAGTGCAGGTGCATGGAGCCCGCCATGATACGGCGCAACGCTCAACCCCACAGGGGCAGTGGGTGAGTCCAACACGTCGCTCAGTCTTATTTGCGCAAAGGAACAATGTTTTGTGGAAATGCGTTTTATCTTCTGTTGTGCTCCGTCTGTTCATCGGCAGCTGCTCGCCGATGGGCCAGCTGTCGGGCACAGAAGACTCCCGCAGACTCTGTGCCAGTGGTTTGATTTGGGATTGTTCAACTGACGGATGCATTCCTTACCCTTCCAGTTCATCAGGTGTGTGTGCGTGCGTGCGTGCGTGTGTATGTGTGTGTGTGCGTGCGTGTGTGTGTGGAGACAGTAGAAAGAGCAACACATTCTGTAGCATGGAGGTTGGTGAATGGATGGGTTTAATAGACAAACGGATGTAGGCTACGTTATGCTACAGCGATTCAGCTAAGAAGATGAACTATTAAATGTGACTTAAATGCAACAATATGACCTCCTGTTTAGAGTTTCCACTCAGCGCGTGGATGCCCGACTGTGAGATAGACACGGAGCACTGTGACTGTCTCCCGCCGCCCGCACAGACTTTGCATCCAAGTCCGATCCATCGATGTCGACTCAACTCCTCCATCTGTGCCGACAGGCAACAACTGTTCCATCAGGCCTCCTGCCGGTAGGCCAGAGAGAAGCATTTAACCCTCAGCCCTAAAAGATCCATAGAAAATGTCCTCTGCTTTTCTTTGACATGACAACTGAACTAAATCCGATGAAGATACACTCATCAATACACTCACAGGTCTCTGTATTTTGTCCCTATTCATTGTTGACTGTTAAGTTTACTACAAAATGCTAAATATTTTCATATCTAACCCCCCCGCCCCCTCCAAATCATTGAAATAGTAACAAGCACAGTGATTATTGATCGGACCTCATGACTGACTGAAGAGGTCCGTGCGTTGTAAGCAGAGAAATGGGGAATGCATTGGCGCACGGTGCTCTGCGAGGCATCTGTACACTTGTATTGATGAGAAGATGATGGATAGTTGGTGGTTGTTGCCATCTGGTGGCCGTTGTGAAGCTGTATATCTAGACTTCAGCAGAGCCCTCTAAGGAGAGCCTTGGCACTCCCTATTCGGGCCCATTGTATCGATCTTGGTTGCAGTTCCGTTAAATTCCATTGGAGGTGATCGCAGGCGAGTGCAGATTGTATTGGACTTTATGGAGCTAGACTGCTAAATTTTGCTCTTTCTCCTGCTTGTCGTTGAATCAAGGTAGATTTTATTGTTGATTCCGCAAGTTCAATATAAATTATAGGCCAAAAGTCGAATGAATGAGTGCTTATGTCCTTTCGATTTCTTACAGGTTGGGCCGTTGTTGGCCGGAACACGCTAGCATTCTGCTAATGAATGCTGATTGGTCAGTGACGGATTGCGACCGATCACGACCAGAGACCCCGTCTGATGGCAGCTGAAGCTAAAGCAGAATCAGAAATATAAAGTTTAGGAGGACTTTCTGTCGAAGTTTACATCAAATAGCAGCTGGTGTTATCGTTGTTGATCATGTTGCTGATGCCATGTGAAAGGAAGCTATGATTCGGGAGATGACCACCAGAGATCGCCAAAGAAATGGCTGTAAAGCAGCACCTCCGGCATTATGAAAATATGTGACGTCATCACATTTTTAGAACAGATGAGTGAACTTAAAAATTCAATTTTCAGCTGAGTTTATTATTCTAGCCCCCCCTTTTGAATGCAAGTTTCAAATTGCTTGATAAAAAATTATATCCTGAGAAAAGAATTTAGGGGGTGAAGCCCCATAGAGTCCCATGCATTCTGCACTCGCCTACGAGCGCCCTCGTAAGGACAGACACGTGTTACTGCAGCCCGTCCAGAACCCGAAAGTAACGAGAGAGTGCCACATCTTTTCATATATTAGAATATCTCTGACTTCAGCTAAAAGCGCAGGTGTAGTTTCCGCGAAAATGGCGCCTTGCTCATATTCGAGCCGACCACTGTGGCTGTCTGCAGGATTCAAAGGTTCCCCTCAGGCTTCCTATGCGCTCACATGCTCATTTTCTGCTACTAAATCATCCCTCTTTTATTCACAGATGCAAATCGGCCAATTAGAAGTCCACTGGAGGAAAACATTACGACAACCTGCTCACCAAGGATGTTGGCAGGCAGAGAGAAAAGGCTCTTAATTTATTTACAGTCCTATTTATGGCGACCTTTTAACTAATTTTGATGATATTAACTCACATGACCATGTTAACTGATTTTTTTAACATGCTTACCATACATTTAAATCCATATGTAAAGTTAATGATTTGTTCATGATGTGTTCTTTGTGTACTGAATATGTAGTTTACATTAAACTATTATTTCTATCATTTGAATTTGTAACGCAATGCTGAAATATTGCAATAATTCGTCATCTTAACCTACTTTTGAAAATCAAAATGACACAGAACAGAATTCACCTTTATGCTTTAAAGGTGCAAAAGAACACGTCTTTTAAACCTTCAGGTGCTGCAGAATTCACTGAAAATTGAGGTGACGCTCCATAAGTCAGGTCTTCAAAAACAAAACAATGTAAGCTAATTGATTTGTTCCTTGCGTTTCATTTTATAAAGATATTCCACCCTTCTTGGTCATTTTTTTTACTTTTCTTGTTTTTTACATTTAAGATTAAATGTATGTTTGTGACTCAATCCTAAAGGAAAAAATCCCTCATATGTGAAGTATGGATTTCCACACATCTAAATTAGTTATAAATTCGGAATGATTTGTTGGCAAAAGTACTACCTGTATGTAGATACTGCATGTAACCTTATTTTGGAAAATTATTTGAGAATGACACAAACCTAGCATCATGGCAGCGTTTAGCAGCAAGTTCAAGACATCTGGGTTCATAACCTCTGTGTGGGGACTGCATGGGTTCTCTGCATGGGGGAGGTAATGGGTGACTCTACAAGGCACGGAGGTGTGTGAGTGTGAGAGAGAGTGTTTTTTTGTCTCTAAGCACCCTGACTATTCGTCTGGCTGATATTATCTAAATCCTTTCTATGAAATAGCCATTTCAGCCCTTTAATAGCGCACAAACACCTGAGATCGTTCTTTGAAATAACTTATTTAATGAAGGGGAGAATAAAAATTCTGAATTTTGCTTCCAAGCAAAAACGATGCGCCCAAGAATAAATGTGGCAGGCCTTAAAAAAACAGCTACAATGTCCTTGGGCTGCAGCTGAGTCAGAGGTCTAAAGCAATTCAGAACATAAGAAGGACGCCTTTCACTTCCCCGTGCATCTGAGAAGAGTCTGCGTGTAACTGCTGCCCAATAGGATCGCCCAACACTCACTCATTTTGATTCCTTTGTATGTCTATTCATTAACTTTTCAACAATCCATGATAAATCTACTTGTATTCCAAGACAATAAAAAACACTTTACCACCTTTCCAGAGCCGTCAAGAATTGGGCCGCAATGGTTTTTCTTTTTACCATTCATCTATAAAGCCTGCACGGTGACAGCCTGATCTCTGCTTGATGTCCAGAACTTCTGATGTGCGCAGGACTCGAAGGGACGATGGATGATGCAAAACTGCCAACTGCTTTATTGGAATACAGTCTTTCACATTAATGGATCATGACAATTATGTAAATAGGCCGTAGAAACAAACACTGCAGCTCTCCAGAATCAACCAGCACCGACAAGCCTATTAGCCTAAATAATTACTCCTTAAACACACACCTCATCATATTCACTCCATATTTTTCAAAGCCTTCAATCTCAATGCATCTTTGCATCTTTGCTATTTGTAAATTGTTGTCTTTCACATTTCCTTAAACCGCATAATAGTCTCATCACACATAAAACATGAACAAAATGAACGCGTCCAAATTCTTTTTCTGAATACATACAATACAAAGACAAGACAAACCAAGTCACTTCTAGCTTTTATCCTCATTATTTCCTGCTCCAGAGTTACAAAACCAGGGAGTGTGGTTGAATCTTCAAAATGGGATTAACTGGTGAAAAGGGGCTGAAGTGAAGAGCAGAAGAGTGGAGGGAAGATACTGTACGTTCTGGCCACGAGGCTCCTTCAGGGGAGGTGAGGTGCGGCTGTGCCAGGAGACACACCTGGCACACACCGCCCCGCCTCATCAAGGAGCAGGGACAAAAGGACAAGCAGAGAGGACGTCAGCGCAGAGACGTGTTGGGAGAGGATCTGTGTGAGTGAGGAGTGAGCAGCAGGTCCCGGGAAGTCATATAGCAGCCCGGTCGGATTCTCAAAGTTTAAGATGGTTTGGCCGATGCGCTTTGGAAATGACCTTGATTATCTGTTTTATTAAAATAACTGTTACCTCCCTGCCAACAGACTCTGCCTCTGAGTAAGTAAAAGCGTTAGCTCATTACATGTATGCACCAATGTGTTTGTTAACTGCAGGCAAAATTCAAAGGCAATTGTAAAGATGTGACAGGTCCCTTTGTTACCGGCGTTACAACGAGACAAATAGTTATTGTAAAGATGCTCCCATGTCACCAATTGGAATCAAATCAATTATGCCTGAATCACAGAATTTCCCATGAAGTTCGTGCATGATGAACGCATTGACATTGACATCAACAGTGGGAAAAACACGATGACATTTCCGTCCTCTGACGGCTGTGGCACTTTGCCTTCGGTTGCTTCTTTTTAAGATAAGAAAGGTGAAACGACACTTCCTCTCAACACCGACCTTCAGAGCGACGGTGTAGTGTTTTTATTTTCAGGAGCACTCTTCCATGTATCTACATCGAAGGATGTGACTGACTGACGCTTCTCCTGGATATCCAACAACATTCAGTTGAGTTGAATTCCCAATTTCTGTATAAGCTTTATTTCACGTGACGTTCTTAAAATGCAGCGAGATAAAAGATATAGCAAAGTAGAGAATAAACTCAATTGTGTGGCTGAGCCAAAACATTGGCTCACTCAGGAAAGTCTCCACACAAAACGTGTGCACAAGATTGAAAGATTAAGGGCTTGAACAAACATCAAGAAATGCATTTAAAGTTGTTAATTAAATTAAATCATTGTGTTTGGATTTGGACAGGGGCATTTCTAGGATTTTGAAAGGGGGCGGGGCTAAACCCCAAGGGAAGTGGCATGTTTGCACATATTCACAAAAACAACTCACGATCATGTGTAGCATGTTACAGTTATAAAGAACTGGCCATGTGAGAACCAAAACAAAAAATTATACGTGTGTGTGTAAAAAAAAAAAAAAAATCTACAATATATATATATATAATAATTATCATAGCCCCCCCAAAAAATAGGCCTAACGACGCCCCTGGATTTGGTTTTAGTTTCTTTTGTTGTTGCAATACTTCTACCAGATGTTATGAAATTGCTCTCTTTTACCTGGATGTTTGAGCTTTACTGCGACATGATGTATTTGTACCGTCTACAGGAAATAGATTATCATTCAATGTGGAGTGGTTTTATTGGTCTGGATCTTTATTTGATTGATTACAAACATCCATGATTATATTCCCAGTTGAAGGAGATTCTAAAGATTGTGAAGTAAACCCTGCAGGATTCCTTCTTGACTTTCCGAGCGGGATCTCAGACACACGTAGTGGTGGGCTTTTATTGATCTTATGTTAGTTTATATCATTCCTTAAATCAGAAGTATGATAACTAATCCTTGTTTATGTTCCAGACCTGCCACAGAATGAGCCGCACTAGAAAGATGACATGTTGAGTAGATGGTTGAGACCATGCAGGACAGAAATTTGGCGCAGCACTTCCACCACAATTAAACAAACGCTAACCAGACTGAATCATACACCCTCATCACCACCTGAGTATGATCCGCTCCCTCTGTGAACAACCAAATTAGGACATTGCGGTGTGACATAGCGACTCTAAATCTAGCATGCTGCAAGGCAGAATAATCATGTCCAGTGAACACAGTGGTGCAGAAAGTATGTGTTGTGTACACAATCAACAAGAAGCTCTCAGCACAACCAAAGTGCAAAGACGCACACGGCAACCCGCCTTTATGCAATATGTAATGACCACCAGATATATTGCACACTCATTTGAATACAATGTTTATTGATTCCATGTGAAAGAGGTGCAACATTTTTTCAAAGTCTGTCAATTTCAATTTTCTTGAGAACTGCATGCAAATTGTGTGAACACTCACGGTTACAAAGCATATAAAACCAGATTGCGTAATCCCATACCAAATCAAAAATGAGATTTCTAACAACTGCATTTACATTTTTCGCTCCCTTTACAATCGAGTTACTGCTACAATACACATTCTGTAAGCAGAGGACGGCTAACGTTTAAGAAACATCTCTAAAGTTACACTGAAAATGTCACAGGTATCATCACAGGCACAGCTATTGTTTCAAAGATATTACATACAGCAACACAGTGCAGCCAGAATAGAATACATCAAGCTATAATATATACCAATGTAAACCAACATCACATTTAAGAGCACACTGACTTGAGTCTCATGGCGACATCATAGCATTAATTGTTTAAACAGAAGCAACATTTTGTATTCTTTACATAGCAGTTAATCATAGCTTCTGTTTTCTGCTCCTTCCCGTTCTCAACACGGCGGTTACAGCTCCTAACGACCAACCGCTTTGAACCAGAAACATGGCAGTGACCCTCCAGTTTGCTTTCATTATAAATCATTAAGTTTGCGAGTAATTGTTACTTTGCACTAACAGTTTGCACTGATAGCTGCAAGTTGATAAGCAGGAGGTAAAGGATATTCTCACTTCTGGATATAAAATCCTTTAAATGGAAACTGAACAAATATTACTCAAGGTAAACTCAGCAGGTGAAAAAGTCATGTATGTCTTCTGTGGTTCTGGAGGAATTTTACTGAGAAAAGGCCCCTGCTAATATCGCCAGGGTTTATCCCAGCTTTGGCTTTAACGTTTATAACTTGCCTGTGACAAACCGGAGGGGATTGCATTTAAAGATATAGTAATTTCCCAGGTGCAAAGGGTAAGGCCCAGAGATTCTGTCATGTTGCATTGTGGGATAGGTCAACCCTGTCGCCTAGCGACTCCTTGACTCTCTCATCATGCCTGGATGCTCAGCAGTAAGTTGAGAACGTTTTTCTGTCTTTGTTCAATAGACCTCAGTGGTTTAAAGCATAAATGTCCGGTAATTAACCTTTAACAGGGGATTCTTATATCAGCCATGTGGTACAAAAACGTTCAACCTTCTCCACATTAAACACCGTGCCTGTCAACATTATAACTTAAGGGAGGCAGCAATTTAACGACTTAACGATGATAATGACTCCTTCAAGGCCCTAAACTTCACCGAAGTGCAACATTTAATTCAGCTTTGTGTACAATAGCTCAACTCTATATATCCATGCAAGGTTCTTATGATCTAACTGTTTGTGACAACGTAACAGTCAGATCATAAGAACCGTGGTCCCTGAAACACAGAAACACAATTTACACGCAGTCCTCCTGATGCACCCGCCGGCCATTGATCATGCTCAGGCTCCCCATGGAGTGATGGGTGCTGCGTAGCGATGTCACGTGTGTGCTGCAGTGCGTGTGGCTCTGCGAGGCGCGTCTGAGCATCACGTGGTAGCAGCAGCACAGCTGCCGGTTGAACTGCTTCTGGAAGGTGGCGCTCAGCAGATAAAGGGCAAACGGGTTGAGGCAGGAGTTGGTAAAGGCCAGGATGCGAGCGGCGATGCTGCACACTTGGTGAACCAGGGAAGTGTCCACCTGGGGGGGGGCAGGGGGAGAGTAAATGGTTTGAATGGCTATTAGATTTTCCTAAAACTCCTAATGGATATAAATATTAATATAGACACAAATAGCGATAAAAACTCAGATACAGATATAAAGATGTGTTTTTTTTTGGTCAACCTACCTGGGAGTAGTGGAAGGAGCGGTACAAGTAGATAATATGACAGGGCAGCCAGCACACTGCAAAGAGACCAACAAACACCAGTACGGTCTTGGCTAAGCGCTTCCTGGATTCCACCTGTTGGGTGCAGGAGAAAAAGGTCAAAACTAAAGAGTGATCCCTGTGATGCTAGTGGTACGCGGGGCTCCCTCTAGTGGTATGCCAAAGAATCACTGAAAACAAAACAAAAATTAAAAAAGGTTTTTTTTTTACTAAACATTTAAGTACAATACAGTTTTATTGAATCTTTAAGAACAGTTTTTTACATGTATGTTAGTACAATGTTTATCTCACTTTTATGTGCAATACATTTTAATTGAATCATTATTTAAGTACATTTTTATTTTCTTCCTATATTTAAGCGCAGTGTTACTGTTGAAACTATAAAATATTACAATAGCTGACAATATTAAACAGCGCCGGCGCTCCGCACACGCACACCACGCACTGCGCGTAGGGCACCAAGCGTCTGGGGGGGCATCAGAAAAATCTGGGACGTGAAAAATCACCACAGAAGGCTAATAGTATAAATAACAAATAGAATATGTCTAAAGCATGTTAATATGTAAAACCAATACAAAAGTAATAGGTCATTACTCACAGCAGCTAAGCACTTAAAGAGCTGGGTCCTGGGCTACGGAGACCCCCCCCCCCCCCCCCCTCGAATTTAACTGTATAGCACATTTCATAGACTCAATGTGCTATAAAACAAAAAAGGCAATGCAACAAGAAATGCATACACAATACATAATAAAAACATACAAAATAATGCTGTCAGTATAAAAAGAAAATATAAAAACAACTGACCAGAACTAAAAGCTTGTGAAAAAAGATGTGTCTTAAGTCTAATTTTAAAAGAAGACCCTGTTGTGATGGACATCAGTTCCACTGGTAAAGCGTTCCAGAGCACATGACCATAGTGACCGAAAGAACCATAAGCTAGTTTACAGTTGATTTTGGGTATAGTGAGAAGAGCTTTGTTACATGATGATCTAAGGGATCTCACCGCAGTGTATTTAGTCAGCATGTCAACAACATAAGGGGGAGCAAGGTCGTTCAAGCTTTAAAAACAAGAAGTAGTGTTTTAAAATCAATTCTCTGTTTTACTGGAAGCCAGTGAAGTGAGGCTAAGACTGCAGCATTCTGAATAAAAATGATTTAATAATTTCTTTGTTGTTCAGCAAAAGGTGCATTGCAGTAATCAATTCTACTGGTAACAAAAGCATGAAATGATGATGGAAAGATGATAGAAAGCAGTTGTTGTTGGTTGTTGGTTGGTTGGGGGGGGCACCACCAAACATTTGTGCTTAGGGCACCCAAATGGCTAGCGCCGGCCCTGATATTAAATCTACTTCTTTAGGAATAAAACCTCTGCCTTGTTTTTGATTTGATTGAATACTTAGGCCTGCTACACTACTGTACAGTGTTGGTCATTATGGTGGTACTTGGAGAGCCAAGTATTTTCTGAAGTGGTACTTGGTGTAAAACGTTTGAGAACCACTGGTTTAGTGCATTTCCGCTAGTGGGGGGAGCAAGTATTCAGATATTTTACTTAGTAAAGGTTAAAAACATAAAATGTCCTGCCTTTAAAATTCAACTCAAGTATGTATGTATCAAAGTACTCAATGTGAGCAAATTTTTATTCTTAGTTTGTGCAAGAAGTATACAATGTTCTTGTATACAATTCTTGTTATTATTTCTGATGCATTACGCTGCATTTTTAGTTTGTAGCTGGAGGTGAAGCAAAAAGTAAATTCTTTATGTTGGGTTGCTTAGACTGTACCACATTTAGTAAATATACGGCCTATTCTGAAAAATCAGGTACCTCGAAATGTTGCTTAAGTGCAGGTACTTCTTTTCTTGCCATCACATTTTTTATTTTCACTATTTCTATTCGAGAATGTTATCTTTTGAATGAAGGGCATGACTCATTTGTTTCACTTCAGATTTGATATTGCGCTCCTTCACAACACTGCCCTTCAACTCAAATCGACCCTGCTTGCGCTTGGTTTTCTGTTGGCTGCGCTCAGATGTATTAGAGATTAAAGGCCTCAGTATGCTTCTGCATCAACCCCTATGGCGTAGCTACGCCGTTTTATGCTTCTGCGTCGGGTCGCGTTACATTTCACCGTCAGAACACAAGGGGCTGTGGGGTTCACAAATCTCTCTGCTAGTTTGTTTTGGTTCCGTGCGCCGTTTCCGCGTTTTCATTTCTGACAACGGCGAGCGAAAGAGTGGGGCCTTTTCTCAATACTCAAGACGGCAAGAACGGGCTTGCGTTCCCGCGAGAATAGACCCGGGAGACGGACTCGGCTATTTCCGCAATTGGAACAGCAGCTGACTCATCTTCCATCGTAGCCTGCTGAGGTGAAATGCATTCTGGGATATTTTGCTCTCACAAGAACAGACAAGCCTGCTCCGATGCATGCCCAGTAAAATGGGCGGGACGAGCCACATCCGGGTATTATGGCCGTTCTCGCCCAGATGCGGACTTTAGTATTGGAACAGTACTCGGGCTGCGACTGATGACGTTTCACGAGTCCACAAGAACAAAAGTTCACACAAGAACGCATATTGAGAAAGGGCCAGAGAATGTAGTTGCAGCTGGAGCTAATCGACGTTGAAGAACAAACGATCTCTTTCTGCGAGTTGTGTGCCATTTGGCAGTCTTTGTAGTGCGCTGAGGAGGAATTGTACAAATGGTCGTACTTTCGTACTTCCTCGATCAAACACTCTGGGAATGATGTGTACTCTGACCAATCACAGCCCTTGCGGTCTGCGTCGCCTCAACGCGTAGTTACAATTTCTTGGAGGTGCACGTCGAGCTACGGCGTAGGGTACGGAGAGGGGTCCGCGTCTACGCAGGAGTGACAGCGTAGCTACGCCGTTGATTCGACGCAGAAGCATAAAACAGGCTTTGCAGAGAAACTGAACCGATGTACTGGAGAGACCAAATTCCAGCTTCAGACTCCTCGTCAGACTCTGAATGCTCATGAAACCTCTGCTGTGGGAGTGAATTGTTTTTGATCAACGACCCGAGAAAATTCCACATCCAATAGAATGCCAGGTGTAGTGTTATAGGTGAGGTGTTATTTCGGAGCTGGACATTTCAGTAGTCCCTTTAATTTGATGAGGTGCTGATCTCTCAAATCCAGAATGCATCGCAATGCAATCAATTCGGGGAAGGTCATCAAGCAGCCAGGCTAATTAATGTGTCCTAGAGCTGCTGTGTGAAAATCTAATAGATGGAGTTAACAGTAATACACGGCAGGAAGGACTTGTTTTGAAGGAGTAGCCATGTGCAGGAGATCATCCGGATGACTCACACTTCTAATAATACACAGTATTACTTTAACATAAAATATCATACTTCTGATGACAAGGGGTCGAGCTTCCATTAAAGGGCCCATATTTTGAAGCGGTCCGCATAAACTCGCGCCGGCGGGCTGTGATTGGAAAACGGGACTGGAGGGGCTGGGAATATTCAAATATCTAGTTTTGTGACATAACAAAACTTTTTGCGATTTTGAACACCTCATTCAGAGGCTGAAGGGGGGATGAATTCAGCAACCTGTATCTAACTCAAAACAGCATGGATGGATTTTCTTCCAAGTTTGCATGCGTGTGGAAGCAACAGAGACACACAATAACACCCCAAATCCCAGAAAAAGTGATTTTTTCATAATATGGGCCCTTTGAGATCCCTGAGATTATGCCATTGGTCATTTGGCCTTTGCTAATTGCGTGCCAAGCTTCATAACCAATCAACACAGATTTCAGTCATTCAGTAATTGTAAAACATTTTAATATATCAAAGATTGGATGGTTGTTTAAACACTGGCCTGTCGTCTAGCATGTAAATTGCCCTCCACAGGCAGGTTCGAGGCGCTCTTCATCAGGCTCCGTGCGATGAAGGTGTAGTACACGGATATAACCAGCAGGGGAATCACGTAGAAAACGAGGAAGGAGGCCATGGAGCTGATCTTGGGGTGCAGTTCCCCCGCATGGGGATAGGGGGAGCAGGTGACGAAGCTCTCATTGGTGGGGGTGACGAAGGTGCGGAGGTCAGAGAAGACGGCGTCGGGGAGGGCCAGGACCATGGAGAGGAGCCAGATGAGCGCCGCCCGCAGGACAATGACGGTGGTGCTGCTGGATGTTTTGATGTCCAGGGGCTTCACGATGGCCCGGTACCTGTCACGCATGGAGATATGCTGTAACCTGTCATGGATTAACGTGGTAACACAACGTCATCGTGACACAATGCAGAGCAGCAACACAAAACGTTTCAGGCTGCGGAAGCCGAAGCACAAAAAATAGTAGGCTACATTGCTGAATCGTTTTAGCAATTGGTCAAAAAATAGGATGTTCTGGATGACGTCCGGAAATGAAATGAATCGCCTTTTTTTGAGAAGGCAATATAAAAAAGGAGGCGAAATGAAATCAAGCCTTATCTATAGAACAAGACACAGTGGTGTTATGGGTTGGTGTTATGTGCAGGATGTAAGTATTACCAAACCGCCGGTGAAAGGAGCAACACCAGACACTTTGCTCACTTTAGCTCCAAAATGTATTGTCTCTCTGAGTAAAAACACAATTTTGAAGCCACTTGATGTGTAATGTGCTCAAATGAAATCATTACCTTGAAAAACATGAAATTGATTACATATGATCTGAGCAGCTTGGATTTCGACACGCCTCCAAGAACTGAATTGCACAACAATGACTTTTAAAATGTCCTGGCTGAAGATTGTAGTCCTCGTGTTTTGATTATGCAGAGATAACAGATTATCAGGCAACTGTGATTTGTCCGACACTTATTTTGGGTCTGAGAAAATGTTTCGCTGCTACTTAATGTGCTTTGAGAGATGGTTTTCGGGCCTACTTTTATGATTCATTATAATAATGAAACTTGTTTCATAATGTGAAACGCAGGTTTATGTCTTCAGCCAGCAGGGCAGCTGATATTGGCCACGATTCCAATTAATTTCGAGACTCCAGAAATAATTCATTTGAACTACACAGCACAGTTATTGCAAAGCATTTTACGTGTGACAGCAGGAAGGTGTGGCTGTATGTGAGGCATTAGGGGTTCCAGCATCCCGCATCAAAAGAAGAAGAAAAAGGTGACCTAAGACCGGAAATAGCGTAGGGAAGAACAGAGCACCATAATATTGACATTAAAGCAAACGGGAACACATTTTTTAATTGTTCAAGTTTTTAAAACACAGTGATTTCCACTAAAAAGTAAAACGTTGTATTTGTGTAATTTAACAAGAACTTTTGAAAACACCAATGAATCTATTGCCTCTGTCCATGACAGAGGCCTTGAACACAATACTCTCCTGATCAATACACAGTTAAACATGTGTTTTCCATTGTGGTATTAAAACATATCGTATGAAATGTGACAATCGATCCCGACGTGGGCCCTTTAACAGTGCATATGGGTAAATAAGTAAACTCCCTACCTGTCCGCAGAGAGGGCAGTGAGAGTGAACACGGACACTCCGACCGAGGTGAGCTGAATGAAGGCGATGACTTTACAGCCCACACTGCCGAACAGCCAGTCGTCTGTCAGGTAACGGCTCGCATCCACCGGAGCGCAGGTCACCAGCAGCAACACGTCCCCGAGGGCGAGGCTGGACATGAACAGGTTGGGCACGTTGCGGATGGATTTGGTGGAGCAGAACGTCCTGATGAGCGTGATGTTGCCGATGAGTCCCAGAACGCCGATGACACCGTAAACCGAAGCGACGACCATTCCGGTGGTCAACATCGTGCGCGCCGTGGAGAGCTGTGACGCGCGCTGCGGCGCGGCGCGAGCGCGAGCGCGCGGCCACGGACGGGCTTCCGAGAGAAGGCGCCACTGCTGGGAGGACAAATCTGTGTCCTGCTTTAGAGTCTTGTACACGTGTTTGGGAGTCCTGTGTCAATCCGTGTACCATTCGTTATAACGGATAACGAGCTTCACCCCGTTTCATCCAGTTTTTTCCATTTTTCATTTGCACACAATTGCAAATGGGAAAACGAGTTGTTATCCGTTATTTCCTTTTGGTTTTGGAAACGAATATTGAGGAAACAAGCCATGTTTTTTTTTTTTTAGTTTTGGTTTTGGTTTTATTTTGAAAAACGAATGAACGAATGGTACACGGATTCTGTGTCCCTGCTGTGCCCAGCCGCACAACATGCACACGAAGAATGATCAATAAGCGTATTGAATTTAAGAAGGAATTACATGATCGCATCTCAATCGCCACATACATAAGACAACGTGTCTTCTTGTCAATAGCTGAATGTATTGCAATGATAAATCTTGGCATTGCTATAATACATCTGCTATCACAAGTGACTCAATTAATCAGGAACATGTATTGCCAAAGTATGTTTGAATGATTTTGACATGGCGGGTGATGCATTAGACATTAAGACAATAGGACAGAGACGGTCATCAATGAAAAAAGACAATCTAGGATAGCATATAATTTACCCTGGAATGTAAAGACAGAGATGGTTGATGAGCACCTTCTCAAACGAAATTGCAGACAATGCAGTGTCCTTAAAATACAGGGAAAATGCTGAGGTTGAGTTTGAGTTTGACTACACGAGAGAATTGTTGATTAAATTATGATTATTATTATAACAAGTATAGGAAATGAGTTAATCATCAGAGTTAGTTGTTTACCTTGCCATCATTTTGTATAGCTTCTTCATATGCTCTTTGTGTGCCTTTTTCAATCAATGTCTTGTCCTTTGTTAACGCAAGACACCGTAACCCCCAGAACGGATTAATATGTTCTCAACTGAAAATAACTGAATTGTTGACTGAACACTGGTTCAGCTTCTCCCCCATGTGTGTCGTAAGACTGCAGGACAAACTCAAAATCCATCCAGCAGATGAACTGCTGTTCCAAAAATTCACTTTGTAAGTCCATGGCCATGCTCTTGAAGGAGCTTCGAGCTGAATATTGATATCCGTTTGGTAACATGTTCATGATGCTGCTGTGCCATCATATTTACCATAATTACCATCTTTGTTAATCATGTAACATTTATAATTTGTTAGTCACCAGGCGGATGAAAGTTGCTTTATTTTGTTCCATTTTGATCAAGATGGCAACAGAGGAAAGGGAAAACGGTCATTGTTACAATTCATTCCTAGTGGGGAGTTGAATGTACCTGCAATATCCAATATGAAGACAATAAAGTAATTACGCTTTATCCTCCTGGAACCATGAATGCCCATACAAACAAAACACTTTGCCAACCCATTGACTATGTGGAAAATGACAGTGAATTAAAGACAACTTTGACTCTTTGGCGCAAACACTGTGGGACGTGGCATTTTCAAAAACTGACTGGTTGAATATAGCCGATCTGCTGTTGTGTTCACATCCTGCAATTACCCAGCGGGTTGCTCTTGACACTTTCTGTGGCTCCTCTGCTACCTCGGGATAATGGGACTTCACACGCAGGCATGGTTATGGATTGACAGGCCATCAGCGGGCCCTCAAGCAGAGAAGTGAATGAAGCCTAACAGGTGATACTGAAACACAAGCACTCTTCAACACAGACATCACAGAATTGAAAAGAGGAACAACAACGGGCAGAAATCCAGCAGGGTGCAATGTGGCACAGAGAGAGAGAATTTCTCTAATCTCTGGTGTTTGTTGGGCAATTTTACGCACCTTGATTATGTGAGGCGGCGTCCGGATACATGCGGAGGAGAGATTAGACTGCCAGGAGCACAAAGTGGTTCTAGAGGAGAAGGAGAAGGAGAAGGAGGGGAGGAGAGTACAAGGAACCGGTTATCTCACCTCCTTATGTTTGTGTGCATACACCTGTTCATGATATAAGTGGAAAAATCATCTTTTGATTATTCTCCATACTTCTGCCTCTTTGAAGATACAATGGATTATTGAATTGAGGAAAAGGTTATTGTTGCAGCACAAAATGTCCCGTACATATTGAGTATAAGACACCCCTGCCTGTAATGTGGCGTGTCTCTGAAGGCCACATCAAACCTCTTGTTGCGCGAAATGCTGCATAATATGAAGAGAAAACTGACAAAAAAAATGAACTTGAAAAATGGAATAATATTAATATTTCTCTGATTTGTGTCCCTAAATGAACCAACTTTTCCAACATCCACAGAATAACAGCAGAAACCATGTCGAACAGCCTCTCACATAATTTTCATTCTTCATGTGATTAACATCCTAATGGTTTTAATAGTGTGTTGACTTGATTTTGATCAATACCTCTTTTACCTTTGGATTAGGATTACAATGATGACATCAGCTAATTAATCTTTCCAGGTCAGAAAAGGCTATGTTCTATAATCTGCCTCATCATTTGGGTTAGTCACACATTTACTAATGATTTTCTTATTATTTCCACCCATGTTTTACATTTAGTAACTGTTGCCTGAGATGCGCAAGGAAGGAGGCTACACACTTTTGCACCACATTTCTTTTTGTTACTATTGAGACTCCTTGACCTATATTTTTCCTGTTTTAAATATACATTTTTCCAAATGTTCTCCCTTCTTTTGAAAGATCCAAAAAATATGATTTTAATTAATTGTACATGAAACCTGTCACCTTTCTTAGATCTGTGCAGAGTTCTTCAGAATAAAATTACACAAGTGGACCTGATGCAGACCTTCATCTTCTGATGCTCATTGCAGCTTATTAAGTTGTACAGATCACACAGTGGAACACGTGGAAATCCTTCTAGACAACTGTGATGAACAGGTAATCAGCAAGAAGTTGGGGATTGTGGTTTAGCAGGGGTTCTAAATTAGATTTGAACTGGGACTAAAATCGCGAGGATCAACACCTATTAAGTCTGAAACGAGACATTCATTATGAAATAGACTGAATGAAAGATGCCTCTTGTGCTGTTATAGTGACACTAATAATTGTTCAGTATCATGGGTAGGTTTGGATATTTGCTGACAAATATGATGTGGTTGCGTCTTCCCACTTTTTGTACCAAAGTACAAAGTGTCATCAATTTGATGTTCTACCCTTTCCGTCGCTTTTCTACTGTGGTCAGCACACATTTTTTCTTTTATGTCCAATTATTATTTCAGACAACAGATGTGCTCGACCACAGAAAGTCTACAGTTCTACGAGGTCTACCTTTCTTTTTGAGAAGCTTATGTGTCAATGTTTTAGTTTTTAAAATTTGCATTAAAATGGTATTGTTAACAGAATGGGAAAAGAAAAATGAGAACTTTGAAAAGGGGGTGATTATTTATTATACGTTCGGCAGAACACAGACCCGGAGGAGTCTTGTGTCCAGGGACTTTAACTTGGAATAGTCACAGGTGTTGAAGGTGTTGTGGAATATTTCAATAAGAGCTCGGTAGAAGAGAATGACTTTGTGGCGGCCCCGCCCAACCCCAGCGCCTGGGAAGATGCCAGCTGGAGGTAATCAACCTCAGCGGGGGACCCGGGACGGAGGAGAGGGCGGGGGAGATGCGCAGGTGGCTGGCGGCGCTCGAGGCGTTAGAGGCCCGTCGGGAGGACCAGTTGAGGCGGCTCTCGGCGGAGCTCGAGCGGTGGACGGCCGGGCAGAGCGCGCGGAGGGAAGACGGCGGCGCACGGGAGGTCCAGGGGGACCCCCCGATGGCGGAGCGGCCCGTCCCAGCCCCTCGGCGGCCGGTGGAGCGAAAGCCGGCAGAGGGGTGCGCGCAGGGGGAAGTCGGCGACGCACGGGAGGTCCAGGGGGACCCCCGATGGCGGAGCGGCCCATCCCAGCCCCTCGGCGGCCGGCGGTGCGACAGCCGGCAGAGGAGTGCGCGCAGGGGGGAGTCGGCGACACAGCGGCCCGTCCCAGCCCCTCGGCGGCCGGTGGAGAGACAGCCGGCAGAGGAGCACGCGCAGGGGGAAGTCGGCGACGCGCGGGAGGTCCAGGCGGACCCCTGATGGCGGAGCGGGCCGCCCCAGCCCCTCGGCGGCCGGTGGAGCGACAGCCGGCAGAGGAGTGCGCGCAGGGGGAAGTCGGCGACGCGCGGGAGGTCCAGGGGGGACCCCCCGATGGCGGAGCGGCCCGTCTGTAGAAGCTAATAAATGTTCAATAGTTTGAAATATAATACAGGCAGCTTCGTGCAAGTTTCGCATGTGTATATGCTATAACAAGAGGAGAAACACAATGTACCAACCAACTGAAACTATGTGAAGTGTGTGTTTTGGTAACCAGCTGCAGTTACGCTCTAACTGACCACAGGAAACGTAACCACAAACAGTCGCATTGCCGAGGGCTGATATGAGCCACACCTGCCAAACAGGAAGGCAGGGTGTGACTAATTGCGCCCTGCCAGTGTGTAAAAGTTTCCTCAGAAAACGGTTGGACCACCGACATACATCCCATAATCTTTGTATTGCTTAACAACCTTCAGTCTAATAAAAGCAGGCTGCTAGAGGAGGAAAGTTAGAGTTGATTGTGAGACGTGACAGGTTTGTCTCGTCTCCCCTTCACCTCTCCTCCTCTGCAGACGGGTAAAACTTCATCTCTGTGTCATGCCTTTTCTTTGATGCCTCTTCCTGGGTCTATTTGTAGGTTTTGAAAGTTAACAAAGTTTAGCGAGAAAGTGAGAGTCGAGTTTTAGACCCAACATTTCTCTGGTGCCGAAACCCGGGATCCCAAGAACCCGCCGGTTTGGGACGACGCGGGACCAACGGGACCACTTAGAATAGAAACCTGTCGACAGTCTCCGCCTTTGCATCGGGGGGTCCATACCTTGCGCCCGTGTCGATCCGGACCGTCGGTGACGGGTCCCGCCGAACCAGGGGAGGCATCCAAATCGGTAAGAAAATTTTCCCTAATACCAGCAATGTCTGAGAAAATGACCTGAGAACGTTTGGGACGCCAACGTAAAAGAAATAAGTGTGAATTAATGTAAGATCAAAAGAATACAGTACAATCTTATACTGGGTAATGTAGAATTCTGCATGTGACAGAATTTGAGAAATGTAGAATTCTGCATGTGACAGAATTTGAGAAATGTTGTCACACTCACCTGCCAGCTTGACCTTCCACACCTGCCCCGCATCCACAATCAGTCACTCCCCTGCCTTCCACACCTGCTTCCGATTCACAATCAGCCCCGCTACATAAGCACTGCACACCCAGCCTGTCATTGCCAGATTGTTCTTCGCGTCATGCAAGTCTCTCCAGCACTTTACCTTGGACTGATCTCCCGGTTTCGACCCTGCCTGTCCCCGACCCGTTCGTCTGTCTCCGCCCCGGTGTGCACGTTCGCCTTCTGTCCCCGACCACGAGTCTCTGTCCTGTCCCTCGTCGTGCCCGAACGCCTGCTGCGAGGCCGTGTGTAATACAAGCGCCAACCAAACACTCTGTGCCGTGTGCTGCATTTGGCTCCGCCACACGCCCGTGCCAGTACAATCTGGCCACAAAATGGAGCCAGCGCACACCGCTTCACCACAGCAGCGCTTGGAGAGAGTCGAGGGAGCCCTCGCGCAGTACGAGGCGCTCCTCGCATCCACCCTGGCTGAGGTGCGCCAGGCGACAACCGCCAGCCAACAGGCCAGCGCCGCTCAGGAGCGGACATCAACCGCCCTGGTCGCCCAGATCCAGCAGCTCGCCCTAAAGATCTCCCAGACGGAATCACAGAGCCCTCCAGCTGCATCCCCCGCAGCTGTATCTCCGCCCGGCCCCGCCTTCGAACTCCGGATAGGAGCCCCAGAGCGCTACGGCGGAGACCCAGAGAGCTGCGCTCCCTTCCTGACTAACTGCTCCATCCTCTTCGCCCTGCAGCCCCACACCTTCGCCTCCGAGGAGGCCCGGGTGGCCTTCGCCATTAATCACCTCACTGGGAGGGCCCGTCTTTGGGGAACGGCGGAGTGGGAACGCCAGACCCCCGCCTGCAGGTCATTTCAGTCCTTCGCCGCCGAGGTCCGAAAGGTTTTCGGTCCGCCAGCTCTAGGCCCGGATGCCGCCGGCGGTCTCCTGAACCTCCACCAGGGAGACCGTGCGGTGGCAGATTACGCCATAGATTTTCGCACCCAAGCCCGCCTGAGCAGGTGGAACACTGAGGCTCAGTGCGACGCCTACCTGCGGGGTCTGGAGGACTATGTTAAGGATGAGCTGGTGTCCTTCGACCTACCCACCTCCCTGGATGAGCTCATAGAGCTAACACGGCGAGTTGACCGACGCGTCCTTGCCCGGCAGGAGGAGAGGCGGCAGGGAGGGGCTGGACGTCCCCGACCCCGCCGCAGCAGTCCGCCACACCAGGCTTTATCCCTTCGATCTGGACCCCTGGTGGAGGACCCGGAACCCATGCAACTCAGCCGGACCACCCTGTCAACCGTGGAGCGCCAGCGCCGGCGCAGACTGAATCTGTGCATGTACTGTGGGGGAGAGGGACACTTTGTCTCCAAGTGCCCGGTAAAAGCCAAGGCTCACCAGTGACTGGGGACGCACCGGTGAGCCCTCCCTTCAAACTGTCCCCCATCAAGAGACCGATCTGCCACTGCCGCCTGCTGGTGCCAGGGGGTTCTCACACCCTGGCGGTGTTCATCGACTCGGGGGCTGACGTATCCATTATCAACGGCGAGTTAGCCCGACAGTTGGAGATTGAGAGAGTGCCTCTGCCTCAGCCCGTGCCCGCCAATGCCCTGGATGGTCACGCCCTCGGAGTGGTGACCCACCAGACTGTCCCTGTCCAGATGCTGTTCTCCGGGAACCACCATGAGTCGATTTCGTTTTACATCCTGGACTCAACCCGGATCCCGCTCCTCCTGGGGTTCCCCTGGCTTCGCCGTCATAACCCGCACATCGACTGGGCGACAGGGTCCATCCTGGGGTGGAGCACAGCCTGTCATCAAGTCTGCCTGAAACAAGCCCTCGTTCCCCAGCCTCTATCCTGCCCCACTTCAGCCCCGGACCTGGCGGGCGTCCCGGCTGAGTACCACGACTTCAGGGAGGTCTTCAGCAAGTCAAAGGCTACCTCCCTGCCTCCGCACCGGCCGTATGACTGTGCCATTGACCTCCTCCCTGGCTCTAGCCCCCCCCGGGGCCGCCTCTACTTCATCTCGGCCCCGGAGAGAAAGGCAATGGAGGATTACATCAATGACTCTCTGTCCGCTGGCATCATCCGTCCCTCCTCGTCCCCAGCTGGGGCTGGGTTCTTTTTTGTTCAAAAGAAGGACAAAACGTTGAGACCCTGCATAGACTATCGGGGCCTCAATGACATCACGGTAAAGAACCGATACCCGCTCCCCCTCATCTCCTCAGCGTTTGAACTCCTGGAGGGGGCCACCGTTTTCACCAAACTGGACCTTCGAAACGCGTACCACCTGGTCCGCATCAGAGAAGGGGATGAGTGGAAAACGGCTTTCAATACGCCCACCGGCCACTACGAGTATCTGGTCTTCCAGTCCATGGTCAACGACGTCCTGCGAGACATGCTCGACAAGTTTGTCTTCGTATACCTGGACGACATCCTTGTGTTTTCCAGATCCATGGAGGACCACCTCCACCACGTCCAGGCAGTCCTCCAAACACTCTTGCAAAACTCTCTATTCGTCAAGGCAGAGAAGTGCGAGTTCCATGCCCCCTCCGTGTCCTTCCTTGGGTACATTATCGGTCAGGGGGACATCCGCATGGATCCGGCGGAAGTATCCTCTGTCACCGCCTGGCCGGTGCCTGAGTCCCGAAAGCAGCTACAACGGTTCCTGGGGTTCGCAAACTTCTATCGCCGCTTCATCCGAGGGTACAGCACGGTGGCAGCCCCTCTCACGGCTCTCACCTCCCCCAAGGTCCCATTCCGATGGTCACCTGCGGCCGACTCCGCCTTCCAGACCCTGAAGAGCCGCTTCACCTCCGCCCCCATCCTGAGCATGCCCGACCCAGAAAGGCAATTTGTAGTGGAGGTGGATGCCTCGGATGTTGGCGTAGGGGCCGTCCTGTCGCAGCGGGCCGCCGACGACCAGAAACTCCACCCCTGCGCCTTCTTCTCTCGGCGTCTGAACCCCGCAGAGAGCAACTACGACATCGGCAACCGGGAGCTCCTGGCAGTAAAGGCGGCTCTGGAGGAGTGGCGGCACTGGCTGGAGGGGGCCAAACAGCCGTTCCTGGGGTGGACCGACCACAAAAACCTGGAGTACATCAGGACGGCTAGAAGACTGAATTCCAGGCAGGCCCGCTGGGCACTCTTCCTCACCCGGTTCAATTTCACCCTCTCCTATCGACCAGGGAGCCGCAACATCAAGCCCGACGCCCTGTCTCGCCTATTTCTGAAGGGGGAGGAGGAGGGTACCACAGAGGCGAGCACCATCCTTCCCCCGGCCCGCCTGGCGACTGCCATCACCTGGGGAGTCGAGGAGAGGGTCCAGGCAGCTCTGGAGGAGCAGCCAGGTCCCAGCGCCTGCCCACCCAACCGACTCTTTGTCCCGAGGCAACTCCGGTCTGAGGTACTCCAGTGGGGCCACAGCACCCATCTCACCTGCCACCCAGGGATCCAGCGAACCAGGGAATTTCTCCAGCGCCGGTTCTGGTGGGAGTCCCTGAACAAGGACGTCCAGGAGTTCGTGAAGGCCTGTCCCGTCTGCAACCGGAACAAGTCCTCCAACCAGGCTCCGGCTGGACTCCTGCACCCACTTCCCGTCCCTCACCGCCCCTGGTCCCACGTATCCCTGGACTTTGTAACCGGCCTACCACCATCCCAAGGGCACACCGCCATCCTCACGGTAGTGGACCGGTTCAGCAAGATGGCGCATTTTGTGCCCTTGCCTAAATTGCCGTCGGCCAAAGAGACTGCGGAGGTGGTCCTTCGCGAGGTGTTCAGAATCCATGGTCTCCCTGTGGACGTGGTCTCAGACCGGGGACCACAGTTCACCTCTGTTTTCTGGAAGGAGTTCTGCACCCTCCTCGGGGCCACGGCCAGCCTGTCATCGGGGTTCCACCCCCAGTCCAATGGCCAGACGGAGCGGAAGAACCAGGAGTTGGAGGTGGCTCTCCGGTGCATGGTCTCCAGCCACCCGTCGACCTGGGCCAAACAACTAATGTGGGTGGAATACGCCCACAATACACTGGTCAGCTCGTCCACCGGCCTCTCCCCATTCCAGTGCGCCCATGGGTACCAACCACCCCTGTTCCCAGCCCTGGAGAGGGAGGTCTCCTGCCCAGCCGTACAGACCTTCATCCATCAGTGTCGGCGCACCTGGGCCCAGGCCAGGGCCAACCTCCAGCGTTCGGTGACGAGATACTCCGCCTCTGCTAATCGCCGACGCTCCGCTGCGCCCACTTACCGGGTGGGCCAGAAGGTCTTGTTATCAACCCAGGACCTTCCCCTTCACAACGACTCCAAGAAACTGGCCCAGAAGTTCATTGGCCCATTTGAGATTCTCAAGATCATCAACCCTGCTGCAGTCCGCCTGAAGCTCCCGCGGACCATGCGTGTCCACCCTACATTCCACGTTTCCAAGATTAAGCCT
Organism: Apeltes quadracus; assembly: GCA_021346845.1. Classification (NCBI taxonomy): domain Eukaryota; kingdom Metazoa; phylum Chordata; class Actinopteri; order Perciformes; family Gasterosteidae; genus Apeltes; species Apeltes quadracus. The sequence continues at coordinate 6,484,729 of CM037918.1, forward strand.
ATGGTGGTGAGCCCTCTCGTCCCCGCCACCCCGGCCCCCCCACCTCCCCGCATGGTAGATGGAGGCCCTGTCTATTCTGTCCGACGCCTCATCCGCTCCCGCCGCCGGGGGAGGGGCATCCAGTACCTGGTCGACTGGGAGGGCTATGGCCCGGAAACAAGATCCTGGATCCCCGCCGGTTTTATCGTCGACCCACAACTTATCACCAGCTTCCACCAGCAACACCCGGACCAGCCCTCCAGGACCCGCCCAGCAGCCAAGAGGCCCCGTCCCAAGACCCGCACTGCGACTTCCACAGCCGGCCCCGACGAGACAGCGGACTCCTCATCATCGGAGGAGTCCGCAGAGGAGAACGACGCGCCCCCCACCCCGGATCCCCTCCCAACCGGCTCACTATTCAGACCGGGCTGAGTCTGAGGAGTATTGAGGAGACGTCCTCGAAGCCCTCCCCTCCCCCCCCTCGGCGACTTCGTTTTTGGGACGTCAGGAGACGCCCCTTGAGGGAGGGGTTCTGTCACACTCACCTGCCAGCTCGACCTTCCACACCTGCCCCGCATCCACAATCAGTCACTCCCCTGCCTTCCACACCTGCTTCCGATTCACAATCAGCCCCGCTACATAAGCACTGCACACCCAGCCTGTCATTGCCAGATTGTTCTTCGCGTCATGCAAGTCTCTCCAGCACTTTACCTTGGACTGATCTCCCGGTTTCGACCCTGCCTGTCCCCGACCCGTTCGTCTGTCTCCGCCCCGGTGTGCACGTTCGCCTTCTGTCCCCGACCACGAGTCTCTGTCCTGTCCCTCGTCGTGCCCGAACGCCTGCTGCGAGGCCGTGTGTAATACAAGCGCCAACCAAACACTCTGTGCCGTGTGCTGCATTTGGCTCCGCCACACGCCCGTGTCAAATGTAGAATTCTGTATGTGACAGAATTTGAGAAATGTAGAATTCTGTATGTGACAGAATTTGAGAAATGTAGAATTCTGTATGTGACAGAATTTGAGAAATGTAGAATTCTGTAAGTAACAGAATTTGAGAAATGTAGAATTCTGTATGTGACAGAATTTGAGAAATGTAGAATTCTGTATGTAACAGAATTTGAGAAAAGTAGAAGTCCGCAAGTGACGGATTTTGAGTTGTGTAAACGTAACTACACAAGGTAGGACATAATGCTGTGGTATATGGGAAAAGAAGACAATAAGTAAATAAAATATTTTAAGTGGCTGACACAGATGTGAAAAAGCATGCATTGACAATATGTTTTGACGGCGGTGCCGCGACGGAGAGTTAATTTGTGTTTCGAATTGAAGTGACCGCCGTGTCACACGTGACCGCCGAGTCACACACACACACATACACACACACACACACACACACGGGTGGCCGCCGTGTCGCACGCACATAAACACATAGAAGCGATCGCCGAATCGCACACAAACACACAGTTATAAAGAACATAGGATGAGATTAGTGAGGAAATGGGGAACGCTCAGAGAAAAGCCTTAGAGAGCTCTGAAGATACCAGATTTATGCAACAGCAACACCCAGGGTCCGTGTCTAAGTTAGAAGAATGGGTAAGAAAGCATGGTTTTAAGGCAAAGCTGTCTGATTATGATGACATTATAAGGCTAGAGAAAGAATTGATTGAAGGAAAAGAAAGTTGTTGAGAGGGAAACAGAACGTTGTGAGGGACATTGAGGAGAGTTTGAGATTGGTTAGAGTGTGGAGAACGGCCAGCGTGAATCGCAAGGCCCAGATACAGGCGAAGTTAGAAAGGAAAAAGGAAGTGTTTGCAGCACAGTGCAAAGTGAGACCAGACCATGAGACGAGTGGAGGAAGAATGAGGCGTAGACAGGAAGGACAGGCAGCCGGAGGCAGGCAAGAGGAGCCTAGCGAAGAAGAAGAAGAGTTTGTAGCGCCCCAGGTGGCGAAAGAGGAGACTCCCAACACCCCGGTGTCTAGTCACACCCGTGGAGGATGAATCTGTGAATATTGTTAACTTAAGCATTTGTGCCGCAATCACACACCCCGAACAGAACCACCCTTCACGTATTCTGTTAGTAGGACCACAAAGAACTCCAGTTAAATTCCTGTGTGACTCAGGGGCAGACGCCACAGTCGTATCCTCCAAAATACCGGGCCTCACACCAAGCACAAGTAAACTCTGCATCGTAGGAGCCAGCGGGTCCCCTACTATAGCCAAATGGTCAAAGCCCATCGAACTACAAGACGAAGATCGTGTGATTATAACCTCAGCAGTAATTATGAACCCAGAATGCCCTATAAACCTGCTCGGACGAGACCTGCTGATGAAATTAGGACTAAGTCTAGTCCCTACACCCAAAGGCATCCAAGCAACAAAGATCCACAGTTGCGAAAAAGCGGAAACCTGGGTACAGCAAGCCCAAATTCCTGGAAAATTCTTCTCAATTGACCCAACTAAAGAAGGACCAAGTTCAATAGTCACAGAGTTATGGAAAATGGCAACCACTGTTCGAAACTCCACAGCTGACTCAGAACCCCAGCAGGAGTACCCACTGCACATAACTGTGAACTACCAGCGCGGTGGAGCCCCAGCCCCACCGACAGAATGGAAAAGATGGTTCAAGCAACTCAAGCCCGTGAAAGTACAAATAAAAGACATCCTGGTCACAGAAACAGGATGGGTCATTGCCACAGTCACCCTCCCTACAGAAGTGCAGACACGTGTGAGAACTGGACCTTCACACATCTCCCTTTGGAAACCAAAAAACAAGCTCTGGCACCATGCAAAGGAAGTCTGCCAGGACCTAACACAGGGCCCATTTACCTGGCACAGAAATTCCCTAGGGCACGGCATAACCAGTACACATGAACATGGAAAATGCACAAAATACCCGTGTAACTGGATCACATGGGCCGCCCCCCAAACTCACATGACAACATGACCAGAGGAAGTATTTCTGGCAACGCTCACAGCAGAAGACTTCCCGAATGTGTCCCCAGGGCTATGGGCAACGAGCAAAACTGACGTAGGACTGCTCAAAACCGCAGCACCCGTGGAAATTGAAGGAAGAACCACATACAGGCCAAGTGTGAGACAATACCCACTTAAAGAAGACGCTCGAAAAGGGATCAAACCGGTTATCGAAGATATGTTAAAAGCTGGTATCCTTGTAAAAAGCGACACAGCCGAGTGCAACACCCCAATCTTTCCAGTAAAGAAGGCAAGTGGAGAATGGAGAATGATTCAAGACTTAAGACAGGTGAACGCAGCAGTGAAAACTAGAGCCTCCAACGTGCCTGACCCACACACACTGCTGAATGAACTAAATCCAACACATGAGTGGTTCACAGTAATTGACCTCAGTAATGCCTTTTTCTCCATTCCTGTCCATCCAAACTCCCAGGGGTGGTTTGGTTTCACATTTGAAGGAACAAAGTACAGTTACACCAGGCTCCCCCAGGGATTTTGTGATAGTCCCACTATTTTCTCCACCGAAATCACAAGATGTATCAACTCCCACACGCCAGCAGACAACACACAGATACTAGTCTATGTGGATGACATACTCATCGCAAGCCCCACGGAAGAAGAAAACAAAACAGAGGCTCTCCGCCTCTTCAGGCATTTGGAAAAAAACGGAAACAAAGCATCATTAAGCAAACTACAGATGTGCCAACCGAAGGTGGTTTTTCTTGGACACAAAATATCCAGTGAAGGACGACGCCTCACTGATGACAGGAAGAAGGCCATTAAAACTGCCCCCAAGCCAGCTACACAAAGACAAGTCATGGCATTCCTAGGACTAGCGAACTACTGCCGGAGTTGGGTTCCGGACTATGCCGCACTGACAGCCCCTCTGCAAGGTCTCATCACAGGAGATGAAAGAGGACCTCTGTCAGGATCCGTCAACTGGACAACTGAAGCAGAATTGGCGTTCGAAGCTGTAAAACAAGCCATCCTGAATTCAGCAGCATTGGGACACCCAGACTATAACAAACCTTTTGAACAAGTAGTGGACTGCAAAGATGGTTTCATGACGTCAGTACTACTGCAAGAGCATGGAGCCAAAAGAAAACCAGTAGCCTACTACTCTAAGAAACTTGATGAAGTAGCAAGAGCATTGCCACATTGTGTACAAGCGGTATGTGCAGCTGCCATGGCAGTGCAGGCCTCCGCTGAAGTAGTGTTGTTCCATCCATTGACTCTGCTAATAAGCCACTCAGTAGACATGTTGCTCACAAGCACGAAGATGACATTCCTATCACCAGCCCGTACCCTTGGACTAACTGCAACCCTGTTGTCACAACCACACCTCACCCTCCAACGATGCAACTCAGTCAATCCAGCCACACTCGTTCCTACCGAAGAAGATGGGGACCCACATAAATGTGAAGAGAGGGTGGAAGAAGACTATAAACCAAGACCAGACCTTCAAGATCAACCGTTGCACACTGGAGACACGGTGTTTGTGGATGGGTCCTCCTCACATGGACCAGATGGAAAAAACAACACTGGATTCGCTGTAGTTAACCAAGAGAAGACTTTAAAGTCAGGAAAATTGGCAGGAAACCAATCAGCACAAGCAGCGGAAATAATAGCACTAACTGAAGCATGCAGACTCTTTGAAGGAAAAGAAGTCACAATCTACACAGACAGCCAGTATGCGTACGCGACCACACACACATTTGCAAAGCTATGGGCCAGAAGAGGGATGAAAACGTCCTCAGGAAAATCAGTCCAACACGCAACATTCCTCACTGAATTACTATCAGCAGTCATGTTGCCCAAAAAACTCGCTATCTGCAAGTGCAAAGCACACTCTCCTCCTGCAGGACATGCAGAACAATGTCCCAACAGGAGAAAAGGCTAGGTGGCTAACAGATGGAGCACAACAAGACACAGAAGGACTCTATAGAGTAGGACAGAAAATATGTCTACCAAGAGCACTGTTTCCAGCTGTAGCAAAATTGAGTCATGGGCGGAGCCATGTCTCAACAGGAGGGATGGTATCTATGGTGGGGGAAACATTTCACATAACACATGGATTACAAACCTATTTTAAAATTTTTTGTAGAAGTTGTATCACATGTTGTAGACACAATACACAGGGGAACATTAGACCCAGGCGAGGCAAGAACCCAGAAGGCACATACCCATTCGAGATACTGCACATGGACTTCATTGAGTTAAGTAGAAGCGGTACCTATAAGTATTGCCTAGTACTGGTAGACTCCTTCTCCAAGTGGGTCGAAATAGTTCCCTCCCGAACGTGCGATGCCATCACAGTGGCCAAAGCTATATGCAAACACATAATACCATCGCATGGCATCCCACGAGTCTTGTGGAGCGACAATGGTAGTCATTTCACGAACAGCATAGTGAAGCGAATGTCAAGACACTTAGGAATAGAACTCAAATTCCATTGCGCAAATCACCCACAAAGTGCAGGGTTAGTGGAGAGGACGAACGGAACTATAAAAGCTAGGCTCAGGAAAACCATGGAAGAAACAGGGAAAACATGGCCAGAGTGCTTGAGTCTAGTAAAGACATACATGCACATCACACCAAACAACACAGGGTGCACACCGTTTGAAACAGTGACAGGGAGACCTTTTCACCTACCACTAGTGGCAGACCCACTGGTGCAAGAGCAAGAGGGCGAGGTAGACCCTATGACTAGGTGGTTATGTGACTTATTCAAACAACAAGAAATCAGGAGAACAAATGATCTGCCTAGTACACCAATGTCTCCCACACAGACTCTGCTAACCCCAGGCGATTGGGTCCTGCTCAGAGGAAGCACTGGCACAGCCCAAGGTGGGACGGCCCGTTCAGAGTCCAGCTGACCACACCCACAGCACTTAAGGTAGCAGAAAGAGACACCTGGATCCACCAGTCACACGCCAAGAAAGTACAACCAGTGGAGGCCCCCACCTAGCCATCAAAAGAATAAGAAGAGATGGCGAGGAAGGTACTGCAGACATTATTGGTACTGTCAGCAGTTGTGTGTGTCACGCCATAGGATGCGTCCATACAACAGGTATCTCCAACCGTCGAACATCACAAGGACCCTTGTCATGGGGGGTCTAAAGACCCATGGGGACACACATCTGACGTTTTGTGGTTCTGCTATAATGGTCCAATAGAGGCGACATTCTTTGTTCCTGCTAGCGCCCTCACCAATCAAAATGGTGGGTGGATTGGGAGTGCCCCCGTAGACCGGCAGGCAGAGGAAGTACTGATTGTAGGGAAATTCCAGCCCATCTTCCACCATCCATTAGGAGTAGATCAAACTAGAGTGATGGATAGAATGATGGCCGCCCATGTGCACACCTACATGGCACTCCAACAAAGAGACCCCGACAACGGCCTGTCAGGCCTGTACCCCACATCATGGAACGAGGACCTCGATGAGAACTGTGTGTAAATTCCCACAAACACTCCCCCCTGACCCACCCCCTCCCCGCATGTACATGACGCTGAGGGTCAGTACCATCGGTGAGAGCACGTGCTAGTAACCTCTGCTCTCCACATGAAGACCCTATATTCCTCCTCTTACAACAAATACTGATCCAGATCCTGGACCAGCCATGGGGCGATCATTTCCAAGCGGAAAGGTCGAGTGGAAATTTTCCCCTTCATCAGTACAAAGAAGGGTTTTCGCCCACTCTGGTTCCAGGTCACTGTTGTGATGTTTTTAATGATGGGTGGGCACTCAACTCTTTTTCCTTAAGAAGGTGCCCCCCTTGATGTATGGATCCCTAATGTAACTAAATATTTAGTTATATCTGGAGGTTCCCAAAACTCACAACAGGAGGGATATGTAGAAGCTAATAAATGTTCAATAGTTTGAAATATAATACAGGCAGCTTCGTGCAAGTTTCGCATGTGTATATGCTATAACAAGAGGAGAAACACAATGTACCAACCAACTGAAACTATGTGAAGTGTGTGTTTTGGTAACCAGCTGCAGTTACGCTCTAACTGACCACAGGAAACGTGACCACAAACAGTCGCATTGCCGAGGGCTGATATGAGCCACACCTGCCAAACAGGAAGGCAGGGTGTGACTGGTTGCGCCCTGCCAGTGTGTAAAAGTTTCCTCAGAAAACGGTTGGACCACCGACATACATCCCATAATCTTTGTATTGCTTAGCAACCTTCAGTCTAATAAAAGCAGGCTGCTAGAGGAGGAAAGTTAGAGTTGATTGTGAGACGTGACAGGTTTGTCTCGTCTCCCCTCCACCTCTCCTCCTCTGCAGACGGGTAAAACTTCATCTCTGTGTCATGCCTTTTCTTTGATGCCTCTTCCTGGGTCTATTTGTAGGTTTTGAAAGTTAACAAAGTTTAGCGAGAAAGTGAGAGTCGAGTTTTAGACCCAACACCGTCCCAGCCCCTCGGCGGCCGGTGGAGAGACAGCCGGCAGAGGAGCACGCGCGCAGGGAGGACAGCAGCGCGGCGTCCGATCCCGGCCCGGCGGGAGCAGCAGCGGCCGAGGGGTGCGCGCAGGGGGAAGTCGGCGACGCACGGGAGGTCCAGGGGGACCCCCCGATGGCGGAGCGGCCCGTCCCAGCCCCTCGGCGGCCGGTGGAGAGACAGCCGGCAGAGGAGCACGCGCGCAGGGAGGACAGCAGCGCGGCGTCCGATCCCGGCCCGGCGGGAGCAGCAGAGGCCCGTAGCAGCGGCCCGCAGCAGCGGCCCGCAGCGCGGCGTCTGATCTGGTCCCGGCGGAAGCAGCAGCGGCCAGCAGCGGCCGGCAGCGCGCCGTCCGATCCCGGCCATGGCGGCCGGTACCGGCCCGGCGAGAGCAGTAGCAGCAGCGGCTGGCAGCGCGGCGGCCGTTACCGGCCTGGCGGGAGCAGTAGCAGCAGCGGCCGGCAGCAGCGGCCGGCAGCAGCGGCCGGCAGCAGCGGCCGGCAGCAGCGGCCGGCAGCAGCGGCCGGCAGCAGCGGCCGGCAGCAGCGGCCGGCAGCGCGGCGGCCGATCCCGGCCCAGCGGGAGCAGTAGCAGCATCAGCGGCCGGCAGCGCGGCGGCCGATCCCGGCCCGGCGGGAGCAGTAGCAGCATCAGCGGCCGGCAGCACGGCGGCCGATCCCGGCCCGGCGGGAGCAGTAGCAGCATCAGCGGCCGGCAGCGCGGCGGCCGATCCCGGCCCGGCGGGAGCAGTAGCAGCATCAGCGGCCGGCAGCACGGCGGCCGATCCCGGCCCGGCGGGAGCAGTAGCAGCAGCAGCGGCCGATCCGTTATCACTGACTAATTGCTCTGGAACTCCCGTTCTGGCAAAGGGCTCTCGAAGCACTGTTATTGTTCGGTTTGTTGTGGTGGAGTTCATGGTGAAAACCTCTGGCCATTTGGAACATGCATCCACTACTACTAGGAAGTTTGTGCCCATGAAAGGTCCTGCAAAATCCACATGAATGCGTTGCCATGGGGATGCAGGCCATTCCCACAGGTGAAGTGGGCTACGTGCTGGTTCATTTTGCACCTGCTGGCAGCCAGAACATTTCATGGCTACGCTTTCCACATCCTGGTCAATTCCGGGCCACCACACAAAGCTCCTGGCTAGCGGCTTCATTTTTACCACCCCCAGATGGCCGGAGTGCAGTTCCTCCAAAACCTTAGTTCTGAGGTTACTTGGTATGATAACTCTTGTTCCCCACATAACACAGCCGGTATTCAAGGTAAGTTCATTCCTACGCTGGTAGAACGGAGCTAGGGTGGTTTTGTGGGCTGTAGTCCAGCCAGCCTCTGTGGCCAGGTAAACTTGAGACAATATCTTGTCACGTTTAGTCTCAGCCTGTACCATCTCAGCGGTGATGGGTGGGCTTTCAATCTGGCTGAGGGTGAACATGTCCAGTGCACAGCAGTCGTCCTGCTTGTTGTTATCATTCAGAGGCAGACGTGACAATCCGTCTGCGTTAGCGTGGTCTCCAGTCCTCCGGAACTCTATCTTGTACTGAGGTCCTCCGAGAAACAATGCCCAGCGCTGCATACGAGCAGCAGCTGTCACTGGAACCCCCTTTTGAGGACTGAAAATCGACATGAGGGGCTGATGGTCGGTTATGAGAGTAAATTCTCTTCCAAACAAATACTGGTTAAAACGCTTTACTCCCCACACCAAGCTCAGTGCCTCTTTGTCAATCTGGGCATAATTTTTCTCTGCCTTTAGTAAGGGACCGAGATGCAAAAGCTATTGGGCGTTCACTGCCATCATCCATTACGTGAGACATCACTGCCCCGATGCCATACGGTGAAGCGTCACAGGCCAGCTTTACTGGTAGAGAAGGGTTGTAGTGGGTTAGGACTGTGGGTGATGTCACAAGGGTCTTTGCTTCCTTGAATGCACGCTCTCAGTCCCTGGTCCACTCCCATTTACGTCCTGTCTGGAGGAGCTGATTGAGGGAATGGAGTGCAGTTGCCAGGTTAGGCAAGAATCTGTGGTAATAGTTCACAAACCCCAGAAAGGATCTCAGCTGTGACACATCTTTGGGTCGAGGAGCCTTTAACACTGCCTGGACCTTCTCCTGACATTTGTGTAGCCCGTTTGCATCAATGGTGTGTCCGCAATATGTGACGCTGGATTTGAAAAACTCACATTTGTCTCTCCTCGCTCGGAGTCCATACTCTTGTAGCCTCTTCAGGACTTGTCTCAGGTTCTCCAAGTGATCCCTATCGGTGCCTCCTGTCACGATGATGTCATCGAGGTAGCATTGTGTGCCTGGTACCCCTTGTAACACCTGGTCCATGGCACGTTGCCATATTGCTGGAGCAGAGGCCACTCCAAACACCAGCCTGTTGTAGCGATATAGGCCCTTGATGGTATTTATGGTCATAAATGTCTTTGAGTCCTCTTCCATTTCCATCTGGAGGTATGCGTCTGCTAAATCCACTTTTGAAAAACGCTTTCCCCCAGACAGGTTTGCAAAAATGTCCTCAATCCTTGGTAGTGGGTATTGCTCCACTTGCAGTACTGGGTTAATCGTGACTTTAAAGTCACCACAAAGTCTCACTGTGCCATTTTTCTTAACGATAGGAACCACAGGGGTTGCCCACGGGCTCCAGTCGACTCTGGAAAGTATCCCCTGGGCTTCCAGACGGTCCAGCTCCTTCTCCACAAGAGGCCGGATGGCGTAGGGAACAGGGCGTGCCTTGTGGAATGTTGCTTGAGCACCATCTTTGTATGTAATTTTTCCCTTGATGTGTTGCAGCGTGCGGATTCCGTCCATGAACACTGGTGCTGCTTCATCCAGTATCCTGTCCAGCTCAGCCTCAGTGGGCTGTGATACCTTGGACAAAGCATGGAGACTTTTTATGGCGCTCCAATCAAGTCTCAGCTTCCTCAGCCACTCACGTCCCCAGAGTGGTGCGCCTCCTTTCTCTAGGACATACAGGTCTAACACATCTACCTGTTTGTTATGTTCCACTTGTACAGACAGTACCCCAATAGGGACAACTTTTTTCCCCTGTATAAGTCTTGAAGAGGATGGAAGTCAGTTTCAATGTTAATTTTCTGAACAAGGAGTCATAGTCTTTCTTTGATATTACTGAAACAGCTGAGCCAGTGTCCAGTTCCATTTTAATCTCTCGTCCATTAATTTTTGGAGTGAGCCAGATCATCTGCTTATCTCTTCCATGCATACTGTGCAGTTCTAAACTGGCTAATGCATCCTCACTCTCGCTATCTGATATTTCTGTAACATTGTGCACACGTCTGTTTCCTCTGCGATTATCTTTAGTGTTGGTTCTTCCACTGCGACACACTCTCTGGATGTGACCTGTTTTTCCACACCGTCTACAGAGCTCATTTCTGAATCTACACTGTGATGATGAGTGGTAGCCACCGCACCTGTGGCATTTTTCTTGATCTAACTGCCTCTGCATTGTCCCTTGCGTGGCCAGCTGATTCACACTTTCGTTTTTCATTCCATCTTGTAATTCTAGCGCGTCTTTGGCAGCCGTTTCCATCGACACCGCAATTTCCAATGCCCTTTTGAACGTGAGAGCCGCCTCTGTCAAAAGTATTTTCTGGATTCCTTCATGTCAGCACGGCGGCCGATCCCGGCCCGGCGGGAGCAGTAGCAGCATCAGCGGCCGGCAGCACGGCGGCCGATCCCGGCCCGGCGGGAGCAGTAGCAGCATCAGCGGCCGGCAGCACGGCGGCCGATCCCGGCCCGGCGGGAGCAGTAGCAGCAGCAGCGGCCGATCCGTTATCACTGACTAATTGCTCTGGAACTCCCGTTCTGGCAAAGGGCTCTCGAAGCACTGTTATTGTTCGGTTTGTTGTGGTGGAGTTCATGGTGAAAACCTCTGGCCATTTGGAACATGCATCCACTACTACTAGGAAGTTTGTGCCCATGAAAGGTCCTGCAAAATCCACATGAATGCGTTGCCATGGGGATGCAGGCCATTCCCACAGGTGAAGTGGGCTACGTGCTGGTTCATTTTGCACCTGCTGGCAGCCAGAACATTTCATGGCTACGCTTTCCACATCCTGGTCAATTCCGGGCCACCACACAAAGCTCCTGGCTAGCGGCTTCATTTTTACCACCCCCAGATGGCCGGAGTGCAGTTCCTCCAAAACCTTAGTTCTGAGGTTACTTGGTATGATAACTCTTGTTCCCCACATAACACAGCCGGTATTCAAGGTAAGTTCATTCCTACGCTGGTAGAACGGAGCTAGGGTGGTTTTGTGGGCTGTAGTCCAGCCAGCCTCTGTGGCCAGGTAAACTTGAGACAATATCTTGTCACGTTTAGTCTCAGCCTGTACCATCTCAGCGGTGATGGGTGGGCTTTCAATCTGGCTGAGGGTGAACATGTCCAGTGCACAGCAGTCGTCCTGCTTGTTGTTATCATTCAGAGGCAGACGTGACAATCCGTCTGCGTTAGCGTGGTCTCCAGTCCTCCGGAACTCTATCTTGTACTGAGGTCCTCCGAGAAACAATGCCCAGCGCTGCATACGAGCAGCAGCTGTCACTGGAACCCCCTTTTGAGGACTGAAAATCGACATGAGGGGCTGATGGTCGGTTATGAGAGTAAATTCTCTTCCAAACAAATACTGGTTAAAACGCTTTACTCCCCACACCAAGCTCAGTGCCTCTTTGTCAATCTGGGCATAATTTTTCTCTGCCTTTAGTAAGGGACCGAGATGCAAAAGCTATTGGGCGTTCACTGCCATCATCCATTACGTGAGACATCACTGCCCCGATGCCATACGGTGAAGCGTCACAGGCCAGCTTTACTGGTAGAGAAGGGTTGTAGTGGGTTAGGACTGTGGGTGATGTCACAAGGGTCTTTGCTTCCTTGAATGCACGCTCTCAGTCCCTGGTCCACTCCCATTTACGTCCTGTCTGGAGGAGCTGATTGAGGGAATGGAGTGCAGTTGCCAGGTTAGGCAAGAATCTGTGGTAATAGTTCACAAACCCCAGAAAGGATCTCAGCTGTGACACATCTTTGGGTCGAGGAGCCTTTAACACTGCCTGGACCTTCTCCTGACATTTGTGTAGCCCGTTTGCATCAATGGTGTGTCCGCAATATGTGACGCTGGATTTGAAAAACTCACATTTGTCTCTCCTCGCTCGGAGTCCATACTCTTGTAGCCTCTTCAGGACTTGTCTCAGGTTCTCCAAGTGATCCCTATCGGTGCCTCCTGTCACGATGATGTCATCGAGGTAGCATTGTGTGCCTGGTACCCCTTGTAACACCTGGTCCATGGCACGTTGCCATATTGCTGGAGCAGAGGCCACTCCAAACACCAGCCTGTTGTAGCGATATAGGCCCTTGATGGTATTTATGGTCATAAATGTCTTTGAGTCCTCTTCCATTTCCATCTGGAGGTATGCGTCTGCTAAATCCACTTTTGAAAAACGCTTTCCCCCAGACAGGTTTGCAAAAATGTCCTCAATCCTTGGTAGTGGGTATTGCTCCACTTGCAGTACTGGGTTAATCGTGACTTTAAAGTCACCACAAAGTCTCACTGTGCCATTTTTCTTAACGATAGGAACCACAGGGGTTGCCCACGGGCTCCAGTCGACTCTGGAAAGTATCCCCTGGGCTTCCAGACGGTCCAGCTCCTTCTCCACAAGAGGCCGGATGGCGTAGGGAACAGGGCGTGCCTTGTGGAATGTTGCTTGAGCACCATCTTTGTATGTAATTTTTCCCTTGATGTGTTGCAGCGTGCGGATTCCGTCCATGAACACTGGTGCTGCTTCATCCAGTATCCTGTCCAGCTCAGCCTCAGTGGGCTGTGATACCTTGGACAAAGCATGGAGACTTTTTATGGCGCTCCAATCAAGTCTCAGCTTCCTCAGCCACTCACGTCCCCAGAGTGGTGCGCCTCCTTTCTCTAGGACATACAGGTCTAACACATCTACCTGTTTGTTATGTTCCACTTGTACAGACAGTACCCCAATAGGGACAACTTTTTTCCCCTGTATAAGTCTTGAAGAGGATGGAAGTCAGTTTCAATGTTAATTTTCTGAACAAGGAGTCATAGTCTTTCTTTGATATTACTGAAACAGCTGAGCCAGTGTCCAGTTCCATTTTAATCTCTCGTCCATTAATTTTTGGAGTGAGCCAGATCATCTGCTTATCTCTTCCATGCATACTGTGCAGTTCTAAACTGGCTAATGCATCCTCACTCTCGCTATCTGATATTTCTGTAACATTGTGCACACGTCTGTTTCCTCTGCGATTATCTTTAGTGTTGGTTCTTCCACTGCGACACACTCTCTGGATGTGACCTGTTTTTCCACACCGTCTACAGAGCTCATTTCTGAATCTACACTGTGATGATGAGTGGTAGCCACCGCACCTGTGGCATTTTTCTTGATCTAACTGCCTCTGCATTGTCCCTTGCGTGGCCAGCTGATTCACACTTTCGTTTTTCATTCCATCTTGTAATTCTAGCGCGTCTTTGGCAGCCGTTTCCATCGACACCGCAATTTCCAATGCCCTTTTGAACGTGAGAGCCGCCTCTGTCAAAAGTATTTTCTGGATTCCTTCATGTCTAGTACCACAGACTAATCTATCCCGTAATGTATCGTCCAGGGCAGCCCCAAAGTTACAATGTTCGGAAAGTCTCAGCAACAAATGCCATTATTGTCTCTTCTTTTGTCTGGTTCCGTTTATGGAATCTAAAGCATTCTGCAATTTCAAGCGGTCTGGGCGATAAATGTGCCTGCATTACCTTCACAATCTCGTCATAATTCTTACCGCAGGGTTTATCGGGAGCTGTTAGGCTTCGAAGAAGGCTGTATGCTTTTCCTCCCATTGCGCTCAGCAGGACAGGCACATACTTATCTTCCTCCACTTCGTTTGCGGCAAAGACTTGTTCAAGGCGTTCGATGTACGTGTTCCAATCCTCCGTGGAGCTATCGAATGCATCAAGTCTGCCTATGTAGTATACCATGCTAGCTTCATTCACTCACGCCAGGCGTCGAATTCTCTTGTCTTCTTAACTCCACGTGTGTAAAATCCATCGTTGTAGAGTCCTGTATCGTGTGGTCTTATCTTCTCAAATTCACTATTTTTGTTTTATCCTCGTCGCCACTGTTATGTATGTACATAATTACAAAGAATACGCTTGAGACGGTTGACATGAAAGCCATCGGCTACGTTTTACTGCACGTGAAATCCCAGTAACAGGCATGAGCAATCGCATAGCTAGGCATTACTAATCCTAAATCCTAACAGAACTCCAATACTACCGCACCGGGCTACGGCGGGCGGACGAGCCGGGGGTCGGGGGCGCGAAGGGCCGCAGGGGCGGCACCTCCCCCCAGAGGGGGAGTAGGATAGGCCGGACGGCTCCCCGGCCTAGGTCGGGCGGTGGGGATATGTGGCGGCCCCGCCCAACCCCAGCGCCTGGGAAGATGCCAGCTGGAGGTAATGTCGCAATTTTCACTTGCGTGACTCTCACAAATGTTGAAGGGGAGAACATACAGAAATGAATCCAAACGATTGATGTGAAAACAGAAAAATGAAATGTGCTTTCTCTTTTGCAATATATTACCAATGTATCTGCTTGGATTTAAAACAACATGCACATAGTACTGGATACCGGGGTGATTGTTCTCTTATAACAGTGTGATTGGAATCGAACAGCCACGCTAGTGCTCTGTCACACTCTGAGCTAAACGATCACCGCATTGTTATTATTTTATCATCCACCTTTACAAAAAAGCAATGGTGACAGGTTTAAATCAAATTTTAAAGACCAATGTACAGTTTGTCGTTGTCTTGTTACAAACAGTTCACTGTAAGACCACCAGGCAAAAAAGTTGCCAATAAAATCCTGTAAAATTGCTGTAAATATAATTACAATATTATATTGGATTTCTTTTACAGGTTATTGTTGTATATAAACCACAGTACTGTATTGTATTTTTTTTTTACAGGAAAGCAACCCTATGTTGTAATTTAGCTTACAACATTGTCCTCAAATTGTAATCAAATTACAAATTACAGATAATACCTGGCAACTCGAGTATACAATATGTTGAATACAATATGTTTTAAAAAAATTAGTTCATTTTTGTTTTTCACATTTGCAGCTTTGCTGAAGCCTATTGTAAAGTGTTTAAAATAAGTCCTCGACAACAGGCAAAAATAAAACATTCAAACAATGTCTGTGAGGAACTCTTTTTTATGACTTACAATAGATGCCATTCAAAGTCCATCAGTCCTATCACCCGGACACCTCCCGGTTTGTTATTTCTTCGGGAAACGTTGCATATGTGGATTAATCATGATTATTAATGATTTTAATCATGAATTATCCACTGCTCCTCTGCAATCCGCCATCAAATGGTGTTGAGTCAACTAAGCTAATCGCCTTGTGCAACTCATTCTACTGTAAATAACTGTAGAAATGCATCATTACAGTCAAGGGCACATATGCCTGTAATTTCAGAATATATTAATGTTGAAAAAAGCTGTCAGCTACTGTAATCGATTTTTTACCTACAATGCATTGCAATATACAGATAAACCTTGCAAAATGACAGAACAAGAAGTTACTGTAAGATTTTGCTGTAGAAATTACAACAAAAATGTCTTACAGTGTTGTTTTTGTTCCTGTCCATCCATAACAGAAGCAAAAAAGCCACATACTGTTAGTGTATTTTTTTCACAATTCATCTAGGATTTAGACAGATATACAGTAGTTACTACGAGTGAAGACTAATAACGAATTTTATAGATGACGATTTCTTATGAGAAAACCAGCTATTACAGAAATATTTCAGATTTGTTGTGAATTTGGTCTTTGAATTCTGGAATCAAATTATATTGTTTTGCAAGCAGCTGTTTACGTGTTGTTAAATGCTTCAAGTTTAAATATGATTAAATGCTGTTCTGTGAGTTTTCCAGTCGAAGCGGTGTACACTTTTAAATTTAAAAAATGGAGGCAGAGTGGCAAAGGATTTTGAGTATACTTGGCAGTGACACTTGAGAAATCTTAAAATAGTTTAACAACCAGCTGCAAAGCTATTTGGAATATACTCAACATAAAATGCTCAGTGCTGTTGATGGGTGATTTCAATCTAAAAGAACACACAATTTCAATTTCCTCCAATTTAATATGAGATGTGAAAAAAAAACAACAACAAGCAACATGCACCTGGTACGTGTCTTCTGTCTCTGCGTGGGATTTTTGAGAGATGCAGATTCATGCCGTGGTGCATGGTGATTGTAATTTTTACTTTTTGTACAGGTAACCAAGTTATATCATGGATATGTGTTTGTGTTACTTACTCTTAGACACAAACAGGCTATTTGTTTCTATAGCGTTGCTATAGCAACATAAAGCAGAACCAAACACAAAACAAGAACCAAAAAACCAAACACTAAAAAACATTGTTTCTAAAGTGTTTCTTTCTGTGTGTGTGTGTGTGTGTGTGTGTGTGTGTGTGTGTGTGTGTGTGTGTGTGTGTGTGTGTGTGTGTGTGTGTTTGTGCCTCTTGGCTACAGATCCCGTCCAGCCAGTCTGATATGACAAAATGCTTGTCTTGTTTCAACAGCACACGTCAGTTATTCAAAGCACCATGCACACATCCCTGTAGCTCTTGTGCTGTCTGAACTTGCTGGATACTCTGCTTTTTGTCTTCAATGTCAATGATTCAAATTCGCCAAACACCGAAAATAAAGCATTGATGGTTCTTGGTTTTGGAAAACATGATGCTTGATGAGGAATTCAACTTTTCAACTAAATGTTTAACTAAAACATTTAAGCACTTTGGTTAAGCACAGTCCCACATTCCACACGGAAGGAGTAAAAGCGTACATAAAAGCGCAGTCTCTCGTGAAGGCACGCAGAAACACGTCAGGGGGGCGGGTGAACAACGTGTTTGTGCCGCAGTGAGCGCCGGTGATTGGCGGAGGGCGCTGTCACTCACCGAGACGCAACGGGCGCACCGGCCGCACCCTACTGCGCGCAAACCAGTCTAGTTTCAACGGAAATTGCTTCCAGGTGGCTCGAGTTCCCTTTTACATTTTAGGTAACACTACTTGCCCCACTAAGACGAATACGCGTGTCTGGTTAAGAGGGAAAAAAGCGTGTGGCGATGGAGAGGAGAATTTCCCCCTGGATCCTGCTGTCTCTTGGTGAGTTTACCTGCTAGAATTCATTTTCCATCGCGTGTCGTCGAGCGACCACACCTGTTGATGCACCTACAGGTATTGTAACACTAAGAGCTTCTGAGAGCTTTGCTTAGCTCTTGAAATCCGTTGGTTTCTTTTAAAAATAAAATCATATTAAAATAATAAAGGGTGATTATCAAATACTTCAACAGGATGTTCTTTTCCTTTTTTGAATTATGATAGTAAATGTATAACATGTCCATGTGGCGTAATGATAATCCTTGCTTTGGTTGACAACTCCAAAGATTTTTAATTTACTGTCGTCCAAGGTAAAGAAATCTGTTGAAACAGGAACATGTGATGCAACAACAAATCGTTTAAGCTATTCTAATGTGCAGTACTTCGTGTGGGTGACAGGGCGGGTCCCACGGTTACTTCTTTAGACCTTTATGGAATAATTCACTGCATAGACACATGCTACAATGGGCTGCATTTCAATATGACAATGTCTTTCACTCCTATTGTTACAAAATCGTTCTTTGGGATATCTATTTCCGAATATCAATCTGAATAGTTTCCATATCACCTGAAACTGCAATTTAAAGAAGGCAAATACTTTAATTTGTCCAATTGAATTCAAACGGGAGCATAAAAAAAGACTCCTTACCATTTGAGTATTTGCGTGGCACATCGGTTGAGCAATATCGTTATCTACTGTTGGTATTGTACTGTATTACCCAAATGGTGAAAAAGATATTCTCTTTTCTGTGCCAGTGCTCTCAGGTGTTGATGCCTTGGAAGTGGTGATCCCGAAACAGCAATACGAGTTTGCCAGAGGCGATAACATCACACTGCCGTGTTCATTTAAACCCGCAAATCCCGCTACAGTCAAGTTCGTCGTCATCACTTGGGATGGTGATGCTCCGGGCATGGACCCTACTAAGGTGTGTGTGTGTGTGTGTGTGTGTGTGTGTGTGTGTGTGTGTGTGTGTGTGTGTGTGTGTGTGTGTGTGTGTGTGTGTGTGTGTGTGTGTGTGTGTGTGTGTGTGTGTGTGTGTGTGTGTGTGTGTGTGTGTGTGTGTGTGTGTGTGTGTGTGTGTGTGTGTACAGATTTTCTGTAATCTATCAATGACTATAACAAAAGTTTTTTCTTTTTTTTTTTATGTTCCTCCGATGCTCCTGACGATGTCTAACAGACCCTCATCCTCACTTATTATTCTGTTGATGATATTCTCAACATCAAGCCGCAGTATAAAAGCCGGATGTCCCTGGATGTTAATATTGCTGAGGGAAAGGCCAACCTTAAACTTTCCTCCATCACGCTAGCAGACAACAAGGAGTACAAGTGTCAAGTCCAGATTCCAGGCGATGACGACGGCACTCCGGCCGCCACTACGAACCTGGTGGTGCTAGGTAAATTCTCATCTGTTTTCAAAGAAGTCTTATGCGTTTCAAGAGTAGGTGAAAAGAGTTGCATATAGTTTCAGCATGAGCGTAGAGTATTATTACTATTTTAGAAGTTTAGAAGAACTTTACTTCATGATTTCAACATTCATTATTAACATTTTGATGGACCCCTCTTGCCTGTTTCGTTATTAGTGGCTCCATCCACACCCACGTGTGCGATCCAGGGAACGGCAGAATATGCAGAGAACATCAACCTGACCTGTTTCTCTAAGGAAGGCTCCCCGCCACCTGTTTACACCTGGAAAAGTCTAGATGTCCTGAAAAATCCTCGCAGACCCGACCCAAGAACCACCGATAGTAAGTGTCAGTTTCTGTGGGGGCTTCCGATCCTACGAAATGCAAGTCAACTCACGGCCCTTGAAGGTTTCCTTGCGTGATTTAAATCACAGCACTCTTCCTTAATTCTTTTTTAGCTTCACTTATAAAATTTACAATGTATTGTTTTTAGGTCATTAAATGTGGTTTAAACCCCAACGTTTAACTTTACCATTAATGCTGTCAACATTATTCTGGCCTTCAAAATAAGATGTCACGCTCCATATTGTGCCAAAGCAAAGCTTTTCAAAGTAGCGACTGCGTTCTTAGTGCTTCAGTGCATATTCATGAAATCTGACTTATAGATTATTTTTGAAATGAATGAATTAACATTATTTGACTTTCGTTAGCAAAGAAAAGGACAGGAAAAGGCGAATGTCCAAATTCTGAAACGCTACATTTGGGTTGTGAACGAAATGCGGCCCCCTCTTGTGGACAAACGTGTATCTGTGACACTTGAGGAGTTGTCACTTGAGTGATGAGTGTGTAATTGACCTTTTTCTTTGTCATGTAGAGGGAGGCATCCTGTCTCTATACAACATCTCCAAAGAGACATCGGGATACTACATATGCACGTCGGCAAACAAGATCCGCTCTGCTACTTGCAACCTCACTCTCTCGGTCATGCCACGTGAGATGAAGCAGCTTTTCACAAACTGTCTGGAAATGTTGAATTCCCCATAAATGCATCTTTACAAAGTGCGTGACCCTCATCTTCCTCTTTGTCGATCCCGCAGCTACCATGAAATTTAACCCCACTGCAGGAATCATCGGTGGTGTCGCCGCCCTGTTGATTGTAATCGTCATCGGCATCTGTTGCTGCTGCTACCGCAAACGCAAGAAGTTAAGGGAGGAGGAGGAACTCGCCATGAGGTAAAGTTTGCCCCCATTAGACACACTGGCCAAGGAAAAAGGTGTTAACAGGGGGAGATATTTGATACGGCCTATTGGCAAGGCTGAATTAGCAGGCGCCCAAACGTATTATGGTTTTTAGGTAGAGAAGGCCGGTTGTCCTCCAAGACACTAACTTTTAAGACAACTATAGTGTATCGGGTGAAGCTGTCAAAGAAATGAAACTCAAACGCCCGACTGTTGTGTCCACAATCCAGAGCTCCACAGGAAGGGTACGACGATAAAAATCCGGAAAGAAATGGTGTGACTCGGATCAACGATGGAGAAGAGGACGACCGGGTTCATGATGACACCAGGCGCCCTTTTGTAAGCAGTGACCGGAGTGAGCGAGACTACGACGACCGCCGCAGCGACTACGACGACCGCCGCAGCGACCACACTGATCGCAGAAGCGACTACGACGACCGCCGCGAAAAGCACAGCGACCGCAATGAGCGATACGACGACCGCCGCCGCCACGACGACCGCCGCCAGGACCGCCGCGTTGATCATGACGATGACCGCTATGACGAACCCAATCGTGATCTTGACAAACCGCCCGTGCCGGCCAATAAGCCACCAAAGGACTACCGCGACTAAGGCCGCCTACTTGAGTCGACTAGCTCCTCTTTTAAGTCCATTCAGTCCAATGACCCTCAACCTGTGTGACCTGTGGCCAAACATTTGACACACCGCCAAAATTGTGATTATTGTGATTCAAAGATGAGGTGGTGTTTCATCTTTAAACTTTATTTGTTGCTTTTGTTTGTCTGATTTGGGTTTGCTGGTGATGTTTAAAATATATATTTTAATTTCATACTTTCACAATAGAGAGTATACCATTTTATGCAAGTCTTATTTCAGTTAAGTTCTATACTCTCCTGTTATAAAAACATTGTGACAGCTTTAATGTACTTTAATTTTTTTTGTAATTTCATGTTTTTTGTTACATTGTGTAGAAACTAGAGCTTCTGCTGATTGTGTGGCTTTCCCTCTTATGTACTTTTAATAATTTACAAATGAATCAGGACTTTGAACATATACAATATACAACCACCTTTTGCCATGCCACTCAAATGTTTTTTTTTTTACAGCAATTAATGTACAAATTCAATTATATTAATCATGTATCCACCGTTTCACATTCCATTGCGATTTGTGTTATAAAACATTGTTGTAATCCATTCATGAAATATGCTTCAATAATAATGCTGAAATAAAATAAAACAGCTTCTTGCAACCGTTTGAAGCCTGAACACTAGATGGCAACTTCACACCTATGAGACAAATACATTGTCTCATACTACATTCTCACCACAAGGGGTATTTCGAGTGTATGTTACAAAAATATAAGGTAACGTTAGGCCGGAACTAATCAAAATCGTATATTGTCATAAATGGTGTATATAATTATGATGGAAGCCTGAATCTGGTCCCACTTAGTTTGGTTGCACGTCAGAAGTTGAAGAAATTAATCGACTCGAGGAGGAGCGCAGGAACTAGTTGGTAACCAGCCTAAAAAGCACCTGGGACAAAGACCATTACAAAAACAGTAAAATGCCAACATATCGGTAGGACTATCTCAAAACACTATAGTGATCTATGTTCAATTAAGAATTCAATTCGTTACTCTGCCTATCTTTTACAACGAAATTTCCGGCCATCTATGCTTTCGGCGACTGACTGGAAAGCGTCACCGGAAGTCTTGAGTTTTATTCTGACAACCTCTCTGCTGGTCCCCGGTCCCGCTGCCCCATCCCTCGCGCCGCGGTACCGTTATCTCTGCCACGCAAACGCTGCGTCGCACGGGGATGAGACGAGCGATCGGAGGAGACGCAGCGCAGCGCAGGACATCACTCGCGTGGGAAATGTTTCTGGCTCCGAAGTGGTGGATTTGTGTCGCCTGCCTGTCGGGTAAGAGGAGGAGAGAGCAGCTGTAACAGGTTGTTTCGCTCTGTGGTAACGGGTCTTCACTTCAACGTTACCACCGAGCAAGAGTCACTTTAACTCGGCGAACGTTCAGAAACGTCACACCGACGCGTTCACGGTCAGTTCACAATAATCCAACAACCTTTGTGCTGTTACACTCGGTCATGTGTGAGGCTTTGGGGGGTCGCGGATTAGGAGGTCCAGCTTCTGACGGATTAAACTCTGATTTAAATTAGGACTCTCCCAGAAATGGCACCTTACTACATATCGCTGTTATTTGACCGCCATAGTTTAGAAGTCGTACATCAGGATAATTCAGGGATGACATTGTGTTGTTGGTTTAGTACCAAAAATAGTTTTGAATATGTTAAAAAATGTTAATCGATGTGTAACAAAGAGAAGACAAAAATCACACTTCTTCAATAATGACTCAAATCGATGAATCTTCTGGAAATGTTAAGGGATTAAGTTAATAGACAATTAATGGATCAAACTTTTAAAACAATTTATTTTCTATGTATCATCTTAATTTGCAACAAACAACTGCAAACATTTGATAATGGTTATTCATTTTAAGTATTCTTGTTGTTAACTGGCCCAACGGTGTATAAAGGTTTTACTACAGTAGCTCAGGGAAGAAATACTGCAGCATTTAGCTTTAGCCAAGCTACATGCCTCGATATCGGTTTTCTGTTAGCACTGTTGCGTTCTCTATACATCACATATCTGTAAAACGTGTGATGACAAATCAGTGATACTATCCGTAAAGTTTGAAGAAGTTATTCTCACCACGCTAACGCAGAAGAATCAATACTTTAATACCACATTCCAGTCTCAAAGAAATCTCAGCAAAACTCCAGTATCCAATATTACAACTGTAGCTATTTGAGCCCCCTTCCTCCTCCTCCTCCTGCCTTCACTTCCTAAAAAAAAACAATAAAGCCGGGATCGGCCCGTGGGCCTCTGATCCCAGGAAGACCAACCTGCTGGCTTGTTTTCTCTCCAGGAATTCATGTTTGAGCCAGTTAGATTCTTCTTGGTCTGAATTGGCTCAATATTTTCCTCCCCAAATCCACTCCTCTCCAGCCAAACCTTTACTGTGCAACCAACATGGCCTCAGGTGCCTTTCAGAAGCCTTTAGATACATGCGTACTTACAGATTACTATAAGTCACTGGAAAAAGAAAAGTAAAAGAAGAAACTGTAAGGCGAGCAGTGAACAAAGCTATTAAGTTGCTTTACATATTTAAACAGTACCTTTGACAGTTTTCAATATCGATACAGTATGATACAGTATAATCAGCTGAATCAGCAAACATCTGGAAGAGAAAATTCTGGTTTGCTTTCAAATCTGACTTGTGATTTATTAGTAATTATTTGCTGTGTTTCTGTGTGTGTGTGTGTGTGTGTGTGTGTGTGTGTGTGGTGTTTAGTTGTAAGGCCTTGCGTTTTGTTTTTTGCTCTAGGAAGGTTACTCTTGAGGTTACTGCTTGGTGAAATGAAATGTATTATCGATCATGTGGCTGGAAACTCTTAATTCATGTGATGTTTTTGTGAGATCCTGCAGATGGAATAAATCATCTTGGTGAAACTGGTTGGCGTTTTCTATGAAATGTATCACTTCTTTAAAAACAGGGTCGGAGGTTTAGTTAGCTTCGCTCCGGGTAACAGAAAGAAAACAAAAGTCTCTGAGCCGGCCTGGTCTGGATTTAGGGAAGCCCCCCCCCCGGCCCACCCTCTGATTGCTTTCCTCATCTCTGCTCACTGGTCCAGCTGAGTCTCACCTCCCACTGCTCCGCCTGACAGCACACGCACAGATGTTTCTGGGTGTGTGCGGGTGTGTGTTGGTGGGGGTTCTCACAGGGTCACTGCAGTAGTGTGTGTTGCTTCTGAGCCACCGAGTAGAAGCTCCTGGTCGTCATGTGACCGAGATTCAACTCCCTTGCCTTGTTCTTTCATTCCTAACTGGCCAAACTGACCAATGAGTCGTTTCATTCCGGTTCAAAAGCGAATAAAGACATGCACGTGCTGGAGATGTTGTGTTATAATATTTGTACTGGATCTGACTTAAAAGGTGAGGCGATGCTCTCCATGGGGCAATAAGGGCGGGCTGTTGATTTTTCAGATCTTTTGTGAAGTGTACAAACCAGAAGTGTTGTCTCCTCAGCCTCTGAATCACTGTGTGCTGCAGTCAGCTGTCCTTAAACCTGTCATTACTCACTCCCAGTTATTACTCAAACCTCTTTTGGCTGTCACATCTCTTGTGTGTTTGTGTGAGCCAGCACTTTTTCATAGACTACCCCCCGCCCCCAAAAACAACAAAGTTGGCACCATCAAAAATAGATGCCCAGACTTCAATCACCGGATGAAAGCGATACACGATTTATCAGAAGTTTTGATGTCTTTTTAATGTAATGATTTATCATCTAGACTTGCTTATCTCCTCCTCCTGATCGCCTTCTCTCAGATTTAACTGATCTGGCTCCATTACGCCCTCCTCCTCTTCCTCCACACAGGTGTCCTCCCCCCGCTCTGCTCCGGGGTCAACGTGTTCGTGAGAGATGAGAAGAAGTACTCGGTGCTGTTCCAGTCGGTGGTTCTACCGTGTCAGTACAACAGCGTGTCCACCCAGACGCCCGTGGTGCAATGGGTCTACAAGTCGTACTGCCGGGACCGCACGCGGGATTCCTTCAACTTCCCAGACAGCTTGAACGGAGGCCAGGGAGGCGGCGGCGGCCCCACGGGCGGAGCGAGAGGAGCAGGTGGAGGGTACGAGACGGGGATGACGCCGAACTACCTGGACTGCGCGGACAGCAGCCGGACGGTGCGAACCGTGGCCTCCATGTCGGGTGCCTCGATCACACTGTCAGAGCACTACAAGAGCAGAGACATCTCCATCACCAACAGTAAGAGCCCTTTGACACCAGCTGTTTCCCCCATGCTTGTGGTGCATTGATCTTGGGTTTCTTTTTCTTCTTCTTTTTAAATGACCCTTTATTTGCGCTAAAAGACGTATTTTAGCGCACTAGCTTTAGATGTATTTTAACTTCCTCTGTTCGCAGTTTTCACCTTTTGCTGAGGTGGGTCGCAAAGGGATGGGTGAAGCAGACAACCCGTTATAAAAGATGTTGTAAAATACAGAAGAAAGTATTGGGGAGATTAAATATACAGCAGCGCTCTAAAACACACCTACCGGTACTTTAAATGTTTGAGAAGTCAGAGAAACTGCACATATGCAGAAGAGGACGAAAGCAGGTCGCTTTAGTGAAATCCTTCAGGTTAAATAATTTAAATAATCATTTTGTTTTATTCTCAAACATTAATCTCAATATTTGCTTTAGAAATGTCAATATGAATTCAAGCTTCACCTCGCTTTCAGTTTCTCAAAACCCAATGTCCTGATTAGTATCTATTTAATGGCCTTGCAGTCATGAATGATTTTAGCACTGACACCTTGTTGTGTAGTTACACAAAATAAATTAAATAAAATCTTGATAATTCAGAAGAAGTGCTTTAAACAATATTTCGCCAGTTTTATTGAGGATCAACGACAGAAATTCATGCCCATGACACGTTTCCTTCTGGTCTCACCATCATGTGAGTTGAAGACCATCTAAAGGACACTGCTGGGCACACATGTGTGTGTGAACACTGAGAGGTGGCCTTGTTTGCAGGCCTCAGATTTATGGAGCTCTTACTGCGGTTGAAGAAGCAACCTTCTCTTCACCAGCCAGGAACACAGACAAAAGAGGTGTTTTATTCACACTGTCCTCTCATTCATCTTGACCCCTCGCTCCTGCCCTCTGATGTACTGTACTTCAATGGCCCGCTTTCATTTTCACCCTGTAGATCTTGTGCACATCCCAGCTCCACCCGCACTCTCTCTCTCTTCTCTCTTTCTGTGTCCCACTCAAACTCCCCTCCTGGTCGGTACAGCGACGCTTTGAGAATTCTGCCGTTTAGAGGCGCCCAGTGTTCGGGACTCGTGTAATCCTGTTGAGCGCCGCAGGGAGCTGGAAGTCTGTCTCAGCATGCAGCGCGCAGCGGGTGCTCTGGTAATCACTGACTGAGCGGTCCGGTCAGTCTGCGTCTCCTCCCTCTTCCTCAGCCTACAGGAGGAGGAAGGAAATGATACGTTTCCTATCTGTTGTATTTACATGTCTGACCCCTCACAATGGAATCCTGCGTGTGGGAGGCTCGGCCCAAAGTGTGTTTGAAATGTCGACATGAATAGCACGTTGTGTGAAATTCCGTGTTTTTTTAAGATGTCAGAAAGATCCACTCTCTGGCCTAAAATATTAGGGCATTGTGGGTTTTTTGTCATTGAGGCTCATCTGGTTGTCTGAGTTTGGCACCTTGTTACTGGGAGTAATGGGAACTCAAGCCGTGAGCCAAGTCGTACCGACTGCAATCCTGCTAATGCTCTGGTGGCTGACGGGGGCGAATCCCAGCTGAAAGTGTTTCTAGAAGAGCGCTTCTTCTTTTAAAGCAGCAGATTAATGCTTAAGGTTTAGGAATGAGATGTTCAGCAATGTGTGGGATGTTGTGAGTCTCTGTGGATTCATCATGGATACGAAGGAGTTATTCACCATTTGCAAGTTTTAGAAGAAGCATGTTGACAAGTTTTCCCCCACAGCCGCTGGAAATGGGGAGGCCACAGCTCTACGACTTCATTTATTCATTATGAAACATTTTACATTACACATTGAGAGGAAAAAACTGACATATCTAGAAGATTAGTTAATTATGCATTACGGTTTGGGGCATTAGCATTAGAATCGGAACGTTGTACAAGTTTGTCTATTTGATTAAACCTTTTGAAATTAATCTTTAGAGTTTCATTTTTTGATAAGTAAACTTAAAAACATCCCATTCAAATAGCTCAGTTGAGAAGAAGGAAACCGGTTGGAGTCGAACGATAATTAATGGTCACAGAGGAACTTCATTTACCACCAGAGAAATGTTTCGGCCAACTAGCATTTGGTGTCACTTGTTTTACCCCTCCCTGTGCTTTCCTCACACAGAGGCAGACCTGCGCATAGGAGAGGTCCAGTGGGGGGACAGTGGCGTCTACATCTGCAAAGTGGTTATATCGGATGATCTGGAGGGACAGAGCGAAGCCTCCGTGGAGCTGCTGGTTCTTGGTAAGCTGACGCCGCTTAACTGGCATTGATGTTGTGAAGGAATTTAGTTTGTTAAGAACCTCTCTGTGAATTTGGCCTCGGCGTCTCATTGAAAATGTGTTTCCAGGATCGCTGTGCGCTCTGGCGGACTGAATTAAACGACGTGTTATTAGACTGTCAGACTAGCCGACGCTGTATCTCTCACCAATCCTTTGTAGGTGACCAAATCGCGGACACGAAAACTTAAATTCTGCTGTTAAGCAACACAGCCTTTAAAAGCAGATCCATTCATCACCGGCAGCACAATGCAGGCTGATTAACGGGCTGATTCACGACAAACTGTGGCCCTCCAAGGCGAGACTTGCTTAATCTGTGACCATAGCAACTACATTCCCTCCTACGTATGTCCCTATATAACTTACAGGACGTCTTTCTTATAACGGGGGGCCGCAGAATAGTTGTTGCTTTTATTGAGTCTTTGACATAATTCTGTGTGTGTGCGTGCGTGTGTGTGTGTGTGCGTGCGTGTGTGTGTAGTTGAGTTGGGTATGCAGGTGTGTGTAGAATCTGAAAGCATTCACAATGTGCCGTTTCTTTACAGTGACAGTGTACTCGCCTCTGCTCAAATATAAATGTTGCCATAGCGACGGCTGGGTAGAGACTATAAGGAGGTTGCTGCTCCAGTTCACTCTGAGGCTGAACTTTTGTTTGGCTGGCACTCAGAGACTTACTGTGTAAGCCCAAAAGGACACACACAGAAATACACACACAAGTACTCGACGATAAGCGCAGAGTACTTGGAAACATTCTTTAAAATGTTTGGGTTTGGTCTTGGTGTGATAGTATCTGACAACAAATGAAAATGACAGGATTTCCCTGTGTGTCTCCAAACCTGAACTGAGACGCTAAATATTCCACAGCCAAAATGTCGTTTCCCGCTCTGTGTGTCGCTAATATGCCGTGTGAGGCACTGGTTGTGTTTCCATAACAACAGTTGGGGCCACCGCGACCGCCATTGGGGTTTGTTTGTCTCTTTTTGTGAATGGCCTCACAGCAAAGAAGGGAGGGAATATTTAATGAAGAGGAGGAGGAACTGTAAAACACATCGGGACAAAAGATTGAGGGTGACACCATTTGAGACACAAAGCGGCTGAAAGAGGGAAGAGTTCTGCTTCAATAATGATTAGCTCTTTTTTTTACCTGCATTGCCTCTTCTTTGTAGCTCTGAAGCTATTTGCGCAGGAAACAAACAGGACAAACCATTTCACAGGGCAGGAAGGTGATCTTCGGCCCTGAAAAAGTATTAGTAAAAACAAACATTTGAAATCTGTTGATGTACATTTTGACAGAGATACAAAACCAAGCTGGTGACAACGTTCAAATCGTAGTCCTCTATGGTAGACAAATGTCTGAACCCTTTCCCAAAGGAAATGAGCAATAAAAGGGTCACAGGTCATGGAGTTTAAAGTGTCATCAACAGGACTCGCCTGTGATACAGATTGGGCATTTGCAGGCTTTTGTCTTTGGATATTCGCTCTCTCTGCATCTGCACCTTACTGTTACAGTTTTTAATGGGCAAAGAATGAATCCCTCTTGTTTGGATCACTCAAACTTGTTGAATCACCAGCCTGCAGGCAAATGTGGGCGTGTGAACTCCTGCAACTGCTTAAGCAGAAGGGAGGCCGAAGAAGACAACAGATTAAAAAAAAGAACTAGAGGTGCCTTGAAGGGCACATCATGCAAACGTCATCATGCAAACGTCGGCTCATCGTTTTCAAAGCCTTCAACAACTGTGATTCAGCTGCCTCTCGATACACCCAAAGAGGCATGTTTCTCTTTTCAAAGCCTCCCAGAAAGATGGCGAGTGAGGTTTGTGCGCTGGCTGCCAGTGAGGCCCAGAGAGTCCGGCCTGCCTCCTGTGTCTCCAGTCCTCCTTCCTCCTGCCTCCTCTTCGCCACAGGCACACAGAGGCAGCGGTGGAACGCTCGAATCACGCTCGACACCCGGCTTTTGTTCACAAACAGTGAGCTTCAACTGTGGTGCCCTCATCCGTCACGCCGACGCTTCGTTCAGACTTGTGCCCACTAACCTTGAGCCGAGTCCCTCAAAGCTGTGATAGAATGTTACGCTGAAGGACGAAGACAAAACACCGGCAAGATACCATGAACAACAAGCGGCAGCTGGCGTCTGTTTTTAAGGGTTTATTTGTATTTCTGCTTTTCTTTCCTGGAAAAAGTATTAATCTGTAGAAGTCAATGCCACCTTTCCACAACATGAACACTACTAAACCGTTTACAAATCTAATTTTCTGAATAAAAGAGAGCCTCAGCAAGCCGTTTAAAATAATTTCTCAATTTTCACTTCTATACTTGATTTGATCGCATCAACATTTAATGTCAAAACCCCATCCCATCGGCCATTGCCTCGCTGCTGAAGCCTCATGGGAGCTGTAGTTAAAGAAACAGTTTGGAAACACATTGGTCTCTTTTCGTCAATATGAGGTTCGCAGCCAAGAAATAGTCCCATACACAGGAAATATTGATCAAATGTAAACATTTATTCCTGGAGTAAACATCTGATCTTAGAGTACCGACAGAAAACCCGTACGATGCGAATACAGATTTAGTCGTATGAGCTAATATGGAGATTTCCCGGAGCAGTTGAAGCGGCTGCAGGTCTCCTCCAGGAGCCACAGCTCTCTTCATGACATGAACAAAGTGTGTCCCTGCGCTCTGCTGGCTGACTCTGGACGCGAGGAATGTTCCCACCTGTGATTACTGCCGCTCTCCATGTAACATTACTCACAGCTCCTGCCGCCTCGTGGTGTTATCCTCGTGAGAATGATTCCTGTTCCAGTGTGCCTTCTTAGCACACTGCAGCTTACCTCACAGGTTCTGATAAATCAGTTCCCCCGTCTGGAGAGCAGGTTGGCCTCTGGTGCATGCTGCTGTGGACCTCTCTTTATCTCTGGCTTCTCTCCTTGTGCATGCCACTCCTGCAACAACTTCCTTTGAATCAATCCTTTACATCACCATTTGCTTCCTTCTCCTCTCCTTCTCCTCTCCTTCTCCTCTCCTTCTCCTCTCCTCTCCTTGTTGTCACCTCTGCTCTGTCTCTCTCCAGGTTTCTCAGCTGTGCCTGAAGATCTGCTGCCAGGCTTTGACTTGAAGATTATGCCAGGTAGGGGCATGATGTATCCTCCAACTCACGTGTTGCCTTCCATTCACGCTAACCCTGCTAACTGCTCTACGGCCGGAGGAACCTGGTGGCAGCTTTCGATAGAGAAGAGCCGTCCACATGCTCACGGCTGCGATGCAGCAGAACCTCACATCAGTAAATAGTGCAGCAGGTGTTAGTGATTCAGCCGTATTGCACTTTGACTCGGACCCAGCGGTCAGTCCCACGCCCGTCAGATAATGAGCCAGCCGTCGCTCCCATTACGCTCTGCTGGGAAAACAGCTATTATGGTTATTTATGGCTGTGGTTGGGGTGTCATCCCACATCATTTGGACACAACTTAGTAACAAAAACAAACCCACAGTGAAGAGGGAGGGAGGTTTGTTTATGTTGCATCAAATTCCTGTATTACACACTGGATTATCACAGTTAGCGGGAAGGCGATGAATGAATGAATGGTTGAATTGTGTGGAAATCACTCCCAGAATGACTCACTCAGTCACTCAGACAGAATGGTTTTTGCAGGCTTATCTCTGGCCTTGGTGTGATCCACATGGACTCCCACTGTGCTCCGAGATGTGTAGTATGTGCTGTGGTAGCCGCAATCCGTGTGTGTGTGTATGTGTGTGTGTGTGTGTGTGTGTCTGTTATAATGGCGATCATGAGATCACATTACAAGCTCATTTCTTGTCACAGCCAAATCTTCAGTATCTTCCAGAGCTGTGTAACCTGGGCCTTTCCTTCCTGTGCCAAAGTCTGGTTTCCTGTGTGTGTGTGTGTGTGTGTGTATGTGTGTGTGTGTGTTTTTATAAAGACAATGTCAACCTTGGTTTTACATTGTTATATATTTCCTTATCTGCCCTCTCCTTCCCTTTCCTCTGCTTTGTCCCCATAGACACAGACATGGAGTTTATCTGCTGTACTCTCTCTATCGCTAAGAAATAACTAAGTGTGTAAAATTATCTCATTTTATGTGGTAACTCATATTCTGGTTACAATTGTTCAGATTGTTTACGTCTCTGTAAAAACGTTTGCTGGAGTAAAAGTAAAGTAAAAATATAAATTTTCAATACATTTTTCAACAATGCAGCCGCTTCCTCCCTGAAACGTGTGAGGATTCCTCACTGCGTCGAAAAGGTTTATGTTCTATATTGTTGTTGTATCGATTTAATCTACTAAAACCTCAAGCAAAACAACAATACAAGTGTCTTAGGAAATCCAACACATGCAGTATTTACCATTTGGCATTGGCATCATCTTTTCGCATGTAAACATGAGATGTTAAAATGAGGTTAGAATTAGCAAAGCATGTGCAGTGTTCAGAGGCGAAGCAGGACGTGTGGTGCTAATCTAGACGTATTTAAAGTGAAACTCCACCATTCCCAGGCCGGATGTGATTAAAGCAAACTCTTTCCCTATAGATGTGTTTCTGAAAGCCAGGTTTGTGTGTTGTGTGTGTGCTTGCAGAGTGGGTGTTTGTGTCGGCCGTGGCACTGGGCAGCGTCTTATTCCTGCTGTTGGTCGGGGTTTGCTGGTGTCAGTGCTGTCCTCACTCCTGCTGCTGCTACGTCAGCTGCTGGTGCTGCCCCGACACATGCTGCTGCCCAAGACACCGTGAGTACAAACACACACACGCACGCACACACAGATGTGCCAAAGGGAAGTCTGCTGAATGCTGACACAAAGTATTTGAATGGTCTGTTGCTAGTTTACGAGGCGGGTAAAGGTATAAAGACGGGCGCCTCCACGCCTGCCTACCCTCCATACTTTGTCACCGGCGTCCCGACGATGGTCCCCATCGCTCCCCCTTCTCTGGTGGACAACATGTCGGCCGGCCCCCCTTCGGATGCCAGCCCGCTAACAGCAGGTGAGGTCTTACTTTAATAAGTGAATCGTTCCAATCTTTTTTAATTATTGAAAGAGCATATCAGTGTTTCGTTTCTTTCCTTTAACCCAGTTAAATTGTTCACAGAGTGCAGTCTTGATTTTGATATATTTGCTGAGTGCGAGATATTCTCATTATAAACTTCATTTGAAAGCATAGTGACGGACTGACAAGGTTCTTTCAGTCCCTGTTATATTTTTTGATGTGTAAATGTTGTAGGTTGTGTTCTCATGGAACCGTGTTTTAACTGTTTTATTCCACACATTTTGGGCTAGAAAAAACCGTAATTCAATAAAATACCAAAATATCAAACAAGCAAAAGAGCCAGTGTGGCCCTCAACCCACAAAGAACCCACAGGAGTTGTCTTATGGGTCGAGTGTGTATCTGCAGTGCCGATGCATGCTGTAGGGGTTCCCTACCGTGTGCCTTCGTCCCAGGATCAGGACTCTCTCAGGGTGCTGCAGTACGTAGAGAAACAACTGGCTCACTTCAACCCGGCCAGGTCCATCAGCCACCAGAGTAAGCCGCGTGAAGCTCTCTGCCCTGAGCCTCTTTTAAAGCATGTTGATGCACTCCATAGCAAACGCATGCTGCTCTAAACTGTTTGTTGTTGACTTTTGGTTCCCTTCAGCTTGTCTTGGCCTCTCTCGCTCTCTGCACCATTGTTCTGCTTTCTGAATTTCCTGCGATGTGCAAAGTAGCAGGTGTGCATGGCTACTTGTTGTCATAATTCTTCCTCCAACACTGTGTAATCGCGCAACGTCCTCGACTATGACTTTCTTCTTCTGTGACTTTCTTCTTCTGCGACGTGTCCCTGGGACGAGCTCCAGTGTCTTGTGTCGGTGTGTTCAGTTGTTCCTTAACCAAACATGGCCTCATTTGGACCCCTCCAGCGTGCAGCGCGTCCGAGCTGAGCTCCCTCCACGAGGGCGAACCCGGCTTCCGCCAAACGTACCGCAGCGTCCAGAAGAAAGCTCTGCCCCCCATCCCCGACCACGACCCTCAGCCCGAGCCCCAGCGCTACCGTGGCCACCGCAGCCCAGAGCCTCAGCGTTACCGCGACGATCCACCTAGCCCCCAGCGGTATCAGGCTGACCCAGACTCAGAAGCCCCGCCGCTGCCAGGACCAGGATCTCCCCCCGCGGCGGCACAGCGACGACCGTCCGCCCAGCCCGCGGCCCCGCAGGCCCGGCCAAAACCAACGGCAACAGAATCACAGCGAGGAGGAGAACCACAACAGGTGCACGTGCTCTTTGTGCTCTGTTAATGCTTACAACCGACTTCCTCGACGCAGTACATGGCGTTTGAGTAATCAAATAACTGATTAATCAAGCTGCGACTGCGTCGTTTATTGTTTTATTCTACACGGTACTCACAAACCTGTTGGCTTTCTCTTGCATCCTTTACCCCTTGTCGCCTGCCTCTCTCCCCCCCTTGGTCCTCCCTCTGCCTTGTCTTGTGTCCCGCAGGTGGAACCCTCGTTCAGAACATCTGCATAGGAAGACGTACCGCACAGCCGGGCGGACCATCTCGCTGGATGAGCTGGAGGAGTTTGCCGCTTCCTGCAAGCAGAGGGGAAGCAGAGAGGACGGAAGCCGAGAGGAGGAGAGGGGAGACTATGAGATGGAGCTTCGGGAGTCCCGTCGATACCCCTCCCACCGCAAAGGCCCCCCGCAGTACTACCACACCGACGAGAACGAGCCCGGAGACGGCAGCGACCGCCCATGGCGGAACAAGAAAGGCGGACACCATGTAAGCCCACTTCAGTCGCCCAAAAAGAGGAGGGGCACCTGGGACAGCGAGCGCCCCGCCCCCAGAGCCAGTCCACCGTCGACCTCTTCTCAGGAGAAGGAGTACGACAGCGCGTTCCTCAACAGCCTGCTGGAGCGCAAGGCCAAGTTGCGAGGGGTCGGCCAGGATTCCGACACGCCCTCCAAGGACAGCTCCAAGAAGAGCAGCGGGGAATCGAGCCGCTCGCCCGGCAGCAGAGCCGAGGCCGATTCCCTGCCGCCCTACTCGGACACGGAGCGAGGCAGAAGTGACAGGCCGCTCCCGGCGAAACCTCGCCCCTCTCAGCCTCCCACCCATCCCCCGCCCGCTCGCAGAGAGGAGCCCAGAGACAAGACCCGCAAAGTGGTGAGATCCATTTGAGCAGCAGCACTGACTAGAGCTCATGTAGCAACTTTTTGGAGTTTTTGAAAATGTGTTAAAACAGTTTTGGGGGCATTTCAACCAAAGGATGCTTTTTTTAGACCCAAGAAACTTTTGCTAAAGTCAATAATTAAACTACCATCTTGTTTATTGGAACTAGAGATCATAGTTAGCTTCAGGGTTGGACTTGCTGGTTGTAGGCGCACAATAAGTGGTGTTGTTGTTGTACCTTCGACAGGTTAGGTTCAGACGCTACTACAGTGAGAACTAGGTAGAATACTCTGTTCTGTATCCAACCACTCTCATTAACAATTCTAACCGGTTGTGTCCTCCTTGACAAACCTGGGTCAAAGGGTTTCCAACATCAAAGACTTTAAAACGATTGACCAGAGCCATCCTTCAATCAATTAAATCCTCCAAAACTTTGAAAAACAGTTTGAAATGCAGTTTGTCCCAGGTTCATCATAATAACCATTGGCTAATGTATACGTTCTCTAACTCTCTCATTCTACTGAAAACCACTTGTTTGCTTGGCTGTGTAAACTCTCTGTCTCTGTTGTGACGATGGACTGATTCTTCTTTTCCTCACCAGAGCACTCTTCTCAGCCGGGACTCCCTCATCGTGTGACGCACAGGCCGAGCACTCAGCTGCATGTCAGCTGATGAAAGGTCATTT
The DNA here is from genome assembly GCA_021346845.1 of Apeltes quadracus. Lineage (NCBI taxonomy): Eukaryota > Metazoa > Chordata > Actinopteri > Perciformes > Gasterosteidae > Apeltes > Apeltes quadracus. Next base: position 6,519,904 of record CM037918.1, read on the forward strand.
TAAAAAGATACTTGTATTGCAAACACGCGCCGTTGACGGTGCAGGAAAGCTGAATGAGCAGCGGGAATGAAGAACTGGACAAAAGAGACACTTTTACTATCGACACTGACACGGAGGTTTCTGCCCGTGACGTCGCTGAGTGATGAAGTCATCGCTGTTTGGCTTCTGTCACTGGCAGCCTCGTATACATATCAGCTGGACTAACAGTGAACCAGCGCAGGCTGTGACCTGGACTGCCCCCCCCCGGACCCCCGGCAGGACGCAGTCCATCTCCTGACGTCGCTTTAGAAAAGACCGTTTTACGCTACTAGCACAATGGGGCCATTCTGATCCACTTGGTGAGATATGTGCTTTGAATAAGCACAGCAGCATGATACAGCATGATTGTAGAGGACACACGGTGGATTCAGCTGAATAACAACACAAACTGTGTCATTCAGCAACACATTCACGGGCTAATCATCTGATTTAAACAGCTTTTGCAGTGACTAAAAAAAAAAAGTACTTTTAAAGCTTCATCGAGCAAACTGACTTAATGATGAAGTTACACCATCGGCTGGTCGAGTGTTAGAGTTTCATGTTCATTTCTCACTGAATAGGCTGAATGGAACCCAGAGGGCACTAGCTGCCCTGCTCCAAGACACACAAAACTGGTGAACATAGGGGGGCATTTAGCAGCTGGACAAGCGGACACCGCAAAGCAGAGCTGAATGTTTCACCACAAACACAAGTCCGAATGAATGAGAATGTTCCTGTGTAACTGCTTTCTTTACAAAGCAACTGTTTGTTAATATCTTTGCGGTAACAACTTCATAAGGGGATTTTTTTTTAAAAAAAATTACGTTTGTGTTTACAATTTTTTCTACTGCCCCCATGTGGCTAAAACACAGAGTAAAGAAAACGGAGCCTTCAGGGGACTCTATTGGCAGATATGGAAAAAGATTTTCCAGTAAGAAGTATCTTTTCTTTAGTGTGTTAATCACTTAACTCCTCTTCACAGATCCGGATGCCGTGTTTCCACAGTAGCTCAGGAACTAAACCTCAGCAGATCGTAATATCGTCATTGCCGTAATATGCCATTAGACCCGCTAGATGTTGCCAAATCCTACAAACTGCTCCTAAGAACCTCAGTCATGCAAATGTCCCCAGGCTTTAGGAGGGCCAGTCGGAAATATATTTGAGTTTGAAATGAATGACAACAAGCAGCAGAAGCCAAACAATGAGAAACTGAGAGATGAACTTATGCTGCAGAGTGACACCAAACTTCTACATTACGTTCCTTAATCACAAAGCATTAATATTGTTTTATTTCCTCTCTCTATGTCCGTTCATCTCCCGTTAAAACATGTTAGTTTGCTCAAATGAACTATTTACTCTACCAGACTAAATCCTGATCAAATGTTGTTTTGTGTAATCCATAAAGATATTAAACCTGTCTGTTCCGAGGATTCTGTTTTCCAACTATGTGACAACATTTTTCTATTTGTAAATGATTCTGTTTGTTAAGTACAGAAGATCAAGTGCCTCCAGCTTGATAACTAATCCAGCCTCTTCTTATCTCTGCTGAGTCAACAGCTAAACCAACAGCTCCTTACGTTATCGACAGTCACGCGCAGCACGCGAATCAGAATACACATCGGCCCGGCCTTTTTATATCAATACACTCAACGTATCTGTGCTGTCAGGTACTGACGTGTGTGTGTGAGAGAGAGAGAGAGAGAGAGAGAGAGAGAGAGAGAGAGAGAGAGAGAGCAATGACTCTACTTTTCTGCTAAGGAGACAATGTGTAATTGAGTGTGACTCATGTCTTTGTTCATTGTTGTGATCACAGATTGCCTGTCTTTTGCGTGCTTGTTTTGTCATCAACAATACTTTTTTCCACCATGACATATTTATTTATTTGCAGGACAGAAACATAAAGACCCAAAGTGTTTATCTCTCCATCGCCTCTGCAAATAAGCTGTGCAGAAATAATGAAATCCGGGTTTTATTTGAGTTATTCGTGTTAATAATAAATAACCAGTGTTATTCTTCATTTTCAGAAGTTCAACTTTTAGTGTCGAAGTCAATCAACTGCAAATTAACAAACATGGCAGATGACATGTTTGTAATTCAAAAGCAAGCGTTGTTAATAGTATGTCTGTTCTTCTACTTTAGAAACAGCTAATTACTTCTCTTTCTCCAGCAAAAGATCAGAGTTCTTCTCCAACCACCAGCGGGATGAACAGAAGACACCAAGACACTTAAAAAGAAATGCATTTGATTACATTTACAGCAAAGCACACCTTCATTGGTTTGTGTGTGAGTTGTCCTTCTTGTGTGTGACAGAGTTGTGTGTTTGTGATGGGAGGGGTCGGTTAAGGTCGAGGGTATGTCAGCAATGCTGTTGAGCAGCATTCTTCCTGGGAAGAGACATCAGCAGGGAATCAAGACTCGGCGTTTGTTGGTCTGTTTTGTTGGTCTGTTTCTAAGCGCCAGGTACATAATTGCATACATTTGAGCAACATGTTATGATGCTATGACAGTTGGTGGGGCTGTGTGGGGATTGGCTACTGTCAATCAAAGTAGCTTATTTAGCTGCTGGTCATATACTTTGTTCCATTAATCAAAATCTAACAACTGATAGACTAATGATGAATTAAAGATGGAAAGATGTTTGTTTTTTTTAAGGCTGTGAATCTGCATTGTTGCTTTCCATTGCAATTTACATCAGTGCAGCCACTTGTTGTATATTTAAAGTCTTTATAAATAAACCTGTGCAACGTAGACCCATGTCGTTTTATTGAATGCAACTCAATCTGTGTTAAAGTCAACTTTTCAATCACTCATGATCATTTCAATTAAGAAATGTCCTTAAATAGACCCGATATGGCTCTGGGCTCAATAGCTGCTGTGCGTGACGATTCACCAGAACCATCGTGTTACGGCCAATTTAGTTCTGCTGTAATTCAATTAGTTTTGAATATGCAGGTTTTTCATTTATGAATTATGAAATCAAATCAAGACAATGATGCAATGCAGCAGAAGGAGGCAGGAGTTTATAGTAAAACACAGACGCTTGCTGTGCAGTGAGGAAAAACAACTTTGATTATTTGAGGGACTCAGAAAGCACTTCGGCACAAACATTCATATTCCCTTCATATTATAAAGACGGTCTCAGACTCTCTTTATAAGCATCTTTATTAAACCGCCTGGTTTTTAGAGTAAACTGCAGATAGTTTCAAAGGAAAACACACACGAATAGCCAGCTCTCGGATTGAAAACGAGTTACGCCTGCCGCCTAGTGGTGCAACATTGGAGTTACACCTGAGGGTTGATTGAGTGGAGAACATTTACTGTGGTGACGTCACAGAGGTGCGGATGAATTCACCTGTTTCGGGGTGTGACCGGAGGTGGTTCACGTATCAGACGCAGACTTACTGTTGATGACACGGTGAACAGGTGTTTTTTCGCTTTTAGTTTAGATCAGCGGGTCTGTTCGTTGTCTCCTTCCTACCTTCCTTCCTTTTGTTTTTCCTGTTGTATCATTCGTGGATAGTTTTGCTTCGCTCTTTTTATTCGGAGAAGGATTTCTGTCATCATGCGGAGATCAGCTACCGCGATCTTGCTGCTGTCGCTTCTAAAAGGTAATTCCATTATTTTACATGTTTGGCCTCGTGCTCTTTGATGTAACCCGTTCATGTCAACCTTTTGACTGGAACAAACCAAACTGGAGGTATCGGTCACACGCCAGTGTGTGTGTGTTTATGGGACACAAAGGTAGTTGGACTAATTGTATAAAAAAGGACAAATATATTTTTTTTCCCATGTGTATTAATAATATAGATTGGTTTCATTTTTCATGCATCATATTTTGAGTTGAAAACCAGGGTGTTTTCGAGTCCCCGGTGACCTGTCCGTATTTATCGACAGATCAACTCGACAGGTTTCATTCCAGCTCCACCTCTAAGTGTTTGGCTCTTGGTTTCACTGTAGGCCATTTCCTGCCCCCTTGTCCTTCCTGTTCTTCTGGTTCTGCCACTTTGTTTCTCTCTGCCCAGGAGTTCATTTTCACTCGCACACCTTGTTTCAGTCTGACCACACTTTTCCTCTTTAGCTTTCGTCTAACTTGACAGCATTGTTTTAATTCAGCACATGAGATAGCCGTAATGCACAGACTGTGGTGTCTCTAACCGTGCGTTTGCTTTCCCCGGGCAACAGTGTCGGTGTGTATTCAGGTGAACGTTCCTCAGACGTCGCGCAGCACAATGCTGTTTGCCTCCGTCGTCCTCCGTTGTGACTACTCCACCTCTGCAAACCTCCAGGATGTCCTGCTCACCTGGAAGTTCAAGTCCTTCTGCAAGGACCCCATACTGGAGTACTACTCCGCAGGTAAGCGCAGGCCGCAGCCTCACAGAGTGACAGAAACTGAGGCATGCTGTATTTTAATAACACCCTTTTTTCTCAGAATGCCGACAACTATTCAAATATGTAGTCACAACATTCACTAGTTATTTTGAACATGTACATTATTCCTCTGTTTCTTATTTTTAACACTACCATTAGTCACAAAGTTCAGCGTAGAAAATATGCTCAGATCATAATTTGTTCCTTTTTAATGTGTAAGCCACACTTTCATTTCATTGTGTATAACAAATGATGATAGACTTGATTCATACAGACTATATTAAGTTCCAAAGGGCTTCACATGGAACCGGACTGTACTGTGAAATATGATCAAATAATGAATACACTGCAAAATAAAATACTCAACAGTAATGTGAAACATAAAAATCAGAACAATAGGTTCACGTTAATAAAGTTTTTTTTCCTTTTGAGATACAAAAAAACCCTTGAATTCTTCAATGTTGATGCGTTACAGTGCAGCAGAAGTGGACACAATTCCGTTTGTTTTGCAAGTATTCAGAAAAGTCTGAGGATTATTAAAGTCCGTATCCTCCACTACTTAGCAGAGATATTTCAGTGCGGACAGAAGTGATGCGTCCACCGGGCCGAAAGGTACTCAGAACCGCGTTGACGGAAGCTTTGCCTCCGCAGGGTACCAGTCTGCGCTGCAGCTGGGACAGAACCCGGCCAACGACTGTCCCGACAGCCAGCGGACGATGCGCACGGTCATCCAGAAGAAGGGGAGCAGCGAGCCGACGCTGGGACCAGAGTACCGCGAACGCAAGATCACCATCCAAAACGGTGAGTCCTGAGGCCAAATGTGTTTATGTTTAAAGTGATGTCTGTTATTGTCTTCATCACATGATGTGCTTTACATTTTGCTGTCCATTCTTCAAAATGCTGATGTTGTTAACTCATTTTTATTATTCATGGTTTTCTTCTGCCTTCGTTTTTGTTAACTTTGTTCTTTTGGTAAAAATGGTGACAGGCATTTCCCGCTACACCAAACTCATGAGCGATTCATATTTGTTTTTGTCTTTCATCCAGTGTGAAATGAAGTGGTCTCTCCTTGCTTTCACAGCGGCGGACCTGGTGATCACTGAGGTGATGTGGTGGGACAACGGTGTGTACTTCTGCTCCGTCGATGCTGCTGGAGACACGACTGGAGACTCTGACAAGGAAATCCAACTCATCGTTTACAGTAAGAAACAAAAAGACAAACTCCCCCTCTCTGGTTTTATTGCAGAGGAGATCATTTGTTCGAGCGTAAATGTGTGTGGCTTCACAAGCTGCTGGTTGAATATCAGTAACCGAAACGTGTATTGATTGTATTGTTTTTCTTCCTGTGCCCTGTCAGACTGGTTGACGGTGTTGCTCATCATCATCGGAGCCCTCCTGCTGATCATCCTCTTGGGGATCTGCTGCTGCCAGTGCTGCCCTCAGAAATGCTGCTGCTATGTGCGCTGCCCCTGCTGCCCACAACAATGCTGCTGTCCGGAAAAATGTAAGAGCGCCACCTGGCAGGGATGAAGACACGTTGTGTAAAACGTAAATGAAGGAATTCAAAAAAGATGATTAGATAAATGTTGGAAAGAAATATAATCGAAGGGTTGCTAATATGCCATAAAAAATATGCCTTGTCTGCATTGAAAAGGATCTTGTCCTGCTAGTATGCGCAGGATAAAGGATTTCACTAACTCTCAATGTACAGTGCGAAGGGGCATGTGAGTATGGAGGCTTGTAGACATGTGATCCTTTTATAGTTAGATCATCAAAACAGTTTCTGCTTTTGACTACAACCCTGTCTAATGTTAACCGACCGTAGGACAACAACATCTCTGTATGTTGATATTCATACGGATCTCACTTAAACTCACTTGGGTTAGAATACCAAACGCCACATCATTAAAGGACTTGGATTTTTTTGGAACAGATATATTCTAAATTCGTCATTGGTTTCCGGCTGAAAAGAAAAACGGCAAACAGCCAGTGTACAAAGTGGGGTCCTTCTTCTTACGTTGAGTAGTAAAGAATGTGCTGTGCTCTTTCAGTGGTGATGCAGCATCGTATGATGAAGGACGCCCAGAAGGCCATGGCGCCCTGGATGGGAGGACAGCCAGTGTATGGACCAATAAGCCACAGCCCCTCCCAGATGAACCCGCTGCTCTACGCAGGTACACACACACACATCATATTACACGTTAATTAAGGAGCCCAATGGGGCTTTAATACCATTAAACCGTTGGCCGGCAATTATCCATAAGGCTCTCCAATGAAATCTCTTTATTTTGTAAATGACCTCTCCAGGATCCTCTTCAGGGAAGAGCTACCCGATGAAGCCCATGCCCCTCCCTCCCCCTCAGTCTTCAGCCTACAGCATGCCTGCTCCCAGTGGCCACGGCGCACACACCCCCGCCAAGTCCAATCACATGCTTGATTACCTGGAGAACCAGGTGCGCGGGCTGGACATGGCGACTCCTCTGCTACAGGTATGTAGCTTTATTTTTTTGTTCCTTTGCAAAGCTGGAATTGTCAAAATTGTTTGGTTTTGATTAACTTCTGTCAGGGAGCTGATAGTATAATTTCCTGGAGTAAAAAAAAAGCGCAGCAATGAAATTCTTATAGGTGCCAACAGAGTAGAAGCAGTAGTTTCGAATTGGGGCACAATAATTTCACTGAAAGGCACAAGTGGTTGTTTTCATTTATCTTTTTGTCTTTGTGTGGTTTCTTCTACCCATCAGTCCCAGCCTCCTCCTCCTCCGCAGCACATGCAGCACATGCAGCACATGCAAAACGTGCAGCACATGCAGCACATGCAAAACGTGCAGAACATGCAGCACATGCAGCACGTGCAGAACATGCAGCAGATGCCACCACCTCCCCAGCACATGCTACACGGCCAATTTTCTCCCGGCCCTCCTAGTATGATCTCTGCCCTTGAAGATGGCCCAACAGAGCGTCGCGTCATCACACTTCCTCCTATCAGAGCGCAGCCGCCGGCCAGAAGCCAACCCCCGGCACCCAGAACCCGGCCGCCGAGCTCCAGCGCGAGCAGCCGCAGCCGTCATGACGAGCGAGGGGAGGGCAGCAGGCGTTACCCCTCAGCCAGGAGCTACAGCGAGGAGTCACTGGACAGGCAAAGTCAGAGCGGGCCGAGGGGAGGCATGGACCGACCCCGCTCCCGCTCCAGGGATGACCTGTTTGACAGCAGGTCCAGAGAAAACTACTCTGGCCCAGCGTCACGGCACACCACAGGAGGGTCCTGGAGCTCGGACGATGAGGGCAGTAGCAGGATAGGAGGAAGGAGAGGAGGCGGAGGCTTCGTTGAGAAACCTCCCAGCTACGCAGAGTACGAACCTGGACAGAAACCGGGTGCACGGAGGAACCAGCGGCCTTCTGTAAGACACACATTTCTATAGTTGACAGACATAAACACCAGTGCGCTTACATCAAGGAAAAGGCACACGTATCCGAACGCGGACTGGTCATTCAAATAAAAAATAATTGAGTAATTGAGAGTGAAGTGAATCTAAAATATGTGTCTCTCAGGACAAGAGCTCACGCAGTGGCACCAGCGTCGTCATCTGAGGCCTCCAGCTGTGACTGCAACCTCTGGTTCAGAGGACACCAACACAGAACTGGGAGACTTGTTGTCTGGCTACCGGTAAACTTGTGAATGCCAATAGTTTTTTTTATGCGTTAAAGTGAATCATGAACACACTCTTTGATCACATGTTGTAAGTGGGGAAGCTAGCAGAAGGATTCACACAATGTGAAATTGAATGTGTTCATCAAAAGTGTGAATGTTGCAAAGCAAATACCCGTTTGGAAACATTTGATAACCAATACATTATTATTAACATTATTCTCTTTTATTACTATTGAAGTATGTCAGTTCATCTGTGCAATAGAAATCTGCAGACGAGTTTGGGACTAAAAACGTGTGAAATTATTCTTGCATGTGCCTTTTTAATGAATGTTTCTCCTATTAAAGCGCTTTGTATGGCAGGAACACGGTTAATAAGTGACAAAGAAGTAATGCACAACGCCAGTAAACACATTATAATTGTTACCTTAGAGATGTTGGAACTTCCAAAATATGAATAGACTCTTGTGAATTAGTTTTTCTTAAATAGTTCTTTGGGTTTTGTAGGGGAAACGGGGTGTGTGTATGTGTGTGTGCCATTTACACTGTTCGAATGAGTTTTTAAAACTTTTGTATATAAGATAACTACTTAAATAACCGTAAAGACTATATGTGAATATGTATTTTACATGGCGTTGGACATTAAATGAAGTGATATGCACAATGTTACTGGTCCAAAAGCTTGTATTTTTTTGCTCTTTAAATTACGGTTGTTCGTACAGCTTTAATGTAATTCTATTTTATATATAAAACTTACCACGGTTCTTTTCCACAGCTGTTGCGTGCATCACAATGGAAGTTCTAAGAATACTGCACTAAAAATCAGTTACGAAGAGGTTGATTCCTTCATTGATGTTTTTTAAGGATTTGTTTTTTTTTCTTTATTAATGTACAATGTGACAGTTTGCCAATTGTATTCAGTTATTTTTTAGGTTTAAGTTTTACCTTAAATACAATAAAACGATCCATTGATGTAATAAGTAACTTTTTGTCTTTCATACATATTCCACTTCAATAAATTTCAAGTGCTTTACTTGAACTTAACAGCATTTGAACAGAACATTGTTGTTATTGTTCTTTGAATCTTGAATCAACTTATCTGTAGGAGCCACTTATGTTTAGTGTTGGCATGATTATTTATGTTGGCGTTTTGGACACTAGATGGCAGTGATTAGATGCACACGGTTGTATATTAGATGACAGGAAGTGAAGGACAGGTAGGGGAAGCGTTCCCTCTCACACAATTCCAAAATAAAAGCCACATGGAGGGAATTCTTACTGTAATGTTTGTGATGAAGCCTATCAATTGATCCAAAGTTCTTAGTTTGAATGACAAACATTCTGTCTCCTAACTCCCCCGTCCCTCAACCCATCCCGTCATTTCAAAGTAAAAGCCTCAATGACGATGTTTTGTGGAAATACGTCAAATTGTACTACAACAAATAGTACTACTGATACTACAACGGATAGGACTGCTACTAATGATAAAGCTACTACTAGTATTTACTAGCTATTAATCCTAAAATCCTAAAAACCAGTAGTACTAAAAATACTAACATTCTAATATTACAAGATGTTATTACTACTACTATATCAAGAAATACTAGCTATTGCTATTACTACTACACCTCCTACTAATACTACTACTATAAACACAACTATTACACTTTTAATGATACTGCACATATTACTACTACTAACACTATTAGTATTTCTACTATTAAAATAGTATTATGTTTTTTCAGCATTTACTTTTTTTACAGCATTCAGCATTCCAATGCATTTTCTGAAGGAAATGCATTTTTAGTTATATCATTTAATACTTTGTTCCTGGGTGAAAAGATTTATAGCAGTGATTTCCATCAACGGAAATATGATGGTCAAAAAATAAATTTACATACAATTATCAACACAGGCATTATGTGTATTAATGCAAACTCAAACCAGCACACAGCATTGCACTGACTGCAGGACGGCAGCTCGCTTTATTAACTGCGACTGTGCAGTCGAGTCGCTCGCTGATGACGTCGCAGAGAAAGGAGGTTCGGGTTTGCCACGTCGGTCTCTGTGCAACGCATTTTATACTGTTGCTTCCGAAGCCCGTGGCTAACTTTTAAAGCCGTCTAGTACGCGTTTCACCCGGAGAGAAAACCCCCGTTCACCATTGCCGGCGTAACTCGTCGCCTCACCAGCGCAGCCGGGAACATTGAAGCTGGGAAGGGGAGAGAAAATGCTCGGTGCTGTCTGGACTCGTCCGCCTGGAAGCCACACAACTGACTGATGCATCCTCGTTCACTTCACCCCACCGTGTGTTGTGTGAGTAAAGATGGCTTTACAGAGATTACGACAACAACAAAGAAAAAGAAAAAAAAACAATGTAGCTTTAAATGTGCACGCTAACCGCTAGCTGCAGGCTAACACAGTTACGTGTGAACGTCGTTGTTAAAAGTGTGCCCACAAGTTTCGGCCGTGAGCACCAACGAGAAGGCTCCCTGCTCTCTTTCTTCGGAGCATGTGAGCGCGAGTCTCTGGACGAGCGCCGTCTCTTGCAGACAAAGCGCTCGCAGACTCTCCGCACAACGTGGCTTCGTTTTTAAAGTCATTTCTCACGCTTTTCGTAACCTTTTCAACCGTGTCGGAGGAAGTATTCAGATAATCTGGTATTATCCTGTGAAAGTACGAGTCCTGCATTCAAACCTTTACTTGAATATTGATATTAATGCTGCAGATGTTTCCGGCCATCCAAACTAAATTCTGATTGGGCGTTTAATCAACATAATGCTTCTCATTCGATAGTTGCGTGGTAGGTTTGCCTAATGCTGACGTCACGAAAGGCCTTTTTGCAGCTTTGTGAACATTCATTTCACACCTGTTGCCAGAGGCTACTGGTATACATTTTATTCAGCGTAAGAGGTGGGATGACTTCTCCGGTAAAGTATTTGTTGCTGAAGTGGAGATGTAAAGTACCAGAAACTAGACATACTCCCGTTAGTAACTCCACCTCTCAAGTGTAGTTGAGTAAAAGTTATTGGTTCTGTTACATTTTTATTCCACATTTTTTAACTTGTTTTGCATTTCCACAAAATTGTAAAGTACCATCTTGCGCCCCCACCCGCCCTCTGTAGTTAATTTCTCTACTTCGTAGTTCCTGTTTTCACTTTTGACCCCAGCTTGCGATGAATTTTTGTGAGTTAACGGCTGCTTCCTGTTGAAGATTCATCTTTTATATCGGAGCTAGGCTGTGCCGTTATCCTCCCCATCGTGTTTTTAAATGGTTGTAAAGGAAGTGTTGACACACACAGAGGACACAGAGCGCTCAATGCTACCTGGCTGTGGTTGTTGTTTAGGTCTCATCATTCACCATCAACTCTTCATGTATTTGCATCGCTGCATTTTCAAACCGGATTGTCAACAGTGGAAAGTATTGTAAAGGTCGTCAAGCCAGTGGTGGGCTGCAAGTGTTTGCGGTGATGGACCTCAACTTTATCAGCAGCTGTGAGGCCGTGGACAACACTTTGTCTCCGATGCTTCATTAAAGGCTTCAGTGCCCGTGCTGCATGAAGGGTCAACTGGAGGTCAGCAGATCCTATTTCCTCCCAGTATTTGGTCCGCCTCGGACAGATGACCAAGCTCTGTAACTAGGCTAAATTGAGTAGCACTTCAACTGTAGTTATTGTCAATTTTCAAATTTTAACTGGATTAAGTTATCAACGTTAAACCATCAAATGGCAAATAAGTAATCGTCTCATTTAAATTACAATACCTGCTGGATATAACGAATGAATACAAAGTTTTGGGGAAAATGTTTATCTTGAAATGAATACATTTTAATTCAATTTAGAAAAATATATTTAAATTCCCCTGCATCTTTAACTCTGATGTGAAGGGGTTTCCCCCCAAAATCCACAATTATTATATTATAATCTAAAAAACAAAGCTGGGAAAGAAGCAATAAATGGTTCTATATTCAGACTTAGTTTTTACATGTTTTGACAATTCCCAGCGAAATGAGCGCTAAATGTTTTACGACAACTGGCTGGACTGTTGTTACAGGAAAGAGTTCAAGTGTAAGACAAAAAAAAGCATCGTTCCTGCCGGCCTACTAGCAAACCCGAAAGGGAGACGCCCCATTAATGATGCGCAAATAAGGTGAGCTCACTGAATTTTATGACATGTTTGGGCTGGTGGCTCAAATTGGACTAAGAAGTGTTCAAAGTATGTTACCCAAGACTGACGCAGTAGTCCATCTTCTCTCCTCCATCTTCGCTCCGTCTTTCTTTCTTTTGACACACACAGACACACACTGAAGATGGCACTTCACAGGAGAGCTCTAGTGTTTAAGAATCTACCATCCATTGTTAATGTCATTATTTACACTGTGGAAATATTCTGTGTTAAGTGTCTGCTGCTGTGACCTAAATGCCTCAAGAGATAGATAGATAAACCTTGTGTGACTTTTGAATGTCTTTTGACATTATCGCACATTTTATTTGAATGCAGCAGGCAACCCTGTTACAGCAGTGAGAGTAGGATTTAAGTATGTCCACTCAAAATTACACCATCTCCTCGACTATTCGCGTCTGCTGGGGTCCATCAAATATTGTGAGTTGGGCGACAGTTTATCAAATTAAAAAAAAGTTGAGCAGTAAAAACAAAATGGTTAAATTGCCCAGGAATGTTCAGTTTAATCCCGTTAATTCCCACGGAAAGTTTCTAACTTTGAACATTCTCGAGAGTTCTTCCTGTATATACCCAAACAGACTTTTTATTGAAGACCACAAAGTCGAGGTAAAGATTGCTGTGCTTTTACAAATCACATTTTTTAGATTATGGGTCAGTAAATTCACTCGTTTCCTGTGTTTGGTTGTTCTTTCCTCACTGGCATCTCTGCTGGAGGCGGATGTCCCGGTCATGGCTGAGCACTTTTACCCTTTTTGTTTGTTCGTGAGCTTAATTTAATTTTCAGAAGAAAGTAATCATAATTCCTTTGGCGGACCTGTAGTTGGGCTTTCAGACCGTTCTGTTGATAGCATTTTGGGAAGTGAAACCTAAAGGGAAAAGCCATGTGTTTTGTTAAGTACCCTGAGGTCTGACTCATTTGCCAGCATACTGAAGTGATGCACCAAACAGTCCTACAGTGAACCGCACCCTCAATCTGTTCAAACTGATTCCATTGCAGGAGATTGCTTATGATGGAGCTCCTTTGAATTCAACTGAGGATTTATTATTATGTGTATTGCGTGAAACCGTTGACCAGCACAGCAAAGCACAACTTCTAAATGACCATAGACTTCTTGCCACGAACGTTCAGGAAAACGTGTTTGGTGTTATTTTTAAAGTCATGGGTGGCGGAACAAAACCGGAAGTGTACGTAATTATGTCAAAGTATAGACGACCTTTGCCAAAATCCCAAATGCATCCACTTATAGGTAATACGACAGGGACATACAAAAATGTGCCGTCTTAGGCCGCTGTGCACTAAACTGATCATAGAAGCTCCCGTCGGGGGCGAGTGGCTCACTCACTGCGAGTCAGTGTTTCCTGGGGAAAACCCTGAGAGGCCTCTGAGCGCTGACATGAACCACGCTGAGACAGTTTGATGCAACTTCTGGTCTCAGCAGGCCAAACTGACAGATGGTTCAGTATTGACATCTTTGGACTTCCTGGAGGAGTAAACACAAATGTGTTGGTTGGATTCCTGTCGCAGCTAATTGTTTGTGGACCGCTTCATGACATTGATGTAATGATAATGCCAGTATTCCCTTTTTTTAAACTAGTAATGCACCTTTTTAATAAAGCTGTTCAGACATTATAATTGGAACATGAAAACGCAATAAAATATTCTAAATACCAAATAAGTCCAATAAAACCCCACAACTAAAAGTAAACTAAATCTGTTGGCAGGTTTGTTCAATTCCCAAATCTTAAGATGGTGAAAACCAAGCTGGCCAAAGTGTTTGAAATTCTTGTGATACTAACAAGGTCATGACACACAGGACGGTGAGTCGATGTGTAATTATTGTGACAGGCCTAGTTGCAAGCTGAAGTTGGGCGTTTTTTTTTTGTTTTTTTTTTCCCCCCAAGGACACCCTTTCTTCTACTTGTAACTAAACGGTTGTACCGACCTGTTTGTCTCTGTTGGGGTAGCTTGGATTTAGTTTTTTCAGTCAGAAGTCTTAACCTGAAGCCCAGAATGCTATGTTTGTTGTACGTAGCAAATTAAACACAGACGAGCACGCTCGACACATCACGCTAGAAACACGGCTTTCCTCCCCCGTCATGTTGCTGATGAGAACCAGCCAGTTTGCTATGAAGCTGGTTGGTAAATACACTTGATGGAGAAATCGGCAAAAAAGAAACCGCTTGATCATACAAACCGTTCTTTAATAGCTCTCCCAAAAACAATTAAAGTACTCTTCATGTATCAACTTCTTTTTAAGTAAATCCCGTGGGCCAGATTGGTACTTTAATGTGACTCCAGGGAGGCGTAAACGTTGATTAGGCCTCAGGTTTGTGCGTTTTGAGTTTGTCTTACGACATGTTTACTTTTCCTGTTCTGACGCTGTCTTGGCTATTTTTTTTTTTTTTACTTTCTCCCTCCCAGTGGCCCGGTTGTACATGGTGGCACGTTAAGGGAAAGGGGAGGAGTCCCGGCAGCAGTTGGTCCCCCGGCGGCATCCGTGGTTGCCACGGTAACTGGCGAACATGCCAGGAGGTCGCAGGGGCCCCAGCAGACAGCAGCTAAGTCGCTCTGCTCTGCCGTCCCTGCAGACTCTGGTTGGAGGCAACGTGGGCAATGGAACGGGCCTCAGGAACAGGTGAGCGGCCGAACCAGCCACGCTGCCGCCGGCGCAGCCTCACGCGGGTTCATTCCCAATATATTCAAAGCCCCTCGTTCAAATTCAAATCTTTCAAGGTTTCGATGCGCTTTGTTGTCCAAATAGAGTGAAGTTGTTCATGTGCTTTTTTTTAAAGCTGAACAAAACGAAGCATTTTGATAATAGCCGAGCCTCTTTTATGTCAAGATTGGCTTCAATCTGGACGGCAAACGCCAACTACAGACGTTCACGTGATTTATCCGTTCCACGCAAGTTGACTGACTTAAATTGTGATATGATCTCCTTGTGTAAAGTCTTTCCAATAAAGTAAGCCAGAGCCAATACCTCCACGTTGTCTTTCTCAATTGGACTCATGAAACAGCAAAAATCAACAACCTCTCCCAGTTAATTAGCTGCATCTTATTAATGTATGAATTGTCCATCAAAATGGTTGCCAAATGACCACTCAAATCCTCTTAAAACTGAGCTTTCCTGACGCCCGTAGGTGTGATGCTTAGCAGGTACAGCTGGCACAAGCATCGTCCGCCTTTGTACTTATGTGTGCGTGTCCTCTCTCAGGAGCAGTAATGTGGTGGGTCTGTCCGCGCCCCCCCTCTCGGCCCTCATCACTCCGGAGGCGGTCCGTCACTCGAGGATCCCCAAGCTCCCGTTGGACAGCGGCCTGCTGTTTGAGTTGCTGCTCTTCCTGTATTTGCTTGTGGCCTTGTTTGTCCAGTACATGAACATCTACAGGACGGTGTGGTGGTACCCGTACAGCCACCCCGCGGCCTCCACCTCGCTGGTAAGCAGGCACAACATCACCTTTGTTGTGCCGGTCATCCAAAACGTGATACCCAAACTTTTAATGTTTTTTTTTTTTTTGCATTTAGAAAATGTGAATTCATCGAGAGAAATGGAAATCTGCATTAAAGATCTTTTTTTGTAATCGGAAGCCTTTTTTGTGTGTAAAAGCTGTAGTTGTAGTTTTTGGGTGGATTTTATAGTGCAGGTTCAGGTCTAACTTAAGTACATTTTAAAAACGGCTGTATAATGGCAGCTTCTTTCTCCTCTATTCGAGCAGAACTTTCATCTAATGGATTACCACCTGGCTACCTTTATCACGGTCATGTTGGCCAGGAGGCTCGTTTGGACCATTGTGTCAGAGGTAAGCAGATCTGCACACACACACACACACACACACACACACAGTTAGAAGAGCCATTTTTGAGCACATTAGCCCTGTGGTATTCAAACCCCGCCGAGGTCTTCATGTCTGCTGTGACTGACTCTGCCACTCGTCCAGGCGTCTCAGAGCGGCAGCGGCGCGTCGCTGCTCCGCTACGTGGTTCTGATCGCTGCTCGGCTCAGCCTGCTGACCATGTGCGGCTGGGTTCTCTGCTGGACGCTGGTCAATCTCTGCAAGAACCACTCCGTGCTCAACCTCCTCTTCCTGGGATACCCGTGAGTGTTTGCGCACCCGTCGTGGTTTGGTGCTGGGAGAAATAGTGAAATGAAGACAGGTTTTCCTTCAGGTCGCCACACATGAGATATTCAATTCAATCCGTGTTCTTCCTGACAACCATTTTGCTGTACTGTCCTTATTTATGTGTGTGGAAATCTCCTTTTTTGGATATGCACAATGTTTTCACATCCAACGCCTCCCCTCCTCATGCTGCCATCATTTGAAACTAAACCCGTTGCCTTCTCCTCTTGTCCTCCCTTTGGCTCGCCGTCCTCCTTCCGTGCCAGATTCGGTGTGTATGTCCCGCTCTGCTGCTTCCATCAGGAGGGAGGGAAAAGCCAAGCGGCGGCGACCGACTGCGATTACCCCGCCGACCAGCAGCAGACCGACCTCGCCGAGAGCCCCTTCTTTCGGCCGCGCGATTTCCTCTTCCTGTTGCGAGAGAACCTGAGAGAGCAGTTCTCCAGCCCGCCACACATGCCAACGCACACCTGCCCGCCGCACACTCACTCGCACGCGCCGGAGTTGATTCGAGCAGAGGTGGAGGAGCTGAAGAGCGACTTCAACCGGCGAATAAAGGAGGTGCTGTTCAACTCGTTGTTCAGTGCCTACTACGTGGCCTTCCTGCCTCTCTGCTTCGTTAAGGTCGGTGCCCGTTTACCTGATTGAGCATTGATTCTTTCTGGTGCAGCGTCCGTCACGTTGTTGCCCTTCATGCCTCTGGTTTACGTCCACAGAGCACCCAGTACTACGACATGCGCTGGTCATGTGAGCATCTGATCATGGTGTGGATCAATGCGTTCGTCATGCTGATGAGTCAGCTGCTGCCTCCGAGCTACTGCGACCTGCTCCATCGCTCGGCCGCTCACCTGGGCCGCTGGCAGAAACTGGAGCACGGCTCCTACAGCAACGCACCTCAGCATGTGTGAGTGGCGCTCTGTGCACACACACACTTCTACAGTCGTGCACACGCCGGTTACAGAATGACTAATCGTTTGTGCTGTGGTGGTGATGATGATTTGTGTTGCAGGTGGTCAGAAAGTACTGTATGGCCTCAGGGGGTGCTGGTGCGACACAATCGATCTCTGTATAAGGCCATCGGACCGTATAATGTCGCTCTGCCCTCTGACGTCTCCCACGCAAGGTTTTATGTGAGTAAATGTTTTGTCACCTGTGGTCTATTGACAGTTGGCGGGCAACGTTTGTGTCCTCTGAAGCTCTGCCATTGCCGACGTGGCGCACAGCCTGAAAAACGGCTACGGAGTCGCCACATGTGGTTGGTCAGCTTTGGCTTTTTTATGAGGGGCCGTTGAGGCCGCCTGCTGACATGTTTAAGTAGTTCATCAGAGTGATGTGTCAACGTAGGAAGAACGGTGAAGAGGAACACGGGAAAACCCCAACCACATAAACAAAGGTGGATAACCAAGATTGAAAATCGGCTGCCGGACAAAAGTTTAACCCAATACGCTCTGCATCAAGTCAAAGCTTTTTGACCTGACACCTCGGCTACGATTCCTGTATTATATTATTATATTGCAGAAGTGCTCATTGCATGTTTAATGTCTATCGTTGGCCCACTCTGCTCTTTCCTGATCCTGTCCTGTCTGTTGGTCTTCCAGTTCCTGTTCCACAAGCCATTGCGGATCCTGAACCTGCTGATCTGGATCGAGTCCAGCGTGGTTTTGTACCAGTTGTACTCTCTTCTGCGCTCCGAGCGCTGGAATCACACTTTGTCCCTGGGCCTTATTCTCTTCTGCAACTACTATGTCCTTTTTAAACTGCTCCGAGACCGCATCGTGCTGGGCAAGGCCTACTCCTACCCTCTGTCCTCCGGCAGTCTGGGGCTCAAGTCGCAGTAAAGGCTCCGCACAGCGAGACCTCAACCACGAACTTGGGACGTGGAGACGGACGGCGGTCTAGTGCTGTCCCCCGGAGGACAAGGGACGGACTGTGAACTCGCAATCGTGTTTTGATACGGTTCTATTTTTATTGCAATGTTTATATATACCTATTTAAAGAATATTTTTATTTTGTATACTATTTTCGAGTTACGCCGGGCATTATCACACTGACGACATGAGCATGTTGTTGCTAGGCGACAGGAAAGTCAGGGAATGCGAGGAGGTGACTCGCACCAAAGATGTTTTAGGTGCAGGTGGCTCTTTGACAGTTGTTGGTACGTAACCTAAACAGTCTGCTGCAAATGCGCTATAATGTCATTGCTCCCTGTTGACTGCAGAGGATGTTTAATATTCACATTTCCATCGGTGATGAATACAAAATCAAGGGCTGGAGGGTAACGACTGGATGCGTCTCTTTTATTACCAGTGTTTGTATTCTCAGTTGCCAGGATAGTGTTACAGATGAGTTGCCTTTTGTATAATGTTGCCTTTCTGTTAACTCGCACCTGGCTAAAACCATTTGACTCCCCTTTATGAGCCTCTTACCGGCTCCAGCCTGGAGGGAGCGTGGGGGGGACAGTACTGCAGATTGCGGTCGGATGACTGGTCAGCATCCATATGGCAGTCGATGGGGGGGGAAAAAAAGAACGATCGTTAGTCAAGTTGGAAAATGTTTTTGAGATGTGTGCACATCTGTATCATCGTTGCTCTTCTGCTAGTCAGAAGAAGTGTGAGGATTCTCTTCATTAGACATAAATGTCATAAATATGCCCATTATTCTGCTTTGTCTGCAAAACTCTGCCCCTTAAATCAGCTCTGGTACTTCTCTGTTTTCGGCCATTTTCCACATGAATGTAGCAAATTGTTAAACTGAATGTTGCTGTTCACCTGAACTGGGATGTTTTGATGAAGTTGATAGCGTAGGAGTCGGCACCATCACAGGTTTTTATTATTCTTTGTGGAGGTACTTCCATGTCACCTTGAATTCACCATTATTTCAATGACACCAAAAGATGATATTTTCATGTTCACTTATTACCCTGCTTTAATCAGGTCTTACTGGGTTGTTCAGACACATTCAACTTGCCTTCTCTGTTGTGGCAAAACCCAAATTATCACAACTGACGAAAGTTCATCCTTTCAGCAGTTCCCTTGGCGGTCTACATGATCTTCCCCTCTAGCGTACAGGTGTTAATTAAAATGAATTCTGACTAGGTCAGTCTGTGTGTTGTTTTGAAATTGGGTAACAAACGGTCTTATTTTACATGTGCCATATCCCAGGATGCATCTTCAGACGTATGGTTTGACCTGTTGAATGTTTCGCTGCTGGAGTCTCCTCATTTTTCAGCTTTTTACACCCACAGCATTTATAAACGTACCTTTGTCATCCAGAATAAAACAAATGGTGTTTAAATGGATTGTTGGTGTGTGGAATATGTTGCCTAAGCCGACGAATAAGAAATCTATGACACAAGTTGCGTAATTCAATGTATATATTTCATTGAATTTGGTTAGATTTCTGTAAAGCGCTTAGGAAGACTCGCTATGCCAAAGGCTCGACACCTGTAGCGTTTTTTCTTTTCCACCAGATGGCGCTAAGCATTAAAGTACAATGAACAAACAAACTAAACAAGTCGCCTGCTGTCATTTAATATCATTCAGTCAGGAGATGCATGGTCGTTAAAAGAGAAACTTTGGTAGTGTACATTCATACAAACATTTCAGTAGGAAAATGTCAATAGTTTTAAGAGTTTGAAATCTTTAGTTTTAGCACAAGGAAAAAGGCTTAAGTAGAAAGTGAAGCAGTTTCCGTAGTCGGGCCTGTTCAGTCCACGTTACAGATGTGAGGGTCTCGCAGATAACTTTTGTTGTCCAGGTAAATGTGCAGAGAAACATGTAAAGCTGCTCCTGTTCTGCAAAACCGTGTGAGCATGTGAATGTTTCCCCAGTTTCATGTTTATAGAAATGCGTCTGTCAGCTTTTTACTTGCACTATATATTGTATGACTAGACGTTGCTTATATTGGCATGTGGGAGGCGAGGGGAGGAAAATCTAAACTACAGGAATGAGTTGATATCGATGTTGCGTCAGTGCTATGAATAATGGCCGGTAAAAGAGTGGGTCCTCGTGCCCCCGTGGAAGCCGTGGGCCCTGTGGTTTCCACCCCTCACCCCTCGCGGCAGTCCACAAAGTTCCCTTTTATCCAGTAGCAGATCTGCGCGTATTTGAGAGGCGTGATTCTCACCGCCACGTTAAATTCCTGAGACCCCCCTTGTTGTTCCACCCACTGGTGCCCAGAAAACACGCCTATCACCTTCCGCTCCCAGCGCCGGCGCCCGCCGTCCCACATCCGGGCGTAGATCCCCGACCCACTGGCCCCGGGCTGAGCGTCACAGTGCTGGTACAGCAGGTCTGACGTCTCCTCGCCGGCCTGACAGAAACGGTACACCAGCCTGCCAGGGCGGTCGTTGTCAAACCCTGAGAAGTGGACGCGGCGGCCGGGCAGCCGCTGAGCCGGTGGGCTGACTCCCAGCCTCATGTGGCGCCGCTTGTGGCTTTTCTTGAGCTCCAGCAAAGCGTAGTCGTAATCCATCCCAATGTCGTTGGCGTTCCCCTTAATCCACCCTTTAGGCACGTGCGTGCGCTTGGCTCTGATCCACTGGAATCTCATCTTGTCGTCAGTGGGCGGGCCGTAAGGACCGGGGCCGCCCCACACGCGGTCGGTGTGGTTGGTGGACCCGTAAAGGGAGGAAGCCTGTGTGTCCCGTTGCTTGGTTTTTAGAAACCCAACCCGAAGCCTCTGGGCGCCTTTCACGTAGTTTTTACCGTCATGAACGCAATGTGCAGCTGTGAGAACATGACGCTCCCCCACCAATGTACCGGAGCACCCAGTGGAAAGCTTGACAGCCACCGAGAATGGATATTTCAACAGGAAGTCCTGACCAGCGATGCTGAAGCGCCCGTCGTGGCCGAAGATCTGCCGCTTCCTCCTGACACGCGAGCGCTCGACCCTGCCGGGCGGCGCTACGGAGTAGGCCGGGCTGGTGTCGGGCCTGGGGTCGTAGCCGTAGAGGCCGACGGCGGTCTCGGTGAGTTGGCCGTCAAAGTGGAGCGTCTCGTAGGCCAGCAGACGCCGCAGATCCCAGTAGCTCGGCCGAGGGGCCTTCCTGTGGCATTCTGGGTCACAGGGGGAGTCGACGTCCAAGCGGGCCGGAGATATGAAGTGAGGCTCCGACCGGGCCTCCGTCTGCTGGGCGAGGACCACAGGGACCCGCTGGAGAACCCACTGGGGCCGAGAGGAGGAGGAGGAGGAGATAACGGGGGCCACAAGGAGAAGAAATAGGAGGGGGGTGAACCTGTGGACGGACAGAAGGACTGATCAGGTGAAATACGGACAAATTGAATGAAGTCGTTAAACGTGACCGGATGTCTGAGCCAATTTGGCATTAGAAACATTGACTCCTAAACCCGGCATCATGCACATGTAAGTGCAACGATGGGAGTTGAGGAAGAGCATTCTTTGGATTTTCCCTGGAATTTGGCAGCTGTAGAATTCAGCTGTTTTTATTGCTGCAAAAACGACATACAGGACCCAGATCATGCGTTAGGATGTGATGGAACATTCTGACGGTTGCCTGGGGATCGGCCTGAAGCCTGCAAGAAAGGCTGAATAACGTTGTGTGGCAATGGGAATATTTACTTCTAAATGGGTTAGAGGTGATATGAGACTTTTTGCGTGCTACGAGATCGATAGACAGCCTCGTCGTGGCGCAACAATTTTGGTTAATACAAATCATGCGTTGCATATGAAACTCGTAGCTAATTTTGGTAGCCCTACATTGCTACAAAAGTATTTTGTGTTACGATACAAGTTTACTGTGCATAGAGCGACTTACCGGCGGAGGGCGGCGCGGGAGCGCATCGCTTGCTTCTGCAGGTGAGCCGGCGGTCGAACACTGCAACCACAAACCCGGGACAGGCTGAGCCCGCGAAGTTGAAAAATTAACAGTAGTGGAAGAAGAAGAAGAAAAAGAAGAAGAGATACGTCTCGACACTTCCTTC